>CM014091.1:3663966-4263966 GCA_004119915.2 Collichthys lucidus
CTGTGGCAGCATTTACACCGTATTTACAGAGGAGGCGTAGTAAGAGTAGCATTTCAGTAGAGCAGCAGCAGCTTCAGACCTCCATCTGTCTCTGCACAGGATGCATTCAGGCACAGTATTGAGTGTAGGTCATCTGCATTTTGCAAAAGGTCCTGGCTGCAGACCTCCACTGTGAGGCTCCACTCTCAGGCCACCTCCACTGTCAGGACAGAAAAATGCAGGGGACACATTTCAAAATAAAATCGCGAATTTTCCTCTCAAATGCATTAATTAGTAAACAATATGACATAAAATCTATCAATTCCTTGTCTATAGTATATATTGTTTTTAATGATATAGTAAACTTTTTTTTTGTTTGTCATTTTTTCTTCTGTCTTTCCCTTTTATGTTGTGCATGACGTGGGCATTTTGATTTATTCTGTCCAACTCTAGGACAAAAAGCCATAAATCCATAACCTGTATTAATTCAAAGAAAAAAAATAAAGCTTTTGATTTGGACAATTGAAGCATTGGCCTTTGTCTTTTTCAAAACACTTCTCATTAATGATTGACATATATGTAGACTAATATACAGTGCACTGCGTAACTTTACAACTTAGTCATTACAAAAAACAAACGGTGGGTGATATGACTCGGGGCTCAATTTTGACTTTATTCCACTGCTCTTTTTCTATAGATTTTTTTTAGTTAGTTTTTCTGTTGTATTATTTGTTTTTTGTTTTAACCACCATAAATTTCATGTTTGGTTCTATGTCTATACTAATTACCTTCTATCTACCCTAACTCTTGATATCTACAGTATCATCCAAGTCAAATTGTTAAGTGATCAATGAGAAAAACATAAAAAACACACCAAGTCACAACATGTTAAAATGTTCTGTAGCCCTTTATTCTTTAACACAATGAACTCACATATCTGTGTATCGACATTCACAGTATAGGCCAAATAATTTCTTTAGTCAATTATATCTTCGCAGAATTTCCACATGTCCTCAGAGTTGCTCTGCCTCCCCCATGCCCAGAACGTCAGGCATGTCCACTTTGGCAGAGAACAGTGGTTTGTTGGCCTCAACCCACTGTGCTGCATGTCTGCAATCGTAAAGAATGCGATCTTTAACCGAGTCCTATGAAAAAGACAGAAAGAAAGATGCCTGTACCATAGCTGCTGCACCAACAGTCTGTGACCAACAGATACTGTAAGATAACTTACCCCTGCATGTTATTGGTATTTCACCCGGCAGTGTAAATGAGGTCTTACTTATGTGGAAGAAGTAATAATGACTACAAAAGTACTTACTTAAGTAAAAGTGGATAAAAAAAGACACTTAAGTAATTTAGTATGTTATGTTAGAAGCAAAATATGCTCAAGTATCAAAAATAAAAGTACTGATGGTGCAGAAGCATTTCAGTTACTACTTTGTTTAGTTTATATACTGTAGTATACAATAGAGGTGGAAGAATAAAAAAGTAAAAATGTGCCATGTAATTCTGACACATTTCAATTTCACATGTTTGTAATTAGCTAGTCGACCATTGGACATTTTACCATGGGGGGTTTATGTTGACTGACATGTTCTGTAGCTAGCCTCAAGTCAACGTTCTGGGAACTGCACTGGCTTCACTGTACAGCCATGGAGGTTTCTGCTTGATTACTACACATAGCTACTCCTAAAATCACCCATGATCTTTTTTTTTTAGTACATCTGAACTTTGTTGAGTGATTCTATGCAAAATAGATGAGTTTGTGGTTTTGTATGTTTCATCTGAAGTACCATTTAGTAACAGTCTGTAGGGTACTACACTATGACAAATGATGTGGGGGTTTATGTTGGAGAAAAGCAGTCTGCATCGTGCCTTTAATATCCTGCCCTTTGTGGTTAGTAGAATGTGTTTGCTCACTCAACCATCAGAAACAGGCAGGCAAAAGATAGGACAGCACACTGATGCACCACCATCTCCCTTATAATAGGGCCCACACACTCCAGGTGCACCCACACTTCTTATGACTGATTACAAGTGTGTAGGTGTGAGCAGTCTGGGCTTGTTTGACATATTCCTCACTCTCCTGTTGTTAACGCTGTTAGGACAAGTTGCAAATGTATCATTTTCTTATTGTTAATCTTATTAAATGTAAATGGACTATAGTATTCCCAGAGTAGTTTCACCTACCATCAATTTTAAACCCCTAAAAGTCTCCGTGGAACGGAAAGCAACGTCTTATTTGCTTCAGCATATTCAGGTGTTTCCTGCTGAAACAGGCAGGAGGGACCTGTCGTAGATATAGACTGGCATTTACAGTAGACAATAGCTAAATCAGACGCTGTGCTCAAACCCAAACTTTGTGTTGCCTGCTAATGGCAGACACATTTATTCAGCAGTAAATCACAGAGGGTTGAAGCTTAGCAGCCGGAGGACATCAGAGGAAAATCAGCAAATATATTCTGAATAAAATATGATCCAGTTTAACCAAAATCACAGAAAGAAGTTTTCTAACAAGGACCACGCTGATATAGATTTAGGTTTAGATGAATTTATTGCAAGTGATGGAAAGGATGCACCGAGATGATGACTTGGAGGAGAGAAGAAGGGATGAGGCTCGAGGGATGAAGGGATGGAGGGTCGAAGGTATGAAAGATCAAAGGTATGAATGGTTGGATGGTTGAATGTATGAAGGGATGGAGGGTCGAAGGGATGGAGGGATGAGGGGATAAAGGTCGGAGGGAGGAGAGAACAGGGTTGTTGGCGGATAGAGGTTGACCAGTATCGGGAAGACTAGATGGAACCCGGGAGTTGAGACTTGGAGTGGGGGAACTGTCTCTCCATAGCTCTATGTCTGTTTGGAATAAACAGAGAAGAGAAGAGAGAGATGACAAAGGAAAGAGGGCTTTGGGTTGAAGATGTGAAAACGGCATCAGAGAGGGAGTGAAAGGATAAGGAGTGTTTAAGTACATGTGAAACGGAAATGGGAAGAGTTCAAGAGTTCAAGAGTTCAAGCCCTTGTTCCTGGACCTGGTTATAAAACTTCATGTAAAGCTGTGCTTTTGTAGAGTAATCAGTGAGGCCTGAACATAGATGCATGTAGCAGCTCTTAGACTCACTCAAAACAGGAAGCATGATGAGTCAACTTTATATTGTTTATCTTCAAATGACCACCTTTCAAATGCCATGATAAATACCTGGAAATAAAAAATGCTGTTTGTCATTGTTAGATAGTAATATACACATGAAATATTGTACAAAACATATGTAATAAAACACGTCAATTTTGACTTCATAGGGACCCTAACCCTAAAGCCCACACAATGACATTAGGAGCAACATTTGGAGTCGTGTCTATGTCCACCTTTAACTCCAGCACCACCATGTTCATCTTGTAACTTTGTCCTTATGCTATCTGCAGAGATGTATAGTAACGAAGTGGAACTACTTAAGTACTGTACTTAAGTACTAAAATGCAGTATCTGTACTTTTTTGGAGTATTTTTTTTTCCCAACTTCCACTTTTACTGCACTAGATATTTTTGATAAATTTAATACTTTTACTCCGATACATTTTTCATGTGGTGAATCATTACTCGTTACTATTGTAGCGTCCAGCCGGACACGTGATGAATGACGAGGCGATATTGAACAAACTGCATTTGTTGCTGAACGGTTTGGTTCCAGGACTCGGTGACTGTCGGCCGGAACCACGCCAAAAAAACAACTGAACAGTCCCGGTCTCACATCAACCTCGCTCGTGCGCCGTACGTCATACACCTGACTCACCTAGGTGCGCTCTCTCACCTGCTGCCCCGCGCCATCGCTCTCGCATTCATTCAGACGCATTCACAGACCATGGGAAATCATAGAACTCTACCATAATATTGTAACACTGTAACATTAGAAGTTGTGCCTTAATAAATATTTGAAATAATATAAACAACATTACTTGTACTTGTACATGTACTTTTACTTTCAGTACTTTTTACTTTCAGCATTTTTTTACATACTTCTACTTGCAATACTTAAGTACGAAACATTTTAAATACTTTAGTACTTTTACTTAAGTATGGTGTTTAAAGAACACTTCAACTTCTACTCAAGTCAGTTTTTTGATATAGCACTTGTACTTCTACTCTACTCCTTTACTCCAGTACTTTATACATCTCTGGCTATCTGTCTGGTGCTGAGCTGGTTGGGTGCAACAGACTTAACTGGATTTAACTTTTCAGATTCATTAGAACTCCAACAGAATGTTGAGCAGAGCGATGAAACTTCAACATGCTGTAAAACCAGAAAAACAATTCTGTGTGATTACATCATTTTCAGTAATTTGTTATTTCATCACTTTATAGAAATAGATGCCAAAGTCACACAAAACACAAGGCCATAATCATTTTTACAGATAGCTGATGAATATTTTCCATTTTTATGCAGTGTCTCTTGCTGGCAGATCTTACAGTCATTGTTTTTGAGACTTCAGATTGAAGTTGATAGTTGTTTCAATTAAACAGAAGTTCTGGTGACTGCTCCTAAAAATATTCACATTTCATCGCTAATGACCAAAATCCAAAAGAATTTTTGGCTCCGGTAATTCACAAAGGCAGCAGCTAGAAATTCAAACTTCACCAAAATTTAAGCTCCCGAATGTCCCTTCATGAGACTAAAGACACATTTTGCATATGGTTATTATTATTACATGCTGGTAAGAAGTAGAAATTTTGTTGGTGGGAGCTCTGGTTAAAGTTCCATTACCATCTCTCCTCCAGTAATGCCAACTACACGGCATAACAAATTCATGTTCACTTCCTTCACTTACTATCATTTCTGTGAGTGCATTCATCTTTAGACTGGCAAATCAAACTAGATATAAACTGTGTTTTTCTGTTGCATTCTGGTTATTGTTCCCTCTCTAGGTGTCTGCAGCTGACACGGCACCACCCATCAGGCACAATGTCGTACGGGTCCATCGACGGAGGCTCATTTGGCAGTCGCAACCCATTTGGAGGTCCTACGAGACAGGGTTACCAGCCAGTAGGTAAGGAGGAATTTAGAATTTTTTATGATTTCATGAAAATATCATATTGTGCTGCTCTCTACAAATGCCCCCATGCATGGAACATTTAATAACATAAAAAGGGTTATCATTTTAAATTTGAGCCATTGGCAGGATTATTATGAACAAAGATGATTTTCCTTCAGTCCCTTCCACAGAGCATTCAGCTCTGGCACGTACACACACACTTAAGACACACACAGTTTGAAGATTTCAATTATTTCTGCGACTGCTCTCTCTTCTGTGACAGAATGATGAAAACAAATATGTTTTGGTTTCTTTGATAAAATTGTTGTGAGCCTCTGAAAATATGACAAGTTGTGATTCAAAAAGAAACATGCAGCAACTTACAGCGCTGAATATTATTAATGTTATTGCCTCTTAACTTTCTGATTATACTACAATCGTGATTATGATTATAATTAGTAACTTCTTTGTGCCTGCATAGGTACAGTAGGGTTTGTTGACTACACACATTTGATTAGGCACAACATATTTATTGACTTATTACAACAAAATCTGTCAGATAAAGGTGAAACACAACATACAACATGCTACCTCAAACATATGCTCATACTGATTCAGTACCAGCATATTTTTCAATTCAATTCAAGAGTTTATTGTCAATGTCCAAAGGCAACAACATTATGTGTGGAGCACAACACAGAACAGTAGTTACATTTACCCAAAAAAGTCTCCAGTTCCCCTTAAAGTGCAAAGTGACAGGATAAAATGACATTTGTGCTTGCCCCTCCCCCCTCCCAGATCCCATGCATATAAACAGACAGACAGGCTCCCCGTCCCCATACTGAAAATATGAATAAACTACTACTACGACTTCTATTTATGAATACTATGTTTTGAGTATCAGCTGACACAAAATTTCACTTGAAAATTGTCTGCTATTGGTAGTTAAATAAATCTGTCCACTTTGAGCATCATGCACAGCTTAAAACAGAAATAAACTAAACAATTTCCTGTTTAAAAAACTGACAAAATGACATTTTACTCTGGAATGAAAAGCCCCTTCTTGGCAACTACTAGTCCACACTGAATAATAATAATAATAATACTGCTGCTCAGTTATAGCAAAAACCATAATCGACACACTGATCTATGCATGCTATGCACTTCACTTTGTATAACAGCGTGTAATGATCAGCCTGCCTGTTCTCCCGTGTGTTTGTATGTGCGCTTGTTGTGTGCACCTTTACTGTGATATTTTCCTTTTCTCTATTGGTTTTACCTCTCTTGTTGACTAAATGCTCTGTTTACATCATCTTGTAAACACGACACGCTTGCTAAGAGGGAGTTTGGGGCTTTTAGGGAAGGTGCAGCGTCATAAAGGAAAGGGATGTGCTGGATTTACAACACAGGGCCCTATGAGAGGGCGGGGTCACTTTCTTTTGAAATAGGTGATACACAGTCTGTTTACACATCCAATGGATATGGAGCAACTCCTAAGCATTAAGCATTCTCAGCATTGTTTCTGATCAGTACGGATGTATGTCCATATTAACTGTTGGATCTAGTTTAATGTCACTTTTCTCTTTGCTGTTTGGTGCTTTAGTTAGTTGTTTTTACTGAAAATAGCTGTCTGCAACTGCTGGAGACAAGACTGCAAAAACTTTCAAAAGGGTCATGAAAGGAACTGAGCTGGCTGATCACAAAGAGAGACACTTTGCAGGTCATCTGACCTATTGTTCGTAAACACTGATAGTGTTTTTGATGGTGACCCTGAGATAGTGATCCTGGTTAAATATTCAAAAGTCAATAATAACTTGAAAATGACTTGACAAGGGACATGCTTACTTTTTCTTAACCTTAAAAGATATTTTTTATGGGGTAGTGTTTAGCTCAGTTGGAGCAGCCGCCCCATCTACAAAGGCTCAGTCCGTGCCGTGGCGGCCCAGGGTTCAAATCAGACCCGTGGCTCTTTCCCGCATGTCATTCCCTGTTTCTCTCTCCACACATTCCTGTCACTCTTCAGCTGTCTCTAAAAATATCTTTAAAAAAACAAACATATTTTTATTACTTATTTTTTTGTAGGAAAACAAATGTAACTAAAGAAGAAATACGCTGTATGTTCAGAATCAACAGATCAAGATCAATCAACACTGACATGTAGTGCAGGTATTGACCTAGTAACAGCAGCACTCATGTGTTTTCATTCCAGTTTCTTTTCAACATTGTGCCTTCCTAGAAAGTTTGCATGAATTTAAGCAGCACTTTCCTTCTTATAAGCAGGTTATCAGTCAGGTGTTCCAGTCATCACAACACATTTTTTATTCATATAAGAAATTAATAATTCAAGCAATCAACACTGTGTGTACACAAGTAAAGATGCACATACAAATAGGACAGAGATGCAAGTCTCTGCAACAACACAAGACATAGCATCGAGCTGATATTCCTGTACATTACACCGATTTTATATATCATTACCTACAGCATGCATTGCGTATCAATCATTCATGTGTGTGTGTGTGTGTGTGTGTGTGTGTGTGTGTGTGTGTGTGTGTGTGTTTGTGTGTGTGTGTGTGTGTGCTGAGGTCACAGGTTTTCATTAGGGTTAAGCAGTGTGAAAAGCAGCTTCATTTGATTTGATCCTCTCACTGCTTTCATTAGCCTAGTAATGGGCAAGGAGCAAGACAGAGCCCCTGAGGCAAAACTTGTACCCAGACAAACCAGAGGTGTGTGTGTGTGTGTGTGTGTGTGTGTGTGTGTGTGTATAAAAGAGCAAGATAAATAGACGGAGAAATACTCGGTACAGATAGAACTGACAATCAATAAATGGCAAGGACAATGAATTTGTGTTTCATTCTCTGCGCAGAACAAAGAACCATTGTACAGCTCAAGAACACTCTTATGGTTGTTGTTGATATAGTTTTGTATTCAAGCATTCATGACATCACTAGCTGAAATGACTAGAGTTGCACGATACCCACGGTATACACGGTACCCCGTGGTGCCAAATCATAACCGTCGCTACTATGCTAGAAATTTTACACGATGGTACTACCGCGGATTACTATATTACCGGTGCCAGTCTCCGCTACATAGCGGCCGCCTCTGCTCTCCTCCCGGCTTCTTACTGCATGCTACTCACTCGTAAACAAACATGGCATGTACTGCAACCGAACTACACAGCTGCTGAATGATTGGCTGTTTGCCTGTTACTGGTGACGTCCAGGGATATGATAGGCTGTTTCCACACGCTGGGTCCGCCCGTCTGTTAGCTGACTGGATGTTTGTGTGTTTCTGCCGGCAGGAACGAACTCCATGAAGACAGCTCTGCTCCGATAGAAACTCGCTTCAGAACAAACAACAAGCTAAAGTTCTGTCTCGCCCAGACACGAGACAACACACTCACCATGGCAGAAGCACCGGGCCCGAGCAGCGAGTCTGCCGTGGCGTCTTCGTCAGTGGCAACACTAATTTTGCTTAAAAAACAAACGTTGTTGTTTCAAACTAACTTCTACATTGCAGTTTATAAAAATAATAATAATAAAAAAAAGGCAGCAGTATCGCGATAATACCCGGAACCGCGATACTTTGTCTGGTATAGTATCGTGGTTACTCATTTTAGTATCGTGACAACTCTAGAAATGACACACACATCCACACACCATATATATTATTTTATCCCTTTGTAAGCCTACTGTCTGTACATAAACAGGAGTAATGCCTGAAATGATGTAAAGTACTTTTCATGCTGTGTGGAATTAAATTGGTGTCTGATATGTTGTTGCATCTCTTGGGCACAGAGGTGATAAAAGAGAGATTACATAACATGCACTGATGTGCCATTAGCTCTTTGCCTTTTTACAACGAGCAGACATTATTATCATGTTTCTGGCTTCCTTCTATATGCAAATCTAATATTTGCAGGCCTACTGGTCTCTACCGAGTCATGGAAAAAATGACTGGCCCTTTGCTTTACTCACTTTCTTACCTTATTCCTGTGTAGTTGGTGATAAACAAGAAGAAAGAAGGGTTAAAAAGCTGCAGGTGAGGGTATCATTTGGTTGTGTGTCCGAGAATGATGAACAGAAACAACGCATGCTCAGTGTAAAAGTAAAATGGTGAAAGCATATGCCAATCCCTTTGCAAGATTGTGATCTGCTCTCATTTTTTAATTTCGCTCTGACTGGGATCAGATATTGTGCACAGAGAGTTGATCTGTGAGTTATAATACACAGAAAATAGAGCACTGTTTGCTTACTTCATGTGTTTGCTGCAACATGTATGTCTGATAGGGTTGGACTTGGCATTTGTAGCCAATAGTGACTTACTGCTCCCCTGCTATGTACTGCAGGTAGATCTAGTGTCGTTGATCTAGTGTCAGCATTTACCTTTCAGTGAACACAGCTGGACATGGGACCAAATAACAATGGCCAGTCTGACAGGGAGTACAATAGCCTAGTGAGGTGCTTTTCTTTCTGTTGTGTGCTCCTGAGTCAGTTCAGTTAGCTGCACAGCTGACTGAGCTAAAAACAACAGTTTGCTACATAGCGATCTCGAACCAGGTCTACCTGCTCCAGCTAGAGTTGAATAAAGGACGTCAGAGGGAAAACCAGCAAATGTATTCTGTCTAAAATCTGATCCAGTTTCACCAGAATCACTGATAAAGTGATTGTGAGGACTGCTGTACCAAGACCTCACAATCACTCTATTAAACAGGAAGCGCTCTGCTTTTATTCAGTGCATAAGAGAAAAAGCATTCTCCAACTCCAATTACCATAAAGAATACCAACAAATATGTAAATACTGACTTTCTGCCATTATTGGACCAGATATTTGAGGTGTCATATAGTACTTGACTATCAGTTCTGACTTCATGGGGACTTTAACTATTCATTACCTTTGCATGATTTTCAATCATGGCTGTGCACCTTTGCTAACAGACCACTGGGTCTGAGTTAACTGAGCTAATGGCTGATAATGCAAGTCCATGTATCAGATTCTGTATCAGCGGGTTCACTAGTCATTTAGGGCTTAGACTGAGTGCAAAATCATTGCTATGTACTGGCACTTACACACACACCACAAGAGTTACAACACAGGTAGACGACTCACTCTAATAGGGGCATGAATGTCTATTTTGGAAAGGAGATCTTGCAGAACACTTCCATACAATCTGACAATAACAATCTGACCTGGTTGGTTGCAAAACCAAGCACTTTTAATGGACATACGTACCAATTACCTGCAAGATTTATATTAAGCCTGATTTACTGCTGACAGCTTTAGCAGTCTCACTCAGTACTGGACCAAATTCAAAACTTGTTGTGCCCATTAGTCCCTTTGACACAAAAACATGGCAAATTAAACAATGCTAGAATCAACATTGTGTGCACTTCAGTACAGGTTAAATATAATGATTCTCTTAATTATTGTCGATTACTGTAGGTGTTTTGGTTATGTAAAACATAATGGTTGTTCCACCCTGGATGAAGTTGTTATGTTACTTTGAAGAAAATTACCCACTTTTTTATATTTTTTGTCATTTGTCTCTGTAGTAATTGCTGAGAGTATGCAGCAGTGTGCCAGAGGCAATCACAACCTGAGTCAGTTTATGGAAAAAAACTCAAATCACTGAGCAAAAAAATGTTGTGCAATCCACTTCCGTTAGTGCTGAGCTTTATGAATAAGGCCTCGGGTCTTTTTTCTTCTGTTGAATGTTCCCTATGTGGTTAGTCAGCGCAGAATGAATGTGCCATTATCTGTCTGCTTTGTACTGTGCATTTATTGCAGTGTATACAGAATGTATGTTCATACCAATCATGTTTGACACTCGAGGGGAGTAGCTGGCACAAGTTATAATGCTGCAATTCAAATACTCAGTAAAGAGGAAGGGAGGATGTGTCAGAGAAAAACAAATATCACATATGCTTTTTGTCTCTGGACTCCAGCGTACTGTACTCTTATGTGTGCCCTGGAATACTCCCTTTCACTCAGTGTGACAGGCAGCTTCTCTCTTCCAGTCTTTTCTATTGTGGGCAGACAGATGGGAGCCTCAGTCACCAGAAAGGGGTTCTTTGATCACAGTGAAGCCTGGGTACATTATGAGGGATATGAGTGGTGGTGGTTGGTGAGAGGGGTTGTGGAGCAGGAGCCTGTCAGATTTGCCGTCTGTTGCTCAGGCTGATCTGAAGGGGAGCTCAGGAAATGATCAAAGCCCAGGTTAAGTCTCTAATAGAGCTGTCTTTTAGGCTAATCTCTCTCCTCCCTCTCTCGGCAAAAGCTCTCAACCCTCCACCCTGCACTCTGAGAGGCGGCGTGTCACTTCCAGCAGAGCCAAGTGTCTCATTCAGGATGACAGGACAACACGGCTTTAACATCAACACATATTGACATGCCATATGCTGTTTTTAATAAGCAGTGAAAACTAAAGGGGGCAAAAGCTTACTATTTTATGTTTACACCAGCGGTCACAGTTGTCATAGTATGACAGTATTACCATGAGAATATATAGTTTGTTGAGGGTTATACAGGACTACAGATGCATTGGTATTTGTCAAATGAAGGGCATGTCGAATCATCAGACCTGACCCCGCAACTTTCCAACATCAGTTTTTTTATTTTTTGTCAAAGCATGGTCATTATGTGTCCACAGTGTAATGGGCTTTGGTGATTATAAGGATCAGCTTTTTCGTTTAGGGATGGACTGCTGAAGACATGTTCAACACATTGCTCTGCTTTCCGTTCTGCTACCTTTCATTGCTTTTCTACATCTACTTGCAATGCATAATAAGCATTGAACAGATGATTGTCTGAGTCACATTGGAAAATAATCCAACCCATGCCTGAAGCCTTCTGCACGAAAAAACCCTTTGAACCCAACCCGACACATGACGTCATGTTTCTGAACTCTAGCGTGAAATGCGCATTATTAGCAGATTGTTGATTTTGGAATGTTCTGAAACACTTGCAGCTAAATTAACTTCTCTTAACCACAAAGTCAGATCAGGATTATAACTGTTTGTACTGTTCTCAAGTTCAGCTGGCCGACATTGGGAGGTCAGAAGGGATATGTCTAATAACCAGTAAGACATATCATTTATTGTTTTGAGTTGGTGTGTTACAGATGCAGCTGTCTAGGATTGCTGGCTGGTCAATGACAGGTCCATGACAGGCCCTTACTTATCTGAATGGAATAAATGGATATAGCTGCCTGGGGGTGGCAGTTCTGAGTGGCTGGTACTGTAAATGCTGGCAGTTGACTGAAATATTCTATATGTTTTGTGGTGGTGGGTTGCTGCTGCAAGATTAGCCGTTTCAAAGCAGGCATATTACTTGAAGAAGAAATAGTCAAAGTATAGCCCTGGCCTCATGCCTGGTTTGATTTTGAGCATTACCAGGCGGCTTCAGGTGGCTGTGGTGTAAACGGCACTGGTATGTACGGGAGGAATGAGCTACTTCCATCACTTTATCTGTAAGAACAAGTGCAAAACCATTAACATGGACAATGTCTGGAAGTGTACCCGATTATCGCCATTTGTACATCTTGTTGCATCTTAATGACAAGATGTGTCACCTTGTGGCCATTAGTAAGAGCTATACACATTTTTCCCTTAGACGTGAAGACATCTGTTCCTGGTAACTAGCTTGTTTCAAACCTACCTGAGCCTCGAATATGTGCTGGAAATTGCATATACTGTATCTGGTCATTGCTTTTGACGATAAAATATCGTGCTAATCGATAGACCTACTCTTGGAATCGACCTTTAAAGAGAAATATACAGGACATGCTTGCATCAACTGAGTTGAGTTTAACCTCGATTGAGTTGAGTTCAACCTCAAGGGTTATACATTTCGTTCACGGTCCAGCGAAGGACCTGTGAAGGACCAGTCACGGCTCTGTGACGGTCCTGTCCAGGCGCGCAGATAGGTTTGAGAAACTGGGGGGGACGAAACTGGGGGGGACGAAGCTGCCCCCCCCCCCCCCCCACGGACGGAGATTTTCTCGTGCGACCCTGGATGCGCCGTGCGCCCTGATCAGTCTGTCCGGCTCCCCCTCTACCTCGTCAACCCCCCGCCCACGGGGGCGCACGCTCCGCTGTCTTAATGAGCGAGGTTATTGTCGGCGCTCGTGGCGCCCCCCACGAAATGGCGCCCCGGGCGGCTGCCGTGTCCTCCCGTACCTGTCCGCTACTGGCACACACCTCAGTAAACCAAATATTATGTTAATTCATATTTTTTGGTTTCCTCGTGATGCTTGAATCAGAAGATTTGAAGAAGACAAAGTTTAAAAAAACAAAACAAAAACGTTAAGCTACATAAAAGTGGGTGGGACGGATCTACGGTCATTCAAAAGTGGGTGTGTCATGACACACCTGACACACCCACTAATTGCGCCCCTGGTCCTGTCACGGAAACACAGGAACTTTTAAGTTGCTACATCTGTATGGCTGTAGATTCTTAAGGCCCTATTATGCAAAGCATCATACCTGGCTTCTGACACGCTTGTCATTTTCATGCTGAACTCCTCATGTTATCTATTTAACTTGCGCCCATGGGGTCATGAAATGAGTTGTGGTTAGGTGCACTGTTGCCACATTGCTATCTCGAGGCAGCAGAAGAGCGATTGTGCCAATGACCAACAAAAAGCTGTTATACTGTAAAGCATTTTAGCAGCTGTATTTTCCTGCATTTTAAATAAGGCACCCTGCCTTATTCAAATAGTAAGATAGGATTCACAATGTACTGTACACTGTGCTTGTTACACACACAGGAATGTGCAACACCGCTGCTCATCCTCAGTCACATGCAATGGATGGGACAGAGGATTGGGACAGTGGAGTCTGGACATACCTGTCCCTCTGTGAAGACGAATTGCTGCTGTAAACTCAGCTTATCCCGCCAGGCTGTGACAGACATCTGTAATCTCCTGTCAGATGTTTTGGAGACTAATGCCAGTCACTGCTGTGCTGCATTTCTTTGCCAGTGGCCAGCCTGAGTTCTACTGGAGGTATGAGTGCATGGGGACAGCTGGCATTAGTCTTCAAATCATCTGACAGGAGATTACAGATTTCTGTTACAGCCTGGCAGGATGAGAGCATGAGCAGCTCTGTTTCCTCAGCAGAAATCCTTTCACGACTCCGACCTAATGAACACACCATTTAAATAGCAATGCGCCAGATGCAGGCACACCTGGCTGTTAAAGGGAACAAGAGATGGCAATCTGATTGTTTTAATTCACGTCACGCCTAAAACACAGCTCTGATTAATTAATAGAGTACAAACAACCCTATTTGCACCTTACTCTGTACCCAGATTCAGCTCAGTTCAGCAGATCTATCAAAACTGGAGTCTCCCTAATTGCATATATGACAGGATTTTAAACCATGCACTATAGAATGTATTAGGAGGGCCCTTAGTTTTAGTCTTGTCTGAACAGCCGCCCCCAAAAAATTACAAATGGTGTAATTCCCTGAAATTCCATTGGGCATGGCTCCAATGTGTTGAGCCATGGCCAAGCAGCAACCTCTGTAGCTGCAAAGTAAAGCCTATGCAGAAATACCAATAACTTAAAATGTCCAACTTCACAGCAGAAATAAACACGTTAACACCTTGTAGCCTATAGCTAATTTCCCCGTTACCCAAGAGGCAGGACAACCAACAAGCTACACATGTCTCTTCAGAAAACTATGGGTGACATTAAGCATATGCTGTCCATTATTTATACTGTCAGTGACTGTGGCCAGCAGAGCTGATTGCAGCAATTCTAGACAATAATTGTGATGCCACCAGAAGCACTGCAACACATTCCAGAAGCATCTCCACTCTGCTCAGCGAAATAAATGTGCAGCAGCACAGGGAAGATCAGCTGGCTGGAAGTCAGACATTGAAACGGCATCGAGATTTATTAGACTTCTAATCATAAAAACAAAAGGGCAAATACTTGAATTTAACGTAGCCATCTTACCCATGGTAAAACTACGTGAACAAGGAAAAGTTACCAAATCTGAAGAAGTCAGGAGGGCAAAAATGTTCCAATTCTGAAACCCTCCTGGTGGAGAACGGACCAAAACTGTCACGGATGCAATGCCAAGAGGAATTTAGGGGTAAAAAGGTATGCTGTGTAAATAGATATCTAAATTAATTATTTAAAAAAAGGGAACAAGGTTGATTTGTCTTTCATGTTTTCTTCATCATAGGTCGAGCGTGAGAAAAACTCTGAACTTTATATTGAGGTAAAGAAATATGCCAACAGATATGAAGTAGGGCTGCAAGTTACAGTTGTCCTTCATCTATATTGTCTTGTGTGAACAACAGTCCAAACTATATTTAGTTTAAACTGTATAGAACACAGAGAAGAAATCAATTGTGCCATTTGACAATCAAAGTTGTTTTTGGAACACCGCTGCCTGTATAAAAGAGATGTATTTCCTTGTGAGAAGTAAAGACTTCCTTGTCATTGCTTGACAACAGCATCCCCTCCCTCCCACACCTCTCATCACAGTTTGAGGAGTCTCACTTGGTTGCTGGATTTTAGCTCTGACCTATGGATGCGTCCACATTGTTAGTTCCCTGTGATGAGCCCTCTGGAGACACAAACCTGCTCATTAAGCTTGAATGAAGCAAGTGGGTTGACTGAGTGTGACAAGGCTGTGATGAGCACTTGCTCCTCCAGCTCCATGCGCTGTTGATAGGCAGTAAGTGGCCAAAGTGGGCTATGTGTGAGACAGCCACGCATGAATTAGAGGACTAACTGAGACACCACTGATTTCAGGTCCAGTCTTTTGTGACCCTGCTTCCTTATATGAGCACTTTTTACGACTTTGGCTTTACTGTGTCCTCTGCGTCTTCTCGCTGGATAGCTCTGGAGCTACTGAAGCTACTACTGTAGCTGGCAGCAGGAATCACAATTTTGATGTTTTCTGGCAGTGAAAAGTTCGTTATCCATAGAAACACCTGTCTACAGAAAACACCTGTAAAAGCACAAAAACTGAGACTTTTTCTACACAGCTTATATCTTGAATTTCTCTATGCAAAACGTACTACTACATACGGAATGAAGTAATCAGTAAGGCTGGGCCATAGATGCATCATGTAGCTGCCCTTAGAATCACTTATTGAAAATACCATGAAGAACAGCACTAGACATATGTGATAATAAAAACATACATTTTGAATTTAGGTGGCCTTTTAGAACGATTCCAAACATTTGCTGTTGCCCCACAGGATTAGGGTTAGAGGTTATGGGTTAGGTTCATGACATGATGACACATAATTTATAGCACATTTGACTTCTGATACTAAAACAGTAAAGAATCAGATCAGGTTAAAATGCCCACTAGATCCGATATATTTATTCATCGTGGATGATGGAAGCACTGAAAGCCCCTCTGCTTCATCACACTTTGATCCGACCACACTGACAATTAGAAACTCCTTGATGCAGCACTCGATGAGAAACAACATTGTCAGAATTTTGCTTGTTCCATCCAACTTTCACATGCTACATGTGTTAAAGGGCTTCGACTGAGGGCTGTCAAATACTTTTTAAATATAAACCCAGGGTTCATTGCACAGACTTTTTAATTTATTTATTAGGGCTTGAATATTTATAATACACATGTACACATAATTGGATGAAACAAATCAATAACACAAAACCATGAATGTGAAAATTAGATCAGAAAAATTGTAATTAAAAATCTAATTTGATGGGTCCTGATCTGCAGCATAATCAGCACTTTAAATTAAATTTCAAATTTGGTCTCCATGTTTCTCTTAATTTTCTCAGCATGAGCTGTCCTCACTGCCAGCAGCAGAAAAGCAATTGTTTTCATGTGTGAACATGAAAATAGTCATTCGTACTGACCTGCTTCTTTAAAACTAGTACAAACTGAATAAGATGAACACAAAGTAAATCTAAAATTGTGAAGCAGTGTTTTTTTTGTTTTTTTCACCTAGTTTTGCCTGACAGAGCTGCTGAGATTAAATAATGTATGATATCATATGTATTGCTTCTCTCATTAAAGCATTCATGATACTGTAGCTTAATTTGTCCCACAAGCAGTTATACATGTAGTTTGGATGTTTGTATCAAATTCTACAGCGAACAAGTTCTTTTTAACAAAGATTAAAGTAAGAATGAAAGATCATCAAAGTAATTACACTGGCCCGACAGCATCTTGACAATGAGGCTGATCCTTCAGGTTCAAACAGAAAACAAATGTGAATGACTCACGTATTCAGCATGTGACAGTGTTAATTACTTTATTTTTCTCTGATTTAGTCTAAATATACATTACAGCGACGTTTTTTTATCAACATGAGCACAAACTTCATAAATTTGTAATCACGTAATTGATTCCTTTAAAAAAATGTCTGTTATCTTTACAAATCTTTTGTCACACTGTTGCAAATTTTCACATCCAGGGCCGAGCAGAAGGATGAAGGCAAAATTATGAGAAAGCTTTCATCAAAGACACAAAAATAACTGGCCATATTGCAGCATCTGAACAGCACGGCACTCAGTCAGACTAGAAAAAAAGCTTTTCATGGTAATATGTTAATGTTGGTCTGCATTTTCTGCACATTCTGGCTGTGAGCGACATGGTAGCACACCAAACAGAGCAGAACGCCTCAGATGACAGCGTGGTAGGGGTGATGCTGTAGAATGTGTGTGTGTGTGTGTGTGTGTGTGTGTGTGTGTGTGTGTGTGTGTGTGTGTGTGTGTGTGTGTGTGTGTGTGTGTGTGTGTGTGTGTGTTTGAAGGATATGCACGCCTCCTCCCGGTGAAGTCAAGGTGAATCTATTATGAATTCCTGTGGTTTGGTTCTCCAAGCTTGATTCAGTCATCGGCTTAAAATAACCCTGTTTGCCGGTGATGACGTTACTGCACCAATTTCTACTGTATAATCACTGATATATGAAGAAAGGAATAAGCTTAAGCTAAATATAAAACTTGAGTTGTAGAATACCAACAGTGTGATAGCCTTGTTGAAGATGTATTGCTAGTACAGTCCAGTATTTTCTATTATAGAACAGGCAACAACCTCAAAACCTGCCTGTGTTACTTAAACAACCATTTTATTTTATTTCATTTAATACTGACAGTCTATCAAACTAGTGCACTGAAGTAATGTAAAATATGCTGCACTAATTATCACAAAATAAAAAAAAATAATAATCAGCATTAGTTCCAGTATTCCTTAAAAATGCATGAATTGCCTTTTTCTGGCTCACATTAGTGAAACAAGCTGTGCACACTCCCTGGACACATTGAGCTGATGGCAAATACTTTACAAAAAGGATATTGTTATACCCCAGTCTAGGGGTGCCTAGAGCATAACTAGAAAGGGCCCCATTTTCCCCGAGTCCAAAGTAGCCACTAGAGGAAGTTTTAGATTTTGGAATGAAAAGAAAATGATTTAGTCACAACAGATCAAACAACTATAACTAAGGTATCAGCTTCACGGTGGACCAAGGCCAAAACAACAACCAAAACAATTCTATCTGGAAAATAAATCACTTACCTCAGAAAACAAATGACAATAGACTTATCTCCCTAACTAACAAAACAGGAGAAAACAAAACCAACTCGAAATGGCAGTCCACCCTTACTATCCATACAAAAACTACTTCCAATCTAGAACAAAGGACTTCATAAAAGGACATGTGGCTGGTTGGGAGAGGAGGAGGAGGATGAGGAAGTGCTGGTTGTCCACATGATGGCCGCCATCTTGGCTCCTTATGTGTCAGATGGTTTCCAGCTGCAGCCAGTCACGGGCTAGAGCCTGGATTCACTCCACCAATCTCCCGGGGATTGCACATCCCTATTTACATATACATATATTTGACAACAAAAAAAAAAAAAAACACAGGGCACACAAGCAAACAGACAGCAAACTACAAAAATATGACCACAGTCAATATTCCTGATATTCTCCAAACAAGTTTAGTTTCAGACTGGGTGTGTGCGTTGGTCAAATCCTACTGAGAACAAAACTCAAACCTTGTTGATCAGCTCCACCTGCAGTGGCAGCTGTTGGGGTCAGACCAGGGCCTCATCCTCTCAGTCAGCTGCTCAGTGGCTAAATTGCAGATTTTTGGGAAGAGTAAAAATCTGTCCCTCCTCAGTGATGAGAGACAGCCACTGACCTCGGGCATAATGAGATAGGAGCTCTTGATTAAGTTCCCCTCTGATTTTAGAGTATAATTGAACATGTTGTAGATAGCACATTTGTGCTATCGACAAGCTACTCTGTGAGGGCATGATGGTAATTCATCCCCGGCATGCTCAGGACTCGCTCATTACTGTAGGAGAAATCAGGGCACTTTGTATTGATTATTCAGTGCTTAAAAAGAAGAAAAAGAAAATCAACCACACTGCCAAACTGATCATCATCTGTAATCAGTTCACTGGGGTTTATCATTGGCAACAGGGAATATGCAAAGTGAGTCTCTGCCCTGCAGCTTTTGTTTCCAATTCCACTTCAGGCAAATTTGACAGCCATGATACTGCATGGACAACAAAAAGTGAAAACTCAAAATCCAATCAAGGGCATGTCAAATATCATCTCTGTGCATTCCCATATTCGCTGAGGCTCCATGATGAGTGGGGGGAAAAAAGTGTCTGATTTGACGCATATTTACATCCATCCATCCTTTTTCCATTACCACTTCAATGTTTTGTGGTTCTTGTTTTAGTATTACCTGTTTATTACAGAGTCTGTACTCACGTTACTCTTGTTACCATCTTTGTCTTTTTCCCGCCGGTTTTCTGTGTCACCTTGTTTAATTAATTAGTTCTCTTGTATTTAGTCCTTGTGTTTGACCTCTTTCACTTGTCAGGTCATCATACATCGTCCTGTCTTACAGATCATTTCTAAATCTGTGGAGCAATGAGAGCAATGAAAAAAAAGAAGAAAAGAACAATATCTGGTTTAAAAGGTAGTGATGCAGGTCTGCCTACCACTTTGGCCCAGACTGAAATATCTTGACCACTATTGGATGGATTGCCATACAATTTAATCAGATATTCATGGTCCTGAGCCTAATTACTTTTTCCAGCAATCCTAAGTACTTCAGGATACCCTGACTTTTTCAACACATGATTAGGTCTTCAATTACCCATTAACCATTGGCACAACATTATATTTTGTGCATAATTTGATATAAATGTGCTTTTCAGACAACAATCACTCATGACTTTGGTGAGCCACACATTTTTCATTCAGCCCAAGTACCCCAAAACAACAAAACATTACTATCCATGTAATGAAGCCCTCTTATGTAGCAATTATGACGGGAACAAAAACGTCAGACTATAAAGCAACACTGTGTAACTTTTGCAGTCTAAATAACAGGTTTAAAATCATCTAGACGCTACACCCACTTGAATGGTTACTCTGTAATCCACTCTCTGTCTGAGTCACACATAATTTCACCTATTTTGGTGAAACTGGATGAAACTGGAGCTAATGTTAGCTCAGTTTGTTAGACTGTGAGCTGGACTGTGAGCTCAGAGCACCAGTGGGGTGTTCATGTTCAGTAATCAATCATAACAAATACACATTGACAATTCTCCATATTTATAATGCAGAAATGGCCAGCTCTATGCAATGTATATATATGTACATTTTATTGTTAACAACTAGATATTGCTTCATCCATGCTTTACCCAAAACATGGAATATTGATGACATTCCCATACCATACCAAGCTAAATTAGGGAAGTGGCCATGGTAAACATTAAACCCGCCAAACATTATCATTGTAAGCATGACAGCATTGGCATTCATATTTAGCTCCAAATGCCACAGTTCCTGTAAGCCACTACTACTTACAATAGTCTGCTGTAGACATGACTTGTAAACATTTTAGTATATTCTTTATATTTCCTACACCATGTCTCCGCCGGGATATGATACAGGACAAACTCAAAGTTATGAATGTATCAGACACACTTTACAAACCACAGAGACTAAATTTGTCAAGAGTGATTTTGTGACGGCAGTGCATATCAGCACAGCTTTGAAGTGGCATGCTGATATGAGCATGTTAAAGTGTCGACATGTTAATGTGAGAGAAAAGTTTCAAGTGTGAAAAGATAAAAAGCTGCCGAAATGATCCAAACCATTTACCAAACACTGGTTGTGAAATGACCCCTTACGGATCCCTCAACCTTCCAGGGAAAGCGGCATTGGTGGAGTTTGTGAAATGAGCATGAAATCATAAGTGCAGATTATTTGTTGGGGCTCTAAAGTGAAAATTATGATACACCCCCACGTGAAATGATGTGTCAAAACAACTGAACTGGGCACACAGTTTTCACCCATTTGGCACAATGACTAAAATGTATGTGAAACAGAAGATCGTTGCAGAGGTTAGATTGAAAAATGTAGTTTAAAGTGCTGATATGTTTCCAGCTTTATTATTATTATTATTATTATTATTATTATTATTATTGTTGTTGTTGTTGTCGTCGTCGTCGTCGTCGTCGTCGTCGTCGTCGTCGTCGTCGTCGTCGTCGTCGTCGTCGTCGTCGTCGTCGTCGTCGTCGTCGTCGTCGTTGTTGTTGTTGCTGCTGCTGTTGTTGTTGTTATTATTATATACTATTATTATTATATAGTTTTGTTACTATTATTATATACTGTCATTATACTGTTATTAACAATGACATTCCATCAAATCATCAGTACTATTACCGTCATCTTGCCACTGCACCATATCTACCTATTTATCTTGTGTGTCCCATTCTGTGTTTTATTTATTTTATTATTTTTCCTGTATTTTTATTGTATTCAAATATATAAATAATAAATATATAAAATATAAATATATCTATCTGCAAGGGATCACTGTAACTGGACTTGTGGACGTGCCTGCACACTTTTATTTTCTAGGTGCTTCAGTACTTTTAGTTGGCCTCAGAAACCCAAAGCACTCAATATCAAATCAAATCAATTTTATTTGTATAGCCCAAAGTCACAAAGTACATTTGCCTCAGAGGGCTTTACAATCTGTACAGGGAGTGACACCCTCTGACCCTCGGTTCGAGTGAGGAAAAACTTGCCCACAGAAAAACCTTTAACAGGGAAAAAATGTGGAAGAAACCTCAGTAGTGGACGTTGTGCAGAATCACAGCAGCAGCCACAATCCATAAGAACGAGAAGAGAGAGAGAGAGAGAGAGAGAGAGAGAGAGAGAGAGTCTAATCCTATGGCAGCATTCCTAAGGGATGACCTGAGCCAGCCCTAACTATAAGCTCTATCAAAAAGGAAAGTCTGAAGTCTATTCTTAAAAGTGTTGACCGTGTCTGCCTCCTGAACCCAGAACGGTAGTTTGTTCCACAGAAGAGGAGCCTGATAGCTGAAAGCTCTGGCTCCCAATCTACTTTTAGACACTATAGGAACCACAAGGAACCCAGCATCCTGAGAGCGTAGTGTTCTAGAGGGGTAGTAAGGTATTATGAGCTCTTTTAGATATGATGGTGCCTGACCATGAAGAGCTTTGTAAGTAAGGAGAAGAATTTTAAATTCTATTCTAGATTTAATTTCTGTACCAATAGTTGCACATATATGTGAACATGTGGTGATTCCAGTGCTTGGCTCTTTTTACCAGTTGTAGGAAGGCAATGGCAGCACAGGTTAAGGAGGAAACCACTGGGTATGTATGACAGGGAGAAGTGACCATCGTGTCCATGAGAAGGACTGCACCACTCTCTTCAATAAGGCTTCTCCTACACGCCACCATTCACTAAATGACAGGCTGCAGTTGAATGCAGTCCTCTCTCCATGATTTCAATGCTGGCCTCACCACTTTGCTGCATCCTGAAAGTAGAGGGTTCATCTGTCATATGCTGGCAACTTTCTACTCTATGAGAAAATGGCATAGGCCACTGAGATGGTACTCAACCTGGGGAACAGCTTGGCTTCATGGTGGTTTTGTGTCTAAGTTTACTAAAAAGAAAAGAAAAAGAGAAAGAAAGTAAGACAAAATCCAAATGATTTTAAATCTATGTCCTGATAAAATGTATACATTTTTATTTTTTATTATAAATATTTAATAAAATATGTATTTACTGAATCTTTTTTTTTTTCATTTATTCACATTCCCCCTCCTGGTACTGACACACCCTCCTTCCTCACAGGTCTGTTGATCCTCAGTCTCTCTCTATGTCTAAGTGCATTAGCAGACATTTTGATTCTTCAACATGACATCTGACGGTCACCCAGAATTCATAGAACCATAGTTGAATTAAGTAACTCTCATTTTAACATAAATGGTTGAAAGCAGGGACCGTGACCTCAGTTCTTTTCACTAACCTTTAGCAAGCAATAATATAACCTGCTATATTGCATTTGTAAGTGCTATAATTTTAGGACTATTATAAGACTAATTACACCTCAATTGATATATTTTCTTTAGCTACAACACATCCAAAATGTTACTGAATGTAACTCAGGAATATACTCTTTAAAAGACCTTAATATGGATTGCATATAGAGACCTATGGCTATGCATCACATTTTCTATTACATATGAAAATGTTTCTGCAGACAGTATAGTTATCCATTATGTATATTCTCATAAATGTCTGTTAAGTCACTATCTGTTGTTGAATGAAGTAACACTATTGTATTAACATATTTCTGTATTGCTGTGGAAACATTCACCTTTGTGTTACCTCATTGGGCAACAGAACTTAGCAAACATTTATTTCAATGAAAACAACACGTTAATATCAGTGCCACATTATTTATACCCCAACAGTGCATGTGCATTGCTAACAGTGACTCCTTCCACTATCCTGGAATGTATTTGAATATGTAAAACAGAAAACTTTCTTTCTTTTGTTAATCCAACATTTAGATATTGACATAAGACTGTAAACTTTCTTGGATTCTATCTGAATATTTTCTGCAGCACATTAAGAGTATTTGAGTCCGCTTGGATAGAGCATAGATGAGACCAAAAAACACTGCATATGCATGTGCAACTTACTGTATGTAAACTCATTAAGGACTTCCAAACTTTTAAAAAGAATCCCCACATGTCATGTGGTGGCCTTCCTGATGACAGACCCCGACATTGGACATCTTAAACGGTTTAGCTTCATATGTCTAAACAACTTAGAGAGACTTACTCAGACTGTTCGCTCAATCATATCATACAGTATTAATAGTCAGTCATAACAGTAAATCCTGCAGATAGTTAATGGCAGATGTACATGAATGTATAATAAGCCAAAGTCTTTTCATAGGACTTGTAAAGTTTAAATATTCAGAATCCATCTTGTCGGGTAGCGTCTGGATCAAAATAATGCTCCAGAGCTGGTCTGTATTGTGACAATGTAAACACTGCCATGGCCACTTCTAAAGGGGTCTCTTGACCTGTGACCTCAAGATATCTGAATCAAATTTACAGACATTTTCACTTTATGCTACTCCCATGCAGCTTTGGGCAAAAAAACATTCACTTTTTTACTTGCAGTATAAATGTATAATGTGGGCCAGAGATGTATAAAGTACTGGAGTAAAGGAGTGGAGTAGAAGTACAAGTGCTATATCAAAAAACTGACTTGAGTAGAAGTTGAAGTGTTCTTTAAACACCATACTTAAGTAAAAGTACTAAAGTATTGAAAATGTTTTGTACTTAAGTATTGCAAGTAGGAGTACAAAAAAATACTACTCAAGTACTGAAAGTAAAAGTACAAGTAAAAGTACTATTGTTTATATTATTTCAAATATTTATTAAGGCACAACTTCTAATGCTACAGTGTTACAATGTTCATGGTAGAGTTCTGTGATTTCCCATGGTCTGTGGGGGGCAGCAGGTGAGAGAGCGCACCTGGGTGAGTCAGGTGTATGACGTACAGCGCACGAGCGAGGTTGATGTGAGACCGGGACTGTTCAGTTGGTTTTTTGCCATGGTTACGGTCGAAGGTCACCGAGTCCTGGAACCAAACCGTTCAGCAACAAATGCAGTTTGTTCAATATCGCCTCGTCATTCATCACGTGTCCGGCTGGACGCTACAATAGTAACGAGTAACGACTCAGCACATGAAAAATGTATCGGAGTAAAAGTATTAAATTCATCAAAAATATGTAGTGCAGTAAAAGTGGAAGTTGGGGAAAAAAATAATACTCCAAAAAAGTACAGATACTGCATTTTAGTACTTAAGTACAGTACTTAAGTAGTTCCACTTCGTTACTATACATCTCTGATGTGGGCATAGTGTACATAGTGTATTTGAATATTTCTGCATACTGTAGTACTGAAAATGCAGAAATTATGTTTGGCTAAAAAGCTGAGACACCTGTAATTTAATGAGCTCAGTTTTCAAAAAATCTGTAACGAGTGATATCAACCCAGAAACAAACTATGAGATCATGGGAATGACCATTATTATCCCTCTCAAGATCTCCCACACCACTAAAAAGACAAAAAATGGTCTCCTCACCAGATACCCCTTCATAAGTTTGTCCACATCTTCCCCAACAAACACAATAAGGCATTTCCGCATACACTTTTTTGAATTTATCTTCAGACTCTAGGCCAGACTGTAAACACATGGTGCAAAATCATGCAGTGCAATTTTGTAATTTGACTGAAGATGTAAACATTATACAACGTCCAAATGGGAATTTTGAGTTAGAGTAATTGTGATTCACAATATGAGCAAACCTCTTAAAAGACAACATAGTACTTCTTCCAACATGTAATTGTAATTCCACAAATCTGTTGAAAAAACATGCAAACAAACAAACACAAAAATAATCTATTCATAATTTTATGACTATATAATATGAGGCATCCTGATGTATTGAGTAAGTACAAACCTGCACAAGTTGATGATTTGGATGGGCTGTCAGTGTTGTGCATGAATGAACTACAAGAGTTCATTGCACATGCTCGTGTTTTTGGGGAATGGTGACCAATAGCTGCAAAGTTCCTGTACTCTAACCACTGAGCAAAGGAATGAAAATAAACTATAAACAGTTATAGAACTGTGAACTCCTTTCAACTTGTAACCCAAACTAACCCTTTAAGTTCTAACTGCTCCCTATCAGTTTTAGGTCACACTGGTAGAAGTCTCTCTATTAAAACATACATACAATACAATACATACAATAAACTTTTGTAAATTCAAATATGGCTACTTTTGCAGAAAACAACAGCAAATACAAAGGGATATATGAGATTTCATTTAGTTTTTTGTTGGGATAGTTAGCGTTATCCATAACTGTCACCACAGACTATAATGTATTAATTAAGCTTTTCACATATTGGCTGTATTGCATTATACTGCATTATACTGACTCAGAGAATGAAATATGAATCCTTTCTCTTTAATCAGTAATCGCTGTCTCATTTTTAATTCATTCTCATTTATTATTCTTTACAAAAGAGCCAAGTCACGATATAAACTATCACATCCCTCAGAGCAAAACAGCAACTCTGAAAAAAAATAATACATAAAAGCTGTCATATTTAAAACAACATGATTTATAATTCTTACCTTGATTAAGAGAGTTTACTTGTACAACAGATGTTCTACACTCTCAAAAGCGAGGTAATGGTAAACGGCAAGACTCAACAGAGAAAGACTTGAGTATTGCTTTAATTTATCCTATTGAGAATTTTATTTACTTTTATACAAACTGGACAAAACAGGTTTAAACCAGACACCATGATTTTTTGTCAGTATAGTTCAGTGACTGGAGTTAATGACGTGTGATGTACAGTAGAGAGGTCTCACAGTTCTTCCTCTGGCCCACACCATGAATATCTGTCATCACTGTCCAGCTCCACATTGTCTCTCTCCATCATTTCATGCATACAGAGACTTTTAGCATTTTGTTTGCACCCCTGTAATTTTGTCTATACCAGGAAAAAAAAGCAGACAGCACTCATTTTTTGGGTGCAGTATTTGACAAAAGGGTGAAATAGCTTGTGCAGGTTGTGATGTTGATCTCTGCCTGCTGTAATGGCTTCAGGCCATTAACCCTCCCTGTTATTTGCAGTGACATGGGCTTTTGAAAAAGGAAAATGGCGCTGCCCACATAACTTACAGCAGACTCACCACTCCAGCTGCCAGCCTGTGGCTTAGTGCCATTCCATTTTCCATGTCCGCTCTATCATCATCACTGCAGTTAGATTCTACATTAGAGGCTCCCGCAGCCTTTTGATGTCCATTCAATTTCCACATCCATTCATTCTAATGACAATACCCAGTGTTTCGATATAATTACTGTAAATGTCAATTTTCCTCCTCTCTCCTGTCTCTAATTAACGTGACTTTGATGTGTCCATACATTTATACTTCAGGCTGCTGGGCCCGATGTTATAAGCATTTTACCATTGTTTGAATTTATAGAAGCATACTTGGGAATATTGCATTAGCAGCAATCGTCAACATGACTGAGAAGTCAAATTAAATGGTACTACCCATACTGTATTTTTTTTTTTCTTCACACAAAATTTAAAGGCAACATGCTGCCAACACCAAAACATCATTGCCAAAAACTGCATGAGATAAAAAAGTAACTTACCATATGGCTTTTTTATTCTTGGTTATCCATGTAAAAGCCATCTGCTTCACAGAAATAATACATCTAGACCAATTTGTGATCACTAACAATCACTTGCAATGAAGTTCCGGGCTTGTTAAGGTACATTCACTACTAACCTGTTGGCTTGGGTTAAAATGAACCCTGGTGTTTTTGCCTCATTAATATGGTTAATTTGGGCTGGTATGAAAGCTGTCAATCAACCAGACCTGCTTGAAAAGAAAGGTTTTGGTCTACCACCTAGCAGACTTGGTTTGTTTTTTATTTGAGCCATGATATGTAGCCGCAAGTGTGCAGAGATTCTCGGGTGAGCCTGTGTGTGGTCTGCTGAGCTTGTATCCTAGCCTGTGTAATTTGGCAGTTCATTAAGTCCATTAACAAGCTTGCGACACAGTGATCACACCCCCGTGTACTGTAATATGTACAAAACATCTCTTTTTCTTTCTGCCATTCTGCAATCGATTTCCAGTCTAATAATGCTAACAATGTGCATCATGAGAGCTTTGTGACACTAGACAGATAAGATAGGATAAATATACAAGTAAGACGCATTAAAATGTTTCATGAGTTGCTGCCAGTCACCAGAATTAGATTTTCCTACGAGAGTTCTGATGATGCCGAAACTGAATGCCGAAACTGTGCGATCAATATCCACAAGTCTGAGATTGTTCATTTGTAAAAAGTCAGTGTTCGCTTGAGATGGAAGAAAACTCAGATTCAACACTGTAAATTTATTTTCCCCTGATCCTGATGTGGGCCAAATTACCTGTACTAATTGAACAACTGAACTGCGTTGTAAAAGCACACATCTCCACAAATAGCTGTGCAATGAAAGGTTGGTGGGGTTTTAAGCCACATACGTAAAAGATGCACTGCTCTTTGCATTTAATGACCAACAATAACTATACATGAATCATAATCATAATCAAGTTTTTTGCCAAGTAGTTTTGCATTTACAAGGAATTTGACTTGGTGTAGCTGGCACACAGTAAACATTAAGTAAAAAATATAGGAAGATAACAAAAAGAAGTATTAATATATATATATATATATGTGTGTGTGTGTGTGTGTGTGTGTGTGTGTTACACATGTGTTCTGCCTGATTAATTAAGGGAGTACTGTACAAAATGTGTGTAAAAAGGTGTATAAAAGTGTGTGGGGTTAGGGGTTCACGGTCTTAAACATGTATAATAATTGTAAAACTTACGTTTATTGCGTTTATTTTATTTATATATATATATATATATATATATATATATATATATATATATATATATATATATATATATATATATAGTACCTTCTAAAAACAAAGAACTGTAGTGCAAGCTGATGTGCAAGTATATGACAGTATATATATAGATCACACTATATTCACAGAATGCTATAAATACTATAAATGTGCAGATACAACAGGATGAAATGGTCCCAAATAAATAGAGACTGTGCGTTAATGTAACGCAGAAGGTCTGAAGATGCTACATTTATGTAGCATGTAGGTCTGGATGGGGAGAGGCAGAGACTCAGTGTCAGGGTGGCTCCAGGTCTTGTTGATAAGGCTAGCAGCAGACGGGGGAAAAAAAAACTGTTCTTGTGGCAGGAGCCAGGAGTTTGTGTCCGAGGTGGGAGGGAACAGCCACAATCTTTCCTGGAGGCGTACAGTTCCTGGAGAGATAGAAGATTGCAGCCAATCACCTTCTCTGCAGACCGAATGACACTCTGCAGTCTGCCCTCATCCTTGGCGGTGGCAGCAGCCTGCCAGATGGTGATGGAGGAGGTGAGGATGGACTCAATGATGGAGAGCTAGAAGTCCTCATTGTCCTTGGCAGGTTGAATTTCTTCAGCTGCCACAGGAAGTACATCCTCTGTTGTGCTTTCTTAATGAGCTGAAAATCAGCTCCCACTTGAGGACCTGGGAGATGATGGTTCTCAGAAAGGAAAAAGACTCCACAGCGTCAATTGTGGAGTCACAGAGGGTGATCGGGGTTCTTGCTTAAGTCCACAACCATCTCCACTCTCTTTATAGCATTGAGCTCTAGGTTGTTTCGGTTGCACCAGGTCACCAGATGGTCAACCTCCCACCTGTAGGTTGACTCGTCACCATCAGAGATGGTGCTACTTCCTGTCAGACAGGTATTCTGTAATCCACCTACAGGTGGAGTCAGGCACACTCTGGCATAGGTACCTGCAGAGTCCAGGTGCTGGCGGATGTACTGTAGTGGAGGGCCAAGTTGACTGCATCGTCTACAGACCTGTTGGCTCTGTAGGCAAATTGTGGGGGGTCCAGTAGGGGGTCAGGGCACTCAAAGGACTTCATAACCACAGAGGTCAGGGGGCCCTTTCCAGACAGACACAGAGACATTGGCTGAGAATTGGTGTTGGAGCTTCTCAGAGTACAGTCGTTTAGAACAATCACTGCTTTGCTAAACTTGTACTTCGCCTCTTTAATGAATTAATTGTTTTAGGCCAGGCCTAAAATGTGACACATGGCTTAATGATAATGATAATAATAATAATGAATTAGATGTGGGGGTCTCTGTTCTGTTCAGCTCTGCCCAAGGGGTCCTTGGGCTGGAAAAGTTTGAAGATCTTTGAATTACCTAAACCAGGCTAAAATGTGCCCCATGTGGCTCAGGAAAAGTGCACCTTTGGAAATTCTCTGTAGGAATCAGAGAACTAACAACAAGAACAACTGCAAGCGCTTAGGAGGGTAACCTTAATCATGTCTTCCCTCAGCAGTGATGTTATTCCCCGTTTTGGCCAAAAAGGAAAATCAGTGTCAGAAAATAACACTTAACCTTTCTGACATTTTGAGATAGAAGAAAAACACATAAAAGCAGATAGACAGACAGTTCAAGCTTCAAAACTGTCTATTTATATTGTTTTTGTGTTTCATCACAGTGGTCCCTACACTGTGTGGTCAGCGCTCACAGTGTTACGCTCCACTGGGCTGAGAAGTGTGTTGCTGATCTCATGTTTTCTCCAAAGCCACACAGGTCAGCCCCTCAGAACTGCAAGATGTGTTTCAGGAGACCTCATCCAATATCTTCCAGATCAACGCCAACGGTAAAGAGTCCATCCATCATTAAAACCGTGTGTGTGTCTGTCTGTGTGAGCATGTGTTTGTGTTTGACCATACAGTAAATACTTTGAGACCTTTGACCAAGGACATTTTGACAGGCTTGCTCTCTTTAAATGGATTCTAAGTTTAGGTGATGGATTTTAGGAGGAATGTACAGTAGTTCAAGGTTAAATAAAAGTTTTATGGTTTTAGTAAATTAGCATAAAGGTTAATTTAAAATAAAGGTCAGATTATGAATAGCAAGATTTTGCTAATTGCTAGCATTATGTCTTGGGTTTAGTTGTAGTTCAGAACAGTGCTACATTTAGAAGAGGCTTATGAGTTTGACTTTAGTTTTAGGGTCAACAAGGAGTAGTTAGATTTACTTTTTTTTTTAGAATTATGAGCTTGGTTAATTAGTTGTTAAAGTAGTATTAGTTTTAGATTTGGTAGGCAGAGTTCAGAGTTTAGATGAATTTCTATATTATTTGATCCAGTTTTAGGTTTAGATATGGATCAAATTAAGATTTTTTAAGAACATACAATTAAATTCAAATTAGGGTTGAGGTTGGATTTGAAGCTTGTTTTTACAGTTTTGATTTGTTAGTATAGGGTTTAAATTTAGAAGGAAAAAGCAACAGTAGTTTAACATTATAGCTTTGGTGAGGGGTTGAAAGAAGAAGTTGTATTAGATCTAAATTGAGATCTTTACTACTCTACTACTAATACTGTTCAAATTCAAATAAAATCAGATCAAATCAATTCAAAACTTTGATTTTAATTCATAAAACCCATTTTGCCTCTGGGGGCTTTACAACCTGTACAGAGAGTGACACCCTCTGTCCTTAGACCCTGGGTTCGAGTGAGGAAAACGGTAGCAGCCACTGATGTAATTTCTCTTCATCTCCACCCACCCATTTCCTATTATGGATGAGATGTGGTGAAAGGTCCTTTAAACAAAGAATTCTAATTTACTTTAGATTTGGTTTTAAGTCATTTAAAACAAAGATTTGCATTTAATTAAGACTTTAATTAGTTTCACAGTAGGCTTCTAGAATGAATTTAAGTGCATGAGTGTGAGTGGGTCCAGTACACACTCTTAATGTTTGTATTCTTTGACTGTGCCTCCAGTTGTCACACTAGAGAAGAACCTTCAATCACTGGGAACATCGAGAGACACAGCAGAGCTACGACAGAGTCTGTGAGTAACACATAGCATGTGGAATGTTACTATGTACAGCATCTCAAATCTGAGGTATCTGTACTTTTGATTACCATTTCATAATACTTTACACTTGCACTTCACTGCATTTCACAGAGAAATATTGTACTTTTACTTCATTACATCTTCCAGCCAGCTAAAGTTATTAGTTACTTTACAATTAAGATTTTATGAAAATAAGACATTTAACTACCAAACAGTATACAACAATTAATCATTTAAGTTCAATTTTTATACAAACATTTCATGGTTTCAACATCTCAATTGTGACATTATGCAGCTTTTCTTTTTGTCTTCGATTACAAAAAAATTAAGAATTTTGATAATGAATTCTGAATTGTTGGTAGGTCAAAACAAGAACTCTTAATGTAACACTTTCAACAAATATCAATAGATAAATGAAAAAAAAAACAGAAGACTGAGTGTGAAGTTGTTTGGATGAGTGGTTTACGAGAAAACTGCAAGCAGCCATAAGAAAGGTCAAGCAGTCAGCCACTTTCAAACAGGCACTGTACTATTTATTTATTATATACACTATAGTATACAATATATATCGTACAGGGCATTGTTCTCCACTGGGTACTTTTACTATCAGTACTTTAAGTGCATACTTCCTACATAACTGACACCTTCCAGTAACTCTGTCATCTACATTGTACATGTTGGTGGTCTAGCTCGTTGCAAAGGTTACATTTATCTCTCCTTTTAAGAAAAGTGCTTATTTTCTCTTTGTTTCTTTGTCCTCTTTCATATTGATCATTCTTTTTTAGTTGAGCTGCCAGCAATTACCAGATTCAAAGCTGATGACAAAGTGGCCAATCTAAGATGATTGCATCTGTTTAAAATGCATTACATCCCACTGTGTTGGCTGGCATGTCATCAATTCTATTGAACATTTTTTATGATCGCCTTGGAAACTTACTGACAATGCTTGGCTGCTTTTATTTTTAACTGCCCATTTTCCTTCAGCAGTATTGACGTTGGATGCAAACAACACATCCAGTGCCTCCGACTGATGCAAATTACATCCAGTGTGATTCTTTGTGATATTCAGCAGCTCTCTGTTTTTTAAAGATTGTTCCAGAAAACAGTCAGGAGGCTTCCCAACTCTGAGAATCTATTGGAGACTTTGTGAGCCCATTAACTAGAGGCTTTTGTTTTGAACAGAAGTTTTTTTTGTTGGTTATGGCAATTTGCTTTTTGTGAAACTCCAAAATGTGCTCCTTTTGATGACAGTTTCATCGATTGATCCAAAAATTATATTGAATATCAGGGATTAGGGCAAATAGTTCAATTTTTTTTCAACCCTACTTTTCTACTCCTACAAGAGTAAAATTCCAGCCTCAAAAACAAGCAAAGACAGCAGTCAAATGGCACTTAAGAATATCAAAATCTCTAACAGTTTTGGTGGAAAAAAAAGAAGAGTGTGTAGATTGAAAAGAACCAATCTCAATTTTTTCTTGAACAGGGTCTATTGACTGAACTGTCATTTCCTTTGTGCATGTCTATTGACTGTGCTGTTGTTTTTCCTTGTGAGGGTTTATTGACTGAAATGCTGTTTGAAGAAGATGTAAGGTTAGCATGAAAGTGGTCACTTTCAAATTAAATTGGCACGAAATGACAGGTGACAGGAAATGTTTCTGTCACCTGTCGACAGTATCTTTTCCCTTCATACCGATATCGCCAATCAAGAAAAGAGTCTTTTTATGTGGTCCATATGTTCTGGAGCTTTCAATTATATAAGATAATCTTCATCAGCAGGTGGAATATGTCCAGTTGTCATAGGATTGCAGATGTTGGTCTGAGCAGTCAAACAGTTTCATAGATTTTATGGAGGCTAAACTTTGCCTGTTAATGAAGATCATGGCACGGCTACTAAATGGACCTTATGATAAGGTTGTTATTTAACTGCTGTTTTGAAGATCAAGAATGAAGTTTTGCCTCAGCATCCTCCTTAATGTTTTAAGATCATCAGTTGTGTTGTAGTGTTGGCATATAATAAATTGTACTGTAATGCATATTATGGCAAGAACCGCTCAGCTACTCAACATTTCAACACTCACTCAACATTTCAACAGCATATTAATCAGTCAATCAATCAGCATTTTATTTCCTCAGTTATTCACATACATAACAGGGTTGCTGTGACCAACATGCCATGGTAGCCTAACATACAAAGTGCTGTTATACAAGAAGTCTACAGTTAAAGACTGACTTGCTTTACTACTTTAGCTATCATTTCCATACTCTGTCTATTTCAGTGGTAAAGTATGATGCACCGTAAACTTTATTATAGAGGTACATTGAAAATAAAATACATTTTCTAATGTGTGTCACACAGCCTTCGTGAAGTGGCAAGATGTAATATCGTACAACCACTGGTTACCATGGGACCAGTGGTTTGTATCTAAGTCATGAGATGAGCAAGTTCAGTTAGAAAAATGTATACTTTGGGATATAATCAGAAACGTCTTGAGTTTACAATGTTTCATGTTGCAAAGGTCATAAATGAACCTCTCCACTAAAGTACCGAGTGTACCTCAGTACTTGACTGTAGCACTTTCTGCCATGCAATTTTCACTAATTTGGTTGAGGTTATAGTTATGGTTATGGTTAAAAATCGGGGCCATGTTTGGAGTTATAGTCTGCCAATCAAGAGGAAGGATTTGGAGGAAGTTCTGCCTGAGAGACCAACCCCAAAGTGTTGGGGCTGCTCATAAATGTTTGACGCTAGTGCAATAATATCTGAACCTCCGAATGTAGGCAAGATGTTAATAAAGACAGGTCATTGTCTCATCAGAATGAAGCTGGCTGAGCAGTAACAGAAGACTGCAGCAACTCACACACATGTTAACGTTCAGGGTCTAAAATGATTCTGAAAACAGAGAATGTCACATTACCCAGTGGAAATTGGACTCTTGACCCTCACCCATCCAAACATCGATTGAAACCCCATATACACAATGTTTCCCTGTCCCTCATTGTCCCTATCAGTCATGAGTGACTGCAGTAACATAGGACTACAGCTATATGATCCATCTGGCCTCACTAAAAAAAGCACATATACAAACGCTACACTACTTTTACACACAGCAGATTGTCACATTGCATTGTGTTCCTCTGCAAGCAGCATGACTTTTGAGTTTTGTGAAATAAAAAGCAAGTATTTGTGCCTGTGGTTGGAATGGTAACCCGCCATCTGTGTGTCTGTCTTCAGGCAAAAGACTCAAATCTCACGGTTAATAGAATTTGACCCGCCCCTGTAATCGTGGAAATGCACACGGAAAAAAAGTCTAAGTGGATTAATGGCCGGCACCCTCTGAGTGTCATTGTCTTTGTTAGCGCATTAGGCATTCACTAGTGTTCTGGCTGTAACATGCCAGAGGACACAGGTCTGTGTTTGGAGGAGAGCGCCCCCGACTGACTGACCGCCTCTTTGCAGCCAAAGTGCACCATAATGCCAGGTAGACTCTACAGCAGGAAGGAAATTAACTGAAAAATACTTTTTTATTCTGAGGTACTTTTTATCCCTGGTAATATGTGGAAAGACTAAGACTTATACCCACCGGGCACGGCTGCTACAGAGCTGATTGCGGCCACTCTAGACAAAGTTTGTGATCCCACCAGAAGCACTGTGAGGCATTTCAGAAACATCCCAGTGTGGCCAAAAATCAGACACAGAAATGGCACAGAGAATCAGGTTGAGTCACCCAGTGCAGATTCCTGATCATAAAAAACAGACAAATGTGAAACAATTTACCTCTAAACCAAAGAAAAATCTACCAAAACTCGTGGGCACCAAGGCTGCTGTGGCAAGGATCCAGCCCCTGCACAGGGGGCACCCTCTCTAATAGGCGGTACCAGTAACTCAGTCGCAGTAACTCTTTAAAAAGTCAAAACACTTCATTTGCTCAGTTTTTAGTCTTTGAAATTATATAATTTGAATTATTTAATTTTGCTTCGTCTTTGGTTCCAGGATCACATTACAAGTTTCTACTGACCTGTGAACTCCAAAGTGTTTTATTCTTAGTCTGATTAATTCCAGTCGTCCATCAACTGTTTCTTTTATTTCCCCTTGTGTTTCTTTTGTCATGGAACAAAATGGTGTGTCATCACACAGATAAAAGTGTCGGTAAACAAATTCAGGATATAATGACTTTATTGTGTGTGCTGCCAGACATATCAGCTAATTTCACGTCCCTATTTAAAAAAAAAAAAAAAAAAAAAAAAAAAAAAACACAAACCTGATGAAATGTGAAGTTGATCATTCACAAAGTTAACATGCTAAATACGACTGTTTATTTTGGAAAAAGGGAGCGGAAGTCAGCAGAACATTTGTCTTGTCTGTTGACTTGCCCTCTCTTCCCCGATTTACTAATTTGTGTCATATCAGTTCGTATAAAAATAAAAGATTGGAGGAAAAAAAACATTTCCATGCAGACTAATTAGACATCAATGTTAATTCCAAGCAGTGACTTGACGGCAGGAGGTGATGCTGTAGTGTTTAAGAACTGCAGGTTTGTATTTACACAACGTGATACTAAAACCTTAATCTAAGCCAACACAATTATGTTGCCAATTTTTAGGCATCCATAAGAGTTCAGAGGTTCTACCCCTTATTCAGGCCTTTCAGATTTAAAACAGTGTGATACAGCTGTAGCCTGTGTGCTATAGTAATGTAATGGAGTGCAAAAAATGCAATGCCAGTGATGACAAGGCATAACACTGACAGTGTAGGGCTAATTAAATATAATTAGCTGTGTGGATTTGAGTGATACACTTTCTTTATGAACTCATGTCCAGGTGTTTAAAGTGCACAGCTGGAGTCAGGATGTGGTCGGACTACTCTTATCTTAAATAGCAGGGGTCAACAGTTAGCCCGACTCTTTATGGGGACATTTTTATTAATGGTCCACTGCACAAAAGGACAAAGCAATTTATATTAGCTATATTTTTATCGTTATGTTTAGTTATGTTTCCCAAAATAGAAGAAATAAGCCTTAAATCACAACATTAAAAACCCTGTTAAATATGCACTTATGCTACAATTAAGACATAGTACCGGTCAAAAGTTTGGACAACAAAACTATAAAATAATACATGGAATTATGTGGTAGATAAACCAGAATGTTTTATACTGTATGTCAGATTCTTTAAAGGTAACCACGTTTTATCTTCTTTCAATTACCTGCATGGTTTTTAATTAACAGGTATACCTTGTCAAAAGATAATTAGTGGAATTTCTTACCATCTCTTTTGTTGTTCAGAGGTAGTGTTGGTATATATCACTGTAGTAATCCATATTATGGCAAGAGCCGCTACTAAGTAAAGAGAAACAACAGTCCATCATTACTGTAAGAGGTCAAGAACTTCATCAAACCCATCACCCATGTCAAACTGGCTCTCATGAGTGCCGCCCCAGGAAAGGAGGGTCAAGAGTTCAATTCATTTACCAGACAAATCTGACTGAGGGAGACCAGAGAGAAGAAGAGAGTCGCCTGGAAACAGAATAAATGGACATTGCACCAGATCAGTCAATGTTCCCAGCTGTTGTGTCTCAGCCACAGAGAAGGTGATCGGATAATATCCGCATGTGTGGTTCCTTCCGTGAAACATAGAGGTAGAGGTGTGATAGAGTGGGAGTGCTTTGCGGGTCACACTGGGTGATTTTCTCAAAATTCAAGTTACACAAGGCTACTGCAGCATTCTGCAGTGACATGCCATCCCATCTTGATTGGGATAATGACTGAGGGCAATGACTGAGGGCAATGACTGAGGGCAATGACTGACCGATTTAGATAGTTTGGTATGAGTTGAATATCACAGTGAAGGAAAAGATGACCTGATTTAAAAAATAAAAAAAAACTTTAGGAACTCATGCAAATAAAATATATTATTTTAAGTTGTAGCTACTCAACACTAACATGTAGTAATGTGAACACACACAGCTGCATCAACCTAATTGGCCGTTTCCACACGTTTACTGCTGTGACACTGGGGCCTCAGAGTGGTACAACTGGTAATTAGACTACTATACTGTGTAATCACAACATCGTAACATAGCAATTCCTATAAAGCAGATAAAAATCCACATTCATAACACACTGGGCTGGGTGCAGGCAGGAAACAGGTCGGATGTCACAGTCATCTTTTCAGACTCAGATCCTGATCCTGACTGTGTGGATGCACCTCTCCACCTTCATCCTCCTCCACTCTTACGCAACAAGCAGGCCTAACTCGGCCTCTTATACCCACGTTAACGTGCTGTTGGAGATGCACATGTACATGTCACATGGATTTCCAAACTGCTGCTGCTGTGTGTGTGTGTGTGTGTGTGTGTGTGTGTGTGTGTGTGTGTGTGTGTGTGTGTGTGTGTGTGTGTGTGTGTGTGTGTGTGTGTGTGTGTGTGTGTGTGTGTGTGTGTGTGTGTGCGAGAGAGAGAGAGACAGAGAGAGAGAGTTTGTGTGTGTTCATATTGGTGCATTTTTTTAATTTTACTTTCCCGTTGCTTTCTTTGGAAGCCTCTATAGATAACCTGATATACATGTATGCATGCAGACTCAGCATGTCAGAAATGTTGCTGCGGATGTGCTGTTCAAGGTGTCCTGTGGAGTTGTCTTGTGCGTGCGTACATGCAGTATTTCTTACCTAAATGCCTTGTGTGTATCTTTGAGGCCTGACAAAGAGGTTGAATGAATGTGCTTCCTTATAAAACCTCCACAGAGCAGATTCTTTCAGTCTGAATGGATGTGAGAATCTTAAGCTCAAAGGTCTCCTTACTTATGATTAGGAGCTTTTCACAGCGTCTTAGTCACTTCATTTCGTGCATAGATTTGTCTCAGGTGTCCATTCTGACCAAGTGTGGAACTTAAGTTACTGCTCTGTTTACACCAGCTATCAGTCTTCTTCTTCTCCACTTTTTGCTGGTGCATTGCTTTGTGTCATGGCTGTCACCTGTCTATCCAAGGAACATCCTGTAGTCATGCTTTCATTTGGTCATTTATTGAGGAAAATATTTATCTAACTGGTCTAACATCTAACTAATGTGCACACCTAGTTACCTGTCATCTGTTTAAAACCTTCATTTGGTGGGGTGTCGTTTAGCTCAGTCGGCGGAGCAACCCCCCGTGTGCAGGGGCTCGGTCCTTGCCGAGGCGGTCCAGGGTTCGGGTCCGTCCTGTGGCTCTTTCCTGCATGTCGCTCCCCATCTCTCTCTACCCATATTTGCTGTCACTCTTCAAGCTGTGTCTGTCAAATGGAGCTCAAAAAGGCCCAGAAAATATATATATATCCAAAAAACCTTTATTTTGTTATATTATTCTCTTCACTCACTAAGTGAGACTAAAATGAGATTTCAGATAAACTGTATTGTTGGATGTTAAGTGAAAAGTAGTGGACATGCTGTCGACACAAGCCATTGCGGGAATGTTTGATGGCACTCTGCAGTACTTATATTTCTTGGAATATAAAGAATTTTGGCACTGAAATAAAGAATGTAAGTATAATATATGAACATGGTGCCTGTAGGTAGTAAATCGCGGGTGATTTTGGACCCAGTCATGGTCCCTCTGCATCTTGTTGCCGCACTCCAGACAGCTCTGTTCTTGCAGAAGAAAAATAAAAACAATAAGACTGGCTTTATTTCCAAGAAATACACAGTTGTAAGGAAAGCCATAGCTACTTTGGATTTTACAAAGCGTTGCTTGTTTTGTTGTTGTGATATCATTAGGCCTATAAAGCAAATATAATTCACTGAACATGCACAGTGACTGTACTGTTGATTGTCACAGCGCAGCTGGTTTTTCAAACTATTACAAAACACCCATGACAACTAATCAAGCTGCAGCCACTGAATAAGACCCTGAGATATTAGAGCTCTGATTTTTTTGGTCATATTACTTTTTCAAAAGTCAAAAACAAATCTTCATGCTCCTCAAAGTATTGTTGTTGAAAAGGATTACTGAGCAGTGCGATCATTACACATCCAGATATAGTCTGTATATTCATTCATTAAAAGTGAAAGATTTTTAATGACTTACTGACATTTATTTATAATAACAGACCAAATGGCTTAATGACTAAGTCATTAGTGAAGGGTGGGGAGTTTCTCGCTTCACACTAAGCCATCAGGTCTGTGTTTAGAAGTTTTAGTAAGTCACAAATAAAGGCTCATTCCACGACAGTACTGTTTGGTTTGGTTCTGTTGAAGATGTTTCTAATATTTTCTCCATGCTGATTATATCAATGGAGATATTTTTGATGCTCTTCATATTGCAAACAATCCTATCCAGTGGCACATCATTCGTAACCTAAAGTTCTGCCAGAAGCCACATCGATGGGTCCACACAGCATATTAACCTTGCAGTATATACAGTACTCTATTGAGAATATAAAGTGCAGTTCTGCCTTAAAATCAATAGTTCTCTGTGAGTTATTTTACGTGACTCCACACATGAAGAGATAATCTATCCACCTATGGCTCGGCAGTCAATAACATTTTCAGTATTGTCTTTATAATGCTGGATTGTGGGTATTTTCCAACCTCGATATCAACTCTCTCCCTCATCCACTGATGCAGCAAGACAGGATATTAAGATGCACCTTCCACCACATGTACTGTACAGAGGAACTATTACAAGGGACAAGATTTGAGCTGGGATCAAACTAGATGATGTTTTGTCTATTTATTCCATCCCATGAGGCGATTATATGGTAATAAATTGTTTCCATGACTTGAGGCAGTCGTGCTGTGGTGACTGGAAGGAATTGGAACAGACAGACTTCACTAACAGAAGTGAAGCTGGAACCATTCATGGCCACTGGACTCTGTCTCGTTCCTCTACATCATGAGAAGCATACATGCTGCTATCTATGAATACATGTGACAGTTCATGAACATACATGATCTTTGTGCCTAAAGCAAACCTGAACCACAGTGGTGTGGTTGGATGGTGGCTGAATCCTAACTCCAAATAAAGTCTTACACTTTTCTAACATGCAATAATTCAACCACTTCTAAAAAATCTCATCTGGATCCTTTATGATGTAGATTCATTTAATTTCCATCTAAGGTGAACTCAAAGACTTTTTGAACAATAACAACAGTTATATAGTCTTACAGTCAGGTTTCAGTACTTGTCATAGTCCTGATGGCACATTTGCCTTCCAACCAGGTTGGACAACATGTTGTGTGAACCCCTTCTCAGACCTCCTTACGCAAAGCAAAGACATCCCAGACCAGTCTGTACATTGAAGTTTATATGGTCATTGTGTATTGGGCCATCGGATCTGAACACATCGGCACTGCTAAACACATCCTGTGCAGACACTGCCGGAGAACTGCAGCCGGTGCTGCCCTGAAGGCGTCACCAAACAGCTTCAGTGTATTTTGGACTTGAGTCAGAGCTAAGAATTACAAATATTTTGCATTGTCATCTGTGCAAGTGAGAGGTCAGCAGTATGGAGGAATCAACTCCAGTTTGGTGGTTTAATCTATATCAGAGTCCTGTATAAACACTGCTTAATCCTGTAAAGCCCTGAAACTATGATTGCAGTCAGACAGAAGAGCACCCCCACCACCGCCACCTGTCTCCCTCCACACCCTACGCCCTCCATCCTTTACACCTCCCCTTGCAGCCAGCTGCTCCCAGACTCCTCCGTTCTCCTTCACCAGGGCCAGCCAGACCTCAAAGGAATACCAAACACTAAGGCAGGCAGGAGCAACGCACAACAGAGGTGACTGATTGAAATTCACAGTGTGAGCAATTCCAATCTTTCGCATGTTGTTTCTGGCTGCCTGGCTCCCGAGCTTGTTGTGGGGGAAGAGTGTGACTAGCAGATGTATTACTGTGCAGTGATACAGCAGAGGTCTTCTCAGGGGTCCACGGTGGTGGGCGAGCTTTGATTGTTTGGTAACAGTGTGTCAGTGGTGGGTGGGGCTTCCAGTGACTCATGGATGATCCATCAGAGCTCATCAGCAGCGAAGCAGAGCTCAGACTGTATTTTTAGACTCCCGAGTTTTACAGGCTTCCCTTTGTTTACTGCCTCTTGTCAAATGAATGCACTTTCCCATCTGTTTATAGAAAGCTACTGTTTGAGTCACTCACTAAAATCCTTCCAGTTGGGTCAGTGAGCAGAATTGTACCTCATATGACCATGCTTCCGTTTTAAAAGAACTGTCCAACTTAATGGAAAAAGCAATAATGGTTTATCTATAAATGATATTTTACGATTTTGCCACAATATAATATGTCATGCATGAGCACTTAGGTCCATTATGGGGTTTCTGTTAAACTACAGTAGTGTTTTTACAGTTACATAGTGCTGTATTTCATGAGTGGGGAGTAAGGGGATCACATTTGGTGATCACTTGACATCCACTGGTCCAGCAAGACATCTTTCCTATAGTCAATTACAGAAGAGATGTAAAACAATCTGATAACTCTGCTCTTGAGTTATCAGATTTGAAGCCAGTAGGTCTGATATAAATGGTCAAAGAGCTGTATCAGTTCATTGTGTTACGTGGGTGGGAATCAGCAGAGCGTTAGCAGCTCAATCAGAGGAGGAATATAATAATGCTGATTCTCTGTTTGGCCAAAAATGCTTATGCGGCAAGTCCTATTGGTTCAGTCCAGTCAAGCAGCGGACATCGACACTGAGGGCTCTAGCAAAAACATTTAACTTGGCTCAACTTCTGCTTAAACACACTGCAAAGTCATAACTTTGTGTTTCCTGTTTTTCTTTGTGGTTCTCGTCTCTCTGTGTCTTTTGTATCCCTACTATCCTGCCTTTGTGGAGTTGTTCCGTCTGTTTCGATTCTGTTCGACCTCAATCAGGACTATCACACACACCTACCACTTACCTGCACTCACCTGTTTTCCATTGGCTCACCATTTGGTCACCATTTAGGCCACACACTCTCTGCCAGATTGTCAGGTCATGTTTCCACATGTTGTCTTTACTATCTGTATCTTATTCTGTTCACTTGTACAAAAATGCATTTCTCCGATTAACCTCTCCACTGCTGGTTTCTTCTTGCCTGTACCCGAACTTGTGGTGAGAATTAAAGTATATCAAGAGCTGTACTCATTGATACCATGTGTTACTCAAAGTGGGCGGACTGGATCGTGTGTAATATCTCACCGGTACCCAATGCACTCAACACACTTGTTAGAATAGAGTTTACATACTGGATGTTGGTGAGAAATGTGAACATGACCATTTACAAGAACTCGACAGGTCCAAAATGCCAGGGCCGATTTTTTGTCCCAGTCCGCCCCTGATTGCAGATAACCTGCATGTCTTTGCACTGCGACTCACAGACACTGGGAGAACATGAACAGGCCCAGAATCACCTTCTATAGTGCTGCGCCACTGAATAGCCCCTGATTCTACAGGGCTGTGGCTGTGGAGGTTAGCTCAGTTTGGACTGAAATATTTAACAGAAAACCTGTGTGACTGAAAAACACTGGAACTTTGATGGACATGGCATTTAACAAGACAGGGAGGCTATAATGAAAAACACTACTGAGCTGCATCATGGGAAACGGAGGATACTTTGTTTTGGAGCTTGAAGACCCACTCTAGGTAGTGAAAGTCAGGATATATTTTACAGCATCTACTGGGAGAAATTTTGTCATTGCTCGGTGCAACTCTAAAAAATTAAAGTGTTAATAATTCATACTGCGAATCACAGCGACGTGCCCAGTTTTCTTCACCAATAAGATCAGCATGAATATGTTTTCTTTGTCTGTTAAGTCATGTGACGTGGCTCAACAATGGCTCATCAGGCTGAGGTTTAATCTTTGTGTGTGTGTGTGTGTGAGCAGTATGCATTCCTCATCATAAAGCATATGGTTGATCAATAGTACAGCATGTACAGTACTTAGCCCAAGACAAGTTAGCAAAGTAAAGCTTTTTTATTTTTTTTTTTTATTTTAACGATCACACACTATAATGTCATACAGTTCTGTGTTCTTTAGAATATTTGATTTATATTATCATACTAACTGAGCTGCAATATACAGATTTACTATCACCTTCAGCTGCGATATAAGCCAGGGTTCTGGCCATTTAAAGTCTTAAATCCTGATTAGATTATAAGTGTAAAACTTCCACACATAGAAGACACTATTTCTGTCTGTTATGACTTTGGCCGGGCAGAGACACTGGCTGCAGTCCAATTTAATTATTTCCTTACTGTAAAACTTTTATTTCTAGCAGCAAAATTAACTTCTAGCCCATCTACTCTCTTTACTCTTCAACTGTCTTTAACCCCACTCTGCACAGATACGATGGATCATGTTTTTCAGGTACAGAGTTACAGACACAGAATTAAGGTGACACGCTCCTTCTAGCCCCGGTGCACTCTGGCCTGTCTGCTCCTCCTGCTGCCAGTTACATGTAGATCAATATTTGAGTAGGGTACGCAGCAGCTGGGGAGTGTTTGTGTAGCCACCTATCTTGGAGGGGCAGCCCATTATAGCGACAACTGTGGAGGTTGGGGCTTGGCCTATGCATGGGGAGGTTACCTGACAGCATAGATATTTAATAACTGTCTGGACCTGGACTTCCAGAGGATGTGTATGAGAGTTGCGAATATGGCAGCACCTTCAATCTTTCACCCCAGAGTTTCCCAGTAAAAACATGAAGGACCAGAGTTGATTGGGCTGTGTTACACTGTTCACCTCCATCAGACAGCTGTTAATACGCAGTCACTCTGCAGGTCAAAGGTAATCTCACTCATATATACCCAAGAGCAGGCTGGTTTCAGAGAGTCCTGCAAGGGTTAGTTAAAGTTTTTCTGTTCATTATGAAGTGTGACAAAACAGCTTTTCCAGTGAATTCAGAGAGACCCACTGGCCGTCATCTATCTATCTAGCCAGCTAGCTTTGTACCTAACTGACATAAATACCACCAGATATCACCACAGCTGCAAGGGCTGATCATGCCTGTTCTAGATAAAGCATGTGATTCCACCAAAAACGCATACAGGAGTTTTTTTTGGAGTGGAAGTCAGACCCAGAAACGGCATTAAGAATCTGGTCAATTTTCAAAATAAAACACCCTGTGCAGGCTGCCTATCATAGAACCAGATGAAAGGGAAATCATTTAACTATGTAACCTACATACTCATGGTAAAAGCGCATAAACCAAGGAAGCATGACGAAACCTGAGCAAAATGCTCTCCTCCTGGCCATTGCAGAGAGGAAAGTCTTGGAGGACATTCATATTGCTGCACTTGGATATGAGATGTAAAAAGTGACAGTAATAATTGTGCAGTTGTATGGTCTGGTACCTCCTCCATAAGCAATGTATGGATTTTTTCTCTCCATAACTCTTCTAAGGTAATACTAAACTAAAGTTCAGTCCATAAAGATTAAAATAACTACCTGCCTTAGTGGTAGTTATTCCACGGTCCTAAGATGGAGGAACCTGTGGTCTCATCCTTTGTTGTGATCATCATTCACTTAATGAGACATCTTGTTTCCCTCTCTTCAGGAGGTTAACAATGCCCATGTCATCATTCATTAGTGGCAAATGGATATGTTTACCAAAAGCATGAGCACATTCAATGAACAGAGGCCTTTTAGCACGTTCATGCATCACACTGACCTTTGTTCATCAGCAGAACCTGATGTCAATCCACAGCTAACTTGTCAATCTTGAATTGATTAGTGCTTGAGTATTACATACATACATACATAATACAGTTCAACCTCTCTATTGGCATATTGGCCAAGTCTTCATTTGAAGTCTTGTCATAATTCAGTAAATACTCTCTCTCTCTCTCTCCCTGTCTCTCTCTCTGTCTTTCTTCTAATCTTTTCCCCCAGACACTCCATGCAGCAGCAAACCAACAAAGTCATCACCAGCACAAGCCAACTCATCAAACAGCTCTCTGATATAATCAGCGGCTCTTCACGGGTATGTTCTGCTCCCTTTTCTTCCTCATTCACTGTCATTTTAAAGAATAAACAGTGGATTAAACAACATTTGAGCTAATTGAAGCTAATCTTGTTTTCCTGCACAGCAAGACCGTCTGCGCCTGACCAGACTAAAGAGTGAACTCTCCGAGTCTGTGCAGCGCTATGGGGATCTGCAGAAGGTATAGACATCTAGAATATCTTTGTTTGCTTTCATAAGTGTATCCTCTTATGAAAAACGCATTACAAATGACAGTGCTTCTTCAATGGCAGGCAGCATGAAGTGCTGCTTTTTGCACGTACAAGAAAAATTATAAATGTCTGACTTCTTTAAAAAGGAATCAAAAGATTGGTCCTAACCCTGTGTCTTCCTTTGCTCCCTTTCAGAAAATTGCAGAGCGCTCAAGGGCCTTGCTCCCGCCAGCACAGAAAGACAAGAGGAAGGTGAGCTGATATGGAGGGTGAAAATCCACCCTTTGTTTCACTGTCATTCATAAAAGAGCATGGTGATGATATGGCATTTCTCTGCTCGATTGCATCCTCACAAGGGCTCCTTTGAAGCTCTGTCTAGTCTCCTCCACTCTGTTATATTACAGTGGACTCTATTCATCACATCTGACTCTTTTGCACGTCTTTTTTTTTTTTATCTGAATTTAAATTGGTTACTGGCAAGAGTTTATATTCACTGTAAAGCCCTGTGAAAGCTAAAAGAGAGGCTGCTAATCTGTAATTGTGTTTAATGAATGAAAGTCAATTACAACCAGAGTGGATGTGAATGGATCCTTATTTTGGATTCCTAAAACAAGATGCTCTGATATAAATCTTATTGATCTTTCTTTGTATATGAGACGACTGCAGCAGCCGAAATAATAACAACAGAAGAAAAAAAGTGTAACACATCCCTAAAGGAGGCGTATAATGCACACTGTAAAAAATCACAAAAACATTAATTTAATAATTCAAATAATGACAAAATAATACTTTCTTTTTTGTGTAGAAAAAATTACTACATTTATCTGGGGATTTTTCAAATATTTGGCTCATTTTATATAAAAATAGACTGAAGATGTTTGTAAGATTTAGAGAAAATGTTTCTCTGCAAAACCTCAATTAAAGTTTCCATATATATATATATATATTTTTTTGAACATTCTGTGTATATATATATATATATATATATATATATATATATATACATACTACACTGTTTGTTTGGCAACCTGTTCACATCACAACCCTGTTGTCAAGTCTAAGGGTGGATTTCTTTGTCGCCGAAGTGTACTGTCAGGCCCAGAACAAAGCGGCAGACTCAGACGCGGAATATGCAGGTTTGGAAGAAACTTTTATTGTTTCCGAGCTGCTGATACACAGTCTACAAAAGTTACAACAAAAATGGCTACACTAACCAGAACTCTAACTCTAACTAAAACTCTGCTACTCTCTCTGAAAATCACAATCACTAAACTAGAAAGAAAAACGCTTCACCAAAAATGGGAAGGAATAAACTAACAAAATGTATCAGACAAAAACACTCACTCAAAAAAGGAGGAAACACATCTATATCTATGACCTAATCTCCTAAACTGGCTAGAAACAAAAATGATCCCGGAGGACGAAAACAGGCTACAAAACTACTATCTACACTTAAACTTATGGCTGTGAAACTTACAAAACAAGAAACATGGAACGGGCTTGGAGTCAATGGCTTGGGTGAGACGACAGAAAGTACGAAGACACTTCGGCACGGGACAAGGGGAAACACAGACTATATATACACTCATGAGGGAAATGGGGAACAGGTGGAAACAATCAGGGCGGGGAAGACAATCAGACCGGTGACACATGAGGAAGGGCAAGTGACCTGAAACAAGAGGAGAGTTAATTTTCAAAATAAAACAGGAAATGACAAGACATAACAAAAACCCAACTTGCCCTCACTGCGGTGTGACATTCTTCTTCATCCATAAATTATGCAAAAAACCTTTCTATATTTTTATTGTCCATTCACATAAATAAATAATCTAAATGGTATGAATGACAATAAATAGACATAAGAGACACAACAATTTAGAGTTTATTTATCTTTTATGAATGTTTCACGTAAAATTAATAAAAGTTATGTTTCTTAACACATTACATATAATAGATATGTTTGTTATCTAAACAAAATTTAAAGTAATGTCTCCTTTTTGAACATTCTGTATACATTATCAATAAGACACATTATACGTTGATATTCTTGGAAAATGTGTTGTGTTTCCAGATTCATTTGCCTTTAGCTGACAGATCCAGGATCAGACCTGTCTATCTTTTATATTGACATTATGAGAAGAATAAGCCTCATCTCAGTAAACATGTCATGTTTTCTTTAAATGCGGTTTAAACACAAAAAACGTATTTTAACAGTTCATTGATCTCTCCTGACACCTATAATAACAGTCTTCAAAAACAAACATCAAATCATTTATATTCACTAATTTTGTTACATCGCTCAATGTCCTTCAAACTCAACTGCCCATACTCACATCACGTGCCTGTAATATATATAGCTATACAATCTTAAAACAACCTACTAGTGAATGCATTCAAGACGCAAGATTGATTCAAATTCATAGGAATTAAACTGAAGTCAGCCACTGTTTTCTGTCACATTAAAAGTGACAGGGAACATTTTGTTTACCCGCCCCTCAGTCGGTCACCAAATGATCTGTGTAAATGAGACAGCAGTGTGAGTGAGAGGCTGTGAAGACGATAAAGCATGGAGGTCATAAATATGATTCAGCAATGCGTTTGTGTTTTCAGTTTTAGCATCTGCTAAACTTATTACTGAAAGTGCTGTTGGTGTGCAGACGGCAAAATTAGAAAACAGTAGCACGTTCTGTTCTCTGTTTTCAGACTATTTTGTTTTATTAATACCTGTCTAGCATATGATCACCATTACAAAGAGAAAGTTGTGTTCAGCTCAGCACCAGAACACCACCTCTAGGTCTCGTTCAACAGTACTTCAGTGGGGTGGAGGTTTGAACACATTTGACTGACAAGCACCATCTTGAACACCACCTTTCTGCTGAACTGAATGGAAAATCATTTCCAGCTTTAAGTGGTTGGACAGTAACAATTCTGTCAGGAACCATTTTGCTCTCAAAGAGCCTCTAAAATCCATCTTTTTTAGTGAGGGGAGAATTCAATGTATTAAGGTTTTATGCCTTTCTGAAGGCATATTATCAAGGCCTTTTATACTGCTTTAGAGGTAAAGGGCTTTGGGGGTGGGTTGCAGGATGGTACATTATATAACTCTAACTACCCTCAATGCATAGCAGCAAGTTCACTAATCAGTGAGTACATTGTGGGAGAACAAGTTGGTGAAACTGCTGGTATGAAATGTGCAGTAGATGAAGAGAAAGGCTTTTTCAGCTCGTTGATAGCAAGTGATGAGAGGTGCCCTGACGTTGGGAATGCCATACTTATGCATTAGACAAAGATTTTGCAGATCAGTGCCAATGCTATTGACTGCTTTCCACCCACATCTTCATCCACCTATCCATCTACATTCACGTCATCAGTGTCGAAACCCGAGAAAACTTTCTATCAGCATGTGAACTTGTGCAATGAGGTGTCAGAGTGATTGTCTTGAGAGTTCTATCTGTGAAAAGTACTAATGTATTCCAGTATGTGTGTGGAGGAGTGAGCACGATGTTGCAGAGCTTGCTGTGGAGTAATGAGTCAGATCGCGTCCGGGAGACGGAGCGCTGTGACTCAGCTCAGGTTGGTCCTTGTGCTCTGACCCACACAGGCCGCTCTATCATGAATTAGCTGTTCAGTCAGCCACGCAAAGGTGGAATACATTAGCAATGCAAAAAAGGCATCCAGGTTTTTCTCTGACTACATGTGTAATCCCTTTCCTCTGCTTCTCTTTGCAACAATCAGAGTGTAACTGGTTAAACCAAAACAGACATTCAGCTTCATTGAAATGTCTGTTTTTTAAAAATAAACATGTTTGAGCTTCACGATGTTTCAAACATTAGCTAGAAATTCAATGTAAAATGTGTAAACTCTTTCACTCATTGCTGTGGTGGCTACAGCTCTGTTTTCTTTTAGAAAGAAAAGCAACTTTTAGAAGAACATTCATCATTTTAATAGAAGAGAAATGGCTTGTTTGGAAGTATTTATATGGGGTGCCGTTTGTAAACCGTCTCGCTCTGAAAATAACAGCAACATTTTGTCACATTTAGCTAAAAGCGATGTTTAAAAAACTGAGAGTCACTTTTTTGCACATTTAGAACAATATTTGTGAACTTAGAGATATTTTAAATATTTAAATCCAAATGTTAAATGTAAAATCTAAATGTTCAATATAAATATAAATGTTAAATATAAATATAAATGTTGAAGCTAAATGTTAAATATATATCTAAATGTTAAATATACATATAAATGTTGAAGCTAAATGTTAAATATATATCTAAATGTCAAATATAAATATAAATCTAAACGTTGAAGCTAAATGTTAAATATAAATATAAATCTAAATGTTGAAGCTAAATGTTAAATATATATCTAAATGTTAAATATAAATTTAAATCTAAATGTTGAAGCTAAATGTTTCGGGTGAAACTAAATATTTAGCTAAAATGCAAATTCAAATGACGGTAACCGGAAGTGCCAAAATAAAAGATCGAGAAGGTCAGAGCATCTTTATAGTGGCAAATAACGAATAAAACCCATCTTATCCGGGGACTCTTGGACATGGATTATCGTGATAATAACTACCTAGATGAACAAACACGTTTGGAGAAACTTTATTTGAAGAGTACAGTCAGCCCTCGCTATATCGCGGTTCACTTTTCGCGGACTCGCTGTTTCGCGGATTTTTTTCAGTGTAATTTTGCATGCTTTTTTTTACAGCGTACTGTAACAGTATGAATGCGCATTGTGTTCTGCGTCCTAAGGAAGAACCGCACATGTGTTCTGCGTCCTGTTTAAGGGAGTACTGCACAAAATGCGTGTAAACAGGTGTATAAAAGTGTGTGGTTAGGGGGTTTTACCCCCTTAAAACATGTATAATAATTGTGAAAATTACTTCGCGGATTTCGTTTCATGCGGGTTATTTTATGCTGCCACCTGCCCTGAGCTGATTGTGATCATTGAACACTTTACAACTGGCTGCCAGAGCTCGGCATGTGACCGTGGCGACCGCAGAAATGACACCTGGGAACATGATGCAGAAATGAATTTAACTAGTATCTGAGTTTCCTGAATTATAGGCCTTTTTTACCAGCAATCAACATATCTGTTAGCAAAATATATGAGATTGAATAGATGAAGAGCAGCAGTCTTTTATTGTATGGTTGATGGTACTGGTAGCTGAAGCACTGGCATCAGATCAGCAGTGTTCACTTTTTTTTTGCTGTATCTATTACCATTTTAACAACACTATAATCTAATAATCTAATCTAATGTTTTTGTGTTGGCATGTGTACTCCACAGAGTCCTCAGACCCCGTCCACTGAACAGATCGACGAGGGTCCACTGTTTGTAGATGCAGTAGGCTCGGAGGGAGGTGCTCAGGCTTTCCTGTCTGAGATCAGTGAGGAGGACGTGGAGGTGCTTCGTCAAAGAGAGGAGGCCCTGCTGCAGATCGAAGTAAGAGCAATCACATTCAGTCCAGCTTTCTTTTTTTAGCCATTTCATGTCCTTTTGAAAAATTGAAAAATTCATCATCATATCAGAGATCACACAGTTGTCCAGTACAATCACTGACTAGAAAAACTCTAGTGTGCTCCACAGGAGCAGCCAGAAATTAGAAGCCTTGCCTAAGGGCATCTTGTCTGTAATTGCACCACACTTCTTACCAAAAAAATGGAACTGCAAAGCAATACAGCAACAATTGTCACGGTCAGTGCAGGTTGTGCTTGATTCAGGTTCTGATGATCCTGAATGTGTCGCTGGGCCTCAGGTCCCTGGTGTTTTAAAAAATTAAAATTAAAATTTTACTGGGTTATACTGGGGTGCAGATGTCTTAACTTATACAGATAGTGTGTGTCTGTCCTGTTCTTTGTATGTCTCGCATACCTCCCTTAGTTGGCCTCTGATTTACTGAGGCTGGTAGGGAGAGACAATTATAAATTAGTGGTACAAGGACATAAGAGCCAGGCTAGGGGAGTACCATGTGGATGTAAAATATAGTGCTCATTACTGAGCAGTAAACCAACTAAAGGAATGTTATGACGTTATCTGTATCGGTGGGGAGATGTCAGAGACAGCCCATTTTTGAACAACGTATAAGAACCTATTGACAGAGCTCCTCAGGGAGCCTTTTCTCTGTAACCCTCTTGTGTGTTGCACTGTAAAATGCTCCTTGTTGTACAAGAATATTAAATTCAACTTAACTTAAATGAGTTGCTTAAGAAAATTACCACAATTGATCATACTACTGTATGTGTATTGATCATTCAATCCCACATACACCGTCCTGCTGCCCCAAATAGTCACTAGAGCACTAAATGTGCCTCTGAAAATATTCTGTAACAGATGTACTATTTCTCTGGTTTAAGTTTAGTGTATTATAGGCTGTCCAGCTATTCTTCAATCATGCTTTAAACTACAGTCTATGTTTTCAGTTTCCTTCTTCATAATATCACCTTGTAGGTTTAAATGGGTAGCAAGCAGTTCCTTATTGGCATTTACCGGAGTCCTGTTTGTGTCCATCTGTTGACTGTCCAGTATTTACTCTCCTTTGAGCTCTGTTTTGGTCTCCATCAACTCCTGAGGAAAATGTCAGGTGTTGGTGCTGTAGGTGCTATTTCACCTATTTTGCTCTCCAGTCTGTTTACCTGTATGCAACCAAGCTAAACATGATTGGTCAGCACTGCAAACGGAAACGGCCTTGCCTACAGAGTTTGCATTCATTTGCAGATATCTGTTTTGTAGCGATTAAGTCTTTCCAGCTCTCCCGGGTATGTGCCCAGGAGCTAGGCAACATTATTTTCTTGCTGTTAATAATCTAATTTTCTTGTGTGAAATATATCTGCAGAGGGACACCATTTTATGGTAAACACTCGCAGTACACTCACACCCAGGAGCCAAACATTTGCCACTCATGGTTCACTTTTCCCACCCATGTATTTTGAGCCAGCCGACAAAATCCAAACCAGCACCCTTGCTATTATAAGCCTGTTTACAGATAATCTCTCAGGGCCAGATTTACTAAACTGATTTTTCCTTGTGTTAGTTGAAAAACTAAAACTTTTACTTCCGTGTGCATAAATCTATATTGTCTTGTAGCATTCGGATGTCTGAAATAGGAAACACCGGAATTTAAAACACTCAAATACAAAGAAGGAAAAAAAAAGAGAAACAAACTAGTTATTTGTTTTCTTCAGATATTGCCTCCCAGGAGACCAGCACATGCCAAGTTAGTAACTAGAAACGCAGACAGGCTCCGTCTTCTTCTCCCACCTCCAAAAGCTTATTAGTATTTGTCACAGTACCCCTATGCTGCTGCAGGATATTGAATGCTACCCAATTACCTAGGTGCTTATATAGACTTGTTTGTTTCTTTACCTGGGTAAAGTGTGTATGGAATCATAATGTTCCCAGACTTAACTTTTGAAACATCATGAAAGACCACATCATTTTGTTAAAAGCTGTAAAATCATTTTTGATGGCATACAAATTTCAGACGGATGGAATTTCTTTCTGATGGCCTGCTGTATGACCAGGCTGAGTGCTGTTCCAAAGTCATTTAACTGAAAGTTTTACTGAAACAGTCTGTCGCATTGAAGGGAATTACAGTTCCATTTTGGTTATTTATAGACTTGAACGTGAATAAACTGAATGTTTGGCTACTCAGGGGCAGCAGAAACAGGTTGAAAACAACTCACGTGGGTAGCAAGCAGGGGTGTTTGTGTCACTAGTTACACATGGGCACCAGGTGTATAATATATTTTAAGTTAGTTTTGAGTTAGTAGGTGGATGGGTGACACAATTCTTATCGTTTATCCTGCAAGACAAGAAAGAACACCACATATTGTCAAAGTCATTAAATGTAAGTATCAGTATTCAGTAAATAGGAACGTCACTCAAAGAATCTTTAACCTGTGATTCCTGTTTTTATGGAAGCGTATCGAGAAACCGCCTCACACCAACCAAGTGACTGAGTAGAAAGTTTGGACAGTCATTCCACATCTAGACTGCTAGACCTAGATTCGCCTAGGTCATGGCAGATGGCCGTCTATTATGAGCCTGGCTCTGCTTGAGCTGTTTTTTGCCACTTTAAGGAGTTTGTCTTTGCCACAGTTGCCAACTGCTTGCTCACAGTGGGAATTGTTGGGTCTCTGTAAATAACATTATAAACAGTACAGTCGATAACTGCTCTATATGGAAAGTCTAATGAGGTAACTCCTGTTATGATTTGGTGCTTTATAAATAAAACTGAACTGAATAGATGATTAGCACATGCATTAAGCTCAGCATCAGCTGAGTTACGTTTGCTTGTTACGTTAGCTTTGTGGCTAAGGGAGGTTAAGTTGATTAGATTGGTGTTCGCTGAATATTTTGAAAAAAATGTATGTTCACATGCTGGCTTTGCTATGACAATAAACGCAATCGTCCACATTCAATGGCCAACATTTGCTATTAAACCAAGAGAAAAATCTGATTAATGGCCACTGACCGATTACATTATTTATTGACCACATAACACTACTGTACATGCTTTTTAGGTTATCATTGCACTCAGTTTGGGAGGCTAGAGCGTTGTTCATCTACAAGATATCATTGGTTGGAGACTCAGTGTAATACAATATGGCTGTACTCTAACTGTTTGCAGTTATTAGGACAGACCTACCAATGTAAGCAATAGTTACTTTGAGTAACTTTAATCCATATTCATGGTATGTTGGCTACATGGTCTCTACTGTAGCTCCGAGTTCATATCGTTAATAACTTTAAAGGAGTGCTTTAATTGTGTGTTTATTTCATGTCTTTGCAATATCATCAGACACCACTAATCAAAGCTGATACTGTATGCTTGGTAAAGAAGTAATGATAACAAAGGACGTGATTTGAATTCCTTAGCATTAGCTAAGCAGACCAGATGGCATGCAGCAGATGATAGAACTCATTACAACCATAAGAGATTTGGACTTGGAAAATAGCATTCCAGACTCAGGACGCAAACTACCAGCCTCTGGAGTCAAAGTCAAAGCTCTGTTTATGTCTAACATCCACCCGACTGCCTCTGCCTCTTCCGACTTTTGTGCATAACATAAATATACAAAAAAGAATGTTGTCAGGGAACATAATCGAGGCAGCAACTGTGTTTTATCAAAAATGTCATTGGGAAAACAAATCAATGTGATTTCTAGAAAAAATCAGCGTTGTGAAATCAGTGTTCATTTACTGAGTGATTACAGGTGTAATGAGGAAGCCAGATGTGGCTGTCTGAAGCGTCACGTGAGGGTGAGGCATGTGCTTAAAGGATTGACATGTCATGGTGTGTGCCCTGATGTTCCACTCGCTTTCTTGTGGACACAAATTTTGATGTGTGCCATCTCGACAGCACTCCCGATGTGTGGGGTTTATCGAACATGTCGCTTGTGCAAAATCAAGTAGTAAAACCTCTGAAGATATATAAAACTTCATCACCCATCATAGAAACCATATGGCAGAATCAGAACAGACAGGGAACCTGACATGTGGTGCAGCAATCTGCCTTTAAAATGACAAGCCTGTATGTTGCAGTCCAGCTTTGGGCTGCAGCTTGCCATCCCAATGGTTTGAAGACTAATGATAATGTTTTAGGAGCACTTTGCAGCATAATGAAGATGTATCTATGCCCAGTTGGAGCTGTCTGAACTTCATCAACATTTCAAATCAGCTAATCCCACCACCGGAGCTGCGCTGAATAGGAGTGAAAAAAAGGAAGAGCATCAATCTCTTCCCTCGGAGTGACACGCAGTGAAAGAGCGGCGGCACGAATGACAGCTTCATTTCAGTGCAGCCGCCGAGATGGGCCAGTCAGAGGATTGGTGCTCAGACAGGGTCGCCTGGTCTGCGCTTTAGTCATAGCAGCATGGATAAATGTCATAGTCAGCGCTCAGGCAGGTGCTGAGGGGCTTTGACGTTGTTCCTTTAGGGAGAGTGATGGTATCTGACAATGTGCTTTTTCACCTCCATACCACCCTCCTCGCCTCGGTTCCTGCCATCCCTTCATACCACTAAATTAGCAGTGTTTGTTGTGAGTCCCAACACACCTCACTTTTCTTCACTGCTCTCCTCCCAGAGGACCAAAAGATCCCAGCATCTGTCATCGTTATCAGCCCCTCTCTCTCTCGCAGCAACCAGTGTGATGTGGTTCTAAGGTTGATTTCTCCTCAGAGACTGGGATGCTTTGTGTGAACTCTGCTAAGGCTTCCTGGCTGCAGCTGGGGTGGTAAGTTATTGTGCACTGACTATAAGTAACGTTAGTCTCTTTGGGGTTTATAAAGCCTTTCTACACTCATGTATACACCACTGTTGGGATTTTCTAACGCCCTCTCTAAGACCACTACTAGTTTTTTTGTGTGTGGACAACTGTGTGAGCAGTTGTTGTTCTTCCCTTTTGCATCCACTGGACACCGGATGTGTTTGAGCCTTGTTTTTTTTCACGTGTCCACAAATATCAGCTCAGACTTTACACTTGTACCTATGACCCTATGCTGGCGGAGGACTGCAGCTGTGATCGTTGTCCTACTTTCTCAACATGACCCGTGTAGACAAGGTGCGGGGTCAGTGCTAGAATGCAATAATAAAAATAATACACTCACAGTCAGAGACGCCTTTCACATAACCCACATAACTGTCCTTGTCCTGTGTGCTGAAGCATGAATATTGCACATGTAGTTTTTAATTCTGTATTAATGGAAAGAATTTATATATGCAAAAATCAATATTTACATGCAAAGAATGACACATCAGCTGCAACACCAGCTAGGAACGCTAAAGATCCATGAAGATCCAGTTCTGAAGGAGAAACAGACAACCTTTATGGCTGGCAAATGAAGCCAACAGTTTCCCAAAAACTGCACTACCTCAAACTTTCACTTGAGGCTGGCTCCAGAAGTGAGTCAGTCTCCATAAGTCCCCATGTCAAATGTCCAACTTCACAGCAGAAATAAACATGTTTATAGCCTGGTACAAAAACAGTTTTGGTCTCTGTAGCTAATTTCCCCATTCATGACAACTGTACTGAGAGTGAATTTATATACAACTCACCTGTTCAGATGATATTAAGGCTTAAAGGTATGTAGAATTATGGCCATGATCACTTAGAGTAACAGGTTGGTGCTATCACTTTTACTCTTGCCTCCATTTCATGTCTTTATGCATTTTTGGATTCGGTAAAAGTTAAGACTGCTAAATGCCTAAATCTAATCCTGCTATGAGCTAAACTAAAGACTAACTAAAGATTCATGATTGGTTTCAGACCAATGACCAGTTTTGCATTTCATTTAAAAATATTAAATAATTTGAAGCTGCATGTAGCCACAAAGTCATAGCAATGAATCAATATCACAACCATATGATTTGAATTTTAACTGCAAACTTCCTCCAAAATAAACAAATCAATCCTCAAACAGTGTTTTGGGATACATTAGGTGGTTTAGAATAAAATTAATTGTTGTTGAAAGCTGCATAAGTTAAACCATGTTTAAAACACATAGCCCTGAACATCTTTGAGCTCCCTAAGGGCCTAGTGAGAACATGTTGTCCTTGAGTATCGATATATTATTCCACATGTTCTGACAAGAGATGGAAGTCAAAATATTAGTACCCAGCCCGTGCACATTCCAATCCCCCGTTAAGAGTGTCAGCTCCCAGCTGCACTTTATATGCTTTGGCACTGGAGATCATTTCATCAAAACTGAATTTATAAAAAAAGAAAGCTCGGCATCACAGAGGACAGCTTTCAAGGGGAATCTGAATACAACACCTGGCCCGGTGGAAGGAGGAAAAAAAATGCCCACAGCAAAGCGTGTCTGTCCTACAAATATATACTCAGGACAAGCTGTCCACAGAGTTTACCCTTGAGTGGAGACAGGTATAGTGGGAAACACCACTAGAAAAATCAGTCCAGTAGAAAAACAATAAGACTTCTTTGCCCTTAGCTTAAAGTGGTTTATTAGCATTTATTATTAAACCGTATTGATTTCGCTCTCTTTACACACTGAAGCTAATTGTATGATGGCAGATGACGTACTTGTTGGCTCTCTCAAGATAATGAGAATATCATCCTTGTGTGAAATCCAAATGCTGATATTCCACTCAAACTCGATTATCCACTAAAGATTAGCTAATGCAGGCTTGAGGCTCCTAATGAGTGACACTGTTCACACCATCAGTTTTCTCTTACAGTTTATCATTCCTGCAAAAATAAGACGCAGACAAGAAAATAATCGACACAGCAGGTGAAGTTTTTCTAATATATAGTGAAATTGCTGCTGGTGCAATCATGCAAACAATATTAACATATCCTGCTAATGAGCTCTGCCACTTTGGTGAAATTTAATTGATTTAGATGTAAAAGTTTTGGTGTACAAACTTGTTTAATAAAAGATAAGTCACTTACAGTTTCGAGAAGTCAAGAACATTATTACCTTTATTTCACAGACAATGTAAGAACACAGAGGACAGAGGTTTAATTAAATTAAAACTCAAATATAACAAAGTGAATACTGAAATCACCAAAAGTGACTTTTCTCTTTTTTGCCAACTGCAACTAAAACCGTAAATACCATCAAATAGCGTTTCTTCCTATTTGATTCTTAAATTTAAAATATACAGTTAAAATTCTTGTTTAGTTTTAGAAAAAACGACTGCCTTAAACATGATGAACTGTACAGTAGGAAAAATAATTTGTCAACTTTATGAAACATTTGACGTTGTGTCTGTTTCTTTATTAGTTATATGCATTAGCTTTGTGTGTTCATGTCCATCTCTTGTACTGACTGATGAAATTAAACACTACAAAAATCAATGACTTTTCTTTCAGCAGAGGCTGAAAGCACTTGTTGTAAGTTAGTCTAAATCACTCGACGAGTGTGATGTAATGGGACAATGCTCAACAGATGCAACAGTTTTATTTGGAGGTTGGTGCTGCAATTGCAAAAAGCTTGTATGTGCTGGTAAATTACAGGGTTATCGTCCATTATTCCTCCTTTGTTGAAGGAGATTATATAAATGTTTAAAGTGAAAAATACATTCTTAAAATCATTCAAATGATTATTCTTAATCAAAATGACAGAAGTTGTATAAAAACACATTGATTCTAACGCGAGTCATTTTTGACCCACTTATGGAAGAGTGTAGGATCCAGTCACTTGTGCATCTAAGGGTTAAAGACTGATAAATTCTTGCCATTACTCATACATGTCTATCTTTCACAAAGAGCATGATGGCAAAGGAAAAAACGTATGGTACTGCCTGTCTTATGTCATAGAGGGCAAAACAATTTAAACATGCTAGTCTAATGTCAGGAGATGACCACATGTAACATTAAAGTGATCAATTGTCCTGCATTATTCCCATTTTCCTTCCTGCCACCAAACATCTGCCGGGTCACATAGTCTAAATTATTAAAATGCATTAAGCGCACGACTCGAGTGTCAAAAAGAACAAGTGCAGAGAGCTCTTCAATAATACTAACAGGAATCAATGTCGTTTGTTGTCTCCATCCTTGATATTTTGAAACCACAGAAGAGGAAGCAGGTTGATCCTCAGCAGACGTTAACCTCTGCCTCGAATATTTTCAGCTCTGTCTCCTCGCTGCCCTTCAGGCCCTGCTGCTCCGAATTCAGGGGTGTTAGGTCCTTGGGCTACTGCCAGAGAGGAAACATGATTTTACATTTATAAACCATTTATTCAGAGAGGGCAAAAAAAGAGATGTCTCTCATGCGGTCGGTGTGGGAAAAATGTCTACATTTTTTTTACCTCCCCCTTTTTCTCACCAGTAAGCGTGCGAGTAAATCTGCTTAACGGTTTTTCTGCTGTGGCAGTGACACTGTGTCCTGTTGCCCGATGCCTTTGGGCTCGGGTAGATGTGGGGAGAATTTCATATCAGCATTAAGCACACTTATCAAAGAGAGTGAGTATGCCGTTGGGGGGAGGGGGAATGACTGAGCATGAGAGAGAACAGCAGATAAACTTATTTGTCCTCTGCCCGAGCCACTTTGATCATCCATATCTTTACATAACTTTGTGTCTTATAATCTGCATGATTACAAAGTATTATTAGTAGCTATAACTTATTTACTTGCTTGATTGGACCAACATGTCACTCACTAGGCTGTCTCATTTACAAACTGGAATAACAGGCAGGCATCCTTGTTCGTTAATGCCTTCAACTTTATCCAAGAAAGCAGATATTGAACCGAATCCAAGTGAACAATAAACAATGTAATTAGAATATTAATCTCCTCTTAATTTCATATGAAACAATATCTGAATCAGCAATCAAATAGTCAGCACACCCCACAGTTTTTTGATTGGTCTCCAGTAGCTGGTTTACTTTGATTTCCAGTCGATGTTTGCCAGATTAAATGTTCACAGTGTGAAATGGCACAAAATGTGACCTACTGTAAAGGTTGACTTTGAGAGACGCACAGCAGAATGTACTGACTAAAAATAAAATCAAACAAACATTCAGACCACTAATCCAGATACTTTCTTTTTAAATGAGTTTTCATTACAAATGACAATGTGAGTGAAAAGCTAAATCTGTGAAAAAGTGTTTGTTTTGTCGTCCTTTGGCTTGAATGACAGCAGGCATTCGAGCCGGCATAGACTCCACACTTTGCATCTGTGTTATCACGGCATGACTTGACAATGTTCCAAAGAGCTTCTTGGGATGCCCCAGAATGCTCAGTGCCCTCATAAATATTCACCGGGGTTGAGGTCAGTTTGAACGTCTTCTTTGGGCTTCAAGTACTTAATGCAAAACTTGTGTTGAGGTGTGTTTGCGGTCATTGTTCTGCTGCAGTATGAGTTCTTCTCTGAAGAATGGAGTTCTGCTTTTCCTTCTTTAGGGTGGAGTCAGTTCAATGCATCTGTCCACAGACACTGTAGAATTATTCTCTCTCCTGTTCATCTACTTACATACATCTGTTGCTGCAAGAAACCTCTTGGCACTTGGCATCTGTCCTTCTTTTTCTAGTCGTCCGCTGTGTAATGCTTATATTTGTTAGTCCACACCCAAACTGCTCCTCGTCCTCTGAGACCACTACAAGACAGCCTTCTTCTGACAAAACTTTTACATCCTTCATTCAGCAACTTCTGCATCAATAATGAAGTCCCTTTAAATGATTATTAAAGTAATTCTGATTCTGATATCTCTAAGGGAACTATATTGATCTCCTGATGGCGTAGTCACTTTTGGTGTGCCTGCTTTGGATATAACTGATCCAGTTTCTGTTCCATATGTTCCCCTCAGAAGCCTTCAGTGACTTTGACTTCTGACTTTACCACTTTAAACTTTCCGATAATTTACATGTTTCTGTGGAAAATAATAGAGATTTTCAGATGCATATCAGTGATAAAGAGTTGATTTAGTTCAGTATTTGTTGAAAAATTGTAATCTGTCATAAATATTTGTATGTTGGTGATAAATTGAAGGTCCTGTTGTTCCAAAACAATCACTATTATTTTTTCAGGACGTAATGTTCTGTAAATAATGTCATTAATTTTGATATTGGTAAGTGTGACCAGGGAAATTAATGTAATGAAAAGCGTTTCTACAGGGTGCTTCTGGGCAGCTCTCGACGGGCCATAGGGGGCATGAAGATTTAAACTTACTTTAGTTTTGTTCATTAATTTTATAATATGTACATTGAAGTCTTGCTTGGCATCATCGTAAACCATCCATCTCGATCTCTGTGGCCTTTTTGTGGTTTTTAATGCTATCACCTTCCAACATCCCTGTTAAATCTGAAGTATTCAAGCTGTTGTGGCGCCAAAGTTGGTGCCCGACTGGTTCTGGATATGTGGAGTTAAAATGTGCAGGTGAGTTAAGGTAACTTTTAAATGTGTTATACAGGAGGGTTTTCATATCAGAAATCAGAAATCGTCAGCTACATCACAGGCCCACAGGGCTGCTTCATATGTTGTGAGGGGGTGGAGATGATGAAGAGGTCCATCCTTTTCAGGATGGAGCGCTTGCTGCTATCTTGCTGTTGTTAAGGAGACAGCGAGTATTTAGTTTTGACTCAATGCTTCCCTGTGTTGAGGTTTTCTTGTCAAGTGTAGTGTACTTGTATGTATCTACAGCATCTAAATGAGTTAGAACACTCGTCCCTGTGGTTTAAGCTGGTAAAATGTCAGAATTCTTACATAAAAATCTTGCTTTGTTCAACTTGAGTTCATCTAAGGCTGCAAACTGATCTATATTCAGTGTTCATTGTGAGTACAGAGTTGCGCTGAGCTGCAAGGCACATAGTAAAGAAATAGTCCCCCCCTCACAGGATATGGATTTACAGGTATGCAGCGGGAACAAAAGGGACTTGAAATGACAAGCGTTGACAACAATGTGCCTGTGGAGAGTTGATACGTCACTGACGCTGTGAAAATCACAGCTGACGCGACTGGGATGGTTTCTCCCTAAACCAGTCTGCACCTGAGATACAACAAGTTACTGTGTAAAACACAAAGCAGCTCGTGTTCCATATTTTCATTTGCACTGATACAACAAGTTACTCAGAGGACCATTTATTTAACATTTAACATTTTCTTATAATATTCAAAGTCATTAGGTCATTTCTAGGGGACAGAGCTGTAATTAACTGATAATAAGTTGGGTCATGTTTTCACAGTATTCAGACCATCAGGAAGTGATAAATATTAATTTCATGAGTTTATGAGTTTGATATCCAAGTTCCAAAATGCTGGCAAGGAAATTTAGAGTTATGCTATGTTTTTGGATTGTTGCAAGGAAGCTTGAGTACAGTACAATGAGAGAAACCACGCAGACATGGGAAGGACAATTCAAACTTGGCACAGAAAGGTCCCAGCCACAGCCAAAATCTCCCCAGCTTGATGGAAGGTGTGAAACCAGAACCTCCTTGCTGTGTGTGCCGACTTCACAAGAATCAAATTGTAAGTGTGGTTCTGGTTCTGTATACACACCAGGAGTTTCCCAGCCATAGAGTTGGGATCCCCACAGGGTCCATATATTGTGGGGACAGAGTTGAAGAAGATTAATAGTAGTGCTGTTCAAAGGCTCTCTAACTGTGCTGGGTTCATGAGAATTTTCAGGATTTAAAAACAGGGTCAGAGGCCAGAAATGGTTGAGAAACCTTGTAATAAGTTTAAAAATTTGTCACACAGCTCCCATCACTCTTCTTTGACGTGGATGAATGCAGTCACATGAAGAGACAGCGCGGGGTGACGAGTGCTCGCTGTCGTTTGATTGCAGTCAGATCACGTTCGGAGTCCAGAGGACATGTCAGTTTGTAGCGAGAGACTTCTCTCTCACCGAGGTCTCGCTCTGATTGCTGTGCTCTCATTTGGCCAAAAGAAGCAAACTAAGTGGGAGAGAGCACTTCAGAGTTCCAAATAACTTCTCTGAGCGAACACGGTGTGAAAACGCTTTAAATCTCCCAGACGCCTCTTCAGGGGTCGTGCTGTCTATCAGCGTTTTCCCCTCCTCGTTCGTGGCTGACTTGCATACTTAATCAGCTCTTATTACTCAGGTTGGTTCATCTTAAAGACGCTGAGTGCTCTGCTGTGCCACACTTCCCTCTGCAGGCACAAGCGCAGACCTTCACACACTCCCTCACCAACCGCTCTGCAGTCTAAGACAGATTAGCATGAATGCTGCTGGCTTCTGTATGTGGCACTTTGTCTAACTCTTGCAGCTCACTCTTTACTCACTCTGGATTTTAAATCATCTTCATTGCGCTGATTCACTGTAAGGTATCAAACTGTGCCCAGCAAATTTGACTTTTGACAGGGAATGTTCACTGACACTACAACCAGTTTCTGTGTGGAGGAACGGATGAATCTTTAGGTAACACAGGCATGAATGTGAGAGGAAAAAGCAGCCACTTTTTCCATGCTCATCCTCCATCACATGATCTGCAAGTTGCAAAGCTTTGCATTAACACTGCAATGTCTCCCACAAATGTTTCAGCTTGTATCACACAGATCCTTTATGACTGGAGAAATGTGAGGCATGTAGTGCTGGTGAAGTGTCAGGCAGATGCTGCCTTTTTATTTATTTTTTTTTTTTATCTTGGCCTCAGGTTTAATTGTGTTTTTGCTGTCTCTGCAGTGGCCCCAGTGTCAGATGGAACAGATGTCTGAATCTGACATCTTAGTCTCATGAAAACATACAGAACCCTCAGAGCTTTTCATTTGTTCAAGTATGTTCTTTTCATCAGTCGCACACAATAACAACAATAGGCAGGACTGACAGGAGGCATCAGAGGACCAGTGGATGTGAGTGTCAGTGCCGAGGACCAAGTCTGACTGACTGGCTACCAGCAGAACAATTTGTGGGTTGCAAGAAAAGTTCTGTTGCACTTTATTGATTAATGTACAGGGAGATGAGGTCAGGATCGGGTGTAGAGTGCTGCCACCTGGAGCTGCTGCAGACTTCAGGGTGAATCAGTCAAAAATAATGTCATTTTTCTCTTCCTTGCCATGTTCCTTGGCTTTGAAAATGATGATTGGCTGAAGAAACAGAAAATTACTAAGCTGAATCTGCACTCATGCTGCATTCATGCTATGTTGGCAAAATGGGAACAATGAGAAATCCTTACTGGGAACCGGGAACAATATCCTTTGTAGCCAATTTAAATGAATCCAAAATAAGATGTTTTTTTTAATATATATAAAGTTTTATATTTTAATATTTCTTTAAAAAGTAAACCCCAACACAAAGTGTCATTAAAATGTCAGTGAACTCCATTTGGACTTTGGCACTTTTTTAACAGCATAGCATGGCATCCCAGTAGCTCACCTAGTATAGAATGTGTCTCATTTCGTAGGTTTTTCCTGCAGCAGCCCAGATTTGATTGTCCTGTCTCTCCTCCCAGTTTCTTGATGATCTAAGAGGCTGATGTAGATGGTTTACCCCTGTGTAGATCATGTTAACATTGTGTATGGCAGAGGTCATCAACTAGGGGTTTTCTCGGCAGACTCTATCAGGGCCAGATGCTCTCGTAAAATTAAATTAATATTGTAATATATATAGTAATATATTATTTCATATATCAGTTTGCCTTTGAAATGTATGTTATTGTTTAGCCTATGTCAGTGTTAACAGACTCAGATTACCTGTATGGTAGCAAGCCACTAGGGAGTGACGGTATTTTAGGCTTCATATTCGTAAGGGTTTCAATTGCTAACATGGGGAAGGTGATGCCGCTGGACGAGGCAGCCAATCACTGATTGACATCCAGGCCGCTGGTGCTCTCCGTGGTGCTGAAAGCTTGAGCCCCTTTTGGGTGGCTTGTACCCAAATGTATGACACACTGAAGAAATTGGCCATGTATGTGCTCACCATGTTCGGTTCAACATACGCCTGTGAAGCTGTGAAAAATTAACTAGGACTGCAGGCGCATAAGGCAGGCATGAGGCCTGATGTCAAAAACATAGTGTCAGAGGGGAAATGTCACTTCTCCCATGAACCAAACGTGAGTTTTTCAGTCTTGTGATTTTCTTGTTGGATTAATTTGATCTTCTCTTTGATCATTTCTCATAACTGACGGCCTGACGCTTTTATTTGTTGTTTGTATCTATTTGCTGATGTGCAAAGCTTGCACTTACTATGCTCTTCTCTGTTATGTTGACAGTTGTTATTGAGACACAATAGTGTGCTATTTTGTGGGGAAATGAAGCCCAAGAAAGGACAATTCTGACAGATGTGAAACAATAAAAGAGCAACGCATTTATCGTCTTTTTTGATTGGAGACGGGCTTTGGCACAAGCTACTTTTCAGAGAGCGGTTGTTTAATTTCACTTAAAGAAAAATGTAGAAACATACTTTGCCCTCTTCACTAGACTATTCCTGAATCCATTAATATTCTGCGGGCCAGATACAAAGACAGATGTGGGCCAAGGGCCGCTAGGTGACGTTCACTGGTGTAAGATAATATTGGTCAACACTCTTGTTGTAAGTTGTCTCTTGCTGGAGCAGGGATAATGGGACAGCAGCATTCCATTCCCTATTATAAAGGATTTTAAAGGATTCCTTGTCTTGGAGGCTAGAACATAGTAAATGGTATACCCTTGGCCAGCTCTTTTTACGGTCATCACTTCAGCTCACTTCCCTTTGTTAGGATCCTTCCTCATCCAAAAAGCAACACTCTTGGTATCTTATGGAAGATTAATCAACAGACCTCTGACAGTGCCTTCACACCTGACCCGTTTGGTCCGGTTCAAACAAACTCTGGTGCATTTACCCATTATGTTCGGTTCATTTATGCCGAAGTGAAAGCTGTTATTTGAACAGCCAAGCCAAAAAACTCCTGGGAAGGTGGCTCGAGGTCTAAACTCTGCTGCGGTTTTGTTTGTGGTGAGAAAGCAAAGAGGACCAACCACACGTTGTGTCATAGTAAAGGGTCATTAGTATCATTTTAAAAGCTGCTGTACACACTGTATCCACACTACAGTATAGATGTGGAAAGGAAAGCAATGTTCTATATAATCATGAAAAACCTAAATGTTAACATCCAACCAAGTATTTAAAAAGTGACCTGAATGTAATACACACAAAATGTGAGGACTCTTCAGCTCTAGCATCTCATGTATGTGGCTTACCCCGGGTCATGCATATGTCCAGAGGTCACTGTAGGGATAGTGTTAAATCTTAGGTGGTAATAGGGACTGTGTGTACGCTTGTGTTTAGGAAAGTAGGCATCATTCTGATCATTATTATGGTAACCAAGGTCAGAGGATAGGGCTGTCTCACTCTACACACAGCAGATAGGTACAGTACATAACCTCACAGAGTCAGATAACAATATTGGATGGCTAAGGCTAAACATATTTGTTTTATTGTGGTTTCTATATAAATTATTAGTCATGGACATAGAGCTGTTGTGTCTTTGTCCTAGAGGCATATAGATGAGCCAGAGAGGATGGCATCATTATATGACGAGTGTCTTAATAAATCCTCCATACTCCTTGATCAAGCTTAAATACAGCTTTCAGCATAAGACAACTCGGACTGTGCATGTTCTCTACACTGACTGAACCAACTATTCATAAATGGAATTCCTCATTACAATAAGTACTTAAGTACTTTAAGTACTAAGATATAAAAATACCAAATATACCAAAACACTTTAATGAATGAGCACATAGGCTCTACTTGATGACCTATATCATTGTCAGCATTTATACTTGTGCGCAGGTATATCTGCATTGCTCTGCAAATGAACAGGTGAAAAATGCAAGTTGGTTTTGGGGTTTCTATGGAGTTTCTTTGTGTAAACAATGGTGACTGAAGCTGTCACTCATCTCCTCTTGTGATTCTGTGTTTTTTCTGTGTCTCTACCTTGTTTCTTTTCTTTAAGCAAAAAAATGGGAGAATATGAGGAGACTGACACATGGGTCTGTTTGTCTGAATGAACACACAGGTCTGTAAATGTGTGAATCTTTGAAGAGATTCTTAAATTGTATTATTAACTCTACGTTTTGCATGAGTCACCGCCATGGTCTCCCATTCTTATGGCTCTTTTAGACACAGTGCACCTGCACAATTTGTGTTGCGTTTGCTGCTGGGTTCAGGTGCACAAGTGCAATGGCAGTGCACCATGTTGTGCTGTTCTGTGCTACTGAAATAATGGGTTTCAGAGGACAGTGTCTGATAGGGCCATCAAACAATGAACACTCATGCCAAGTAGACCAATGACAGTGATTGCGACTTGTAGTTACTTTTTCTGGACAGGTGCACGTCAGGTTACATTGTACCCATGGTGACGATTTAATGCAGAATTATAAATTAGTCTTTAGATGTCAGTTGACGTGAATTTCATGTGCTAAATATCATAATATACTGTTTCTGAATTGTGTATACAAACCAATGAGCATCTATACGAACAAGAAGTGATATATCAGAGTGACATCAGACTTATTTCAAACTGCGACTTTGAACTGAGGTCAAACTTAACAACAGAAAACAAAATGTTAAAGATTGGCTACTTATTGTTTTCACAAATTATTCAGTTTGTTTTCCTGCTGTGAGAAGCTCTGCCAGCTCTGTCTGTGAGTTTTCTTCATTTTGTCACATTTCCAATGTGAAATTCAATGTGTGACAGACTCAAACCCAAAATAGGAAAATTCTTGTTCCACTCAAGTTTTACACATATGGGCCAAAATACAACCACGCACACATGGAGTGATGGTAGAGAGAGTGGGTATAGAAAGGGCTTTGGTACCTTGCTTAATAGCAGCTTGGCAGTCCAAAAGAACTGGTACCTCTCCAGCAACCAGTCCACACTCCATACTGTGATCTATGCTTGACTTCAATCAGCCAACCTCCGGTTCCCAGTCCAAGTCTCCATGGACCACTTTAGCAGCTGCGTCATTAGGGTGATGTAAATCAATAATTCCAATCTAAAAAAAAGACATTATTCTGCAATGAGAAACTGTGCATCATGAGTACTTTATTTTGATGCTAATACTTGCTGGACCTGTAAAAATATTTCATTACTGTGGTATTCCTGCTAAGTGAAAAGTCTGAGTACTTTTTCCACCACTGTAGTATAAAGACCAAATGGGCTGAACTGAAATGCAACTAATTATGATATTAATTTTATCATTAGGCTTATTGTTATTATCTCTTTTTGCTTTAGTTAGGACCAAGTGATCTAAACTAAAGGTGTCAATGCAATCCAAGACCTTGACTGCATCTGATCACACACACGGACTGAAGCAGGAACTATCTCCGAGCAGCGCTGATATACTCACCCCTAGTGATAAGAAAATGTTCTGTAGTAAACCTGTTGTTGGAAACATAATAGAAAAATCTCCTGTCCTGGTTCCCAGCATCCTGTGCCAGCATCCAGTGGCCACTTGATTGGCCATGAGCAGAATTTAAAGCCCATGAAATATGGAAAAGGGCACCGTGTTGGCCCAAAGCCTGGCCACCCACTCAGCCCTCCGACAGGGGTCCCAACCCATCACATCTCTGCATTCTCCCTGTGTGTGTGTGTGTCTATTCACCTCCACACACTATTTGCTAAATTGGTTACACACTGCTCTGTCATTATGATGAAATGAGCCTTGATTGCCCAGTGCTTTGCCAGGTAAAATAAATTTGTTATTCTATTACAGCGTGATAGACAGCGGTGCCCAAAGATAAATGCAAAAAAGTCTTTAGCATCACAAGGTTTGCCAGGGGCCATTTTGGCTCTATTCACATGGCTTTTGCCAAGTGGCAGGATGGCTGCCAGTTTCCACAGCAATCTCCGCCACCTGTGATGGATGGCCCAGTGGGTTAGGCTACACAAACGCAGCTGTGATTGCATGGAGCCATAATGGAGGAAAGGGGGGAACCTGTGAGCAGGAGATAGACAGAGGTTTTATAAGCTTTCATATTGCTTTGAGCTGAAACATTGAGAGCAGATTCAAAGCTTGGAGACTGTAGAGAATTAGCTGCGGTCAACCATAGCCTCACCAGTTTGCTCTGTGGCCTGACAGGGAAATAACTGAACAAAACTTTAAACTGATTTTTTTTCTTTTACCTTTTAGTCAAGCCAAGCATATAGCGTTGAGGATTAAATGAATCCACCAAATTTGTTAATTACAGGGACACAGATACAGTATGTGCACACCTGAGGTCTTCAAAGCACTGAAAATTGCACAAGACACGACTGTAATCTGACGTGCCTCAGGGATGCCACTAATACCAGAAGAACTTTTGCCTTTTTAAGCAGAAATAACTAAAGTTCACTGCCTTTCTCAGGTTTCTCAAGTTTTAATACTTTTGATAGTAAGCAGAATATCTTCAGGCTTTGGACCATTGATCAGACAGGACAGGACAGGACATGACATAATATATATATATATATATATATATATATATATATATATATATATATATATATATATATATATATATATATATATATATATATATATATATATATATATATTTCAGTGTAAGTTTTAGCTGTCTCAGCAAAATGATTGCATCAATGCACCTTAAACATCATGTTCTACATAAAATCTTGAATATCACCAAAGTTCTGGTGAAATTGGATGCTGAATATCACTTTCTTTGGCACTAGGATCATATTATGTGGTATGTTTTTATGTTAAAAAAATGAATATGCAGCTTTATTTGTACCTTTTGCATCCTAAAATATTAACTACGTTCAATTCAATTTGCCATCCGAACACAGCTTAAAAAAAAGCACTGCTTGATGTGAAAACGTTGCACTGTACAAAACCTTTGTGTGTCCAGAGGGAGCTGTGAAAAGCAACCCTGATAAAGATGAGAATTTGTGGAAATGGACATACATGGATTTTTTCTTTTTTTTGGGGATGTGTGGTGTCTAAAGATGTGCTGGGTTTTAAGAAGGAGTCAGAAAGATAAGACTCCTGTTCTGCTCTTTGATTGTCTTTTTTTTAAACTGCCCATTGTAATTTCAACAATGCAGGACTGCAAAGCTAAATCAGTGGAGCACTCTTTTAAGTAGCTAATTAGCTTAATTACCTGTCAATCATGTATCAAAGGCAACACCTAGAAGAGCAGAACAGTGCTGTGACGTCCATATTGTGTCTTTTTTCCACAGAGAGACATGCTGGACGTCAGTCAAATCATGAAGGATCTGGCCAGCATGGTCCATGAACAAGGAGACGCCATCGGTAAGATGTGTGTGTGTGTGTGTGTGTGTGTGTGTGTGTGTGTGTGTGTGTGTGTGTGTGTGTGTGTGTGTGTGTGTGTGTGTGTGTTTAAGTGCATTGTTTACATTGTTGTCCCAATTAGCAAAGATAACTTTGTGGCCATGTTTTAATTTGATGTGCTTGATTAATAAGATGAGCTTGAAAATTCTGCCGGGCAAAACAAACTTTTTAACCTCTGCCTCGCTGCCACGCTGTTCAGATTCTTTGATGAGAAGCAAAATGCTCTGGGTTCATACAAACAGTGGACGGTTAGAGAAAATCCATTTAGACACTCTGCTATCTGTAAGCGGCTCTCCGCACCCTGCAGTGATTTAGACATGGCAAAACAGAATGGAACTCAGGACACAGATATAGGGCAGATACAGAAGCTTTGCTGCTGGGTCAGAAATCTGCCATCAGCTATAGTCTGGCTCCATCATGAACATTCAATAGAGAACTGGTTGTTATTTAATGATGTCAAACAGCCACGCAGACAAAGAAACATGCCTGAAAAATAGTGTTGTGATGGATCAATTGCGAGTAGAAGCCAAAGGTCTGATAAGGCAGATGACTTTCTAAATTGAGGGGGCTGTCTGACTGTAGCTGGGGCTAAATTCATTTACACTTTGACTTAGTTAGCCAAGTAACAAAAGAAGGATAATTTACCCTTATTCTATATTGTTCTTATTGTTAACAAATCTCGCAATAAACAAAAGATCACTTTAGTTGAAGGCTCAGTCATTTCCCGAAATACCTGTGCACTGTTGCTCGGAGGAAAGGGAAGCAGAGGAATTACTGCATTAGTTGGATACTACTTTTTTTGCAGTGGATTAATACATACTTGGTAATCCAGTAAAGTATTTACAGAACCCAGACAGGGTATGTGGCCACTTATCAACTCCTCGTGTCTGGGCCTCAAACTATCTTGTGAGCTAACTCCATCTTCTGGAGACAGATGCAGCTTAAAGCTGTGAGGGGAAAAATAGTCAGTGGAAAGTGAGTTAAGGATATGTTTGTTGTCAAACTTCCAACATGGACATTGTTTATTAAGTAACACGAGGAAACTTCACACAGAGGAACAGGGTATGTTTAATGGATAGAAAGGAGCTTAAAGGCACAGAAAAAGAGACACAGAACATATATATAATTCATTGCTGTTTTTAGTATTTTAAATTGCATTTCATGACTGTAACAAAATCTATAAATATATACGGTGTATATATAAAATACCAGCTGTGTTGTTGTTTCACCCTGTAATTGTGCAATTTCTAAAAGTTTGGTAACTTCATGACCTTTAAAACAGTTCTGTGTGTCAGAACAACGCTGACATTCAACATGTCTTCATAATAACACGCCAATAGGAGTTTAAAGGTTAGCCAAAGATCTGTGTAAACATGAAATAATTAGTATTGTAATGCAACTCTGCTGGCTTTTTTACACCAAGCCTTCAACCTAAGTTGAACACACGCAGCTTATCTACAGTATTATAATTACAGAATGGTCTTCAAGTCCATTTCAATAATTTTAAATAATCGAAACTATATATATATAGTGTTACAGGCAGAAGTAAGGGCACAAACATAAAGCTGGGAGACAATAGCAATGGGTTTAACAAGTAGTGGAGATTAATGGTGTAGTTACAAATTCTTTATGCTCATTCCAGGTTTATGGTGCAAAACTGTTGGGTGTAAAGACTGTGTGTGTGTGTATGTGTGTGTGTGTGTGTGTGTGTGTGTGTGTGTGTGTGTGTGTGTGTGTGTGTGTGTGTGTGTGTGTGTGTGTGTGTGTGTGTGTGTGTGTGTGTGTGTGTGTGTGTGTGATGAGGAATGGGAAGCAATAACTTTAGCTAATTGCTGCCTTTTTGTTGTAGAGTGTCCTACTGTCTGCTGCCTTCAATCAGGCTAATGTAGATGCCCTTTAAATACCCTTTAGAGGCAGGCTGACTCAGACTGGCTCACCCCATTTCTACAAGAATGAAATACCTGTTTTCTTTTCCTTTTTTATTCTTTTTCTTCCGTGCACTATTCCTAATTTGGATGGCTAACATTTAAAGCAATGGGTGAGGCAAATAACAGATAAATTGTACTTGTTTTTTGCAAAGTGCTTTTGATTTTATTTAAGTGTTTTCTTGAACTGTTTTCATTTTTGTGTCCCTGGACTTTACTGAACCACAACACTCTCACCATGCTTTTGCTTTTATTGTGCATCCCAGTAAGAAAGTCCTAGGACCAGTTTCCGGACAAAAAGCGCTAATCTGTCATCTGACTCACCAGTCACATTCATTCATTTGTTCATTTAAAACTGCATACAGTAAAAAATAAAAAGGTTATGCTATAGCTCGAACAACTGATGCCAGATTACAGCAGGGGGTTGTCATCATCTGTTTAGAGTAAAGTACCTGCTGTGCGATTGCTGAACATTTAAAAAATATATAAATTATGTCTAAATAATAAAAAAAAACATCCAGTGTTAAAAGGCGCCCTGTGGAGTTTTTGTGTAAACATGATCTTATGTTTTAATCATTGAACTCTAATGAATATGACGACTGCATAAAGCATTATTATAAAGCCTTGTTTACTTATTTCAGTGGAATAGTGTGACATCACTGGCAGAAATGTGGATGGTGTCACACAGAGTCACATGCACGCTCATGTCCGCCGCGTGCACAAGGCAAAACAGTGACCCACCAACAAAAAGTTTCAGAGCACTGCTACATGTCGAAAGATGTAAACTGTATAAGTTAATTTGATTGACAAAAGTTAGACCTTCAAGAGATTAAACTTTACAGAAAAGTCAAATATTATGAGTATAATATAATATTTCAGTGCGGCCATTAACAAGAAATAAAACATGAATAGTTACCTCTACTTCAATAGTTTACCTGGTGAATTCAGTATGTACATTTTCACTTTGATAATTCCACTAGTACAACAACAGTGTCATGTCATGCTGTTTTTAATTTGTGTAAAATGTGCCATGTGAGCAGAACAGAAGAACGTAGAGGAGCGCAGAGGATCTGACATGCACAGAACTTTCACCTGAACTGTCGGTGTCCTGTGTAAAACTAAAAATCAAAGTTGACTTATTTGAAGTTATATGTGTAAGTTAGCATACCCAATGTCTTTCAAATACATCAGGTACATAACATACAAGTGTTTTTCATGCCTGAAACCAAGCTACAAACTCATGTTTTGTTTTTAAAATGTCCTAAAGTGACCCTGTTGGTGACTACAAGCACATAAATTCCTAATATCAGGCAAAATAATATATATACAATATATATTTTTTAAAATAATAATAATAACTTACTTCTATTCAGTGAATTAAACTGTGTGACCTGCAGCGTTTCTGTATTTGGTTGTGATCTTTGCAGTGACTTTTTCCAAATGCTGCATTAAAAAGTAAAAAAATGAGGTAACCCATTATCTGTGTTTTACACTTCAACACTTGAATTCCTCAGTGAGTTATAGATTGATAGATGAACCACATTGCGTGTGTTTATTTTATTATTTTATTTTATTTATTTTTTTGTCATTCGATTGTGATATGGTATTCTGGACATTGATGGTACAGGAACACATTGTGCTCCCACCCAAACAGAGAGATCGAAAAGGACTCTGTGAAAGACAGCAGAGTCTGTGACATCATACCACAGCAGAAGTCCAATCTGCTCATTACAAAGTCATGCAATAATGGACCTCTCCCCATTAAAAAGAAATGCACTGAAATCGCCTTTGGCCTTTTTTGAACAATGCTTTCCTGGTATAGTGGCGGATATGAATAATAATAATATGTGATTGTGCTGTGGAGGCGTTTTTTTGCAAGAGCAGCGGGTAATACAAAGCAATGAATAGGCTCAAGGAGGAAGGATTAGTGCTTTTATGGCCTATTCATGCTGGCTAAGGACACACTGTATTAAAGCCTGTGAACTGAGATACACAATCAACAGGGTTGGTTTGGCAGGCAACACAAACTCTGGCATGAAAGATGTGTTAAGAAACATTTATTTTGTATACACATCAAAAGAGTACATTCTGTTTTTCAGAGTGATTAAAATGTTAGGGATTGGACATGCTGGGCGCATCTTACTATTAGTAGTAACATACTACAGATGTGTCTTTATTAGGTATTTTGGTATTTGGCTTGAATGATTGATGAATACAATTATGAGTATGAGAAATATTTGGAATACTGTTGACAGTTTTGTCTTTTGATTAAAGCTTTTGGAGTGAAAGGGCTCAACCTCTTGGGAGAATGAATGCTCTCAGTAAATTGCATGGAAATCCTAGTGTTAGATTTAGATAGTGTTGTGTACAAATGCAAATGTCCTGTCCTATCCTATTTAAAAGAAAGGGTTTAAAATGTTTAAGCTTTAACTTAACTATCGGCATCACATCATATCAGGATTATAACATTGTCACAAGGACCATGCTAACATGCTAATGCTATACATAGATATAATATCTGCCATTTCCATCATGTTAGATAAGCATGTTATGGGGATGATATTAGTTTTGTATGTGTTTGGTCACAAACTAAAGTGCTGGACAAGTTAAAATTGAAACCAGATGGTCGTGATGGAAGAAAAGTAACATCACTCTAAGGGGAACATGAATGTGCCAAATGTTAATCTGTAAGGTAGTTGTTGCCAGAGTACGTCGAAAGTAGGAGGCAGACTCAGGAGCTTGTGTTTTAGTCCCTTTGGCTGGACATTTAATTCAGTGCTTCCAAAAATATAAAAAAATATTAACATAGGAACTGAGGAAAAATCAAAATGGTCAAAATGAATTTGAATAACTTTAACGTGCTTAATCTGATGAACTGTATAATGAAACAATCAAAGTAACTGAAAAAAAACAAGCTCTGCTTGCATTAACCTTAGCTTAAGGATGTTAGAGATTTAACTGAAATAACGCTGAACATGAACTTTGTTCACTAAAATTGTTTTTATAGTTCTATTTTACTTTTCCATAAAAATTTAGAGGATCACCCATGAATGCCACCAGGCATGGTGCCGTAACTTTTTACAATCTGAAGTCTGTTCATGATGGAACATTTGAAACCTGACCCCAGTGTTATATATTGAAGATATATTTGCTGATTATCTTAATGTGCAGAATAAAAACAAGACTTCAGTTTGAGAGAATGAAAGAATAAGTCAGTCCAGCTGTCGACATTCTTCTGATTTACAGTCGGTGAGTCTAAATATGATCTCCTCTGCTTCCTTCAACTTAACAAAGGAGTTAGTGCACTTATTCAATCAGCACAATTAATTCACCCAACCTCCTGCTCTTGTTAGGTTCAAAAGTTAATTCTCTACAAGCTCAGGTGGTGCAGTAATTATTTGAGGCAGTCACAACATGAAGCAGGACTTTTCTGAACTGACTGTGGCTGTTTCACTCTCACAACACCAAAACAATCAATAGCACTCTCACTCTTATCGGCCAGTTGTAAGTACATGTGGGCAATTACAGTATGTGCTAATATCAAATATTTTGGACGATCCAGTTCATTAAACATGTTCTGTCTCATCCCATTAACTTCTGTGTATTGGCAGCTTTTGAAGGAGCCCCTGCTGTTATAACACTGGTAACTCGTAGACCAGCATTCCTTGGTAACACAAAGCGCTGTCATGCAATGTGCTGTCAAGGCTGTGTGTGCAGAGTAACAATATGAATGAACAAAGGTTTGATTAGGGTCAAGATGAAGTTGGGACACAAAGATGCAGAGAAGAGCACATTTAGTCTCTAATGTTTAAGGACAGAGGATACTGCAAACGTTTTTTCGTAAGTATCTTTGTGAAGCGTATGAAAGATTTTCAGGTTTGAGGTAATTATGTCTGCTATTTTTTCAGTTAATTCCAGGCTAATAAGATCAAGTGCTACCACTGGAATCTGGAGAGCAAGAGCTTTTAGAAGGATGCCACTCCGTACAAGACCTAATTCTGTTAAGAGGACTAATGATACAAAAAGTGATACTTTAAAAACATTGTATTCTTGTCTGATAGTGCAAAACACAAATTAGTATTTGGCTCTGCACTGTGACAGGGCTGCACCACAAAAATGTGCTAAATTATTTCAAATATTTGGGTCAGTATTAAAGCTAGTATTACCATTTAAACATGCATGACAAATTCCACCATGTACTGAGAACTGACCTAGCCAAACATGGAGAGAGATCTGTTATAGTTTGAAACACAAGGTCTTAAACATTGTAGAAAATATGTTTATCTATATTTTTTGTTTTCTTCCAAGAGTGAGATAAAAGACCAATATCATCTATTATAATATCCATAGCTAGTGTTCATTACTGTATAATCACCTGAAAATAAGGACTGTTATGATTTACCACCTTAGAATGAAACTTTTTTATCTTCAGGAGACCACCATGTTGATTTGCCATGTTTTTACCCTAGCATAGAAAGGACAAACCAAAAGATTGGCGATATACTCTACAGGGCATTTCATGTTTTACGCACATTTTGCAGCCGATGTAGTTTCTCCTTCAGGCTTGGAATAGGAGCGTGACTGTAGCCGGTTTCAATCAGAACTACACTGCTAGATGCCACTTAATCCTCCTACTGGACCTTTTAGGCAAGGCAAGGCAAGTTTATTTGTATAGCACAATTCGTACACAAGGCAATTCATAGTGCTTCACAGAGGCAATGTAAAACATTTGACATTAAGACACGCAATAGCAATAGAAATAAAAAAAAAAGAGAAAGAGAAGAAAATTTAATTAAAAACATCACAATGTCATTTAAAATCATTAAAACAGCAAATTTGAAAACAATTTAAAACATTAAAAGAATCACTGGATTATGATTAAAAATTCTTTAAAAGAGCTCAGCCATAAGCACGTGAAAAGAGAAAAGTTTTTGACCTGGATTTAAAAGTGCTAAGAGTTGGGGCTGATTTCAGTCCTGCTGGTAGTTTGTTCCAGTTGTAAGCAGCATAACTGCTAAATGCTGCTTCACTGTGTCTGGTTTGAACTCTGTGTTCCACTATCTGACCTGAGTCAGTAGATCTCAGAGCCCTACTGGGTCTATATTCTACTAACATGTCATTTATGTATTGTGGGCCTAAACCATGTGATTTGTAAACTAGTAGCAGAACTTTAAAATCTATTCTGTGGCTAACTGGGAGCCAAGACTTAAGAACTGGGGTGATGTGTTCTGATCTCTTTGTTCTGGTCAAAACTCGAGCTGCTGCGTTCTGAATGAGCTGCAACTGTTTGATACTTTTTTGGGGGAGTCCAGTCAAAAGACCATTACAGTAGTCAAGTCTACTGGAGATGAAGGCATGGATCAGCTTCTCCTGATCTGTTTGGGACATAAAGCTCTTAACTCTGGATATATTCTTAAATTGGTAGAAAGCTGTTTTGGTGACTCATTTTATGTGACTGTTGAAGGTCAGATCTGAGTCTATCAACACGCCAAGGTTTCGGACTTGGTCTTTGGTTTCTAGAGACAGTGACTCAAGGTGTTTACTGACAGCAACCTGTCAGGGTCTGGTTCTGTCTGTTTTGTGCTGTTGTTTTTCCCTTTTGGTGCTCCTTGTTTCTCCCCTCCTCCTCCCTGTTCTCTCGCAGGTGCAGAGGTGTGATTGGCCCCTCCCTTTTCCTGCCGACAGACTCACCCCTCAGCCTATCAGCCTCTTCCCTCCTCCTTTTAGGCCTGGCTTTCCCTGACTGCAGCGCCAGAGTATTACCTCCCATGTGCTCCAACCGCATGTCTGGTTCCTTTGTTCCCCGGAGAGAAGATCACCTTTGCCTAAGTTCTCCACCTGAGAAGGTCGCTTTATGTTTGGTTTTTTGAGGACATTGGCTCTTTGCAGTGCCTTTCTACCTGTTTTGATTTTCAGTTTTTGTGGACTTTGCTACATTAAAGTGACTTTTTGTTAAACACCTTCACGTGATCTGTCTCTGCTTTGGGGTCCTACTCTGGTCACATAACAGAATACTCTGGCCAATTATGGACCCCGCAGAGATACAGAAGGTTAAACAAGCCATCTCCTCACAAGGTGCACTTGTCGGCCAGCATGAGAACGCCCTGTCGGTGATCATGGACAAGCTTCTCCACCTGTCCACCAGCATGACTCAGCTTGACCAACGACTCAACCAGGTCGCGACTCAGCTCTCAGCCCTGGCAGACCCCGTTCCTCCTCCAAGCCCGCCGGTTCCTGTTCCCGCTGAAGCAGCCTCCCCGGTCCGGCCTAACAATCCACGTGAGCCATTCATACCCACTCCTGACAGATACTCTGGAGAGCTAGGGTCATGTAGCCAGTTCCTCTACCAGTGTTCTCTAGTTTTTGACCAGCAGCCTTTGACTTATTCATCTGACAGATCCAAGATAGCCTTTGTTTGCAGTTTGCTCTTTGGTAGGGCTTCGGCTTGGGCCTTAGCTATGGCCAATGCTAACTCTCCCGCCTGGCAGTCCTATCTCCCATTTTGCAGTGAATTGCGTAAGGTTTTTGACCACCCTCTCCAGAGTAAGGAGGCCGGGAATAGACTTCTTTCCCTGCGACAGGGCTCACACTCTGTAGCTGACTACTCTGTGGAGTTTCGCATTCATGCTATAGAGGCCGGTTGGGATGAGAAGGCCCTTCAAGGAATTTTTATGCGTGGGCTCAGGGAGGAACTCAAGGATGAGCTAGCTGCTCGTGATGAGACCTCATCTCTAGAGGAACTAATCTCCTTGGCCATCCGTTTGGACAACCGCTTATGTGAGAGACGCAGGGAAAGAGCAGCTAGCTCCCGGGCCCCTCTGCTGTTGTCCAAGCCCTTTCGACTCCCTGGTTCCCTGCAACCTCATCCCCTCCAGGAGGCCCCATCTCCCAGCGTGGTGACTCCGGCAGCTCCTTCCTCTCCCGTTCCTGAGGAGCCCATGCAGTTGGGGAGGATGAAGCTTTCCCCTGCTGAGCGTCAGCGTCGCCTTCTTCAGAGGCTCTGCATCTACTGTGGTGCAGCTGATCACTACCTCGCCAACTGCCCTGCTCGGCCAAAAGACCAGGCTCATCAGCCGCCAAGGGGACGCTGGTGAGCCAAACCTCAGTAAGTCTATCCCCTTCTAACCGGATCCAGCTCGAGGGAACTCTTTCTTTTGTTCAGACTAAAGTCCCTCTCCCAGTTTTAGTTGACTCGGGTTCAGATGACAATTTTATTGACAGTGGCATCGTCACTAAGTTTAACATTCCCTCCGAACCCTTATCTAAGCCAAAGGAGGTTTTTGCCCTTGATGGTCGACTTCTAGCCCTAGTTACCCTCCGTACAGCCCCTGTGTCTCTGCTTCTGTCTGGTAATCATCATGAGACTATATCTTTCTACCTCATTCCCTCACCTTCCTCACCCTTAGTTTTAGGTCTCCCTTGGCTCAAGATCCACAACCCCCACATCGATTGGTCATCTTTATCTATTACTAACTGGAGTCTATTCTGTCACTCTCACTGCTTGCACTCGGCTGTTCCCTCTGTCATTTCCACCCCGGTTTCCCCCAGGCCCGTAGATCTTACTCTCGTACCCCCTGAATATCACGACCTCCAGGAGGTTTTTAGCAAGGATCGGGCTTTGTCCATTCCTCCCCATAGACCGTATGACTGTGGCATTAACTTGCTCCCTGGAGCCTCTTTTCCCTCGAGCAAGCTCTATAACCTCTCCAGGCCGGAACGGGAGGCGATGGAGGTCTACATTTCTGACTCTCTGGCTGCTGGACTAATCCGCCCCTCCTCCTCACCCCTGGGGGCGGGGTTTTTCTTTGTAGACAAAAAGGACAAGACTCTTCGGCCCTGCATTGACTACAGAGGGTTGAACGAGATAACCATTAAGGATAAGTACCCTCTCCCCCTCCTCGACTCAGCCTTCACTCCTCTCCACCAGGCCACCATCTTCACCAAGCTGGACTTGCGAAACGCTTATCACCTGGTGAGGATTAAGGAGGGGGATGAATGGAAGACTGGTTTCAACACCCCGCTGGGTCATTTTGAATATCTTGTCATGCCTTTTGGACTAACGAATGCTCCTGCCGTGTTTCAGCGTCTGGTTAATGATGTCCTACCTGACATGCTCAATCGATTTGTGTTTGTTTACCTTGACGATATTTTAATTTTCTCTCACTCCCAACAGGAACACATTCAACATGTCAGGCTGGTCCTCCAGAGACTCTTGGAGAACAAACTTTTTGTTAAGGCAGAGAAATGTGTTTTTAATGTTGCCTCTGTCAGCTTCCTGGGCTTTGTGGTGGAGAGGGGGCAGATCAGATCAGACCCAGCCAAGATTAAGGCTGTGGAGGAATGGCCCACTCCCACCACAAGAAAGCAGCTGCAGAGATTCCTTGGGTTTGCCAACTTTTACCGCCGGTTCGTCCGGAATTACAGTCGTGTTGCTGCTCCCCTAACCTGTTTAACATCTGTTAAATCTCCTTTTGTTTGGTCCCCGGATGCCGAAGCTGCTTTCATTAGGCTAAAGAGTCTGTTCTCCTCTGCTCCTGTGTTGTGTCACCCTGATCCTGCTGTTCAGTTCGTGGTGGAGGTGGATGCTTCGGACACTGGGGTGGGGGCTGTCCTTTCTCAGCGCTCTCCCTCCGACCAGAAGCTGCACCCCTGTGCCTTCTTTTCCCGCCGCCTGTCTCCTGCAGAGAGCAACTACGATGTGGGAAATCGGGAATTACTGGCAGTGGTGCTGGCACTGCAGGAGTGGAGGCACTGGCTGGAGGGCTCCACTCTACCATTTGTTGTTTGGACTGACCATAAGAACCTGTCTTACCTCCGTTCTGCTCGCAGGCTTAACTCCCGCCAGGCTAGGTGGGCCCTGTTCCTGGGACGTTTTAACTTCACCCTGACCTACCGGCCTGGCTCCAGAAATGCCAAGCCCGATGCCCTTTCGCGACAGTTTTCTCCTTTCATTGAGGATTCTGCTGAGGACACCATCCTGCCACCCACCTGCGTGGTGGGAGCGGCCAGATGGGAGGTCGAGCGGTTGGTCCAGGAGGCCCTGGCTGACCATCCAGTTCCTGAGGGTGGCCCTCCTGACCGGCTGTTTGTGCCCCCATCTGTCCGCACCCCCGTGCTCCAGTGGGGACATGCCTCCAAGGTGGCATGCCATCCTGGTATACACCGAACTCTGTCTCTGCTCCAACAACGTTTCTGGTGGCCCTCGATGTCCGCCGACACCATGGAATATGTCTCTGCCTGCTCTGTCTGCGCTCGCGGTAAGGCCTCTCATCGTGCTCCTGCTGGGTTTCTTCGCCCCCTCCCTGTTCCCCACCGCCCCTGGTCTCACATAGCTGTTGACTTTGTTACCGGTCTGCCTCCTTCTGAGGGCTACGACACCATTTTAACCATAGTAGACCGTTTCTCCAAGTCGGTGCATTTTATCCCCCTGTCCAAACTCCCCTCTGCTCTGGAGACTGCTAACCTTCTCACTCTGCACGTTTTCAGGTTACACGGCATCCCCCAGGACATTGTTTCAGACAGAGGTCCCCAATTCGCCTCCCGAGTTTGGCGGGCTTTCTGCCAGGCGGTGGGGGCGTCTGCCAGCCTTTCCTCTGGATACCACCCTCAAACCAATGGCCAGACAGAGCGGGCAAATCAGGACCTGGAGGCAGCCTTGCGCTGCGTTGCTGCTCACCACCCGTCCTCCTGGTCCATTCACCTCCCTTGGGTGGAATACGCCCACAACTCCTTGGTGTGTTTGGCTACTGGCATGTCCCCGTTTATGGCCGCTAATGGTTTCCAGCCCCCACTGTTCCCTGCACAGGAGGCCGAGGTGGCCGTTCCCTCCGTCCAAGCGCATCTCCAGCGTGTCCGTCAGGTCTGGCGGGAGACACGGGCAGCTCTCACCCGGACGGCAGCTCGGAACCAGAGGTTGGCAGACCGTCGTCGCTCTCCTGCTCCCCCGTACCAGCCAGGCCAGGAGGTCTGGCTATCCTCCCGTGACCTACCTCTTAGGACGGAATCGCGTAAACTTACTCCCAGATACATCGGCCCTTTCCCCATTGACCGCATCATCAATCCCAGTGTGGTGAGACTGAAGTTACCCCCCTCTCTCAACATCCACCCATCTTTTCATGTCTCTCTCATCAAGCCTGTTTCCACCAGCCCCCTCTGCCCACCAGCCGACCCCCCTCCTCCCCCCCGGATCATCGACGATCACCCTGCTTTCTCTGTCCGGCAGCTCCTGGATGTTCGGAGGAGAGGTCGAGGCTTTCAATACCTTGTTGACTGGGAGGGTTATGGCCCGGAGGAGAGGTCATGGGTTTCTCGCTCCCTGATTTTGGACCCTGAGTTAATTAGAGATTTTTATGTTAGGTACCCGGACAAGCCCGGCAGGAGGCGTCCCTTGAGGGGGGGGTACTGTCAGGGTCTGGTTCTGTCTGTTTTGTGCTGTTGTTTTTCCCTTTTGGTGCTCCTTGTTTCTCCCCTCCTCCTCCCTGTTCTCTCGCAGGTGCAGAGGTGTGATTGGCCCCTCCCTTTTCCTGCCGACAGACTCACCCCTCAGCCTATCAGCCTCTTCCCTCCTCCTTTTAGGCCTGGCTTTCCCTGACTGCAGCGCCAGAGTATTACCTCCCATGTGCTCCAACCGCATGTCTGGTTCCTTTGTTCCCCGGAGAGAAGATCACCTTTGCCTAAGTTCTCCACCTGAGAAGGTCGCTTTATGTTTGGTTTTTTGAGGACATTGGCTCTTTGCAGTGCCTTTCTACCTGTTTTGATTTTCAGTTTTTGTGGACTTTGCTACATTAAAGTGACTTTTTGTTAAACACCTTCACGTGATCTGTCTCTGCTTTGGGGTCCTACTCTGGTCACATAACACAACCCTCTTCTCTTTATTGCCAAAAACAATGACCTCAGTTTTTTCTTGATTTAATTGCAGAAAATTTTGGCTCATCCAATTTTTTACTTGCTCTAGACAGTTACACAATGACAATGACTTTAAGTGGAGGGTTTACGTAGAGAGTCAGGATGTGTTTAGCCTGACTTCGCATAAAGACTGGTTCTGTCCACAGTTCAGCATCACATTAGTTATTGAACCTGTACAAAAGACACTTTAAAAAGTTAAGTGCTGGAAGAATTTATTCACAAACAATAGCTGGAAGCAGTGAGTGTAAGAGTGCCAGGGTTAGACAAAGCTGAGCGGATTGTTCGTCCTGAAATGGTAATAGCAGGCATGGGCTTGCCACCAACACATTTATAGCTGAAACTCTGTTAAAACCTGAGAGCATAGAGTTTGACTTTAATGAAAGACAAATTATAAGAATTAGATTTTTTTTTGGAGTTTGACTAATACTATGCACTAAAAGTCACTGGGGAATCGGGGGGAGTGGAAATGTGGCTGGGCAGCTGCACAGACAAACATAATGTGACATCTTGACATATGATTTGACAGTTTTTCTGTACAATACTTTATCACTGCAGTATTCCATTAAAGTTCCTAAGGAACAGAAAGCAACGTGTTATTTGCATCCCCATGTTTACGTCTTTCCTGAAAAAACAGTCAGATACAGAGGGACTTCATCAATATTAATTGGTGATTACAGTGCCCAATTTACACCCTGGTCAATAGTGTTGAGGGAACTGACCTCAACCATTACCTCAGAAACCAGTGATGGCCAGTATGGCATGGAATAACCTTAGCTACAGCAAATTGGGTTTATAATATATATATATATATATATATATATATATATATATATATATAAATATATATAATACTGTGGGTTTCACAAGCATGAGCTGGAATCAATAGCTGTGCTGGTGTTGCCTGACCACATTGTTATATTGGCATTTGGCATGAAAGTGACCCACTATAAATCTGCTCTTTGTTTCCTCAGACAGCATTGAAGATTACATCCAGACTGCATCATCCAACGTGGAATCAGCTAATCAGGAGCTCGCAAAGGCCAACCAATACCAGGTACAGTGAATGGCCCTGTACCGCTGCTTGCTCCACGCTTTGCATTCACTTTGTTCAGTTTTAATTTTGTGTAGCTGACTGAGCTTTTGCATTGTAATGCAGTCACAAGAAGCTTAGCTTGATCAGCCATGCAAACAGGGACTTTGCTAACTAGATTACACAGCTTTATCACATCCCCCACTAGCATAATAACAGAGATGATGTAATTTCATGTCATACTTTACTAGCTTTTGCCTTCAGTTAAATTAATTGTATTTAGAAACAGAAAACATAAAGTGCTTGCCTGGAGTCTTATAAAAACACAAAACCACATATATAATTCCAATTCCATGAGCAAGTCTTACTGCTACAGAGATAATGGTTATAAATTTGCAATTTTATCCTACAAGTGTATTGACTTAATGGGCAACAACTGCAGCTAGAAATTAAATAGAAAATCTTCTTTTTTCTTTCTCTCTGTTTTTTTTTGGATGACTATAGAATTTCCACTTCACAGCACATATTGGAGAGACGTTTTATGAGATGCCCAAGGGCCTGCTTTCGCTCTTTCTTTTCAAGGAAATATATGTGTCTTCTGCCATTCTGTCAGGGACTATCTCAGTAGGCTAGAGCTCAGAGTGGCTCTGCGCTGTGTAGGCCCCTGGCTATGGTAAATAATGTATTGACTTAAGTGTCACTGGGTTAATAAAGGATATACCTTTTTTTTTTTTTTTTTACATGGGTTACCTAGCTTTAGAGCAGCATCTAAACTCTCGACCTACAACACCTTCACAGCTGTGAAAATATATATATTTAGTAATGTTTTTACATTTAGACTAACAGCAATATCTTTATATTAAATAAAGGTGGAAATTAATATTTATTCGCTTCTGGAAACAACTTTAATCTGATCTGATCTAATCTGAAGCCATGGTCAGGGAGCCATGGACTCAACTTTCATTTGTCTATATTTGCATGGATTTTCACATTCATATCAGCAGCTATTCAATATGAAAACGATTGCTGGGCAGTTTCCAGAGTCTGTCATGAATGCAGCGGTTTCTTCCTGTCCCTCCATGCTGCCGCTCTACTAGTGAGCGAACAAATGAGCGACTGGCAACAGCTTTCCCATTAATTGTCATTTCATTATCTCAAGGAGAGCTGAGCCGTGACCAAGCTCACACAGAGCAATTTAGCTCTCCGCCAATCCAGACAGCCGCTGTCTTTACAGAGGCAGAGCAGCTGAATGGAAGAAAAACAACAAAGGAAAAGACAGCATGATGGACCTGGAGAGACTAGATTTTACACAGCCCCATGTCCCATGTTTTTGTACAGAACACTAAAGGTTATAGCTTCGACATACATGTATAGAACAGCTGGTGATAACAAAAGCAATTCAAGTTCTCATCAAATCCATCTGCTATACATCATGAAAATATATCTGTCTCTGTGCATGGCTGCAGTCCATGACAATCATAAAACTGTTTCCAAACTGTATCACTATGCCGTGTATAGCATGAATCTGCTTTTTCCAACACTTTATTAAAGCAACAGCGTATGCGAGGGAAATACTGTATGTTCAATAGACATTTTACCTGCTGTCAGTGCTTTCATACCAATTGGCACTTCAGTTGCTTACAAGCACACATTCTCCAACTTCATATCTGACTCTTTAACCTTCTAGACTCCATTTCATCATTTTAAAATCATTCCCAGTGTATCAAAGCAGACAATAAAATCATGATCTCTATAGTGTAGATAGTTTTAGTTGTATCAATAATCAGACCAGGAAATATTTTGCGGGTTTCCACTGGAAATCTCAAAATGTCTCCACGGACAAAGTGACATGGATTTATAACCTTGGTAGCTGTAAGATTGTGTTGTGATCCATCGTGCAGAGTGGAAAGAGATACATCGCATACCATAATCCCCATCAGTAAACAGCAGGACTTACCTGACTCTCACTGCAGAGACAGAGGCTGTTTTCTGGGGGAAAGTTCACTTAAGAGTCGGCGGGGAGGACGGGCCAGTTCGCACCAACTTCACCTCACACATTCAAAATCTTTTCTCACATAAGTTGCCAAAGCCACTACCTGTTACCATATTATTGTTTGTTAGAACGACGTGGGTTGTTCAAAAGTTCATCACATGATCACAGCAGAGACACAGCAGGATGGAGACCGTTCACTTAGAGTCAAAGAGAACTGACTGGGTCTCGGTGACTATTCCACATGTAAATTAGGCTGCACTCATATACTCCACTGTTTTTACAACAGTTTTTGTGCTTTTTTAAAAAGTCTTATTCAGTTCAACATTTCTATAACTACTTTCTAACTAACACTTCGCTGTTCGCATTGCTCAACTTCAGCTGAAACTAGTTACGTCTCATTACTTTCTGTATGACTGACATTTTGCATTAAGCACTGAAAGCAGTTACACCGTTATTTTCACTTGCTTTCAGCCTCTGCACCTTCAGCTGTTACACTTCTTTATCTGAACATTTCTACGACTTACAGTATTTGAACTGTCTTCATTTGCTCCACTGAAATTTAAATGCTTTCACTTTAACTGACAACTTCGAGTGACACTTCAACTGCCTCCAGTGATTTCACGGACACCTCACTGCCTTCATTACTGCACTTAAACTCAACATATATCACTCTTCAACCCGAGTTTCCACTTCAACTGAAATTGCATGTACTTTTATTAAACTACTTTGATCTGTTACATGTCACTTCTAATGCTTTCAATACCTGTGCATCAACACACACTGACCTAACTTGTTTCAAGTCTTTAGCAGACAGTTTAATCACGTTGACCGCTAAGTTTTTAAATGCTATTTCCTTGCATACAGTAAAAAAAAAATGTCACTGCTTAAAGTGCACTCACTTCAAAACTCAAAACTGTTATTTTGTGTTTACAGTACAAGAGCGTAATATTCTTTGATTTATTTATTTGAATACTTAGTCTTTTTGCCAAAATATGAATTTGGCTATAAAACACAAACATATTTGTTATCACCACAAGAACTGAAGTCATAATTCTGTGGGTTTTAACAATACAATGGTAGTGATGCACACAGACACACAGCACATGTTAAAAAAAAAAGCCACTCAGTGTATTTTGATCTGAGAGATCAGAGATGCCGACTCTCTCTGATGCTGTAATCTGCAGACAAAATGATGCAGACTGAGAGCTGTATTGATTTTAAGTCAGGGCCAATCTGGAACTAAAGAAGACTAGATGTGAAGACAATGAGATCTGTTTCAGGTTCAGTCAGGTTTCTGTTTTTTTTGGCTGTTGGATCTGCCCTAAGACCTCTACATCTACTTTAATTGCCACTAGAGGCTGACGTGAGCAATTTTACCAGTCAGTAGATTGTATTTACCCAATATGAAGTGAATGTAGCGTGACGTTAATAGCACTATTGTGATCACATAAACATTCAACAGAACAGATAGAGTGGAGGGGAGGCTGGGTGGTGGTGATGGGAGTGGGGGGGGGGGGGTGCTTTAAAGAAAGAGACTGAACACTTTGCAGACAGTCCAAGCACGGATGTAGCCTTGAACACTCCTTGATGCCGCTCTACATGCACCAGTGCACATCTCCACCAATGGTCAATTAAGAGCGGATGTCATTTTCTTCTCGTGCCCCGCCTTGTCTACTCACTTTACATTGAAAATAAATTGAATCTATAATCCATTATCCGGAGGCAGATTACTCTCCCCGCTGCAAGTTTCTCTAGTTGCGGTGATGTTTTATCACCTCATCTATGTTCAGTGGACCACAATGAACTCTGATTGTTGATTGATGCACGAGATGGTATATAATTACCAATAAAACACAGATGTTCTAGCGATTCAGTGAACAAAAGCTTCAGACATTTCACACCGAGAAAAAAAGTATGAAATAAGTGGAGTTATTATTGATTTGATCTGATGTAATTGTTAAGACTTAAAAGTCCATCCATCTTCAGAACTGAAATTGATCTCCTAGTGAGTGACTACATCCTTCTGAGTCTCAAAAAAATCGATGCAACACAGTTTTCCTCCAGCTTAATTGAGGATAATATAGAGTGCCGGCTATTGCGATCGTAGGGGAACAAAGGAAGAGGGAGAGGAAGGAAAAGAAGACGAAGAGGAAGATGGGTTCTAAATGAATGGGTAGACAGATGAATGGACTCGTCCACACGCAGACACATACAAATTGTTGCCCTTTTGACAAATAAGATAATGAAAAAGAATAACCTAATCACAGTGTTAAAGCTCTGACTGATTACTGCACTTGGATTGGGGGGGATGGGCTAACGCTGACAGATTGTAGGGAAACTGGCTGACTGTTCAATCATTCTTTCCCCCAGTCCCTCTGGACTCTTTATGCTACTTTGAAGGATATGAAGTGGAAATAACAATCTTTGAAGTCACCCAAGCTGATGTCACTGACACTCCTCTGACTCTGCCCTTTGAGCCAGAGCTGGTCCAAGCATGTTAAACCTGGAACCTGACTTTAAATAAAATAACAAGGCCCACTAGCTGCTGTGCAATACAATAATTAAATGTCTTGGATGAAAGAATAAACACAAAAACTTTTATTTGTTTTGTTTTTTAAGAAAATACCAGTGGGAGAAGGAAAAAAGAAATATTGATTTTGAGTGTGCTTCAGGGTGCATCGTCGTGTGAGCGAAAAAGGTGTAACCCAATGGCCGAAGTTCAATCATTTGTTCAGCCCCTTAAACCTTACCTTACCTACAGAGGTGATTTATTCTTCAAGTGCTATGCATCAATAAGTGCCCAGCCCAGATGGGCATCCAGTTTCCACAGTAAATTATGACTGTGTCTGGCTTGCTGTGTATAATGAAAAACTGTTTTCTTTGGTTTGTGAGAGTGACAGCTGTGGTTGAGCGACATAGCCAGTGAATCAGAGAAGTAAAAAGTTATTTTCGGATTGTTTTCTGAACACAACCTTGCTGCGATTTGCTGAACCACAGCCTAAAGTTGACATAGTGCTCTGGATGATAAATAAACTTCATCATGCTGTACTTTATCAATTTGGTTTACACAACATTTGACAAACTCTTGCCAAATATGTTTGCAAGCTCCCTCGGCCAAGAATAAATATTTGAAAGATCCCAATAGAAAATGTGTTCGATAAGTCTGTTATAGGGCATGTTGATTATCTATCTGATCTATTCCACAGTCACCACATGTCACCCTTATGCTGCACTTCACATGGCTTCCAACCCATGGTGCCATGCACTGCAGGTTTTGAGGACATTTTATGCACAGAAAGAAATCACAAGCCAAAAAAGACTTGTGCCCATGCTTGTGGTATATCTGCACACACTCCGTCCACTAGAAAGTTTGCTTCTGTTTCCTATGCGTTAGAAAGAGGTGTAATACAGTCAGAATTAAGCCAGGAGGTCACCAAAAAGATTAGAATGTGGACCATGAGTGTATTTCCATATATGATTTCAAGCTATTTGACTGTAGGAAGGTGTTGATGACTGATAAAAGACATACTCTATTATCAGTTGCTTTACATGTTTGTACATTTTTGATTATGCTATTTCATTTACTTTCATTTACTTCCCTTATATCTGAATTTTAAATAGGTGCAAAGGTCCAAAGTTTGTTTGTGTTTACTAATGACCAGCTTTAAAACAATAATTCATTTATTCTTAGTAGTTAGGGTCAGGGTTATACACTTTAAAATAGAATGTTTTCGGATCTTACACTGCAATGTTTAAAACAACTTGAATAATGTTAAGGAAACATTGTGGTTTGGGTTAGTATTACTAACCTCAGTAAGGTTAGATGACCTTATTACAGTACATCACACTAGTACTTCTGCTTTAAAGTGTATACATGGAATCATTGGGTATTTGCTGAGACAGTTCTGGATTTTCTGAGGATGACAGGGTGTGATCGTCTTCGTGAAAATTATGGAATGTTGGAAAATGACTGTACTAGAACAAAGTATAGTAGTCATAGTAATGTTTATTACACAGCAATATCTTTCTTACGATTGACAACATTAGCTTACATTATAGGCCATAACTTTCTGTTCAGATGATGTGAGCCTGTTTCTGTAAGATCTTTGTATTGTACTACTTGTGAATTCTCAAAAAACTCATCTTGAGATCCTGAGATTCTGAGAATCTTGAGATTTTGAGATTGCCATTTGGGTCAAGAGTGTGTTTGGTCAAATTCAAAGGCAAACGTCTTGATGGCCCCCTAGTGACTAGTGGTAGTATAGGTCATAAAGCCTGTCACCTCAATGTTTGCGGGCTAAAAAATAAAATAAAGGCAACGTTAGACTTGGGACTCAACAACCCCCAACTCCTCATGAGTACTGTTTATCATTGACATTTTGGCATAAAAGAACAAAAGTCTTTGATAGTGTCATTCAACTGAATGCAGCAGAAGAACAGAAATTAGGTCTGAGAAACAAAGGACAAACTGAAAGACAACAACAGCAATGATAACTCAGCAGTAACATTTCAGGTAAACTAGAGGAGGGCAAATGTCGGCACAAAAGGTTGTGCATCCTCTATGAAAAGCCATAGCATAGTCATTCTCTGTGAGAGCAGCAGCACAAAGCCACTTAAAAACACTTTAGTTAAAGGTTTCTGCATAAGGCAGACATGACACTGTCATAACCATGACAAGACACCTGCCATGGACATGAAGGAGTCCTTATGAATGAGTGTATGACTGTAGATCTCTACAGTGAGGGGATCTGCTGGGTCTGTTGCTGGCATGGTTTGGGTCCATTTGTCCCCTTAGAGGGAAGGGTCACTGCACATACGTTTCTATGCAGAAATCCAACTCAAACCAGCTGAACACCTATGAGATATTTAGGACTGACGTGTGGGACAGTGGTCTCCACCTCCATCATTAAAACGCCAAAGGAGGAAATATCTTTTGGAAGTTGGTGTTCCATCCACTAGTTAGTGCAGTGGTGTAAAGTGCAAGTCTTCACATTTGCATCTTTGCAGTTTGCCAAGGGGTGTTTTTTGAAATGGGCAATAATGCGATCATTAAGTTGTTGATGGACTGACTTTTGTTTGTGTGACCTGCACCTCTGATTAATTGGTCATGCAGACCTTTTTTGAACATTATTTGTCAAGATATGTGTAGCCTGTATAAAGACACCATGTAGTCAATTCAGGACTCTTCTTTTAAGTACCACCAAAGATCAGCATTACACACTGTAATCTGCTGGATTTCCTGGTTTATCTCTAGTTCCTGGCAGGATTTCTACTGTGTTTGCTGTATATTTCTCCAGCAAGCAAATAATAGTGAAGAAGTACAGTAGCAGTCCCAGTACGAATGACAGTACAGCAATATGTACACATCAGTGGTTGCGGATAGTGCGCAGAGGAGATGAGGCATGCAAAGACATTTAACGTTAATGCTGACATTGCAACAAGGTTTTAGCTATTTCTTTTGATACTGTATGCTTTCAAACACATGCAGTAAAAGTTATGCTAAGTCCGTTCAAGCTCCTCTTTGTGATGAAAAATAACATCTTTCCTCACATGTGTTGCCAGGATTGTGTACACAAGATGGCCAGTGTAGAAACATGCTTAATGTGACAATGGTACGGTATGTAAGTCGACAGGAGGAGTGGAGCATCGTGTCAGGAGTGCACAACATGCCTGTCGTGCTATTTTTTTTTAAGACCAATCAATCTTTAATAAAAGGCCAAATATGCTGATGCTGGTGAGTGTTTCTGTTCCATTGTTGACAAAAGCTGTCACAGGGCTTCCTCCCAGGATGCCAGGATTGGCCATGAAGTCTGTGTTTATTTGCTTCTCCTCTTAAATATCATAATAAGGGTGACTGCATGGGACTGTGAGTTTTATGTAAATTGCACATAAGCCGATTACAAGTGAGTTCCGCTGTAAACATTATTTATTTTATGGACTTCCAATTTTCCAAACCAGATGCGATAGAGGGAAATAATATTATGGCCATTATCATTGCATTGCATTATTGTTGTATTATGAGGATATTTCTCATGTCACACAAGGTAAGTCGTTTTTTTCTGCCCGATACACAGCAAGTTTGTCTTCTGTGTGAGGGAGGCAGATATTAGAAAGATCGCTGGTTATAATTCCCCTTTTCTACGTTCTCTATTTGATTAAAATATATATATATATTTTTAAAATGGTGTATGGTTGTTGAAATCTCCAGTGGGCTTTAGCCTCAGAATTTAGCTTTTTTTTTTTTTGCTCTCCTTTTCTGTCTTCTGTTCTCTGTGAATCCTATCTCTTTCTTGCTCTTCACCAGCACTGCTGACCTTGACCTTCTGACCTTCATCTCATATATCTACAAGTGGCATTTCTTAAACAAGGACAATTCATGGCTGGGCTGGAAGAGAGGCAAAACAATTTAAAAACTTCTTGTTAAGTGTGTGGAAAGCAAGTTTTCTATGTAAAAATAGAAATAATAAAAATAAGTGATGCTGCACCAGAGAAGCCAATGACATCCTTTTTAAACTAGGATTTCTGTATACACCCTATTTGCTCAAACATTTTGGTATGGTCATTACGGAGAATTCATCTCTGCATAGTGGTGTCATAATAATAAATTAGCGTGCACAGCAAGTGTCTGCACAACAAGAACAAAGCTTATTTCTGGGCATCCTTTTGTATCAGACTATATGTAATAATTTTTGCCCTGACCTTAAAATATTGTGTTACTCAAATATTTTTCAAAAGAGTTTATTGTTCAGCAAGGCCTTAAAAGAAAGAAAATGCCAAAGAGAAAAAGCAGAGACTAGAGTTCAAACAGAAGAAGAAAACACTGATAAAATGCTTTTGTGTGTGGCAGGTTGTACAAAGTAGTGATAGTGGTAGGTAGAACTCCTTACCCCTTACCTATCTCTCTGACAGAGGTCACTGATGTAGTTAAAAACTTCCACAGAGGCAACATGCCCAAGGCGGTTGAGTTTCAAACCCGAGCTGCTAAAGGATTCTGTCGATCTGTTGTGCCTAACATATTTCTTTTGTATCTTGTGTAAATTGGAGCCAGTACCCATGAGAAGAAAGATTTAGGTTTAGTAGTTTCATTTGCCAAGGGATGTAGAAAAACATCTATCTTCACTAACATGAATAAAGCAATAACTCTGATGAGCCTGTTGTCCTTAATTGTGTATACAGTATATATCATTTTCTATAAAGATATAAAGATCTACAGCAGGGGTCTCCAAACTGTTCCTCTTGGTTGGTTGGAACAAAAACCTGCAGCCACACTGGTCCTTTGTGGAACAGTTTGAAGACCATTGGATCTTTATCAGAATTCACAGTTTTGTGGAATTATACCACCTGGGAGGAGGCAAAACAACTCTGAGTGTTGGGTGGGTAACTCAGTCAATATAGTAATATACGTAGATAATATCAAGGGGGTCTGGCACAGGTACAAGGTCTTGTCAGGGGGTTAAGATAAGGTCCTATTAATCCTATGTCACCCAAATGTTTGTAACATAAAGCATGCCAAGTGTGAAGACCTCTAAGGTTAACTAACCATGCCAACGCACAAATCACACATTCATTTATAGTCAGAAATTTCTACAACCCTCCTTCTAGTCAGCGAAATCTCAGATTCAGTTGGTGCACTGCTGAACTTGTTCCAAATAGGAAGGAGCTGGTTTCCTCTGTTACTTTCACAGAAACAATGAAAGGCTCATGGGTGTTTTGTAGACTTCTGACTGTGTCTCTAAAGGTCTGTCAGGGTGTGCTTCCCTCTTTTAAAGTGCCTGGCTTGTTGCAAACATGGCATTCTTTCTAAATCATTTTAGTGGATATTGGACTTGCCCAGGGTTGCCCTTAGTCACCTTTTTTTATATGTGGCTTTTATGGAAAGAATTTTGAGGTGCATCAAAGGACTGCAGCATCTTCTTTGATGACCCCAGGCTTGCATCTCTGCTTTTTGCCGATGATGTAGTTCTGCTGGCTTTGTCAGCCTGTGACCTCTGTGCCACGACTTCGGTTGGCAGTCAAGTGTGAAACGGTTGGGATGAGGGTTAGCACGACGTCTGGGGCCAGCATTCTCTGTCAGAAAAGATGAATTGTTCCCTACAGGGTGAAAAGGAGCCACAACCTCTGTTGTTGGTTTTAAAGTAGCTCAGGGCTTTTGTTCACAAAGGAGCAGTTGTAGTTATGTTTTACCTTTGTCTTGTCCGTCACTGAGAAAAAGAGCCAGAGCTAAACCCAAGTTCACAATTCCACCGTCATTTATGGTCATAAACTTTGATATTGACTGAGAAGAAAAGATCACAGTGACAAGCAGCCAAATACTGTTAATTTCATGTGAAAACAGCAATGAGCTCCGTTGACCTGCCAAGGCTCAACTCATACTCATGAAAGGAGCCCGTTGAGGAGATTCAGGCACAATTAGGATGTGTCCTTGGGTACCTCCTAGCTACTGTAACTGGGAGGCAACCTTGGGGCAAACTCAGAACATCCTGGAGGAATTATACATGCTGGTCTGGGAATGCTGCAGGATACCCCCAGGAGGAGCTAGAGGATGTGAATGCTACCTGGACCCAGAGAAAGGGATAAATATGTATTGATGTGTTAATACTCGAAAATTGTAAATTAACTGCTGGCCTGCTGCTGTTATCAAATATTGAATACTGGCTCTTGAACTTTGTCTGTCTCACATATAGTCTTTTGCTGATTATAGGTAGTATATTGTATCCTGCATTCTCCTGGATGTTTGAGGGACAAACTTAAAGAGATCTAGATCAAGTAAGCATGGACGGATCCTTTGTAATTCTTAGCTATGTTTGTATCGAAATGCAAATTTGAAATACATTTTTCAAAAACATGGCAAAAAAAACAATGCTAATAAAATGTTGTGTTGTATTAGGGTTCATTGACATAACCAGACCTCAAACAGTGGAAAATAGTACATATAGAATACTTGATAGAAATATGGCCTTTGTTGTATGTATCTCCTCATCGCTCTGGATTTCTTTTTTTTTTCTGCTGCAATTTTTCATCTCTTCAGTCGAGGCTTGTAATTATATGTAAGTCACATGCTTCATGTATGTCATGAATTTGCTGAGTCTGCTTCCATTGTCACGCTTTGGTTTTAATCATCAGCCAATCTTTTTTTTTTTTAATTCCTGATACCATTTATGAGTAAATTGAAATATCATGAATCAGATAGATATAATGACACTTCAGGAGAGATTTGTTATCACTATTAGTGATTAGTGAGTACCACTGAGGACAAAACTGCTAACAAGAATGACACTGACAAGAAAAAGATTTCTTGTCAAACTTTCTTTTTAGCCATCAACATCATGACTTCATATACTGACTATGGTTAATGATTTGCAAAATGTCAGTGTGCATATCAAACTTAAAAACCAATATGGATTATATCCCATCTTAAATACGAACCATTACCCTCATATCAGATATTAAGAATGGATATAAAAAGGTGTCGGGAAGAAACTGTCTTCTCCCTGAAGGTTTGCAGCACCCATAGGCCCTGAAGTTCTGGCACTAAGGACACACTCTCCAGCAGATTAAGTCACTGGTGATAAGAGTATCCCTCCTCTGTCCTCCTCTGTCTCTCCCTCTGCGAGTCTCTCTGTCCCGCCTCTCAGCCTGCCCTGTGATCTGGAACATTCTCATTTAAAAACTACTGCAACACTTCCTTTGTTATACTAAGCCTTTTTTTGTTCCCTCTCTACCTTATTTATTTCCTTGTTCTCCCCCAAATAACAGCAGTGCTGAGACGAGACAGCGGCAGTAAAATGGAAGAACGAGGGAGGGAATACAGTATATAGTGAGAGGCAGCGAGTCGGCACTGTCAGAGCGAGCAGAGAGAAGAAGAGGACAGCAGAGAAAGTTTATAAGGCGTAGTTTAGGAGGAAACGCGTGAGAGAAGCTAGGGAATCTGTGGTGGCCAGCTGCAAGAGGGGAGATAGCGGAGAAAGGCTTTTAATTCTCAATCCCCACAGAGCCTTTGAAAATTACCAATCTTCTTATCACAGACGCAGGGCTGCTTATGCAAATTGTTGTGGAGTGGAACGTTTAAACGGAAAATTACTCGACAGCATTTTTTTCCTCCCTCTTCCCTCTCTTCCTCTCTCTCTCTCTTCCACACAGAAAGCCTGTTTTGAGTCTGAGATAAGAAGATGAATTGCTCGCTCCCTGCTTTGAAGCGCGTCAGGATTTAAAGACTCCAGCCTCGGCTCTGGTCTAACGCCGCCGCTCTTGCTGCCTTTGTAGCAGAAAACAGGCTGGAAAAAAATGGGAGAAAAATCATTTCAAAACAACATAGATTCTGTGCTTCAACACATCCTCACCGCCTAAGGAGACTAGGAAATATAAATATTTCCTAACCCCTACTCTCCACTCTATTTACTTTAATACTTTTGCTTACTTGCCTTAACACAGTCAACACTATTTTTACTGACATGGCAAGTAATTGACATGGATGAATGAAGCTCTTCTTCGTTCTTCATTCCTCATGTGGAGGAAATGTTTGAAGCATTTGAAATCTTAATTATGCCACAGGCAATATTATAAATGAAAGAGGAAATAGTGTTGAAAACCACTGAAGAGCTATAAGTAATAAAAATGAAAATGACTGCTGAGTGCAAGTGACTATGAAATTGGGTGCTTTGACATGTTTCTGAGTTTTGTGCATTGTGGTCGAGCAGACTCCAGTGCGTGCTTTGTTTCTCTGGACAGACTGACTGTTTGAGTACCTCTGCTATCGTGTTTACATTTCATGAGCACAACAGATGAAAGAAACACCTAAAGAAAAAGACTAGAAATAGATGAATAAGTAAGTAATAATTACTTTGAATAACCAGTTTAAGGAGCAGTATGTAGGATTTAGTTGCTGATGGTAAAATCCTCACCTCACCCTCTCCTCCTTCTACAGTGGCTGCAATAAATGTGAAATACCTTGTGATTAGTTTGTCCATTCTGGGCTACTGTAGAAGCATGGCAGTGAGTCTGTGCAAGAGGAGTATCCGAAGATATAAAAAGATATAGAAGAAGATATAAAAGATTTATTTTAAGGTGACAAATATTTTGAGGTGATGATACACCAATAAAAACATAGTTATAAATATTATATTCTGTTAATGGAGAGCCTTTAAATTAAGAAACATAACCTTTAAAGAATACCTTTAACCCTAATATCATTTGTCCAGATTTGGAAGTTAGTTTTCCTTCAGTCATGATAACTAACTTAACCAACCAAGGTGCAGAGTTGTAAACAACATTCGGGGCGCAGCTGTTCCACTCTGATGGAGGTTCATCTGTGATTTCTCACACTATGGGTTGATCTATTGATCTCGGAACTGCAGCTCTATCTTCTCCTCTTTGTGTCAATAAATATATTTGTCCTGATTGAACTATATTTACCTCTAAATCCTTTAATCATCTAGCTGTTAATAACAATTTCCATTCCACTAATCAGATTGAGACTGACAAGCAGTTACTGGGATAATTTTATTGATGTGTGTGACCTTTAAATAATCTCCAACAGCAACATACTTTTCACAAGTCTGTTTTCATTCAATTTTCATTCAAATAGACAACGTATGGCATTTTGGGGGTTGCAGCTGTCTGGTTATTAAACTGCAACTTGACATTTGCAGAGCTACTAATGCACTATGGCAACGTCTTCAATAAAAAATGTGGTTTCAAAACTGAATATTTGAATGAGAAATCACTGCTTAAATATGTTAACCACCAGTGAAAACAGACAAATGTGAGTAATGTCAAACCAACCATCACTATTATCCAACAGGGTGCTGTCTATTGCTCAAACTCCACCCACCTAATAAATCCTTTCCCTCCACAGAGGCAGCTGAGGAAGAGGAAGTGCTACCTCCTGGTGGCCGGAGCCATCGTCCTCACCATCCTCATCATCATCATCGCTGTTTCAGCAAGAAAATGAGACCGGCCCCCTGTGGTAAGATCCATTACCCATAATACAACACTGCCAACCATCGCCCAGACATTTCATACGGTCGTATTGTGTTATGTAATGCTGGTGAGAGGCTTAGAGCTGATGTTGATGTCAGCACATACAGTACAGTACACACATTTCACCAGTGTGCTCTCAATTCTAAAACTGCATTGAAGAGAGTACATCAAATGAATGAAGGTCCCAGTCGTGAGCAAAATATAAGAAAAAACAGCAATGAAAGTTGACTTTCAATGATGAGTGATCTTAAATTATGTTCCCAACCTAACATCTTGACAACACAATGCTACAGTTTCTCAGAATACATAACCGCTCTGCCAAAAAAAAAAACTCCTCTCACGCCATGTGGACAGCACAAATTACTGGCCAAATGTAGTGCATGACAGGATACAGCAATCAAAAAGCAGGTCATCAAGCCACAGCACTGCAATTTTGATTCTGTTTCCTGTTGATATCTTAAATACCCAGGTTCACTAATCTCTGTAGCTAACTACCATAGAATGTGTAATTAACAGTGGATGAGCAGTGGTGAAGCTCTGTGTGATCGCCTCTGGCCGTCGCCATTTTTGCGCTGCGTTTAGGACTCCACCGGCTAATCCACAAACGAGCAAGGACTGAAACCAGCTAACTGTGACGGCATTTATCTGTTGCTCAAAGCGGCCTTGTCTTGATTCTACATAACTTTAAGCCTTAATATCATTTGAACAGGTGAGTAGTATATAAATTCACCCTCAGTACAGTTGTCATCTGGGAAATTAGCTATAGAGACCAAAACTGTTTTTTGTACCAGGCTGTAAACATGTTTATTTCTGCTGTGAAGTTGGACATTTGAACATGGGGATTTATGGAGACTGACTCACTTCTGGAGCCAGCCTCAAGTGGTTAGAACTGTATTTTTTGGCCACTTTTGACCAGATTTGGGCAGAGGGTCCTCGGTTGTCCAATCAGATTGTAGCTTGCAGGGTCATGTATTCGCTGTGGTCAGGTTATTATTGGAGTGAATGGACGGCTGGAGCTCTGCTCTGAGCGAGTCAATGGACAACCCAGAGCGTTTTATTCAGATACGGAAGGGTACCTTTTACGTCGGTATCAGACGCCAAGGGGTGTGACAAATCGTCGGTATTTTACGCGTTGGGAATGAGAACGGGTTGTTTCACACTATGAATTGTTTCTAAATCTTTATTGGGATCTTTGATTATCCAAGTGACTTTCGAGGTTTTTATGATAGATGATTTAAATTAAATTACAGATCCTAATTCCAAACACAATACCCTCCTCTCTGTCATATTTTTAGGGCTTAAAATCATCAGATTGGCATCAGGAGGCCATAAACATAAAGTCTCTCAAAGGGAAATATGATGTTGCGTGTCGGTCAGATCTAGCTCAGCTTTGTGAAAATACTATAAAACAGTGTTGGCAGACACTGGTCATATGCATCCTGACAGACTCTTCAGTAGTTTATAAATGTTTGGTGATCTTGTCTAATCAATCTTCATTTTCTCTGTCATAACAGTAAAAGATTGAAGACATCAGTTTGCACTATCGTGTAGATTTAGAAAAAAACATGGAAATAAAAATGACCTAACTGTGTAGTCTGCACTTTGAAATAGCAGTGTCCATTTGTTTTAAAGCCTTAGTCATTGAGCTCAACGGTGACTGTATCGCTGTCATTTGATTTGTGATTATTCCTTATAGCAGTTTAAGATAATATGGTGTATCTATTTAATATCTTACAGCTACTGTAGCATTACTAAACCTTATGTTTCTTAATCTGCTGCTGTTGAAATTTACTGTGAATAACATGAATGAATCCAGGCCAATCATAAAAACCTTCCAGCAAACAAGATATCTTAGTCGTATGATGAGTCAGCACTCTAAATGAAGCAGCAACCACAAGGCTGAGGAGTGAATTCAACATCAGGACACAGAAGTTTTTGAATTTCACTTGATTTTTTTTAAATTTATGATTAGATGATTAGAGCCAGTAAAGATAAGCTGGACATTGGAAGTGATGATTCCCTAGTTAATTTGCACAAATTCTCTTACTGCAGCAGGTACCTGGAGAGGCTGGTTGTAGGTGGAAAGACCTGGGGCAGCTGATTGAGCGTATAAAACTCTCTCTCTCTCTCTGAGAGGCTCTATCCTCTTCTCTGGCGTGCCGCATGGTTTTTGGTTCTTTTAATTTCATGCAATATCTTGCACCCGTCACATGTTGCACTGATAAACACACCTCATTGTTTCTTTTGTTTAGTTTTGATTGAGTTCTGTGTCTTGGGTTTTTTTACAATTAATTACTTTTCCTTTGAATTCAGCCCGAGTCTCCACATTGTTTTTGGCAGCGCCTTAGAGCCAGGTCATGACAATGATCACATAGTTTATACAATTTTATTTTAACACTTTAATGTCCTCAGTAAGGTCTTTTTTGTTTTTGAATATTTTGATTTATATATGCCTCTAACAGACGAGTTATTGCTTCATGGTGGAAGGAAGTCAAAATGAAAAATCATACTTCTATAGAATGGAATAGCCTCAAACATAATATATGATGATATTAACAACAGTGAATGTTAGAGACGTGTTAGACATTTGGCTTCATAAACTGTGTCTACGCATCAGAATGTATCACTGAGAGACAATTCATCTGTTTGGCTGAGCAGGTTTTAAGGCAGTGAAGATCAAATTGATATTTTAGACTATGGAAGGACTTGATTTTATTTTTAACCTGCATGTACCTTTTGAAAAGTTACGTTTCAAAAAAATATGCACCAATAACAAAAATGGTCTAATACTTAAAGATACAGCAACATCTAGTGGACTTTATTTAGCACAGCGTAACTAAAACACGTGACAGAAATGGCTCTAACAGGGTGAGTCTGACTCAAAATGTGTTCTGCTAAACAGCTGAGCAGAACATTAAATAATGCGCCCTGAGCATCTTTAACAAAGTTACCACATGAAAAGACCAGCACACTAACTTTAGCCTCATGTTACTCCTGTCTGGAAAAGCTTGCTTAACAAACATGGTTTCTTTTCTCCCTATTTTTTCTTCTCTTGACGTTCGATACTAGATGTCTCTGCTTGCATAAAGTATTGATTGTCACCTATTTTCTTCTGGGGGGAGTAAAATGGAAATCCTGTGGAACAAAACATTCTGTTCATAAAACAGCAGGCTCAGTCGATGCTCCCATGATGACTGGCCCGTGTTGAGGCTCAGCGGTTGGCAGCTGGCTAGACACTATCGGTTACCACAGCAAGATAGTCTCAGTGCTAAAGAAGGAAAGGGTCCATCTATCGTGCTAAAGTTTAATAAATTCCCACTTAAAGGTCCAGTGTCAGAGGTGTGAGCAGAATGGCATGTGTGGGTGGGCAGTTAACTCATCTGGGATGAAGATATCAGGTATTTTAATTTATTTGACAAAAGCTACGGACACATGCTCTGTGTGAGCTCAGTAAATTTTCCCACGGCGTTGTGCTTCCTACGAGGGGAGCACTGACACGCCCCCTATTCAAACGAACCAACTGGAAAGCAGTGGCCGCATTCGTGATAGTGCTGTAGCAGTAGGGGTATCGTGCGCGCAGACTTCGCTATTTTGACGCATTCTGGTTAGAAATTCCTAACAGATTACAGAGGGGCCTGATAACAACAAAAAAGAAATTAAGTACACTTTGCAGATATATACCAGCCTATATTTTAAAATCACCACCAGCATTTATTCTATCAATACAAGACACAAACCGAGGTCATAAATCGTGGCGTTTTTCAGGACAGTTTTCTTTGGATGGTCAGGGCAATTCTCAGGGGGGCAGGGCTTGTCCCTGGGGGGGCACTGCCCACCCCAGCCCCCCCTGGCCACGCCCCTGTCCAGTGTATAGGATTTAATATTTCGTTTGAAACATGGAGGACATTGTGTGGACCTTTAATGTTGCTTTCATGCACTCATACACTGTTTTGACTTTAATGTTTACATAGACAATATGCTTTGGAGACAGCAACTTCACTGCAGTAACAATCTGTAAAGGTATGGTTTTCATTGGTCCACAGTATGTTTTCTGCCAGATTTAATTGCATCATGCCGAAAAAATGGCAGCTATCCTCAGATTGAAATTATGTTCAAATTATATTACGGCAAGGACACTGGAAGTGGCGAGAGGCTGAATGGAAATGCAAAAAAAACAGTTGAAATAAATAAAGAAATAAATATCACACTATTATTACACTATTATCATTTTATTTACATAACTCAAACAACATATTTGACTATAAATGTCAGAAGCATGATTCGAGTGTTAGCCTCATCTAGGCTATTGTTACCGGCCAGCCCTGTCCTTTTAAGACTGTGGCCCGGCATGTGTGTGTGTGTGACGTACAGGTGCAAACAGGTAAACACAGGAGCAGGGGTACACATCCAGTGTGTTAGATGTACACAGCAGAGTTAGCTCATGTGAACGCCCAAGTGTTTTAGCCCGCAGCAGTGTCCAGTCAGGTTTTGAATCGGCCCGGTGTGTGTGTCGGCCAGTTACCAGCAACGAGCCAAAACATCAAATCAGTTCCCAACTACGGTTCGGAGCGAGTGAAAGTTTAAAAAGTCAACACTATGTTACTGGTTTATAACGCTGTCTAGTGCCTAATCTCAGTACCTTATACGTGAAATTAAATATATGAGGTCTTAGTTAAAGACATATTCTGAGAAATACTTGCATTTCATGTGTGATTCAATGACGCACACATTGAGCTGAGCATTACGTTGCCATCAAGTTGGCCATATTTCTAAAACCTCTGTAGGTCTAATACAGGTTGGTTGTGATGACATCTAATTGTAAATTATAGCCTGTATCACATGATTACTAGGCATATAAATAACCAAGTGTAACACCCTATCACCCCTTATTCATTCATTTATTTATTTATGTTGCCCTTTCGCATTATGACGTCATCGGAACGTTTCTCAGGCCCCCCAACTCTGAATTACTTCCAGCGTCCCTGTACGGTTTACAGTATTACATGATTAACAGAGCGTGGCTGCTTTGATTGACAGATGGGTGCCATCTAGTGACTTGTTGGCACATCACCTTCAAGGCATGGCCGCGACGCTCTTATTAAGCTGCTCAGATTTGGTTGTTTTGCCTGGTTCGTGTGCTTCTTAATAGGTTTCTAAATGTGTACTATGTAGTTAATTAGTTAGTTCGATTTTTATCTTTTGGCTGTTTTTTTGACCGGCAGTTTGCATGGGGTGTTTTATTTTGAAAATCAACCGGCTTCTCTATGCTGTTTCTGTTGCGTACTCTCTGCGTCTTGGATGCTTCTGAAACAGACCATGGTGGGTCTGACAGTGTTTGAAACATTGATTGGAACTGTGCTGCTGTGCAGCGCACATGTGACGCGCCACATTCATGCCCGATGGAATTTAACTGTAAGACTTCCATTTGAAATTTGCTGAAATTGATTAGTGATTCTTTATGTTTATGGAAATGTATCAGTCTTTGTTTAAGCAGAATAATTAGTAATCATGCCTTGTGTGTGTATGTCTGTGTGTGTGTGTGTGTGTGTGTGTGTGTGTGTGTGTGTGTGTGTGTGTGTGTGTGTGTGAGAGAGAGAGAGAGAGAGAGAGAGAGAGAGAGAGAGAGAGAGAGAGAGAGAGAGAGAGAGAGAGAGAGAGAGAGAGAGAGAGAGAGAGAGGGTATTCCCACTGGAGTGAAGTAATATTATAGCCCTGTATTTGAGTTTAGCAGAAGAGACTGGGTTTATTGGCGCAGCAGAGCAGTCATGACAAAGTCAACACGTTCTTGTACTAAAGATCCAAATGAACATGTTCGGCTTCAGCTCCATCAAACATTTTGGTGTCTGAAACAAACTCAGTTTTACTGCGATGACTGGACTGGCCAACCGTTTTATCGTTATTTGAATGATTTCCGCACCAGGAATATGACTGTAAACAAACTTGCCCTCTTCTATAAAAGCTACATTAGACCTAGATAAATATTTAAATACATGAAAAGTTTTATAGCCTTTCCCCTAAAAATCATTTTTTTAACAGTTGCAAGCATAACAGTAAAAAAAAAAAAAAAAACTGCCTCTGTGAGCGTTGAATCAGTTCTCTTTAAGTCACCATCAACAGGAGCAAAACAACACAGACAGATGGAGAGAGAAAATGGAAGCTGGACAGTCATTTTAATGAGAATAACAAACACTATGTGAGGAACTCTGACGTCTGTGTTATATGAAGCTGAGATCAGGACACTGTTAGCCTGTCCAAACTGGAAGTGGACAGCAGATGGTCGATGGTTAAACTGTTGTTCATTTATGAAATGTTCTAACACCTAACCCCCTGTGTAACCACACATTGTCTCTTTTTTTTTACATTTATGTTTGTTTACAAATTAAACAAACAAACAAAAAACAAAACATGTTTATTAGTGAACTTGGTAGGCATAGTGGAGAAACCGGCCATCTGTTTCACCAATCAACTTACTCTCAGCACAAACTAGCTTCAGAAAGCAGCCTCCCATTGGTTTAAGGAACAAGGGCAGGAAGGCAATCGGGTATGATGACATAGAAGAAAGCTAAAATGATAGCGGATACAGCGATTCTTTGGAAAGTAGTGTTCTGGTATTGTCACCCAGTCAACACCAAAATGTATGCCTTCATTCATTAAACGTGTACAACAATGTTTTTTTCATGATATTTGGCAGGAATCATACTGACTCAAAATTCATTTATTGTCAGAGCAAATTTCTTTTCAATTTGCTAAATAGATTGTAAAAATTAACAGACCAGTAGATGTGGCCAAATGTTCAGGCATCCTGACACTGAGTATTTAGGAACACCACATCAAGCCGAAACCACAACTTACAAATATTTTAGCCAGGCGTATATTTGAACATATATTTTCAGTAATATTTAATTTACTTTGAGGATCATATATATCCATTCAGATTTATCAGTCGAGATTATTATTGTTGTTTCAGATCTTCTCTTGACTTTAATACTTTCACTAAGTTCCATTTCATTTATAGTCAGTCAATTTTTAGTTTTGCTTAGCTTAACAAATCAATTCTTGTTTTAGATTAAAAAAATTAAACATGTTCAAAGCAAACAGTTAGCTATTTGAGTAAAGGTACTTATCATTTAGTTCAAGTTGCATTTGTGTCCACCCGACCTCCTTTTAGCTCTCTTTTTGGTCTCGACCAACTCCTGAGACAAATGTCTGTCTCTTTATCTGCTAAATGTTTCACTGTGATTCCTCAGTTGGACACTAACTGTGTCTGTCTGCTGTTTGGTGCTGAGCAGGTAGCGTACAATTGGGTTTAAGAGAGCCTTTTCACTGAAAACAGCTGCCTGTTGGGGCTGGAAACAAGACTGATGAGAGCGACAAGAGTGAATACAAAGTTTGTGAGTGTTAATCTGAGAGGGCACCAGGAGAGTGTTGGTGTTTACACTGGTAGCACAGGAGCTTTAAAACGAGGGGGGGAATGCTGACAGAGAACAGCACCAGTGTCAGGACAGAACCAGAGGTAGGTGAGCGGACAGTGTAACAGTCCCAGCAGCTTCTATGCACAGAGCTACTGTAATGACAAAGGTGAAGAGACTCAAGAGAAAAAGAGAGAGCGACGGAGCAAGAAGTCATCAGACGAAGAGTAAACCTGGGACTGACTTTAGCCGTTGGGGAGCGCTTAGTGAAATAAAAGGCTGAAAGACAGACAGCGATATTATTGTTTATATATACTTATATCTATCTGTACTTTTCTTATTGTGATACCTTTGCTCTGCTCAGTAGGGCCTCCTTCAGTCATCCATTTGGTGGCTGTCAGACAAAATGACCTCATGTTCTTTCTCTTCTTCCCTAATAAGATGATGGATGATCATGACAGCCAAAACCCATGCAGAGAATCTGCTACTGACCACTTGATAGCTTAATGCACACTCTTACTCCACAACCATTTTTCTCTAGGCTCTCTGTCAGTGTCCCCATAAGTGTCAAATTATTCATATGTGCTTTAAATAAGTTTGACCTGTGTGCTTTAAAAGGGGTGGATGAAAACAGGGTTAAAGAGAATGAATAGGATGGAAAATCCACAACATAATATTTAGAAATAATCACTGTCAAACCAAACCTTAGAGAAAAGTATGGTTTTTAAAGAGGTCTATTGCAATGCAATTGTTTAGTGAAGATTTTCAAAATAAATGGCAAAAATGAAACCTTCACTGGGAGTCAACTGAAAGGATTCATAAACGTGCCAATAAAAATAATAATGGCTGCAACGCTGTTTTGACTTTAAACCCCGCTAGCAGCGTTTTGGAATATTCCTTGGTTTATGTGCATCTCAATGTGTAAATTTGCTATGTAATTAATTTGTTTCCCTTTTGACTATTTCAATGATCAGCAGTTTGCACAGGGTATTTTATTTAAAAAAAAAAAAAAATTGTGTCTGAATTCCCACCAGATCGAGCCACTCTTGGGACGCATCTGAAACGGACCGAGGCGGGGATGGTGGGGTTTGAAACATTGACTAGAACAGCTGCGATCAGCTCTGACAGCCGCGGTGCAGACGGAACACGTCCGTGCCTTGTGGAATTTGGCCCTTAATGTTAAGCAGATCTAAATGTTGATGAATATAAAGAAGAAGGTCAGATGGCACTGTCATGTGCAGGCAGTGTGAGGAAAAAACAAAAAAACATCAGCATGTGTGGTTCCCACCATGAAGCATGTATACATTTGCATTTCCGCTTCCTTAAAATCATGCTTGTTTAAACAGCATCCTAGAGCAGTGACATGAAAAGTGGCTTCATGTACGCCATTAAAGGAGTCATAATGGATATTTTTATAATAACAATGTATCAAATGACAATGTGAAAGGGGTCACTCGTTGTTGTGAACCTGTGGAGAATTATCACCTGAATCTGCAGCTCCCCTTGGCTTTACAGAGATTTATAATGAGTTTGCAGCTTACTGTTTATCTGTCCAGCTGCAACTTTAGTGTTTGGGTTCACTCTTACCGCTCTTGTAGCATCTTTTACAGCAGGCAGCTATTTTGAGAGAAAAAGCTCTAAAAACTCAACCACAGCACTACAACTGAATGATGATGCTCTTTGTATCTTCTGCATGTGTAAATATGCAAATCTTTGCTAACAAGATCACCATGTCAACTGGAAAGGTGATGAGATATCAGTGCTGTGATCAGTACCTGCTTCCGCTGCCTCAACGTTGTAACAATAGTCAGTTATTGCAGGTTAAAGTTGATGTATACACTATTTACCCTTGTACCATCAGTCTGAACTTGACATGCAAAATTGTAAGAGTCTGCAGTGTCCAGCCATTTGAGGAAGAGACTGACTTCTCATTGCATACATGTGCATTTATCTGCACAGTGAAATAATCCAAGCAGCAGAGGGGAGCACAGTGTTAATGTGCCTTAAACCAGAAAGAGAAAACAAGAATTGTGTGCTGGTCACACATCTTTCACTGATGATCTCAACAAATGCCGTTTAAATGGCTCTTAATGGCAACAAGTGTGTTGCTCACTATTAATTTTTTCTTGAAGACATCCAGCTCGACAGAGTGCATAAAAAAGTGAGTGAAAGAGCAACGGAGAGCAGAAGCAAAAGAGGCAGAAAGGAGAATAGCAGGTGCCATACATCAGTTTAATGAGGGTGACGTTGACAGAAATAACTGCGGAGCCGCTTCTGCTCTCAAATCAATAGCCTGGCTTTTTATGGCACTCTAAATAATGCAATAACTGCACCCTGACACTTATTCCTATACGAATTATGTTACTGGCAGTGCCCTCACATCTTGTTCACAAAGTCATTTGAGGAGTGAGATTTCTCTGTATGCATGTCAATGACATGTATTAAAACTGCACTCTGTATAAGAAAGAAAAAACAACATGACTCTCGGTGAAAATGAGCCTGTGACACTTTACGATAAGTGCTTTTCAATTGTGCTACTTTTACTGACTTTTACTTTCAATCGGCTAACAAGACTAGATTTCCTGCTGGTTCTCCAATCAAGAGTCTCCAAATCCAAACATCCGCTATAGTTCTAGAGATCACTGCTGCGAAGGCAAGTGTAACAACTCATCATGTAACAACTCAACAAAATGTAATACATTTTCACCTACATTTTGTCATAATCTGCTGCAGCCTATGTAATAAATTGCCCCGTATTTTGTAATAAATCATTACATACTACAGTGGTTAATAATATAGTCTATCATATGGCACAACAAATTAAAATTTATGTCTTCATTCATGAAAAATATCAATAAAACAACATGTTATTTTATTCATTCTGGCATAAATCATACTGACTCAAAATTTACATTAAAATACATTTAGGTCATGATTTTGTCATCATGAAGTTACACTTCACATCATCTTCTCACACTGTGGAACATAAGATAGATTTATGACTTTATTGATCCCAAGGGAAATTCAAATATTCAGTGTAGCTCTTTTCTGTTAACGGTCTAAAATAAGAGCTGAGCTGAGACATTATGAATGAAGTCATACTGGAGTCAGAGGTAGGTTGTGTAAGTTAGTTGTACAAACTCAAACGTTGAATTTGTAGTAGTCATCTATGTTAAGATATTGAATCACAGCTACAAAGAGTAATAACAAAAATAATATTACAACACAAACCTTCAGCACAGTAACCAATGCAAAGCAGAGTTAGAAGTTACCAGTCAAGGCAGCAGATCCTTGTCTGTTCAGAAATCCAGCTGTTGTCTTGCTTCTTCCATCATGTTACTGTTTGATCAGACTGTATGGTATTATTCCACCATATGTCATGTTGTGTTGGGCCTGCTGACCCTCTGCTCATCTCACTCTTTGTATGTGATTCACACTGCCTCTGGGTTCATCGCCCTTCAACGCAAGTCATTTCCTTCCCTCTAGTTCTTCACGTACCTTATGTCGACTGTAAAACAATGAAACAACTTATCAGCACCACCCACTGCTATAGAGTGTGACTTTATTTTTAGATTCACCCAAAAATCTCCCACAGGTGTTCACATCTGACTCACATCATTATCATGTCATCAAACCATTCACTGAACCCTGACCCGTATGAAAGACATTCATTATTCATCATTCACTATTCAGATTTATTCAGGCTGGTCTTTACACTCCTAACAGCAGCTGACAAATGTGACATTTTGGTACATTTTGCCACATACGTATGTGCACACATACACACTCAGTGAAGATGGTTTTCACTGTGTGTAATATAGTAAAATCAGTGCAGCTACAGCATACTTGTCCATTTTTACCAGCTGGTAACCAGCTCCAGAAAGTTAGTGGAAACAGGTGATTGGATGAACCATCTGTCACAGGCCAACCATATAAAATATAATGAAACTATTACTAAAGTCAGTTGGGAGAAGAGAGAAAACATGATGGTACTGTAGCAGTGTCTATGCTAACCTCTTTAGCAGCCACTATTGTTTTTTTCAAGCAAACAGTCCCTTAATCCCAATCCATGGACGCCAGTATTTCCTCATTGGTCTATAACCACTGTACAAACGTGCATAGCTTCAAGCCTGGCAAGATGGATTCTGTCCAGCTGCCTTGCGAGGTTAGGCAAAGTATGTTAAAGTATGTTAACTTGTCTGCTGTACACTGTATGGTCAAAAGTAACAACAGTGTTATTCCATATTCTTTCTAACATTAAGAGTTTCTTCAGTATAAAAGTCATTAGTGATTACTGTGTGTCCTCTCATGGCCAGTGTGTAGGAGTAGCCTACAGGAACTGTTAACAACATACTTTCCATTCCGCAGAATGTCACAGTGTAAATAGATAAATGTAGAGGGGCTGTTAAGTTCACTCCATGACAACAGTATAGTTATATTTTACATTAACAAAAGAGATGGTATAGCTAGAATAAAAAAAAATAATTAAAAAAAGTTTACCAGTTTCTGAAATATTTTGTTTCAATGTCAGCCTGCTATGTGGGAAGCTGACTCCTGTCCACAAGTGTTTTTTTTGTCCAAGGCAGGGGTGGGGCTTCAGCATGGCAGAGCTCATAGACAGGTGTGCTAAACAGGAGGGAGAGGAGTGCAGCAATTTATTGATATTAGAAAATGCAATTTTTACTTTTGAATACTTCAGTACAAAGGATATATTGAATGTGTACATATACAAATCACAGGTCAAAACAGCGCTAAATTTGGCTGAATTATTAAAAGTATAAGTGGGAAAATAAAGAGCCATTTGGGAGTCAACAGAGCCAGGTCTTCTTGGTGAGCTGAGTCAAATGATCAGACTCCCTAAAAAGAGACGGAATTCCCATCGCTGCAATAAATATCTTTAATGAGGTGGGATGTGGTGTAAAAAGTTTGAGAAACACTGGTCCAGGGTTCATGTTCTACAATCGTGTTTGGGTTTCTGGTCAGACCATTTAGGTGTCTGCTCTCCATCTCCAAACCGGTATCTACAATTATGCTGTCTGCCTTCAAATGTTTTCCCTCACAACTCCACCTGTCTATTAGCTCCTGTTGACCCTGAAAAGAAATCAGTGAGTATTAGGGGCAGATAAAAGGATAGGTAGAAGATAAAATAACGTGTTATCACTTAGCACCAAAGCGCTGCTTTGTCATTTTGTTCCTAAATAGAGTAGGATTACGCTGTTACTGTGATGTGTTACACATCCCTGACACAACACTTTACTCAAGGGAATAAACTGCAGTTCTGATGTCGTATCATAACTGCCTGTTGTCACTCTTGAGCAGCTATCACACGAGTGCAACTGACTGCTCAGATTGCCATTGTAATTCACACTGTGGATCAGTAACACAATGTGGGCAGCAGTAGAAAAGACGGAGAATTTCTTTTCCGAAGATATTGAAGGATTTTTGCTGTCCTTGAGGTGCAGTCTCAGTTTGTTTGTGTGTGAGACTGTCAGAACATGAGCAGAACTTGTGGGTTTTATTTTTATTTTTTTTTGCTGTTTTCCAACTGAATTTTAAACACGGATATATGCCACATTTCAAGCACCTTTTTCCCACTGATAAATATTAAAGAATTAATGCAGTGGATACATGTTATATATTAAGACTCCAAAGCTGCTTTAGTCGCTATGAAACACAGCACACAGGCTCGCGCTGAAAGAGGCTTATTCAAATGATGTAAAAAGCTAAGTTGACAATGCAGAGCGGAAATTCAGGAGCGACTGCGACGCTGGGGCTGAAAGGTCTGACAATAAATATTAAAAGGGAAATTGATATTTAGGAGACGTTTTGAGTAATCACAAACCGTGATGTAAAACAATCATCATGTTTGGTTGTATCTTTACTTTTACAGCTTAAATCAGCATGATATGCTCGAGGACATGATTTTTTGATGGATGCTTAACGCACAATGGGCAAATTTTTCTATAAATGAAATAAATATGAGGTATTTTGCGATGCATGCTTGCAGTCTGAATCTTCATCCCTCTGAAACAGAAATCTGAGTCAGTGAAGGGGAACTTGTGAGTTGCTGCCACAGTTAGTGGAGTTCTTTGGGCCTAGTATCGTTAATCCATGTCTATGAACAAGTGTGACAATAAGCTCTCTGTCTGAACAGCTATCCTCTTAGGCGAAGCTTTGTGGGTAAACTCGCCTCATGCAAATTCTAAACCCCATTAGCTTTGAGGGACTAGTCAGCTGCATTGAGATTAATGGCCAAGTGACTACTTGATTTAATAGGGTTATTTCACATCTTCCGGGGGAAAAATAAACAACAAAGTTAATGCAAGACATTTGTCACTGACGTCCTCAATCTCTCTTCTCTAAGTGGGAGAAGTTTCTTGTGCGTATAGATGTGTTACTTACTCAGCTTGGCACTGGTGGAATAGCTTGGAAGCTTAGCAGATGTTAAATGTCTGAAGTCTGGAAGTAAGAAATCAGTTTCAGTTGTTTGGTCTTTGAAAAAAAACAAGGTGGAAAGTTTTTTTGAGCATTGTGGCAAATTACAGCACAGGAATATCTGAAACTGTATTAGAGATAAATGCAGCGAGGAGAGAAAGTGCTGTGCAATTTTTCACTACAGGGTAAAAAATGAAAATCCTTATTTATCTTTTTCCATGCCGTCAGCTTACTCCAAACTTTGCTGCAGGGGATTACTGGCTGGGTGGGTATGGCTCTGTCACCGCGGAAGTGGGAGACAACACACTGTGACAACGGTGATCTAGGAGTGCTGCTGACTCCTCCAACTCCCAGCTGCGGAGGAATGATTAGCCCAAAAGTTGAGCAGGAGTGTTTAAATACTTCCTCATGACCTTTAATCCCCAATCAAATCAAAATGCCACCCTTCCCTCTGCCGCAGAACACAGGCAAACACTCTACTCCCAGCTACCCCAGCATGCATTGCTGACAGCTTTCCAGAAGATCTGAGATTACCTAAAGCTGACTGACTACCTTAACAGGTGATAGGAGTGTCATCCTCGAGTGGAGGGCTTAATGCTGGATCGCATCACGAGGATCGGCACAGCTCACGTCGACACATTGGAGGTGTTAGGCTGTTTGAAGGCTTTTTACATTTACACAGTGATTGAGTTGGCAAAAACTGCCATAGCAGTCAACAGCAACAGTCAACAGTTTGCAGCATATTAAATACCACTAGGAACAGCTGAGTACAACACAAAGTACGTTACTATAGGGTTGATCTCACTCACAGGAAGTAAGCTGTGGGTATTAGCCTGCAATTGGCCGAGTATTGCAGTCCAGGCTCTCCACTATCTGTGTGCTATAGTTAACATATGACATAACTTGAGTTAACAACCTACACACTAAAAACGGCAAGTTACCCTTACATGGTTGCTAACAATATGAAAGCTGTTACCTTCCCTCCACCCCTACACTCTGATGTTATTTTGCAAGAGCACTGCTGCTGCATCTTAGCAAGACCTAAGACAAGAAGTTAAATACAAGTTGAGGTCACTGTGTGTAAGCTAATACTTTATTTTAATGATCTGGTATATGTTCACAAACAGTGAATGCTTTTTTACAAGCCCTGATTTACGATCAAAGTAGCAATGAGCCCTTAAGCTGTCATTTTTTTAAACGTGCTTTCTGCTCAGAATGTTCTCCACACTTTCCATTTTGGACTCTATGAGGATTTTTCTTTTTAAAAGGGTTCCTCAGAACATATATATATATTTGAAAGTGGCCTTTTCCACAATTATTTGGATTCTTTCAATTTCAGTTTGTTGATGTAGAAAAGAAAAAGTGAAAAAGATCATGTTACAGGGCGGCTTTAACTTTTTTTTCTTTAACTGCCAGGGTGGATAACAAAACAAGTGACAAAGATAAAAGAATAGAAAATGAGATCAGACATTATCAGCACACAAATAACAGCTGTCGGAGACATGATGGGGCATGTGGGTGGTGGAAATGATGACAGTCAGTGATTACAGTTTAGTCCTTCAATTAGTAAATGTTTTTATGTGTGTTTATAGTGACAATGAGTGCTCCTGGCTGTGATATGATACGAGGTCTCGTTCCAGATCTTTTTACTGGAAGAGCAGAAAAGAGTTTTGTGGAAAAGATGGTTCCAGTGCTTGATTATGGCTAAGCTGCGTTCAAAAACACACACCTGTGACCACATCACATCAATATCACTACACCAAATAAACTGTTTTTTCATTCACTAGGAGGGCAAATTGTGAAAAGAAAAAAAAACATAAAGTTACACAAAAAAGAAATAAAGACAATATATGAGGATTTATGTTTGAGCAGCCTGAGAACCTGCTGTGTCCTCCTGCTTTTCTGGAGAAATACCTCTCAGTGCTGTCACCTAATCAAGTAGCTTTTTATCTGTCCAAACTCCACCACAGATCTGTGATCAGTTAATGATGTAACTTCAGCGAGCTTGCAGTCCACACTAACCACTGCTTGTGAGTGCAGAACTCTCTGATGCTGCAGAGGCAGGAGAAATCAGTTCAGTGACATGAATGTGAACTGTCCCTGCAAACTACAATGAGGAAAGATGCTGGAGCGGTATCTTTGACTCTGGACTTTGTGTTTTAATTGTGCTGTGTCAAACATACAGTTAACAGCCATATCCTGAACAACTACATTGCTTGGCAATAAACAATGCTTTGATTGTTTGCTGCTATGTATTTGTTTTATAAAATCTTGTCAGATATATGTTTGCAGTGATTGTAGATAAATTCTCTTAGCTGTTCTAAAATCCCTGTTAAGCAGGGGTCTTCAACCAGGAGTCCGTGACCCCTAGGGGGTCCGCTATTGAGTAACCTGCTTACTTAATAACGCTAGCTGCTACTTTGATTTTAAGCCAAGAGAATGGATAAATTTGCCACAGTAACGAGGCCTCGAGCTCGAGATCCTACAGCTACTCCTCCCACCTCTGCAGAGGTCATCATCATATCAATGAGGCACCTGACATCATGAAGCTAAATGTTTCTTTGTTAAATAATAATAATAACAATTATTATTATTATTATTATTATTATTATTATTATTATTATTATTATTATTATTATTATTAAATAAAATAAATGATTAATTTAATTAATAAAGTTATTATAGGCAAGGCTTAAATTATTGTACATATTTTTGTACTTATTATTACAAAGTAATATTATTACAAGTACTATTATTGTACATATCTCTACTTGTTTATTTATGTGTGCACACTAAGGGGAAGCTTGTAATCTCATTATACTTGTATAATGACAATAAAGGCATTCTATTCTATTCTATTCTATTCTATTCTATTAAACTGTGACACGTTTAAAACAATTAATTAGATGTGGTGCTCCAGGTTCTGTTGGTCTCTCGTCCAAGGGGTCCTTGGGCTGAAAAAGGTTGAAGACTCCTGCTGTACAGCATGACCTTGTGGGGCTTTTTGCTTAATTTGACCATGTTGAATTTAAATAATTTAGTATTTAGTGACAGTGAGATCGTGGTAAGCAGGTGTTACTGACAGATAATGTCTTTTTTTTTTTTTACATTAGTGATTTGATGATCAGAAGACAGTTTAAAGTATATCACATCAACACTTGAAGTAGTAAATAATCTATTGATAAAGGCCATTATAGTGTGATTTTGTTTGTGAGGGTTTTTTTACCCGTTCTTCCACATACAATCCTTGATAGATTGAGGGCACACATTACGCCAATAAAGCTTTCAGTCTTGAGGGGACCTCTGGATATTCCACTCCTCTACCACACAGACCTGGGTTGGCTTGCTCTCCACAACATTACAGAGATGCCATTCATTCTCCTGCTGACTGACAATCAATGGTGGTGCCATGGAACCGGTTTTGGCTGTGATTGATATGAGCTATTAGCTTCCTGCATCTGGACACTATGTTCTGGAAATGAGGCAGGACAGCACTGACCCCCTCAATGAGTCTGTATTGATCTAGACTAGATTGAAACCTCTAAATCTCCCACCACTCTGGATAAACCACTACATCAGCTTCATTCACATATAGATCACATTGTTGGCTAGTATTGGACGTTTTGATGTTTGTTTGATATCAAATATTGTAGGTTTTGAGAGCCTATTTGAACTTGGTGAAATATGGGGCAGTTTGTTTGGATGATGGTGTGACTCACCACTTCTCAGAACTCCCCAGTGTTTTGCTACCATGTGCTAATTTGCATCAGCAAATGTATTCTGTAGGAAATGTTATTCTGTAGGGGAAACCACTCACACGAGCAAGAATTGTTCTTCAGCGGCGTGTCGAAGTGATTCAAGACAATTTGTGACATTCAGCAATGAAATTCATGAGTCATCTGTGATACGCCGTAATCTGAATAAATTTGAACTGATGTCACAGAAATCTACTAAGAAGGTACACAAGTAAAATAAAGTAAAGTAAAGTAAATGTTCACTTTTAGTGGCTTACAAATTTACCATTTTTAAGCAACTGAAACGAGTGTTTCAAAGTTAGTCATGTCATTTTCTGAACTCATCTGAGTGAGATGAATTCATCTCTATCTCTCTGCTAGAGGTGCTTCTTTTCATAGACTTCAATCTTCAAGTTTAAGGTAAAGGCTGAAACAAAGAGCAAGTCGTAGTGAAGGTTGCCGGCAGGATTCCAGGCTAAGGAATGAGCGTGTTTGTGTGTTCTTTTGCGGAAGTGTATGAGGGGGGGTCTTCTCTGCGGTAGCAGGCAGAGCTTTGATGTGGCCATGACTGGCAACGCTCTCTGACTGTGTGAGCCAAGCAGACACAGTCACCCCCATCGCCTCTGATCTCTACAAAGACCTATCTTTACCCCTCTCCCTCTATCTCTTTCTCTCTTGCTGCACACTCCCTCTAAACACACAGAGATCTACCTTGACATAAATCTGCTCTATCCACCTCCTCTCCTCCTAAACTGGCATCCGTCCAGTTGGTCAGGATTGAAACATTGTGCAGATGGGCACAAAATCACCAATCTGACGGACGCCTTAGGTCTTTTCATGGACGAGCTCTGCAGTGTAGTCATGTTCATTCTCCTGTCAAACTTTATAGCCCTCTCATCACTCTTCCTTCCCCTGCAGCTCTCTCTCTTCTCTCCCTCTCGCTCCGTTCTCCTCTTCCTCGTGCCCACTTTTTCTGCCCTCCCCCCATTTTCATTTTCTGAATTTGCCCAAACTGGCTGACAATAAAGTGAGAAGATTTTTGATATGATCTACCATGTGTTGGTTGGCATTATTTGTGTACATCTGTTTGTACGGAAGCAGCTTTCAGCCCTGTCTTTTTTTAATATTCTATTTTTTATTTCTTTTCATTTGGATCTTTTCAGCAGAAATATTTACAGTGAGTGCCGTTGAACTCACCTAATGCACTTTTAATCTTTAATCTATCACTCAAGGTTTTGGAAGCCCTCGAGACCAGTCAGAAAACTTTGGTAAACAGAAATTTATTTGCCTTCCTCGCCTTCTCTTCAATTCAATCTTCTTTATTAGTACTTGCTAGAGTATCTGAATAAAATTCAATAAAAATGAAAATAACTGGTACACAAAAAATATTACATGAAGTGAAATGTTGTTCCTGAGAGTGTCCGTTTTTGCCATTTTTGCTGCCTCTCTCAAGCTTAAATCTCTCTAAATGGAAGATGTGTGTGTGGTCAGTCAGTTGAGGCCCATATGTTTTTGGTATACTGTCAGCTGCTGCTTAATTGTTTGATTGAATGGCTACACACCTGAAGTGTAGAGTAGTTCTCAACATTAACAAAGGCTTTTTGTCTTAACTGTGTACAAAATTTAATTAAGTATTCCTGTGGCTCTGAGTTCCTAATGCTGCTTGGTCAGCGGAGTATAAAACATCAGCTTTACCTGTGGACAACCGATGTTGTGTTGTGTGAAAATTTAAAGTAGGTTATTGTCTGTTTGCTTATTGCAGCATCATTTTGTTGATGTTGTTTGGTGTTTAATTGTTTTTTGTTTTGCACCGTTTTATATAAGTTTTGTTATTTAAGATTGGAATGAGCGATTACACCATTATCTGAATCTGTATCTTTTCCACCAACTCACTTACCTGTATCTGTATCCCACTTAAACCCGAAGTGGGTGGAACTAACCTAAAGTTCTTAATTTAAGCCTGAAATTGATATGGGTTGTCCAAACGTTGCTCTAATTTTTAGAAAACAGCTTTAGAAGTGAGAGAGAGTGCAAGAACACTTTTTTGATAATCTTGAATGAATAAACTTGAATGAATCAATGATTATTCAAACACAGCACATGCACTGATAATAGGAGGATTTTCCTTCATCACAAGAACTGATATTGACACAGTCACTCTGATAACACTTCTGGAGTCTGCCATGTGAAACCACTATGTTTCGAAAGAAGCCTAAATTGAACAAAGCTCCGGCTTTTGCATCGCTGTAGTTTCTCGTACATGCTTGCAAGGGAGAGGTGAGGTGAGGGGTGTTAGTTAGATCTGTTGCCTCATCAGCCACTGATGTTTTGGTATTTTGGGTAGATACTGTAACTGATTTTACAAAGTCAGTTGACAGATTCTTCTTTTTTTATGCTGTTAATATATTTGTATGCAGCAGAAACTGGTTGAGAAACACTCAAGCAACAATTCCTGTGTGTGTTCAATCCAAATTTAGTAATTGTATTTGTTTCTTTTTTAAATGTTTGTATCTACTGAGAATAGGAAATTGGACTTCATAAGAACAGGATATTGTAATGCGTATAGATATACGTGGAATCTTCTGTAATTTATCAGTTACATGACTGATCAGTGTGTTAGGAAATGGGAACTGGCCTCAGACATCGCAGATGAAAATGTCTGAATAAAAGTGTGCTGTTGGATCAACAATTCAGCTGTACAGATACTGTACCATATTGTTTAAAATGACATGCTGTTTTGTTTTAGAAATAGTGAGATGACTTTTGACATGCCAGTAGTGACTTGCACAATGTAAAGCCTGATGATTCTGATCAATTGAAAAATTGCAGACAACTTTCAAATACTTTTAATACTAAGCAAGCCTCAGTGTTGTTTTTTCTGGCTAACTATAGATTCCTTTTAGCTTAAGTTATTTCAACTCAAAAATGGTATGTAATTGAACCCCTAACATAACAACAGAGTTGAAATGCCTTAATACAATTAGGTGGAACCTGTTGACAAAATAACAACATTTCATTTTTTGACTGGTCTTGACAGTTTTGACTGTCATACCTATGACATAAAAGTGAGTGACAGAAGTCAGTGTTAATGTTTTCTATTGTGAGAATGTTTGAATCAGCATGATGTACATCTCTGAATCTGACCAACACATGTATGGATTTAGAATTGAACAGTCTGTTCATGAACGCTGACATGACTCTCAGAATCCTCTCTCCTCACAGGGTTTAATTCACTTACTTGTTTCCTGTTGGCCAACTATTAACTGTAATTCAGATAGAAGTGATGCGCTTTGGCCTTTCATGTACTGGGCTAGTCTGCTAGTTGGTGATTAATGAACCACTTCCATCTCCAGCACTGTGAACTCTGGCCTGGACTTAATTAAAACTTGGTCGTTGACCACCAATCATAAATTACTTCCCACAACCCGTGACACTTTTAGAATAAAAAGAACAAATTGGTTTCTTACCAATTAATAATTCACAAATGAAAGGGAATAACAATCCCAAAGCAGCGCTCCTGTAACAGTTCTGCGTCCACCGTGTGCATTGTGGAGGCTCGCTAAGCGTGAGGCGGTGGTGTCTGCTGTGTGATTGATGCCTATTGTCTTCCCTGCTTGTGTTTTACAGGTAGCTGCTGTCATTACAGTGACGCCACGGTGCCCCTGCCCGGTCTGATCGCTGACCTGAGCAGCTGGTTTCCAGTACGAGGGAGCTGCCCTCCAACAACATCTCTACTCCATCATCCCTGCCTCTGTTTACATGTTACATCAGTCTGGGGAAAGAGGCTTTTCTGAGCATAATGATTTGTCAAGAATTAGCCCCAGTCTGAGCCTCTCATGTAATCATCATTGTGCTGATTTTTTTTTTCTTTTCCTTTTTTTCGTAGTGGATGTTTGATGTGACTCGAATGTTATCATCGAAGCTGAATTCACAAATGTCAATTTAGTGATGAAATCAGAGGCACAAGCTCGGGTGTGTACTGTCTTGGATGTGAAGAGTTACTGTTGTATGTCACACACCTTCAGCTCCTAACTGTGATGTTTTATGGGAGATGCAGATGTAGGTGGAGTTTCAGGGTATGACGAGGCAGCTTCACTGCTCTACTGTATGCTCTGTTTCTTTTATGTATTTTTACTGAAATGAACTTCATATTTATCAGCTTGTAGTGTAATTTAATCAGTATTATACTTGTATCATTTGTTGATATTGTTGAATATTGTTTGAGCGAATATATCTTCCCAAATAAAAAGCCTAAGTTAGAGAGCAACACAAAGTTCTGTCTGTGTTGGTGTTTTGTTGGCAAGTTACGGTGACGTGTCCCTTTGCATCTGACTATCTGAGCCAGGGTTTAGAATCAGTTAAGCTCAACCGGCTTAGGTTTAGGTTTGGGTAAGTTTAACCATTACAAACTGTTCATATACAATGCCTTTACTGTGTGGTCTGGGTTTTGAGCCAGTCCAAGAAAAAATTTAAATAGTGTCTATTCCAATTTTTTATCTAGCATTTATTTAATTTCTAAAAAAGTATCTGAAATGAATATATTTATTATCGATCCTTAATTTATGATTATAATAACGTGACAGTGCATCTTTTAGGTTCTGAACCGCTAATTTTTGGACAACACTTATATTATACTATATCATGTCCTGGTTTATGCTATACCCTCTGTGCCTGTCCCTGTGGGAAGCTGGCCACCACTGTTCCATTAAAAATACACACAGACATAGAATATACTGTCATGGTTGCACAGGTTGACCCAGGATGCAGGCTTGGACAATGGTTATAGAGAGAATGGGATTTATTGAGGTGTGGGAAGAGAGGGGAAGGAGAGGGTCTGATACCAGATGGAAGGAATGGCTGAGGTGAAGCAGTGGTGGGAATGGTTGGAGGAGGCACGGAGTCTGGACTGTCTGAAGGTGGTGGACGAAGAGCAGGCAAGCAGGTGGCAGGAGGTGACGATGGTGGTGGACCTGAGCACAAGAGAACGGTGGTTAGGGTTCAGGAAAACAACAAGGAGCACAAGGAACGAGTAGTTAAAGCCGGACCGAACGTGATCTACCACAGAGGCTGAACAAATCACTGGTTGTTGTCTTTACTTTGATTCCTTCATAAAGACCTGCTAGGTCTAGCTGATGAGTTCATTAAAAAACAACTTCTCCTCTTAACTCCTTTCTCCTGATTGGCCAGTGTTGCTTGTCTGCTAGCCTATTTATTTTTGCAGAATCATGCAGTCTTGAATTTGTTTGGTATTACTTCTTGATAGGCCTAAATTCAAGAGCACAAACCATTTAACATTGCATATTTTCCCATATGAACCCAAGATGGCTTTGAGACTGCACCCCTGATGTGATTTTGTAGAAATGGTCAAGTTTTGCCAAGACCTCTCTGCTTGAAATGTTGCCAATGCTCAATAGCCTATTAGGAAGTTCCAACATCGAGAGATATGCTCAGTAACTGTCAGTTGATAGAGTCAGATGAAAAGATCAATATTAATTAAATTTTCTGTGCCCACTACAGAGAGAGAGAGCCACAGTCATGTGACTACACAAAGAAGTGCATTTCCCAAAATGTTGAGAGTTCCTTTCATGCGTTATGGCATAGATAGGTTAATTTATTAGGGCAGGGAATTTAGTCTACTCTGAAATTACATTTCAGGATGGAAACACATTAACAAAGACAGAGGCAATATCAATTCAATCAATTTAATTACCATTTGATATCACAAAGTGAATGAAAGACAAAAAACAAAAAAAATTAAATCCTGTTTTGAGAGTCACTTTCCACATTTCCTGCCAGAAAAACTGTTCTCACAAACACAGCAAACTAACTAATTTAAGTTAAATGAACTTAAATTTTCTTAAATGTTATATTTATGGGGACCTATTAAGCTGATGGATGGATATGCAATGTTAAAGGGTTATTAAACAAGGCCAAAGTGTTAAATAATAATAAAATTATTAAATAATAAGGTGAAAGTAAGGTGATTCGACTGATTTAAATGAAACACTTCCAACATTCCAACGAGCCATTGTAAAGATCATCAGAGTTTTCTGGTCATCAGCTCCAGAACACAGCTGAACACCCCCAAAACACGACAACCTGCTCAGGACTACTCTAAGTATTCTTACAGGATGTGCTTCTTCTGTTATAAGAAAAGTTACATATATTTAAGTTGTCATCCAGATTCTCTAGCTTAGATGGTTTAAGGAGTGTACTGATGGACATGTTACTAATTGCTAAAGGACTGGAAGTCTGAGGCCCTGGTGCTCCTGCCTGTCAGAGCTCCTTTACTGGAGACTGAGATAGAACGTCAAATAGCAACCCAAACCTGCTTCTCTAGTCGGGATAGCTTATCGGAAGGCTAAGATAACTGCACAGTTTATGAGCTAAAGTAATCTGCAATTACACAAAGAGATGGCTTGTTTTTTTGTTTTGTTTTTTTTTTCACACAGAGGATGAACTGAGCTACTCGTGTGAACTCTACTGGAGGTATAAACACTATTCAACCAAAATATGTGAGTCCTAACATGTCACCCCATAATCTGCCATGTGGTCCCTTGTGTTCTGTGGATGGGGGCACTGTCACACTTGGAAAGGACCTAGTAGTTCCCAAACAAAGCATTTGTTGTTTCTTCACTCAGTCCGTTAGATATCTGTCTTTTCGCTCCATGCTGTCAGATGTTATGAATCAGATAAGGAGGTGATGGTGAAGAAACCGTGGAGACTGAATAATGCAAAGGCAAATAGAGAATGGAACTTGGATTTAGTGCCACCTCCCAAGCAGAGCTATATATTAGGCTCAGAAATCTCCCTCAAACAAACAGGGTTGTTAAACTCCAGTGGTAAATAAGGCCTATTAGTCACCTGTCTACGTAAATGCATACTCATGCATTCACACTCACCAGGGAACATTTGGCCCATATGTTAATCAATCTCTTTTGCTCATACCTCACATTTTGTTGCAGTAGGTCTTATTTAGAGATAGTACGAGGCTTAATTTCTGTAAGAGGGCTGATTACGCTGTACGCTGTTTCCCAGGGACATACAGGGATAAGTATGATGTCATGCTGTGCAGCAGCAGCAGGGTCAGGTCCCACATTCCATCCTCCGTTACTTTCCACCAGCGCTGCTGAAAATGTTAGCTTTCAGATTTGTCCATCATCGCTGATCTCTTTCTTGACGTTTTAGAATTATCGGGTTCTGAAAGTGCCAGCGCACATCAATCAGTAATATTTTCCTCAAACTAAATTGACTCTCCGGCACTGGAGCTTTTTATTTTTAATAGAGTTTTTAATAGAGAAAGAGAGGAAACAAAGACATAAAACAAAATTGGAAAGCTTGTAGTTGTTCTTTTTGTTTCAGGCATTTAAGTAACATAAAAATGGCAAATTCATTCTCTTTTCTTGTGCCTGTTATTGTTGAGAAAGGCCAGAGAAAAAGTTCATATAGGGTTATACCCCCCTGCAATTTTTACTTCATTGAATATGTAGTAATAATAACTGGAAAATAGCTTTAGAAAAAAATCTTTTCAAGCATTTAAAAAGCAATAACTGTTAGGTTCTTTTGTACCTTGTGGGTCTGTATCTACATTTTATTCTGTGTAGGCTGTTGGACAAACCTAACCATGGTCTTGATTGCTCACAGTGGTTTACTGTCTGATAGCCTGCTGCCTCTGTAAATACAGCTTAAACAAGGGGATAAATCTCCCAGGAAATGTGGGGCTGAGGGGAATTTCAATGCCAGGTGGAGCAGTTATTAGCTCTGGTCAATGCCTGGAATTTTAACAAAGGTTTATTTCAGAGGAAGAATGTGTCATTATAACAGAGGACAGGTTTGTCTCAGGCATCATTACTGAACTGTGCTGCTGTTGTCAAAAGAGACTGCAGAAAGTGGAGTTGTCAATTATAGTCCACATATGTTACATTTCTTGTCTGTGAAAATTCCTCAGCTAGAAATCTTGACATGATTGTTTGACAAAGTAATCTTAATTTAGAGGGGTTTTTTCTAGAGTTTACAGTATGAATGCATTTTAGGTTCTTCATCAGTGGATCAAGTTTGCACAGCTGTCATGGAGCTGGATCAGAATTCATTACTGTCATGTAATGATTGTTAATGAGAATCTGATCCTAACTTAAGATCACAACTTTGACTAAGTTTCGATTGTGTTACTAGCTTTTGGTCTCGATTTTTGTCAAAACTCTGCAAAACTGGACCTTGGATGTCAACTGCTAGACTAACTTCCTTCCCAGAACCCCTAAGTGTCAAAACATCCAGTCAAAGTCTTTATGTTGCAAGAGTGAGCACTTTCTAAACACTGTTTGTAATACCCATCCTGTTATCCTGACGAACCTCAGTGGGAAATTGTCTGACATAGGAGGGTCATCAGTATCTTTTGATTTGTCTCATGGATTGTGTTAACTTTAGTTTTGATACAATACTTCTCACCTAAAGACACAGAGAAATAATAATACATTCACTGATTGTGATTGTTTTGGTTAGCTTAACAGTAGCATATCTACTCCTTCTCTCTTGTTGAAAAAGTATGCAGCAATTGTCGAGGGTGTACTCATAACTGTATCCAATCATATGATTTGGGACAACTAGCAAACGCACCATATAATTTTATTGACTGTAACTCGTGGGTCGTAGCTAGCCGAGCTCTGTAAGTGGTGTCTGAAGATATTTAACAAAAGCTATGTTTACATTAACGTCTAATTTATTCATATCTTGCCGTTCTCCTTCTCCCAGTCTAGCAATGTAGGTCAGGGAGGCAAATAGTCCTCTATGGCTCTGCATTGTGCCATATTTACTAAGTCACACACACTTTTGAGCAGCCCAGTCTCAATAATATGAGCAACTCCGCTGGTTCACCCTAAAGACAGGACCTCCCAGCAGAGGAAGACTAAATGCTGTAAAACATCATTGTGACATCACAGCAGCTTTGATAAATGCTACATCAGATATAATGATGTGGAGGGTTTCACCACCAAGACGGCACCAGGAGCCACTGGGCTGGGCTGAGCAGTCCAAATGAACCAGTGTTGTGAACTTTTTAGCTAGGACTAGTTTTAACAGTGGGGACATACTTATCAGGAGACTCAGAGATAGAAGCGTCTCTGCTCAAAAATGTTGGCTGACAGTCAGTCTATAAAAATAAATAAATGTCCTGTTCTTTATACTGATTGTTGTGGTTTTGGGTCCAAAAACGGTTCATCTCTCTTTTCTTGCTTAAAATCAATATGTCAGCATGATCTGTCGGTCTGTATTTTCAGCCATTTTACATCAGTATAACATCTGACTGCTTATATGAACAGCATTTAAAATATCAGTTATGGACAAACTGACTCCGGTCTAATATTTGACTTTGTCAGGCTTCAAGTCCAGTCGACTCCAGTGATGATTTCTGTTCACACCTCATCACATTTCTGAGGCATCAGCAACCATACGCTAATAAACACATGACAGAATATTTTGTTTAACTACATGAGGAAAACCTTTGTAAAAAAAAATGCTGTAAATATCTGAAGTGGAATAACGAGAAAAAAGTGTTACTTTAATCAGGAAAATGTTCTTCCCACAATCAATAGAACATATTTTCTTTTCACTCTCATTTTTCTTTCTGTTCTTGAACTGATAACCCTTACAAAGTGCTTGTTAAACCTCATTTTCATATGTTTTGCAGATGGAGTCATCATTTTTAACTGAATGTTCCTTCGAGGCTAAACTTCCCTTTGCATGTTCTCTCTGCTCGTGTAAAATAGGATTGGAAAATGTGCAAGTCAGTGTGTCTGGGATGAGGCTGGCAGGCTGGAATCACAGTGGCAAAACTGATGCTAATTTCTTACTTCCCCTTCCATATTTAAACCAGTGTTCAAACAGTGGTTTAAATAGCTGCAGTAGTACATCATTAGCTCCTCTCCAGGCTCCAAGTGCAGAGCTGTAGGAGAGGGAAATAAATCAGCATTTTATAGCTCCTAGGGGCTCCGTGGATCAGACTGAGCTCTGCAGTGAGAAATTAAAGGCTTCCTAATAGGCCGCACAGCTGAAACATATTACTGTATCTGAGGCACAATGTCGTCCTCTTAGATCCTCATATGGACAAACAGACGCTTGGGTTCTGTTGTCAGAACAACACGGCACTGCTTCACTGAGCCATGCAGACAAATTTGCCAGCATCTGCAAAACAGAGGTGTCGTGGAGAATAAACCTGTAACATCTATCATTTTTCACAGCTGCATCACAGTCACTCCACTGATGTCTCAGGTAACAGGAATCAGAGTCTAAAGTGCCAATAGCACACCCAAGAGGTCACAATATACATTACACCTCAAAGCTAAAGTGATGTACGAAATTACCAATTCACCAACGTTTTGCTTTCTTCGGAGCCTTGAATAAATCTTTTTGTTCATCCTGTGGCTCACAGAGTGTCATAAAGAAAAAGGGTTCATTCTCTCAGGGGCATGATATCTTAGAAGATGGTTGGTGGTCACAAGGTAGTTTTTTTGGTATAAGCACAAAAGAAGGCCAATGTGAGAGGTAATTATAATTTTCCTCCTAGACCAGCCACAGCAACACTTAATGTACCGAGTGAGGGATGGATGACCCAGAGCAGTTGGAGGCAGATTTGAAAAAAGAAGCCTGGCTGAGCTGGAAAAGTTGGAGAATCCATAAAAGCAAAATGTCCAATGGGAACACACTTCGAATAAATGAATAAACTCTGACATACATGAAGCATCTGTGTTATGATTGTGGTTGTATTGCAGATTGTTGCAGATGTTTGTGTTCTTACTATCTGTGTGAATGACGTGCGACAGGTGCAGGTCTGTGCATGCATGTGTGTTGGGATGAAGATGCAATTGATCCACTAAAGCTTCTGCAGCACTGGAGAGAGGAATAATTCTGCAGACATGAACATGAGCAGATTGTGATGCTTGTCAAACTGATGTATACAACAAATGTTATACTTTCTTCCACCAAGGTTATGTTTGTTTGTAAGTCAGCAGGATTATGGAAAACCTACTGGCCTGTTTTTCTTGGCGGATATTGGAAGGGGGTAGCATAGGCAGAGGAAGAACCCTTTACATTTTGTAGCAGATCTGACAGATTATTTTACAGTGTCTTTGGCAAAATGTACTGAAATCGTTGTGCCTGCGTGAAAACTGCCATGTGCCGTAACTAAACACCTCAACCCACCTCAACCATCATGTTAGAAATAAACATAGCTATGTCTGAAATAAGGAATCAGGATTTTTCTGGATTTTCCAACCTGTTTGAACTCGTAGTAATCAATTGCATATCGTAGAAAATTGGACTACGGATGCCTGTGCTCTCCAAGTATCCTTCTAGTTCTATATGGTTTTCCACGTTCTTTTCATTTGCTTGTGGTTCCATTGCCGCTTTTGAATTACATCAGCTTACTGAGTCCTCTTTTTCTCGAGGTGCCGACTCTAACTATTAACAGTAGTGGATGGAAACACACATAGTTTGCATTTTCCTTTGCCAATTTTCTGGGTGTCAATTAAAAATCGCACGTATTCAGCACATAAAATAGACCATTCACTAAGACCTGACCCCGATAGTTGCATTTGCTACAACTGTCAGACTTTCTCCTCTCGCAAAGACTATCGGCAGATTCACCACTCCAAATAAAAAGTAATTTTTTAAAACTATGGGTCATTGAATTCAGATAGAGGCAGACAAAAGCAGGCTTCTCATTTCTGGTTGGTGATCTTTGACTGTTGCTGGCTCATTTAAACAGCTGTAGCTAGCAAATTAACATCAGCAATTGAATTGGTTAACCTTTGAACACTCCTGGCTGACTCATATGACAATGAGAAATGAATAAAAAACCTCATTGTGTCGGTTTAGTCATTATGGCTTTTTATCTTCAGTGTGTTTTCAGCAAATGCCCCTTGATTAAGTCATGATATATATATATATATATATATATATATATATATATATATATATATATATATATATATATATATATATATATATATATATATATATATATGTTTGAAGGAAATAAAACCACTACAGAGCAGAGATGTATTGAATGTTCCAAACACCCATCAGTGCACTGGTGTAGCAATACTTACACCATTTAACACATTGACAGTTCTTAGAAAAGGACACATAGAGATGCATTCAGGAAGAATATATTTACTGACTTTACTGTTGGGAAATGACCCATTTTGTCCTGCTTGTTTAGAATAAGCATGAAAAATCTAAGTGAGTGAATAGAGACATAGGAAGGGTAGCACATACAGAAACCTTATCGACACCCTAACACAGCATTACAGAACTGATTATGGACGCAAAATAAAACTGAAATAAAGCAGGAATTACAACCACGACAGAGCTGTCTACATGTACAAACATATGATGGATTGCCACTTAATTCAGCCATATCATTGCACATCGATCTGCTTTACAAATCTGAGTGATATCTTTCGAGAGAAACTGCTTGCAAGACAAAGCTGTGCAGATAGTTGGCGACAGCACATTAAAAGTCTCTGTGGTTCAGCAGTCAGCATTAATGGGCTGTCCAGGTCTTTTCTTCCATCAGGTTCCTCCACACGGCTACATCATTATGATAGAGGTCCCAGCTACAGAGCGCCGGGGTCAGACTGTTAAAGGAAATGGAATCGGTACCAAACAAAGATATTACAGTTACTCACAACATCAAAGATGGAGCGTCGCAGTTTCCTGTCATACTCACGGGGCACTGTCTTCTCTAACGGCTAAAAAATTGCCCTGTGTGTATGTCCTTCATTTGAAATTCTTTTCATTTGCCTTGTGGTATTTCTATCAGTGATCCTCTGTATGACTCCAGCTAACAGGGCGCTCCACCACTCCCAGGCCTGTGTATGTATTCAGGTTAGTTATAAAGGACAGTGCTTGGGATCAATGACTGGTGGCCGTGTTATTTTAATGGATCTGTGGTGGCTTTCGTGACAGTAGCTGTAGACAACAGGAAGAGAACATCCCTTGTCACTTAAGCTTGATTGTTGTGGTAACTTATATGTGTTTTATTCAGCTGTTCTGCAGAACCTGCGACTTTACACTGGAACTTTAACTGGATGTAAGTGCGAAAACCCTGACCGGTGTTATCCAGTGACAGTTCAAATGACGTTAATTTAAGTAAGATAGTTGCATCCCCAACAGTGTTGACAAAGCAACACTTTCTGCATTTCTACCATGCACTGAAAGTAATAAGCAAAAGAAGAAAACTGCGGAGTCGCAGATAGATGAAAGATGCAGTGTGTTCTGCAGCGAAGTACAGTTTTATATCACAGTAGTCAGTCAAAACTACATTTTTAGCCCAAAACTACTACTACTGTTATATTAAAACAAGCTGAGTACAGTTTATTGCAGATCTTTTGACAGCAGCCATGGGGGAAATTGAACAGTGGAACTGCTCAAACTGCAAAATGTCTGACTTACAGAGAAACCAACCAATTGTCTGACAGACAGGTCTTTCAAATATTTGGCAATATACCCTCAAACAACACAACATCACACAACAACTAATCTGGCAGACATTTACCCTGATTCTAAAATTAGCCTGACTGAGACGACATATTCTGGGCTAATATCTGGCTGAATCTGAACCTTCGCTCATGTGCTGATGCCAACGCTATTTTCTACGGGGGCTCCCTCCACCACCTCCTCCTCCTCCATATGTGCTTTATATTTGGTATTGTTGTTCATGTGTTTGTGACGGATTAGTTCTCCCGCAGAATCCCCCCATTGCTGCTTTGTCAGAGCTCCCTCACAGAGCTGAGCCTTTTCCACCAAATCTACTGTAACTGAGTAACCATTTGCTATAAATAGTCAATTCCTTCAAGTGTTTTGATGAAACAAATACCATGGCCATAGCAAAATATTTTACTTTTTTTCAAATCCAAGGCATAAAACCACTTCAACCTGTGGCCACATTGGACACAGTTTGATGCAGGTGCAATCACATCAACTTCTATATTTAAAACATCTTGGCAATAGGTAATGATAAAAAGAATGAATTAGCACCAATACAAATTAAATGATTTAATGCTACATCAAACAGCAAACCATTTGTACCATTTCTTTTCATTAAAATGTGACCGCAGATGCACCCTCTTAGGTGTAATGCACCTCAATGGACACGTTTAAAGGTTTGCTATCAGCAAGTGACTTCTGTGTGTCTCTTTTTCCACAACCACAGAATCGTCCCATCAAGTCCTCTGTTAAGATATTTAACTTAGAGTGGAATGGCAGGTATAGGTTGAGGGCCCAAACATCACCAACCATGAAACTGTTCCCAATCCCAACCCTTCTCCAACTTGATGATTTTTCTATGTTCTTTTCTACAGTTTGCATGTTTTGTCCAGTTTCTCACTGCAGCCCCTTCTCACTAATAGTCTAACCAAAGTATCCAACCAAAGAAATCTGACAGCCTCCCTCCCCAAAACATATTTTCATGCGCAATTAGGGCACACAGGTAGACATGCACGGAGTCCGCCATCATTGCAGTGTGGCTGAATGAAGTGATTGGCTTATAACAGGCCTGGAACATCCATTTATGAATTTGTTCATTGATTAATTGAAGATAACATTCACAAATATAGGAAAGTGCTCTATATATATATATATATATTACCTATCCTTTAAATGTACTCAGATATGACTCATTTGAATACAGTCCTAATAATCACAAAATAAGCAATGGAGAAATAATTTATATTTATAGAACCATAAAATGCTAGATGTTACAGCAGCTATAGTCTAATTGCATACACATTACTGTCTCATAAACTCAGGGACATCATTAAACAAGAAATGCATTATGTCATGTATTTCATAGTCTCGTGAATTTTTCTTTCACCTTATAAGAAGACATCACCTGCCCTTAGAAGTATATGTGGAGTGCTGCGTAATCACATTTTGGTGATGTATATTGTCACGTCTTGGTCTGTCAGCAGCCATGCTTCTACAGTGTCTAATCATTGTGCTCTATTTCTAGATCCCTCCAACGTAGAGCATTATAGAAGACACCTGAAAAACTCCTTTAGGATGTTTCTCAGCTCCCTCAGAGACCACTGCAGAGTGAGGACACTGTCTCAACGATTTCCTGTCTAAGATGTCGCCACCAGTGTTTTTTTTTTTTATGCAAGTTTGTTTAATTGTCTTTGTTTCTCCCACCCATATAACACTTACACTATTTTACCGAAGGGTGCTGTCAAAGACTTTCGCCTCTCCTCTCACCTCCTAAATTGCGTGGTCTCCTCAGCCCCAATCTCCAAACTTCGTTTTGAAGTCTTGTGAACATTGTGATGAAACAGATTGTGTTGAACCAGATATGGTTCAGAAAGTTATTGAAGTTTTAGTTGTTGGAGATCATCTTTGGTCAAACCAGACCTATTCAGTACAAGCATAGAGAGGGGATCTGTACTTCTGCTGAGATCTCAGATCAGATCTCAAACAAAGTTCATTTTGTCAGAATGTTCAGTAGATAGGTGTCATGTGAAAAAATTGTCAATATTTACTTCACCAAGGCTAAAGAATTACTCATAACCTGTGCACACCTTTCACTTCTCCCGTTGGATCGCACATCAATAGACTCGGGAGCTGCTTTTGGTTTTTTAACATGTTTTTTTTGCATGTTCCATGCATAAGGTCACAGGTATTGTACAATGCCCTCTGTTGATAACGTAGCCTTGATTACAATGGTTCCACTTAAAACTGGTTTATAATAGATAGTACCAAGATTTTTAGAATCTTTAACAGAACAGATACTTTAGTGGAATAAAAGTCAGGATGAGAGGATGATCCATAGGAACCATCTCTATGTATTAATTATACACTGGACTTGCAGAGTACAGCAAAGCTTATCACCTGGAAATATTAGAGTTTCAGACAATTTAAACATTTATATACTGTACATGCCCTGCTGCTAAATACTTAATCCCAGTGACAATATTGAATCAGTGTTCTCCACTTGCATGTGTATTAGCATGTGTGCTCTCCTGACAAAGGCCACCTGCGTGAGACTCAGCTCGGGTTGTCACATGGCAGGGATTGTAACAAAGGGCAGAGCAGTCATCATTAATGGGAAGCCTTTGCTGTGGCGGCGCTGCATCTGACACGGCTCAGGAGTGCAGCCTGGCTAATCAAACACCTGACACGCCAAATCTCATCTGAACACGAAGGGGCTGCCTCTTATTGATGATCCCCTGAATGCTGACACCATTGATCGCTTGTGTGAGGTGTTTCTATACTGTTGACAGAGATGTTTGTGTGTGTGTGTGTGTGTGTGTGTGTGTGTGTGTGTGTGTGTGTGTGTGTGTGTGTGTGTGTGTGTGTGTGTGTGTGTGTGTGTGTGTGTGTGTGCCAGTAAAGGAGTTTCACTGACAAGTTCCCTCTTGTAGTCGACATCTGGATAAATGCCTCTCAGAGCATCTCAACTCCTCTCAGGCTGCATTTCCCTGCTCCTCTCAGCCCACCCACCGACTCCTAAAGAGCATCAAAATGTCACATATCCAAATACACAAACACTGATTTATGGACTCACCAACTGTAGCTGACTAGAGGCTGTTAAAGCCAAATGAACATGTACAACCACTGAGAGGTTGTGTCTCTTTATGTACCAAGGTCATACAAAAGTGTGTTTATGTGGGTGCTTTTATGCATTCATTAACAGAGATGTATCTGACTAATGTTTGCTTATATCAGTGCAGGGCTTGGCCGTTTAATATCCTAACATGCTGCATTCAAGGCCAATCAACCATAGTTCCAGGAATCCAGTGTTTATTTGAATAGATGCTTGGGATTATTTACTATGATGCAATGCAGATTTTTAGCAGAAAATGTAACATGAAGGCAGAAAATGGAAACAAGGTAAATATGATACATAGTATATGCAGAAAAGACTACAAATCTACAGCCACGTTTCTTTGAGCTAAAAGCTAACATTGGCATGCCATTTTCAGAGCTCCGTTGCTAGCAAGGCCAAAAAAGATTAGATATGAAGACAAGAAACAGTATGGGATGATATTAAACTCTAGAAATAGAGGAAGATGAATGTTACTTTAAGATTACTCTGTATCATACAGAAGTGTATGAGTGCTTGAGCAGAACTAGTTTAAGCTGTAAACCTCTGATAATTAATCCACTTTGATACAGACTGAATCAGTGAGGAAATAAAACACTGTGTCTGATTCTAGAAGGGAGAAAAAAAAAGACAAAGAGAAAGTCAGGTCTACAGTCAGTTTCCCCGGTATTCATCCCTCATCTCACATTCTCTAAAGCTGCTGACTGGAATACACCCCAGAAAGACTTTGACCATAATCCATTTGCCTGTTGATTTGTTCAACAGCTGTAAGTTGTTATGGAATTTTCTCTTTTTAGGTTACACGAGGCCACGTGTGAGCCTTGTGATCCACGCCAGTATTAACTGTTTGTCTTGACTAGGTGCCACCATATCTCACTGTGGTGGCCAGGGTCGAAGAGACCTGTTGCTGCCTTCCTAGTCATAATAGATAGCTTGTTGTTGCCGTTCCAATCTGCGTAAGCGGACATCTGTGTCTCCAGACTAGGATGTGTTGACAATAACACCTCCAAGAGTAAAGACATTCTCTTTTACTAATTCTGGGGCGTATAGTATTTGGGGTGTGATCTTTGGGTTTAAAGTATATGCACCATCACAAGTTCGTCAGAATGCGAGACCGACTCAAGCACTTCAGATGTACTTTGAGAGTGTCTCTAGTTCTCCTTGGCCAAGCGTCAATAAATAATACAGCATAAGACATCAGAGGCTCCTGAACACTTTCTTCCCTCCTGACCTCACCATTGACCTTTGACTTCAGCAATTTCTCCACAACATTTGGCGTCACGAACAGGATTTCAACAGAACAAAGACGTGGTAAGTGCAAAGTTTTATTACTACGCCTTACCATGTCTGCGTTTGACGAAATCATAAAAAACTATGTGCTTATTTAATCTGCCTGGAATATAAAAACATCTAAGACCCACCAGGGGGTCAGGAGCTTCAGTGTCTTGGGGACAATGTCCTGGCTGAAACCTCTGGCGTTGTTTGGAACGTATGTGTCATACAAACATCCCAGTTAGATGTTCAATTCGGCATATTGATTTAACGTGAGAAATCAAGAAAGCTGACAATGGTGTAAAAAAACATTTTAAAAAATAAATGGAGCTGTAACAATAATTGATTACAGAGCAGTGTACAGTGTGTGGATCTGAAGGGGGGCAGGTTGGGTTTATGACCCACTGCATTGCCACTACGTGGCCGTTTGTTTCCGGGGCAGTTTCGGGCTGCACTCGGCACAGAGAGACCCACCTGAGGTTTAAACTATAGAAAAGACATTTTCGGGGGAGTTTAAATACACCCTCGTTTGAATCAAGATCGGGGATCTGCTCTGTGTCCTTTGGGAAACGTTGGTTTTAAATGTGTATACACTGGGAGAGAAAAAGAAGTACATTTTTCCTCCTTTCACCTCAGATCACCACTGCTGCAGTTAGAAAAGTGTGGAGACTGACCTTTAATGCTGCTGTATTGTGGTTTGAAATCTGTTTGTCTGTATGTGTAATGTCCTACTGCGCAAGCGAAAATGGGTAATGATCTGTCCAAAGCAGTAGACAAACCTGAAATCATGCAAACTGACTCAGCAAAAGCTAAATCAAAGACAAAACATCTTTCTGTAAAAGATCAAAGAACTAATGTGAAGTTAGATGGTCAACCTGTCATTGATACGCAGCATGCCGGAGCAGGCACACACACATACACATCTGACCAGATATCACAATTTAAAGCAATGTTTTCGCCGCATGTGCCAGCTGGACTCATCGGTAGACTGAAAGGGTGGGATTTTGTGTTTCCGTTCACTTCTCTTATGTGTGAATGTACGAATGGCATGTGGCCGTATGATGGAGCATTCGAGAGAGAGAAGCTGCAACTGGCTGAGATGAATGTTAACTCTAGTGTTGGAAATCCATCCTGGGACTTCCGATACATGAATGAGTGTATCCAAGTGTGGTTGACTGTGGCCCAAGAAAGATGTGGTGTGAGAGTGCATGACAAAAGCTGCGAGATTGGACCGGATGATTTAAGAAAGATGATTGATCTGACTTCTAAGTGTGTTACTGCCTCTCATATGCCTGTACTAGAAGCTAAGTTGCAAACTAGAGCTTTATAGATGGCTAAGATAAAGCAGCGACATGTTGATAATTTGGAAAATTGTGCAAAAGCTATGATGTATGGCTGGGCAAAGCGCCAAGCCAAGATTCCCACTCCTCGTGATTTGTTAAATATTTTAGCCGAGGTCAGGATAACACTGCCGGAACAACAAAACAATGAAAAAGCGATCTCTGTTTTTCCGCAACTTTCAAATACAAAGCCCTCTTGCAATGCTGAGATAGATGAACAACCAAGCACATCACAAACTAAAGCAGATGATGAGTTTATCCTAATGGCAGCTACAGTAGTGAATTAGAAAGGAAAGTCAAGATTATGCACAGACAGGAGAAGGAAGACAGCAGACAGTCTAATGAGTCAGATTTAGAAGGAGAAGGAGCCAGACCCAGAGAGGAGGAGCCTTACACAGACTTTAGTGACGAGGAAGTGCAGATTGTAAAGCCAAAACAAAACAACATCTCTGCTCTCCCTCTTCAAGGATTATACTGTTAAAGTTTAGCTCTGTTCAACTTCATTTAAAAGTAACATTTTTACTTAAATTGTCATAGGATTATTTCTACTGCAAAAAAAAATAATAAATGTTTCAAGTGTTTGAAGTTAAGTATTGTAACAATCATCGCATACTATTTTGGTGTGGTACAATCTTCTTTAAACTTAATTAACACATGTTTCAACCTGATAAATATGTTTCACACACTTTAAATCAACTCAGAATCAACTTCAACTCCAATCATGGTGCTCATTATGAATCGATAATTGTGCAGTTTGTGCTCGAATAATAATAGAAATAACTGTATATGTCAAGCTAAAAAAATCAAACTGGCTCTACTTAAAAGCACACTTTGTTTACACTACTACATAAATGCCTAAATCTGATGTTACACTCGATTAGGCAGACCAGAAACACAGAGGCACATAGGAAAACAACTTTGCCCCTGCCTCTGAAGTGTCACAGACATCTTTAATAAATGCTTGTAAAAATAATGATTGACAACACAGCAGTTTGAAAACCATGGACTTCTGAGTTCATGGAAGAATACCAGAAAAAAAACACTTAATCCAGTTCACTTGTAGAACTGAGTGGATCTTGTGTTAAGATGAGTTTGTTTTCCCTGATTCATACAAACATGGGATATTAAAGCTGGAATAAAGTGAGATGAACATGGTGCAAATTTTTGTGCAAAATCTAAGACCGAATGTTCAAGCCGCTTACAAACTATCAGTCCTTGACTCGAAGTCAACTATAAACAAAATAATGGCTATGCATAGGAACGATGTTTTCTCCGCTGGTAATAATGCTCCCAGCTCAAAACAAATGATGCAGTATGTACAACAGCAGGGTGGTCAAAACAATAACAAAAACAGGGATAATCCGAAACGTGGAAATTGTCACAAATGCGGTGCAGCGGGACATTGGGCTAAAGAGTGTAAGAGTGGTCGTCGTCGTCGGAATAAATCCAATAACCAGAACCAACAACAAGCCGCTACATCATTTCATTCATCTATATAAGTACAGTCCATTTACATCATTTCCGGCTCTACCCGCTCCACAAGCTACTACGTCATTTCCTGCTCTTCCAGCCCCACCCACACAAGCTGCTTACACGCCAACATATTACAATCAAGCATAGGGAGGCCATGGAGGGGTGGGATCAGAACAACCATTTCATATTCAAGCTGCAACTATTCAACTTTCTAGTAATCCCGCTGAAGACCCGATAATGCCTGTTCAAGTTAATGGAAATACCGTTGAAATTTTGGTAGATAGTGGAGCAACTATCTCTACTGTAAAAACTGCAGAGCATGTATGCACACCTACATCCAACTTCATCACCACTGTAGGCGTTTTCGGGGTTCCCATTGCGGAACCGTTATCTCAGAGGACTAAAATAACTGTTGAAGGCTCTGAAGTGATGCATTCTTTTCTGATATCTGATAAAAGCCCAATTAATCTCATGGGGAGGGATCTGCTTTGTACACTGCATGCTACTATTCAGTGCACCCCGGATGGATTGTTTTTGACCCTCCCTGATGAAAAAGCTGCTCTAGCATTTCAGTTTTTGCAGAGTACGGAAGACACTTTGTATTGCTGGGAATTGATAGGTTTTAATATGCTTCCCAGTTTCACTGTTTCAGATATTCAGAAAATCGCCAAAATATCTCCAGCATGTGCAACATTGATGTCTACAATGAGGCCTCTTTTGCATTGTCATTGTACTGCAGCATTTAACCCTTCTGAGCAGTATAAACAATTGGTTTCTAGGGTTTTAAATAAATAAGAGGGGTAGTGAACAGCAGAGGTTGTTTAATGTTGAAAAGTCATATCCACATATCGTGGGGGCCGTCACACCTGGCTGTGAGCTGAAACACCTTGGACACATGGTGGCTCAGTGCCAGGCATTGAGAGAAGCTGTACCAGCTTCTCAACACCAAACAGTAACATATTTAGGGGAGGAACTGTATATGTTGTCTTTAGATGAACATATGCAATTACCGATGTCTACATTTGTTACTCATCAGCCGCCTCTTCCCGCTCAGTATGGACCTCCTTCTGAATTGTCTGAGGTTCCACCTATTTTGTGGGCTAAACATAAAAATCATGTGGGTTTTGTAAATTCGGCTCCGCCACATAAAGTCACACTTAAGCCTAATGCTAAGCTACCTATGATTAGACAATACAATTTGCCTCACAGAGCTGTAGTAGGAATTGAAAGTGTCATTCAGTCTCTATTGGATCAAGATGTGCTAGTTCAAACCACTAGCCCATGTGACACTCCCATTTTAACAATCCCCAAAGCAAATCGCCCTGATGAATGGCGGTTCGTGCAGGACCTGCAAGCTATTAATAATATAGTGGTACCTGCAGCTCCAATTGTGCCTGACACCAATTCGATTTTAGCTTCTTTACCACCTAACTCCACGCACTACACGGTCGTTGATCTGAGTTCTGCATTTTTCTCGATACCGTTGCATCCAGATAGCCAGTATCTGTTTGCATTTACATTCAAGGGTAAGCAATACACTTGGCAACGGTTGCCGCAGGGTTTTGTCGAGAGTCCCACCGTGTATGCAGCGGCGGTAAAAAAGAGATCTAGATGGGCTCCACCTGCCAGGTGGCTCCACTCTCTTGCAGTACGCTGAAGACCTCCTAATAGCTTCTTCATCAAAAGAAGCTTGCCACACAGACTCTATCTTGCTGCTACAGAGACTGGCCAAATGTGGTCACAGAGCGTCGCTGGCAAAGTTGCAATTCTGTCGACCGGAGGTGACATATTTGGGTCATGTTCTGAAGGATGGACAACACCTTTTGTCACCGGAGAGGGTGAAACTGCTAGTAAGCATGCCTCCCCCAACAACCAAGAAACAGATGCTCTCTTTTCTGGGGATGGCTAATTATTGCAGACACTGGATTTTTGAATATGCAACTATGGACTCTGTTTTTCGAGCCGCCGCACTGCAATCAGCTCCACCTATGGTACAGTGGACTGAGGAAATGCACAAAGCCTTTCAAGATCTGAAAAATGCTCTCACAATGGCTCCAGTGTTGGGTTTGTCTGACTATCATCAGCCGTTCCATCTACATGTGCATGAGAGAGATGGCTTCGCCACTGGCATTCTGGTACAGAAACATGGTTCTCATTATCGTCCCGTTGCGTACTACTCCTCTCGACTGACCCCTGTAGTACTCGGTATGCCAGGTTGTCTAAGAGCAGTGGTCGCTGTTGCCATTTTGATCGACAAATCCCATTGTAACTGGCTCATGACTGTGTCGTGCACGTTCCACATGCAGTATTACACATTTTGAACACATCTGCAACACAACACATGACAGCAGCACTTCGCTCAGGTTACGAGGCAATAATTCTATCAAGTCCCCACATAACTTTAAAGCGCTCACCTCCAATAAATCCAGCTACTCTGCTATCATTGATTGATACAGATGATGAGCATGACTGTATCGCCCTTAGTGAAATGTGCACATCTCCGAGACCAGATCTGCTGCAAACAGTGATACCAAATTCTGATATGGTTCTTTATACTGATGGTTCAGCCAGCAGACCATCTGACAACGTACATTTGGCTGGTTAGGTAGTAGTAAATGATTCTAAACTCATTGAGGCAGGATCCCTGCCTCATGGAACTTCAGCCCAAGCAGCTGAGCTGTATGGTCTTAGTAGAGCCTGCATACTTGCTTCTGGTAAAGTTGCCAGTATCTACACTGACTCGCGATACGCATTCGGCACTGCGCATGACTTTGGACAATTATGGAAAATGAGAGGTTTTGTCTCATCCTCTGGTAAGCCATTACAGCATCACGCGTTGGTAAATGATCTATTAGAGGCTATTTTGCGCCCGTCACAGCTTGCGATTGTAAAATGTGCAGCCCACACTAAAGGAAATGATCCTGTTTCACGAGGAAATGCAATGGCTAATGCTGCAGCCAAACAAGCCGCACTTTCCTCCTCCTCCATGGTCCATCAATATACCTCCACACAACCCGTCAATACAATTCCAGTACCTTCCGCTAATGATGTCGTGAAAATGCAAAATCACGCTGATGACAGGGAGAGAAGTCTTTGGTTGCGTAAAGGTTGTGCAGTTGATTCGAAGTCTGGCTTGTGGCTCCACCCGGATGGGCGACCAGTTTGCCCAAGAGCTCTCCTACATGTCTTGGCACGTGTGGCACATGGACCAACACATGTAGGAAGAGGGGTAATAAATGATGTTATTCGTTCACAATGGTTTGCAGCAGGCATTAGACAAGTCTCACAAACACTTGTAGACATTTGTATGACGTGTCAACAGACCAGAAAGAAGAATAGCACAGTGAAGCATGACCATCTGGAACCTCCAACAGGTCCCTTTGTAAATTTGCAAATAGACTTATATGCCAAGTTGTCAAGGCTACAAATATTTGTTAGTTGTGACAGATCGATTCTCAAAATGGGTTGAGGCTTTCGCGACAAGGAAAGAACACGCTCGAACAGTTGTTAAGTGTCTGCTAAAAGAGGTGATCCCTAGGTTTGGAGTGCCACAGGGAATAGATAGTGACAGAGGTCCGGCTTTTGTATCAAGAATAACGCAGGGTCTGTCAGATATCTTAGGGTTCAAGTGGCAGTTACATGTTCCATATCACCCACAAAGTTCTGGTCAAGTTGAGAGAATGAACGCAACTATTAAAGATCGGTTGACCAAAACAGTGCTGACAACAGGCCTAAAATGGCCTGATGCACTGCCTATTGTGTTGTATTCCATCCGAAGTGCACCGAGCGCAACAACAGGACTAAGTCCTCATGAGGTGTTAATGGGGAGACCAATGTCCACAGGGATAAGTCCCCCTTTGACACCACACAAAACTTCTCTGCTTTGGACGGATGAGTTTATGAATATGAATATGTAAAAGATAAACTGACGTTTTGAATTTTATCATTACAGGTGTCTGAACGGCTCACAAAACCATTGGAGGAACCAATTTATCCTTTTAATGACGGAAATTTTGTATTAATCAAATATTTAAAAAAAAAAGTTTTTTTCTTCCAGGTGGAACCAGGTGTTGTTGACAATGAGGACTTGTATTTCCTGCACTTTAACCAAACTGCCTATTAACCAAACTAACCAAACTGTTAACCCTGTTATGTTTGACTGTCCAATTGACAGATGTGATGACTGTTATATTGTTTACCCCCTGACTTGCTCTCAAGGTAAATGGTCGTGGACAACGCATGACCGATTAAGACAGTGCTGAGTGCACCCAGGTAATGAAGGTAACATTCACAGCTGCTGTACCTTTGACTGAACCTCTGGAGCTGTGGTGTTTCACTAAACAACCATTGAAAAGTTATCCCGATTATAAACTGTGGGCTGTTAATTACTGAGATGTTCCAGGGAAGGTGCAGAGCAGTAAGATCTGTACTATGGTGAAACTGATAAGGGTGATAGTTTTCTATATATTGGTCAATTTCTTCCATAAATACACTTGAGGTAGCCAAACCTAAATCAACAAGGAGTAATGGAGGTACAGGTGAAGTTTCTCAAATTTTAGTGCAAGAAACAAATTCGGCCCTCAGTCAAATGGTTGATTATGCTCACGATCGTAATCTCAGTAACTGTTGGCTGTGTCAAAATATGCCTTCGTCCATACACTCACCAATGTCTCATCCAATTCCATTCACTAGAACGGATTATGAGATGTTCAATTGGAATAATTTGGCCATGAGATTTGAAGATGAAGCAGATGAGTGCTATACTCCTGCCTACCCTATAGATTCGGCAAAAATATTCACATAATGCTGAAATTGCCTTATACGTTGCTAAAACAGATAATGAACAGTACCTGCCGAGCGGTTTCAATTATACTACACTTTTTCGCATTATTCATATACAGATGTATGTGAAATTAGGTTTCGAATATAGAGTTCAAATAGTTTTGGCCCAAACAAACTGGTCAAAACCTCTTGGAAATCAGGTGTGTGTTCCCCAACCATATATTGCATCTTTAATGGTGGAGGCCCTAGTTTCTGTGCAGCCGTGGTCCGGTGTTAGGTCCATGGAGTCACTTCAGATACAGAAACGTAACTGCTCAGTGCCACAACAGATGGAGCGAACTCCTCAACTTATGTGCCTCCGGTGTTCACCCATGAACGGCAAAATGTTTCCTTGTGTTTTCAGGGAGTAGGAGACGGACCTGATAATTTAGGACAAAGCAGCTGTAAAAGAGTAAATGTCACTCTGAGACAGTCGTCGTTACCTGAGAGAGTGTATCTAGTCTGTGGAGATAAAGCTTATTGCTGCGTGCCCTATGAGTTGTTTCATGGTGTCTGTTATTTGGCATACCTAATTCCCTTGATCAGGGAAGTGAAATCCGCTGAGATTGCTTCATTATACCTGCCTCTACATAAATATAAAAGAGAAATCCCAATCTCCCATCTCAAAAGATAGCCAGCATCCTCTTGCCTTGGTATGGTATGTATATAACTCAACAGGAACTTGAATCTCTGTCTAAAGTCCTGGAGAATCATCTGAATGGCTCCAGTAGAGCCATGTTAGCTGAACATAGGGAGCTGCAGGAAGTTAAAACTGTAGCTTTACAGAATCGTATGGCGCTTGGTCTCCTGTTGGCAGCACAGGGAGGAACTTGTAAAGTTATAGGTACTGAATGTTGCTTCTACATCTCCGACGCGACTGCTGAGGTCATAGATATGGCGCATGACACAGCTTAAGGTATCAAAGAGTTACATGATAAACATGGGTTCAACTTTGGGGATTTTTCTGGTACCTTGGGGTCATGGGGATCAGGGTTAGTTAAATTTTTGACTACTCTATTTGTCGGTGGACTCTTTATTCTTTTCCTCTGCACTTGTATGATCTCATTGATTAAACTAATCGTGAAGAAGACAACAAGGTCAGTGGTTCAAGCACCCCAGGTGTGTATACGTCCAGAGGTTGCCAATCCAGTGGGTAAGAGGTATTATCATTTTGAAGGTTTTGGGGAAAGGATTCGAAGCTTTGACCTTGATGATCTTTCTCTTGGTGAAAATGATGAAGAGGAGACTTATGGTCTGTAAATGGAGGGTGTCTATTTCTTCTGTTACCTCTGTGTTTCATTTTAGGTTAACTTTAGGTGATGATTCTGGTTTTACTGGTTGTTTAGTATTCTACTGTAGGAGATGTTATTTTTAATCATTTAGAAATTGCCATATTATGAATCACTTTTAAAATCTATTTTCAATGATGGTTTTCACAGTAATGTAATACATGCTTATAAGTTCAAAGTTAAAATTTTGTTATGATGATATGCAACTGATGGATAATGACTGTTCATGGAAAGTTCTACGAAGATGGATTCCATGCCACCATGCATCGTATGTGCTAGTAACCTCTCCATGGTGGTGACCCTCTACTGTACATAATGTACATGGGTCGAAGATTTTGCAATGTCTTGATTTCAACGATGATTGTTGTGATTGATTTCAAAGAGAGAAGAAATTTGCTCTAGAAATGTTAAATCAATTGTTTTATGGAACCCCTTCTAATTGCTAGGGTTTTATCTACTAGGTGAAATAATAAATTTGATCTTTCTCCTCTCCCAGTGGCATATTTGCACATGATCTGTGACCTCCCTGATGACCTTCTTTAACACCTTTGTGTTGTAGGGGATCTTCGCTAGCTTAAAGGCCCTTGTTGACCTGAAAGTGGAACTCACACATCATGGGAATGGGATGATGGGGTACATAAGAGGGGTTCTTAAGGTTTTTCACTGATTGTATGAATTAATCTAAACCGACTGCTTTGTTTGAAAGAATGATTTTTATGGATGGCCTTTTGAATAATTCTGTGTGATTATGAATGTTTTATATTGTTTGTGTCAATCTCATTCTGACTGTACTCCCTGGTGGTCTCTAAATTTGGTAGATATTATTATTTGGTAGTTAGTATTGATCTTATGATCAATAAGAGGGGATTGTTATGGAATTTTCTCTTTTTAGGTTACACGAGGCCACGTGTGAGCCTTGTGATCCACGCCAGTATTAACTGTTTGTCTTGACTAGGTGCCACCATATCTCACTGTGGTGGCCAGGGTCGAAGAGACCTGTTGCTGCCTTCCTAGTCATAATAGATAGCTTGTTGTTGCCGTTCCAATCTGCGTAAGCGGACATCTGTGTCTCCAGACTAGGATGTGTTGACAATAACACCTCCAAGAGTAAAGACATTCTCTTTTACTAATTCTGGGGCGTATAGTATTTGGGGTGTGATCTTTGGGTTTAAAGTATATGCACCATCACAAGTTCGTCAGAATGCGAGACCGACTCAAGCACTTCAGATGTACTTTGAGAGTGTCTCTAGTTCTCCTTGGCCAAGCGTCAATAAATAATACAGCATAAGACATCAGAGGCTCCTGAACACTTTCTTCCCTCCTGACCTCACCATTGACCTTTGACTTCAGCAATTTCTCCACAACATAAGTGATTGCCTCCTCTCAAAAACATTGGATAGATTTTCTAAAGCTGAGCAGGAACACTGTTGCCTCCATATGTACACTTATATAATCACTGAGGGCCAGCCTCTAGCTCTGTAAATCTTAGTTCAGTCTTGATGTTGTACATTCCTATTACATCTCCCACCATCAAAACAGTGAGAAAGTAGCAATGTAGTAAAGGCTGCCTCATGTAGATCTGATTGCCTGTCTAGGCCAAGTGTGACATTGATAAGTGGTTTGACTCTATGCCTTGCAGTGAAAAGGTGAGAATATTTTTAGATAAAAAACATGGCACAAAGAGAGAAGTGCAGACACTGTACCATAAAAAAAACAATGGTTCGTCACTCATCACTACAAGAAGTTTCAACACAAGAACCAGTGATGAGGTATCTTCCTCAACATTCCTGAGGTTAAGGGGTCATGGAAATAATGCTTTGAATGTCATATAACAAATAGAGGGTTCTCTCAAAGAATGCTGAAGATGAAGATTGATTGATGGGTGGATGTTGTAAAATGATTGATTGAAGTTTTTAAGCTAACATAAGTTCATGTCACCATTTTTATTCACACAGTATAACAAAAATGTTGATGTAGGAATAAAACAACCCAATTGTTCTATTTTATATTTTATTTATGCACAACATGACCAGTGATCTGAATGGGTTAAAAGGGCATTTTTTATTATTATATTATTATTTTCATCTCCACTTTAAATAACTACATATTCCATGTGGTCCATGTGTAATACAATGCTTTTAAAATGTTATTTTAGAGAAATACATATTTGCAGTACACTGGTGTGTTTGCTCGTGTCACTATATGTTTTATTTTCCTTTTTTCCCCTGCATTATCTATGTACAGTTATGTGCTATGCAATCAAATTAAGAAGCAATGGGAGACCTTAGAGATGTGCAATGAAACCTCTTAAACTCTAATTAAAGCCACAGGGAGTCATCAACATTCCTCCTCCCCATTTCTTCAAGGAGATAAAAACATTGTCTGGCACAATTACTGTACAATACCATAGAACTGCATGAATAACAGAGTAACCCTTATTGCTGCCAGGATGCCTATAAAAAGATATTTTTGCATGTTATGTTGATAGTTTTATGCGTGTAGTCAGTGGTCACATTTTGCCTTTTATACTGAAATGTCACTGTACAGGCTCTTGTCACATTCCTCATCTCAGCTTCGGTGCTTCCCCCCTGCTAGCCACTCTGCAGAAACCCCCATCACACAACTTAATGATGAGGAAGATTCATCTCAGTGCCCAAAATAACCCATTATCTAACTGGCAATAGACACATTTTGGAGCCCTGACGCTCTGTCATGTTGTCACCTTGTCCATTGATGATCCAGCTACTCCCAGGATGCAAAGTGCTGCTGGGTTGTGTCTCCCTGGTTGCTAAATAAGAGTGTTGGCGGAAATGAGACGTTGTTAAGAAACAACAGGAGGAGGATGTGAAGAATGAGAGGGCATCGCACTTGATTAGCTTTGAATTGTCGTCTTGGAGAGCTACACCAGGAACAAGAAGCTATGTCATGCTTAATTGGTGGAAAAGATTGCTGGTTACCAGGACTATTTTGTTCTTTTGCACTATGTAAAATTATAATTGTGATATCAGTAAATGCTCTCTGTTGGCAGCTTCTGACACTGTAATAGTCAGATCAGATGTAACGTCCAAAGAGGTGACAGCACCAATCGATCTGATATACAGCGACGCAAGAAAGGCAAGTCCACAAGAGTGTATTTGTTTCAGATAGGGGTCACTGCAGTCTTGTTTAAACTGCCAACTCAAATCCATTTTTTTGGGAATATCCAGATTAATTTTAGTAAATCTGTACAGCAAACAACAGAAGAATGTAGATGTAGAACTTCAAATCATTCATTTTAATATCAAATCTCTAAATGTAACTTCTCATTAGAGCACTGGCATAGATGTCTTCATATTTATCTAATAGGATACAATGTGTTAAAGTTTGTGACACACTGTCCAGTAACATGAAGTGCACAATGGGTGTTCCACAACGGTCAGTGTTAAGTCTGATCTCCCTCAACAGTGTCATGATGTAGAACTGCATATGTATGCAGATGACACTGTCACACAGTGGCTTGATCAATCATGTTTGAGTCTAAATTTAAACAAGACAAAGGGTATGTTTTTCTGTTAAACCATGGTACAACCTCCTAATGCTGAAAGGGCTGACATAGTCACTGATTTTAAATATCTTGGTGTAACACTGTATCCAAATTTGAACTTTAAGAAACATGTTAAAAAAACGGTTAAAACCATAAAGTACAACTTAGCAAATTTTAGACATATTAGAAACTCTCTCTTTGGATGCAGCCAAGATATTTATGCACGCTATGATTCTTTCCCATATGTCTTATTGTATTACATGTTGGGGGCAGGCTGGAGAAACAACCATAAGACCTCTTGAATCCATATACAAACAATATCTAAAAACTCTAGACAAAAAGACAGTTCATTTCCATCACTGTAGGGTACTGGAAAAATGCTTTTTTTTTTTCTTTGCGAATTTTAGATTATTTTCAAATTTGTGCCTTGTTTATAAAATTTGAAATGGTTTGGCCCCTCCTCCACTACACGACTTTGTGTATACTCGCTCAGTCAGCTATATTAGATCCTCCAGAATATCCTCTGCCATACTGTTACGACCAGATAAGGGATATGAGAAGGAAGTAACATAAAACCAGATTTTAAAGGTTATTAAACAAAAGGACTTTATTAAATGAAAGTTTTAAGATTGTTTTAACAGAAGGAGGTGAGGCAAAAGGGAACTAAGGGCGAGCAAGTGCTGATTAAACGAACAAACAAATATAACCAAAAGAGAACTCTAACCAGAGCCTATATCATCTGAACTAGAAACCAAAACGAGAAAGAAAAACCTCACTAACTAAGCTTCTAGCAGATAACAAAAACACATCGAAATCAGCACCTCTAAACTAATGGGGCTAACAGAAATATTCTCTAATGCAATCAGTATCTATAATCTAAACTAAACCCTGCCCCGTCCCAATAAACAAAACACAAACCTCCAGGTACGAAAATAGGAACGAGTATCATGACACATACAAACGAACAACGAGTATCATGACACATACAAACGAACAACGAGTATCATGACACATACAAACGAACAACGAGTATCATGACACATCCAAACGAGGCGAGCTCACAAACAAACAACGAACGAGTGAAGCCGCCACGATGCTCGGGCGGCTGCCGTTTAAATGCCCAGCGATGCTGCTGCCGGGGCGCTCTCATTGGCGGTGTCGGGAAGATGCCGCACCAATCGGTCCCCTGCAGCTGACGAGAATTTTAGGCCCATTTCTAAATTACCATTTATTTCTGAGCTTTTGGAAAAGGTTGTCTTCATCCAGGTTTCTTCTTACTTAAACACTTTTCATATCTTTGATAAATTTCAATCTAATTTTAGAGCTCTACATAGTACAGAATCAGCCTTGCTCAAAGTACACAATGACGTTCTCCTTTCTGTTGACTGGTTCTTCTGCTATTTTAGTTCTCCTCGACCTCACAGCAGCATTCGATACAGTTGATCATGCCATTCTTTTAAAAAGCCTGGAGGCCAAAGTTGGGCTACTGGGAACTGTTCCTGCTCCTATTGAATGTGGCATCCTCAAGGCTCAATTTTAGGTCCTCTTCTGTTTTCCCTATACATGCTTCCACTAGGATCCCTTTTTCAAAACGAGAATGTTGTCCCCGCCTCCGTCAGGCTGGGCCCAATCAGGGACCGGCAACCGCACACCAGTATTTACCTAAAGGGAAACACTGCACACACATATGCTGGGGCGAAACGGCGGCAGCCGTAACACATACCATTTCGTCGCTCTGCATTTGGGCAATCAGCCTTCACTGTGAAAGCCACAACTCAGTGGAATGCCCAACCTGATGATATAAAGAGCTGCAGCTCCATCAGTACAAACCAAATTTAAAGGTCTGCTAAAGGATACTCAGCTCTGTAGCCACTGACATTGTGGGTGTAAGTTATGTGCTATAGAGTACAGCCTCTCACTTTTCTAAGGTTTTTATGCTTTCCTGCTCACCTCAGGATGTCCTTTCTTCCTGCAACGATACTGAGGAGCTAGTAAACCTCTTCAACTCATCCTGCTCTGCCACTCTAGACTATGTAGCTCCTCTAAACACTGGTGCTACTCCTTGGTTGAACGACTCCACTCGCCCTATCAGGCAAGCTTGTAGGAGAGCAGTGCGCAAATGGCAAATGGATAAATTACAGGTTTCATATGAAGCTTTTGAGATCCAGTTGAAGCTTTACCAAAGCTTCATAAAGTTAGCTAATGCACAATACTATTCTGATCTGATTAACAAAAATGCCAATAGACCCAAAATACTGTTTCACCAAATAAACTATCATAAATCCTACCACTACCATAGTCACTATGCCCATCTCGACTACTGAAACCTGTGAGGCTTTTCTAAAAAAATGTATCCAAAAAACTGACAACATAAGAGCTTCTATCTTACCCTCAGGCCCTGACCCATTAGATATACATCACCCTGCCAGTCACCCCCTGCACTTCCAACCAGTATCATCCTCTCAGCTATCTGACATGGTTGTATATGAATTCCACCTACTGCCCTTCTGATATTTTACCAACACGCCTGTTTAAGGAGGTTTTTGTAACGATCTGTCCACTCATTTCAGCCATAGTTAATAGCTCCTTAACTTGGGATGGGAATTGATAAGATTGTTCCGATTCCGATTCCATTATCGATTCTGCTTAACGATTCGATTCTTTATCGATTCTCTTATCGATTCTCATTTGGGAAAAAAAGGTCATCTTCTAAATGTAATGCAGAAGGCATTTGTTAACTGTTATAGCATGTTTAATAAAGAAGCACATGTTGCATCCTGTTGCCATCTTTTTTGGTAAAATGCAGCCAAACTTTGAGGCATTTGAACGGAGTGGGTGACATTGTGAAACTTACGTGATTTACGTGGCGTAATTAGTCGTGCTTGCTGGAATTGATAAGAGAATCGTTAGATAAACTGCCAAACGATTCCATGTCATTGAAACACACGGAACCTCTTCTCGATTTCCATGCCTATCCTTAACAAATGGCAACTCCATTTGTTCCTTTGTGTTTTAAACATGCAATTGTGCAACATCTGCTAAAAAAAACAACAACCCTAGTCTCCAGTGACATGAATAATTTTAGGCCCATTTCTAAATTACCATTTATTTCTGAGCTTTTGGAAAAGGTTGTCTTCATCCAGGTTTCTTCTTACTTAAACACTTTTCATATCTTTGATAAATTTCAATCTAATTTTAGAGCTCTACATAGTACAGAATCAGCCTTGCTCAAAGTACACAATGACGTTCTCCTTTCTGTTGACTGGTTCTTCTGCTATTTTAGTTCTCCTCGACCTCACAGCAGCATTCGATACAGTTGATCATGCCATTCTTTTAAAAAGCCTGGAGGCCAAAGTTGGGCTACTGGGAACTGTTCCTGCTCCTATTGAATGTGGCATCCTCAAGGCTCAATTTTAGGTCCTCTTCTGTTTTCCCTATACATGCTTCCACTAGGATCCCTTTTTCAAAAACATAATATTCCTTACCATTGTTACGCAGATGATACAGAGTTCTACCTACCGGTCACACCCAAGAGCACCTGCTCCTTATGAAATAATTTTAACTGTTTAGATGACGTCAAATGATGGATGGTCTATCTCAGAAGGATCTAGAGACAGTCACCCATGCTTTTATTACCTCTCGGTTGTATTATTGTAATTCCCTCTACATAGGGCTAACTGACTCCATCCTTTCTAGACTCCAAATGGCAAGACTTTTAACTGGTTCAAAAAAGAGACAACACATCATCCCAATCCTGGCACACTTACACTGGTTGCCAGTGAAATTTAGAAACAATTTTAAGATTGTAGTATTTGTTTACAAAGCCCTAAATGGTTTAGCTCTACAATATATTTCTAATATCTTGGTTCCATACTGTGCCCCCAGATCTCTCAGGTCATCATCACATCGGCTCCTCTTAGTCCCCCATTCGCGCCTAAAAACTCAAAAATCAGAAACCATTCTAAATCAAGTCTTTGGAAAGATGACTCCACATCAAACTTTTTTCTGTACAATAAAGTGAAATATTTCTGCAAGTCTTGAAATTAAAAAAAAGTAAAATAGCAATATTCATTAGAATAGAGAAATTAATAAATAATTATGGTTATTGGTTGAGTAGAAATAATAATAGATGAATAAATATGGAAGACAAGTATTTTTGCATCGTACTCACTTAGCATAGCCGTCTGAGGGTAGATGCTCTCCCTGAGCCTCTTAGTGGTGGTGTATCCATACAAGTTTGAGATCAATCCAGAGGCCTGTTCTATGAAGTGAGTTTATCAAATAAGTCATGTTTATTTCAAATGAACTGAAAATGAGCCAGTTACTCATGCTAACTGCCAGGATAAGATGAACCAGAGTTTCTGTAAACTGACCTGGGACAGTGATGATCATACCACTGACTTTCTTGCATGGTGCTATATTATTTCACTTCACTGACCACTATTAGTTGGATACTGTATTTTTTAAATTATTTGTAGACAATAAAACGTTAAGCAAATAATAACTAAAACATATACAGTGATAAATGGTATAGATCTTCATTATATGGTATGTGATATATTCCGTTCAGACTTGTGCTACATAAAATAAGTCACAGTTCAAGTTACCCTAATAGCTCCATAAATATTCAACAGTACTGTACAACTGCAAAAAATTATATCTACCAGAAATGTTAAAACTGTATTGGTTGATAGATTGTGGTCACAATTTCTCAGGCTAGATTTCAGCCTCACCTGAGGCTTAAACAAGTCAATCTGTCTGACTAAAACAGGTTTTCCTGAATAGCTGTGAACTTAAATTACTTTTTTTACATTTTGACAGGGGCTGCACTCATTGCTCACTTCAAATCTGTGGTTGTATTTTTCAGATTTGGTCATTTTTCTTGGTTTAGGTTCTCCCTAATATGCTTCTACATGTGTAAATATGCTACGTAGTTAGTTCATTTCACTTTTGGTCGTTTTTATGACCACCAGTTTGCATAAGGTGTGTTTACAATTCCTGTGTCTGGCTTCAGGCTAGTTCGATCTGCTCTGTGTAAATTAACGCGGACTGCTTACGGAGGCCTGCTTCTGGGACGCTTCTGAACTGGACCATGGCTGGGCCGGTTGAGTTTTAAGCTTTGGCTAGAATGTGCGTCCAGTGGGCGTAGTGCACATGGATGCAGCTCATCCGTGGAATTTGGGGGTCATTCTGCCAAAATAACTTTCTTGTCGCTGCAATGTGGGATCAGTGACGCCCAAAACAATTCTGATTGGTTTGAAGAAATGCAAACAGACACCCAACAATTCCCACTGTGAGAAAGCACTTGGCAACAGTGGCAAGAAAAACTTTCTCCGAGAGAGGAAAGCAGTAAGTTTACTCAGTTGGAGTTTACTCATTGTGGACGGGGGCGTGGTGCATCAGCTGCAGGAGAGAGGTGTGGGGAGGGCTCAGGAGAGCAGCGCCAGGTGAGCGTGATTGGCACACCTGTTTAAAACTGAATAATCACTCTCGCCCCGGGGCCCACGGCAGTAGCGTGCTGGACCAGGAAAAGGACGCACGGACGCCAACACTGGCATACGGCAGCAAGACGCCTGCGAACGGCTGCAGCGTAACACTGTTCCATAGTGCAGTAAAAGAATTCGTCATAAACGAGCTTTGGTCTCTGACTGGTCTGTGTGGAGAACCCACGGTGGCAGCGAGCCTGTCACACTCATCACTGCAGACTATTGGTTCAAAAAAACAAAAGTATCAGTCTCATACAAAGAACTCAGCAGTAATTAAAAACACACACAGTAACAGACTGTTTGATAACAGTAAATAAAGAGTGAGCAGGGAGTTGTTTCTGTTTGTTCATTAAACCTGAACTTGACATTCACTAATCAAACAGCTCATACACACTATGCTGATTGCACTCTAACATTTACACTGGGTTGGCTTATGTGCTTTCTGCTGTGTATCTTTTTATGTCATTCCATCTCATATATTTTGGCAAGACGTAATTCATTGCTTATACTGCATTAGCTTTACAAGTATTTCTACAGATTTATTATTTTATGAGGTTTAAACAGCTAAATGAGTTAATTGCAGCCATAGTAAATGTTTTGAATTGTTATTAATGAGTATTTCTTTGTCAGGTTTACTACATATTTATATCCTTTTGAAAGCACAGCTGTATTTATCGCTATATAAAGACCTACACTGGCGTTCTGGCAGCATGGCAGAGGGCAAGAGGGACAAAGGGAAATATGTGTTGAGTGTCAGCAGTTGTGTTTAGTAGAGCAGTAATAGTGGTTCACAGTGCAAAGTGAAGCAGCACGACTCATGCAACACAGGTCGCGCATGCATAATGCATCAGTCCCCCTGCCTCTTTAAAACAGGGAACTGTCACTCCTGGTTAGAGCCAGCCCTGAAACATATTACACTGTGTCCTACACAGCCCCCCAACCTGGCCCAGCCACACATTAACATGTCTGTTTTCATCAAAACGGCACACCGCCCGGTGTCCACTCGGGACAGACTAGGAGAAATAACTGTTTAATATGTTGGGACAGCAGCGCACAATGCAAAGCTAATCATGGACACAAAGGAACACTGGAAACACTGCTTTGCCTAAGCGTTGTTTAAAGTGGTAATGGTGCTGAGTAAAATTATCAAGTGTTAGATCAACTTCCCAGCAGTGGTGGAAAGTATTTAGGTACTAAGTTAAATGTGTCTGCTGCTCCTTACAATTTGAGGTACTTCTTCTTCTACTTCTTCTACTTCCACTTTATTTTAATATTGAATTTTTTACCTCACTACATTTTATTTAGGTTCTCGTTACTTTGTCTGATTATTAATACAAAATACAAATCAACTAATAAATCAGGCTGTATTATTCTATATAAAACTAGTTAATTAATTATTTTATATTATATAGCGCCAAATCATAACAGAAGATATCTCAGTACACTTACAAAGCAGACTGTACTCTTTATGTATTAGTATATTTAGGCATCTGAAGTATTCAGCATTGAAGGATCTGAATACTTCTTTAACCATTGATTCTCAGCTTTCTGCACCATTGTGAGAATATTGTAGACTTTAATGTCTTAAAACCATGTTATTAACTAATTATGTGTCAGACATATTTGAGGACAAGTGTCTGAAACATTTTGGAAATGTTTGACTTTGAGGTGACATGCAGGACTTGAATACACTATTAGTTTTGGCCTTGTGGGGCAGGCTGTCAGCTCCCTGAAGTCTACAAGTTGATGAGTTATGACCTTCAAATAAGCAGCACAGATTACTTTATATTTATATGAACACAATAGCACGACACAGAAAAAAGTTCAAGTGAAGTAACAGAGTTAATAACATACGGAGGTCAAGCAAACAAATCCAATAGGAGCGGGCAAAAGGGAAGGTCCAAAGTCCAAAAATGCAGGTCAAAATCACAAACAGGTAGGATCAGGATCAAAATAATAAGTTCTAATAAGTTGCTGGATAGCTAGGGGAAACACCCTAGACAATCTAGCAAAGAACTGAGAGAAATGGACCGGTATCTATACTGGGGGGCTGATTAGCTGATGAGGAGCAGGAGAGTGTAGATGTGTGGCAGGCCAGGTAAATGAAGCCAGCAAGTAATGCAGAGCAGGAGGGAGTTGCAGAGTCTGAAATGACATGAGAGTTAGTGTGGCAACACAGGAGACAGACAAATGAAAAACTAAAGCCTGGCTGAAGTTGTGACAGAGAGAAAACAATTCAAACTTAGAAATAATCACCTGATGCTTTTGTCCCGTCACTTCTCTCAGGGCTTCTATAAATTCTTCTCCACTTTCTCCTTGATGTCCCTTTGTCACGACTCGTTGTTGCAATCCATAAATTCAGTTTCAGTCAGTTCTGCTTACTGCTAAAAAAGCTTTAGCCAACCCACAGTGAAATAAAAGGAAATTACGGTAGGCCTATATTTGAACCTGGTATAAACAGTGTTTATTTTGGAAAATCATACACAGATCATGCAGTTTGCTCAATCTTCCCCTCAATCCATACAACGAAGTAGCTTATGCACTGTTAGCATTACCCACATTTATAGGAAATATGCCAGGTTGAAATATACTGAAACCTTTTAGCGTTTTATTTGCCAGTAGTAACTGATCACATGTACATACCAGTGGATTACCAGTCTGGATAGGCATACATTAGAATATATCAGTTGATATGATGCTTACTGAGTGTGTATTCCCATCTAAATTTGCATTAAATTATCATAAATTAACTTGCAGACGAGTGGTGTGCATACCTGAATGTGTTTATCAGGCCATGGTGTCCTCTATGTAAAACCTTTATCTGCAGTAATTAGTAACTATGGCTGTTAAAAACGTATGTATTTACTGCTGGCATGCAGTGGAGTCGATGTACAAAGTTGCATAAACCTAAAATACTTAAAAACTGAGCTTCAAGCTTCAAAACTGTAAATGCACTGACTTTCCACCACTTTATTAACGACACTGATGTTTCTCTGAGATACTCTCTGTGTGCACTATGTGTCTGTTGTATGCAGTGAATAAATGGTTGCTAAGCATTAAGCGGGAGACTGGCATTATGGTGGACTGTTTTGTAAAGCACTGTGATTTGTTTTTTTCTTATCTGCATGTGAGCTGAGCTGTTGCAGAGCCTGGCTCTTTTTTGTTCTGCTGGTTGCCATTTGTTACCCGACAGCGATGATATTCACCAGAGAGATCTAACCTCCACTCATTTACTCCAGTCTGTGCAAGTGTCAAAATGGTTCCCACTGAGAGGAGGTGAAGTCGACTCCGCATGGACCTCTTCCTTTCGCATTTTTATTTTGAACATCCGTCAGGGTGGCACAGATTTTGGTTGTTGCACATAAGCCCCATCCTCCTGGTCTGTGCGTTTTGGAAGCAGGAATGACATTCTGTCATTGGTTGGTGAAGGGGAGCGATGCCAGGGCAGACAGGATGAGGACTAGGCTGTCACTGTAAGCAGTCAAGCGCTTATTCATGAAATGAAATTACCTCGTGACAATGGCACTGCTTTGCTTTTGAAGCAGCCTGTCTTTTCTGAACTGTAAATCCTTTGGCTAGCACCTCTCCTCCCCTCCGCCGCCCCTCCCAGCTCTTTGCCCCCACTAACTGCAGAAGTGCGATTGCAAAGAGCAAGCCTTTCTTACCTCCACACAAAGAAACAGGATTTGTCATCAACATTTTCACACTCTCATAAAAACCCTGAAGGGATAAAGCAAACACTGATTTGATGATAGCTCCCATTTCCCCCTGAATGCATTTATTGGGGGAGCTACTGTAGGTGACTTGAAGTTCGACTCCCGTCTCATTTCCATTGCAAAAGAGAAGTCAAAGTGATTTCCAGCGGAATGTTGCAGGAGACTGGACTCTGATTGGCTGACAGGCCTGCTACCTGTCAGCAGAGTGGAAGCACGCTTCATGAATATCAGTGAAGTTTCAGCAGGTCTTTGGAAAGATTTAGTGGAAGGAACTGAAGGGAAGGTTGTCAGCTGCTGTATTATAAGACTTGAAAGTCAACAGCCACAATTAGGAAAAGTGTTTGAGAATAACAGGACCCTGTCAAACAATTTTTATGAATCAATTATCGTGGAGCATAAAGACACCTCATATTTACATTATATTTCATAAGAATTACATACAACCCCAATTCCAACGAAATTGGTGTTTCAGAAAAATGTAAAATTGCAAAGACTTTGATGATATTTCACAATGTAGATGGTGGGATCTTCAAACATTCAAGGCCCACTCACACCAGAGGTGTTACGGCTGCGCCGCGGTCACCGTAGCAGATAGCTGCCAGTCTAGTCAATGACAGCACTCACACAGGGCGCGTCTCAGAAGCATCTCAGCAGTGTCTCAGAAGCGTCTCCCTGCGCCACGGTGCAAGTTTTCCGTAGCATTTCTATTTTTGACGCGAGCCGCTGCTAAACCTTAGTAAGTTTCAACAGAGCACTTCGCACCAGACATGAAATTCGACACAGAATCAACAAAATAAAACTTCCGCCCCCTTTTAAAATAAAACACAATACGCAGTTCATGTAGCTTTTTACAACTTCACATCAACGTTACGTCATGACCGGTGGCACCAGGTGATCAAAGATCGATCAAAGGGTCTTAACATGAACGATGAGAGACTAATTGTTGAAGTGGAACAACACACAATCATTTATGACACAACAGATGCTTTTTATAATCTCCTCCACGTCGGAGAAGCAAAGTCGGCTGTTTGTTGTTGTTGTTTTCTTTATACACTGTTCGTGGGGTCTTGCGTACGTCCAGGATTCTCATCTGATCTCCTGAACTCGTGTAAATACGGCCGGGTCGCTCCGCTGCCGTTCTGGAAATCACTGCACGGGCTCAGAAACACTTCCAGAAATCACTGCCTGTGACAGTTCGTTGTGCAATCCACAAATATAATTTAAAGCTGCATCATGTGGAAGTAGAAGCAGTCATCATGTGAACATAATCCAGAAATGCTTTCATCTTCTCTGGGCCAAAGTTTGGTGGTCGGAAAACTGTTCTGAGGTCAGATCATTAAAAAATTGTAATTCTTTTTGTAAACCATGGGCACTGTGTCCTGTGGACTAAAGAGAAGGACCATCCAGCTTATCAGCGGACAGTTCAAAAGCCTTCACCTCTAATGGTATGGGGTTGCATTTGTGCCTATGCCGACCCTGTAAAAAAGAAAATGTTGAGAAAACGTAAAATATCAAGTCAACATCATCCAAAGGCGTAGTGCACATGGATGCAGCTCATCCGTGGAATTTGGGGGTCATTCTGCCAAAATAACTTTCTTGTCGCTGCAATGTGGGATCAGTGACGCCCCAAAACAATTCTGATTGGTTTGAAGAAATGCAAACAGACACCCAACAATTCCCACTGTGAGAAAGCACTTGGCAACAGTGGCAAGAAAAACTTTCTCCGAGAGAGGAAAGCAGTAAGTAGGCAACAGTTGGAGTTTACTCATCACTGCAGACTATTGGTTCAAAAAAACAAAAGTATCAGTTTCATACAAAGAACTCAGCAGTAATTAAAAACACACACAGTAACAGACTGTTTGATAACTGTAAATAAAGAGTGAGCAGGGAGTTGTTTCTGTTTGTTCATTAAACCTGAACTTGACATTCACTAATCAAACAGCTCATACACACTATGCTGATTGCACTCTAACATTTACTCTGGGTTTGCCTATGTGCTTTCTGCTGTGTATCTTTTTATGTCATTCCATCTCATTCATTTTGGCAAGACGTAATTCATTGCTTATAACGTGATGCAAGAGATTTTTGAGTTTTCTCAACTTTTGCCTGCTGAGTTCTGCCAACTTGGATCTTCTTGTTCACTTAACTTTATTATCAATGCTGCCATATGTACAGGACATACAGAGAACTGAAATAGCATTTTCCTCTTATTCCTGGTGCAAACAGCAATAGACATGAAATATAAAGTATAAGATATGAAATATAAAAGATATATATACTGTATATACAAGCTAAACGATATCTAAGAAAAACAGTGGCAAATCTAAAAGATTTAAACAGTATAAATATGGCAAGTGTAGCAGTATAAACAGAATTAACTGTATAAATGGTAATGCAGCTGGTCACAATATACTCGGTGGTTCCCTGGTAGAAGGTTCTTCTCAGTCTGCGGAGGAAGTAGAGGCGCTGCTGAGCTTTCCTGGCCAGTGATGCGGTGTAGCTGTTCCAGGAGAGGTCCTCAGTGAGGTCAGGGCTCAACATAACATTTTTTCCCTACTGGCCCCTTGGGCCAGTAGATCAGAGTTTTACTGGCCTCTTGGGTATTTTCACTGGCCGACAAAAAGGAAAATAACTCTTTTAGCTAAATTTTAATTTATTAAATTAATTTCATTTACATTTTACAGACAAGTAAGTAAGGATTGGATGTAATCATACTTGCTTACAGTTTCGGCTGTAGCTTCAGCCTTCGTCGGAGCTGTCAAAGCGTCTTGGTGTGACGTGTCTTAAAACAGCTGACAGGGACGGGAAACCTTTCAAAATAAAGTTCCCCAGCCCAGCCGCGCCTGTCCTCCGCCCTCACGCTACCGATGGAGAATGGTGTCTCAGGTATATGGGAGACACGTTACACCAAGACGCTTTGACAGCTCTGACGAAGGCTGAAGCCACAGCCGAAACTGTAAGCAGGTATGATTGAGTTGGATCTAAACCGTATGAGCACTATGAAACTGTATGAGCAAATTTTCACACTACAAATTTGTAAGTTTTAGTTTTAGTTTAGCTTTCGACGTTACATCGGAGCAATATTGGGACCCGACGTCGACAGTCTTCTTCATTAGAAGAGCGACCGTCTTTTCAAAAGACACGAAGGGCTGCTCTAATGTAATTGTGTGGTAGGCAGCGTTGATTAGTTTAGTCACCTGCTGCTGACGCTCAGCGGTAGCCCATCTCGCCCAAACGTTCAGCGGACCGGCAGCCGGGTTGTCCGCCCGCTTAGCCACCATACACAGTAAATGATTTCTACTCTTATCATGAGCATCCATGCCATGCTTCCTGTCTAAACGGTGTTTTGCAAACAACGTTAATGCTTTTTCCCGGTGAAATTCCTGGTAAAAATCCAAATCTCAAATTTCGATTTACCCATGACTCTGACTGGCCAGTCAACTTGCCCTGCATGTACTTTTACTGGCCCTGGGTCATCGGGCCATGGGTTATGTCGGACCCTGGAGGTGCACACCCAGGAACCTGGTGCTGCTCACTCTCTCCACAGCAGCACCATTGATGGTCAGTGGAGGGTGCTGGGTGGAGGCTCTCTGGAAGTCGACAACAATCTCCTTCGTCTTATCCACATTAAGAGAGAGATTGTTGTCTCTACACCACACAGCCAGCTGGCTCACATCGTCCCTGTAGTTTGCCTCATCGTTGTTGTTGATGAGCCCCACCTCAGTAGTGTCATCCGCAAACTTGATGAAGAGGTTGTTATTGAGTTTTGGTGTGCAGTCGTGGGTCAGCAGGGTGAGGAGTAGGGGCTGAGCACGCATCCTTGGGGGACCCCTGTGTTCAGTGTGATTGCGCAGGATGGTGTCGACCCGGACTGCCTGTGGTCTTCCAGTCAGGAAGTCCAGCAACTAGTTGAACAGTGAGGTGTTAAGTCCTAGACAGTCCAGTTTCTGTATCAGCTGCTGGGGGATGATTGTATTGAAAGCTGAAGTCTAAGAACAGCATCCTCACATATGAGTCCTAGTATGTGATGAAGGTGAAAATGTTTCGGTCTCTTGACTGGAGCTTGTGAATTTGCAAAATCTGCACTGCATGAAATCCACCCCTGAAACAAAGAGACACATATAGCACAGTCAGTTTTGCTAGAAGCACTTTCACAACAGTCTCTGTAATTTATAACACAACACAACTCTATTTCCCCAATATGTGACGTATTACAATGAAGCCATGACAACTCCATCCATATTCAATGACTGAAAAGACAACGACTGGATTTCATGAATACAGTATTGTATTCTCATAACTCACAGTCAGCATCACTCATTCAACTGTAAATACAGTGAATGACATAATAAAAATGTGGTGAATATAACTTTTTGACGACACAACTCTGTGAAATCCATCTGACCCATAAAAGCGTTTGCATGGCAGATTACAAAACGAGTTCTCTTAACAAATTTAGCCACAGTAGATATGCTGGAAACATGCCAGTCTGAGCTAACATAATTTAACATGATGAAAGTAAAAACACACTTAGCTTACCTGCTTGAGCTAAATGGTTGTGGAATCCCACTCCTGTCATTGTTGTATCCAGAAAATGTCCAATGTGCGCTCAGGTTCAGCAGAGAGCCGTTAAAACGGGTTCAAACTGGTATCTACAGAGTTGGCCCAACTTAACTCAAATCTGCTCAAAGAAATTACAAATCCCTGTTAGGCCAATTTTAAATAGTAGTTAGGACAACAATGAGAAGAAATTCCTGGGCGCACAAGATTTTATAGATTGCATATTGCAAAGCCTTATTTCTGAGTCAGTTTAATTTGAAAACTCTAATGATATCAACAATTACTAGTAACCATTTTTACAGTACAGCAGCTTACACATCTGGAAAGGTACCATCAATGCTGAAAAGTACATAGAGGTTATAGAGCAACATATGCATCCAGACAATGTATCTTTCAGGGAAGGCCTTGCATATTTCAGCAAGACAATGTGAAACCACATGCTGCATCCTTCACACCATCATAACATTGCAGGACAAGAGTGCTGAACTGGCCTGCCTGCAGTCCAGACCCTTCACCAACAGAAAACATTTGGTGTATCATAAAACAAAAAATCTGCCAACGAAGGCCCAGGACTGTTGAGCAGTTAGAATCCTGCATTAGACAAGAAAGGGATGACATTCTTCTCCTAAAACTCCAGGAAGTGATCTCCTCAATTCACAGACATTTGTCAATGCTACACGATGGTGAACATCACTCTATCACTTTTTTGAGATGTGTTGCTGCCATCAATTTCAAAATGAGCTCATATTTTCCATGAAATTATAAAATACTTCAGTTTCAACACATATGTTGTTTTTGTTCTATTGGGAATAAAATATGGGTTTGTGAGTTTTGCAAATCATTGAATTCTGTTTAGTTACATTTTACACAACTTCATTGGAATTGGGGTTGTAAATAGATCTTAATTTAATAGCATTTATAGAACCATAAGTTTGTCTCAGAACAGCATTTCTTTTGAATTTGCCAAAATGTCACATTATGATTTGACTATTGAATAATCTGTGATCTCTGGTTATGAAAATTATTTTTGATTTCCAAAAAATCAATTGGCAGAGTAAATATTGGAAAACCAAGGCACTTTCTTTTGATTATTCCACTGTCTGTTTCTTTTCAGTTTTCGATGCCGTCACCTGTGATGGTGATTTTAAACATTGCTATTTCCTGATAATATGGAGAGTTTTTTAAATAATTAATAATCAAGAAATTATCTAATAATGAACGTAACTTTTTTATATATTATTTAATCTACAACTGACAAAACCAACAGAGGACAGCCACAGATGTGTTGTCAGTAGCTCAGTCTGTAGGGACTGTGTTTTGACACACTGATCACAGACACGCTCTGAGGTACACTTCATCACTGCAGCAAAGTGAGAAGTTGAACCACTGGAGGTCAGCTGCTGTTCAGCTGCTCCTTTAGTCTGTCAAATAATTCCATTCAAAGAAAAAAAGTTCATCAGTGCTAATTGGATTTCAATCTGTTTCCAAGCATCCCCATACGCGTCAGTCTGTCAACACCCACATGGCGTTGATCATTAAATTATTATGTATGAAAACATAAAACTCCACTGCCATAAGGCATGCCATCCATCACAAAGACTGTTTTGGTTGGACATTTATTGCTGCAGTATATTTGTCACTGGAACACTGTGTGGGTTCAGGCTCATTCAGAAGACACCCGTGTGCCTCTGTTGGGAGTGAAGCTCCCTGCTGTATTGTTAGCAGCTGTCCTCTGATGAGTGCAATACTGCTGCAGTGAACAGGTAAAGTTGCCGGCCTTTTACTGCCACCGTCTCCTCTGAGTGCCACCCCTCTCTCTTTGCTGAATCCCAGAGGCTGTGTAAAAGCTTTGACTCATGTCTCTGTGTAGCCTATTGCTTTGAAAAATGATCAAAGTACTGCAAGCTAGTGAGGGTTATGAAACAGACAGCGAGCCAAACATCAATTTGTATGAATCAAGCAGCCAATTCTCTTGGGGTCAGGAAAGTTGTCCTCTTTGTGCTTCAAAGGGAGAACTAATGAAGCCAGAAGTCACTGCTTTGTGAGAGGGACTTGGTGTGAGGTCAATTATAGTGACCTGAAGCCCACAATAAACCAATTAGACATTAGCACCAGGCTGTCAGACTGCTGATGAGGGCTGCACTCAACCACCAAGAGTTCAGATATTAAGTTCAGCCAAAGTTACACAGTGTGGTTTATAGAGTGGTAGCTATTATCATCTACCCTCGAATTCATGGAGGTTATAAAACCACTCCCAATGTATTAAAAAATGACTATTACAAATGATTTTTATTCATGCTGTGTGGCTTCAGTTGGTAGAGCAGCTGCACCATGTGTGAAGGCTCAGTCCCTGCCACAGTGGCCGAGGGTTCGAATCCGACCTGTGGCTCTTTCCCGCATGTCATTCCCCATCTCTCTCCCCACATTCCTGTCACTCTTTAGCTGCATTGATACAATAAAGCTTGAGAAAGGCCAAAAAGATATCTTTAATTTTTTTTATATTTAAATAAAAGTATTGCTCATTTCGTCTTGTGTGTCAGCCCTGAAATGGTGACTCCAGGGTGCACCCCACCTCTCATCCAGGATCAGCTGGAATCTACCCCAGCTCCCTGCAACAAGTATAGAAAATTATAGAAAATGGGTGGATGAATAAGTATTGGTCTGAATGTCAGCATGAAACATCTCTAGTTGATTACTTACATTAAGACAAGTAGTTTTTGATTGTTGAAATCTCACTTTTAAATATTAAAAAGGCATTATCTTATTTAAAACATGCTCATTTGCATACACTTCCAGAACAGAAATGCGAACATTGAAGCAAAACAGCCAAAATTCTTAAAACTGAACACTCAGAAAAAAAAGGAGAATTTAATGTGTATAAAAGTATACATGTAATTATGTAAAAGACAGCAGTTACCACATACTGCAACATCTGGAGCACATCATGGCACATAACAAATGAAAAGGACTTCACTCATCACACCATGAAAATGTTCCTATTCTTTAAAAAAAATGTGCATTGTGCATTTGTGTATTACGTGTTCTGCACATGGAAAATGAATGTGTCATGTTTTAAATAAGAAAGTTTTCTTAAGACTGAATATTTCAACGACTTTAATGGATTACCATAAAATTTTGTATAGCCATTTATGTTCCCCAGAGGATGAACCCCACTGACTTTAAATCAGTTAAGAACAATCTAACCCAGACTGACTCTGTGGCACTACTTAAATTATGTTGTAATGTGATGTAATCTGTTCAGTAAATACTGAACAGTGAATTTTCAGACATGAATTTAGTCAGATTTATAGCTTTTAATTGCTGGCACAAAATATTAGTTCTCAGCAACTTCAAGAAATAATAAATCTTACATTTAGTCCTGTAGTAAGCCTACTGGAGACAAAAGCCGCACAGCTCCCAAATGCAAGCAGATTGAGCTGTTTTTGGCTGCCAAGACGGTGCTTTTTGATTTATTGAAAGAAGCAAAACAACAACATGTTATGGACTTGGAATGAGCAGACTTGCCAAGTTGTTTATTGGTTTTGGTTGAGTATTTGACTGAAAATAATTAAAATGATTCATCTATGACCGTAACGCTAGCATCTCTGTTTAGGATAATTCTGTACCTCTTCTAACACACAGCCAAGTGAGACCAGCTCGAGTCAGGCTCACAACCTCACTGAGCTCATGATAAAAATGAACGATAATACCTGACAGCATCATTTTCTCATATTCTCCTGATGCATTATGCAATTTACCAAAAGCCATCACCACGTGGTTCACAACGTGGCTGGACAAATACAGTCACACAGGTCCCACACACACACTTTACTCAGTAATCCAGTCCCGCCCTGCAGTCATTACCCATCCCATCCTGCTGTCTGCCTGTTCTTCCTGACCCCAGTTTACAGTCCCTGCATTTGACACCTGCATACTGCGACACACTACTGTATCTGGCTCTGATAGCACCCTGCTCGCTCACAGCAAGCTATTACCCAGCCTAATTACCAGGCAGCCAGCTATAAGTCAACATAGACTGGGAATAACCATTCAGGTCCAGAAGACAGAGTCCCACCTGCCCCTGAGCAAACACTGCCATCTATTTTAATAAAGATGTTCCCTCTGGCAAGCCGGGGAAGATGATAGAAAACAAAGGCCTGATAAGGAGAGGTGATCTGAAACGTGGACAGAGAGAAAGACGTCATGAAGTGCTGCAGTGTTGTTGATGTGTGCACAAGTCCTTGTGTTTCAGTTGGGTGTGGTAGACTGACATGTCTTCATTTGTGCGGTTATGTCATGTCATTAGTTGTATTGCTTTACTGTCAGAAGGTTGTTGGTTCGATTACTGATGGGGTATTTTGTGAGGTAAGTTTGACTTCTTTTGTAATTCCTATTTCATTTTGCATAGAAAATATGTTTATACACAGGTTTTAAATTAAAATTTTAACTAAGACTTTACACATATGCTAAGAGCTCTGTAAGGTTACATTGGTCCATTCTTAAGCTCAGTGCTAACATCAGTGTGCTAACTTGGTCCCAGTTGTTGCTGCTCCATGCTGACATTTGTACAGAGATAAACACAAATGAAGTTGTTGGAAATGTCCACAGGCAGGCGTGCTGTCACTATTGAAAAAATCATCAGTGGTGTTCAGGGTTGTTATATTCCAGCCCACAAAATGAATAACAAAACAGGCAGGCTTCACAGCCACTGACAACAACTCACTAACTATGTTGACAAAGCCTTTTTGGGGGCTGTTATCTTGTAAACTGCATTATTTCAACTCTGCTGTTGGTAAGGACACAGTGTGTTCTTAAGACTGAACAAACACTGGTTGATGTTAATAAGTGTTAAATGTTAACTTCAGAAAGAGTGAAAATCCAAAACACCAAATTAGTGTTAAGGTAGGTGTTTATGCATGCTGATGACTAAGGTTAGGGTTAGGGGCAAGAAAGATTTTGCACCCAGCGACACAGTCATTGTACTGCAGGGGTCGGGCAAGAAGTTTGAGCAATTTTGACAATCCATCGCGGCCATGATCATGGGGGGGGGGGGGGGGGGGGGGGGGGGCGGGTTGCTGACATGTTCTGTCCTTAGGGAGCACTGTACAAAATGCGTGTAACAAGGTGTATAAAAGTGTGTGGTTAGAGGTTTTACGGCCTTAAACGTCCACTGCCCACAGTCAACCTGCCCTAGCAACCTGCCGTAACCAATGTATACAGCAGCGCAGATCTGCCGACCTTGTTTGGTTTTGTTTTTTTCATTTAATAAAACATATTTGTTCACGTTGTCCGTTGCAAGAGGGACACAGGACACTTTTATTTTCCACAGGTTACAGCGCACGCACGTGCCAATTAGCGTTCCGACCTGTGCGTCAAGTAAAGAGGCTGCGAGGATGTTCTGGCTGCTGTTTTGTCACGTTACTTATCAGCTACTTTTCAATAAATGTTGTGGAATTGTTGTATTTTGAAGGGAAACATGAGGTATAAAATATATATTTAAAAATATATGTATATATTAAAATAAATCAACGTCATCTAGCGGGCCAGATATAATTGATGGCGGGCCAGTTCTGGCCCGCGGGCCGCTAATTGCCGACCCCTGTTGTACTGTTCTTATTAGTTAAGTGTTGCACAGCTGCAATGTTTAAGTAGGTGTTACAAATGAGGGTTAACAAACCCAAAAGGAACAAATTGCTGCATGCCTTGAAAGAGACAGTTGTGTTTTACCAACAGCAACATAGAAAGAACAGAACAGGAAAAGACCTAAGATCGTATTATTGTTACCAATCTCCATTACAGTTTATAGTTAGTTGATGATTTGCTGCTGCTGTGCATCTGTGTCTCTCTATCACAGGTTCCACTGCTACTGTAATCATTTTATCATTCATTGTGATTCATTGTCATTTTATCATTCATTGTGATAAATTGTCATTTTGTCAGTCATTGTAATTGTACAATATGTTTGTGTTGATTTGTTCTGTACACGTGACATCCATTGCATGTCTGTCCGTCCTGGGAGAGGGATCCCTCCTCTGTGACTCTTCCTGAGGTTTCTTCCACCTTTTTTCCCTGTTAAAGGTTTTTGTGGGCAACTTTTTCCTCACTTGAACCGAGGGTCTAAGGACAGAGGGTGTCACTCCCTGTACAGATTGTAAAGCCTCAGAGTGTGTGAATTTGGGCTATACAAATAAATTTTGATTTGAATTGATCTCCCTGTGCCTCAGAATATACATTCCTAGAGGAAGGACTTTTTGTGGACCTCAATCTGTGTGAATTAAGACTTATGCTGTGTCTAAATGATTGTACACTGGACACTTCTCCCCCTCAGTTGTCACCATTTTGGTTACATAACGGAAGGGCGGGACCACAGGCATGCTGAGATAGCACCCTAAGGAAGCTGCTGGAGCTAAAGGGGTCGCAGTAAATACCTCAATATGCAGATGTAAGTTTATATTTATATTTTGGCAGGTAAATTTTGCCACTTCTGCATGGTTACTGTTCAGCAAAGAAAAAGAAAAAGTGGTAAAAATGTTGTGATCGTCATTTCCGGTAAGTGCACAATGGCCATAATTAAAAAAGACAACACTATCCTGCACACGACGCCATAAAGTTCATAGTGTGAACAGTGTACTGCATAGAACCGTACCAACTGAAGTATCCGAATTGAGACACAGCAATCCGGTTGAAGCAAAGTTCCTAAAGTGTTTCAGTGAAATTTGATGATTGAAGTTAAAGTTAAAGTTGAAGTTAAAATGTCTCCTTCTGTATGTCCTGTAATAAACTATAGAGACATCTCCATGGTGTCTCGACTAGAACCCGCCCATCACCACCCTCAAAAGAAGTGATACGTGAACACACCTTGTACAACCCATACACCCGATTGACTCATATCAACCATGACGTGAAACCTAATTTTTTATAGCATCAAAGAAATGCATTGAAACCAAACATACCAGAAACTTCAGTACCTAAAATAACAAAAGAACATGTTTGAGGAAACTGTATGGAGGGGGGCGGGGTTTATGACCTGTACTGCAACCATCCACCAGGGGGGCGAGCGAGATGTTTTGGTTTCACTTTCGGTGGTTGTCATGTTGTCAATGGTTCATCCTGACTGCTGATGGGGAGGAGACAGGGATTATTAACCAATTTTTCAACAACAAACCAAATGTCATTAATTGCCTGTCATATTTATTTATTTATTTTAAGATATTTTTTGGCCTTTTCAAGCTTTATTTTGATAGAGACAGCTGAAGAGTGACAGAGATATGGGGAATGACATGCAGCAAAGGGCCACAGGTCAGATTCAAACCCTGGGCTGCCGCGGCAAGGACTGAGCCTTTGTACATGGGGCGGCTGCTCTACCAGCTGAGCTAAACGACACCCCTCGCCTGTCATTTTTAACCCTTGTATTATGTTAAGGGTCAATTTGACCCATTTCAGTTTTTGTGTTGACCAAAGTAGTGGTTATCCTTTCTTTTTCTTCATGAAATTTTGTGACTTTTCCTCATCTAGGGTCATGAACTGATGTGTAAAATCTGGACACTTTGATGTGTAGTGGAATGTCTGTGCAGAGTTTGTATACAAAGATGATGTTGCGGGTCATTTTGACCCAGACACTTTAATGTGGGTAAGTAGCTGTTCAAATCCAAAGTAAACATGTTTGAGTGCCCAATTATTTGTATTTTGATTGCCTCTGAATAGCCATTCAGACCCAGAGACCCAGGTTTGTGTAGAGAAGGAACTTTCTCTCCCTTGTCGTTGTCAGTGTTCTCATGTCATCTCTTTGACAAACACACCAAAAATGAGCTCCAGAAGGTTTACAGGTGAAGAAGCTTTATCACAGATTTTGAACTGGGATAGTGATGCAGAGGAAGATATTTCAGAGACAGAAGATCTTTCAGAGACCGAGGACAATGTTATTGATGATCCAGATTGTCAATTTTCCTACGATGAGGAGGATTCAGAGGACGAGTCTGACGTTGTCTCTCCATCAGATGAAAACCAAGGAATGCAGCAATCATCATCCACAGAGGGGACATGGGCATCTAAAGATGGTAATATAAAATGGTCAACATCACCACACCAAAGCCGAGGCAGACTGTCATCTTCCAATGTCATCAGAATGACTCCTGGTCTGTATACTGGAAAGCTACCTGGAGGAGCATCTGAGAAGAATCGGGATGCGTGTGGTGCTGGAGATGAGTGAAGGGCTGCAAGGTCATAACATCACATGTGACAACTTCTTTACATCCTACCGCCTTGGAGATGAACTTCAGAAGAGAAAGCTGACTATGTTGGGAACAGTCAGAAGAAATAAGCTCAGAACTTCCCAGTGAAATTCCTCAATATTTGTTTTCACTGAGAAAGCAACAGTTGTTTCATACTGCCCAAAGAGAAACAAGAATGTTCTTGTAATGAGCACAATGCACACAGATGCATCTCTGAGCACAAGAGAAGACATGAAGCCACAAATGATCCTGGACTACAACTTCACCAAAGGAGGAGTTGACAATCTGGACAAAGTCACAGCAACATACAGCTGCCAGTGCAAGACTGCCCATTGGCCTTTGTTGATTTTCTACAATATTGTGGACGTGTCTGCTTACAATGCCTATGTCCTGTGGACTAAAATCAACCAGCAATGGAATGCCGGCAAATTGTACCGACGTCGGCTTTTCCTGGAAGAACTCGGCAAACCACTCATCACACCCAAGATCCAGAGGTGAGCCAGGCCAGCTTGATCCCCAGCAGCTGCAGCTGTCATTGAAAAGGTCAAGCTCAGGTCATCCAACCAATCTGCAATGGATCCAGTGGATACAGGTGTAAAGAAACGGAAAAGATGCCAGGTCTGTCCCTCCCGAGAGGACAGTAAAACAAGTACCTCTTGTGTGAAATGCAAGAATTACATCTGCAGAAAGCACACAGTTACATTCTGTCCATCATGTGGAGAGCAGTGAAAATGTTGAAAATTGAAAATCTGAAAAATGGGCAAGTTAAATGAAAAAAAAATGTGTTTGTGAAGAGGGAAAAACTTTAAATAGTTCTTAAATACCATGTTGGAATTAAAAATGTATTGTATGTTTCTTTTCTAAATGTTTATATAATCTAAAATAAAGTTGTTATTGGTTTAACCTGTTTTTTTGACTGTTTTGATTGGATTTACACCTATGGGTCAAAATGACCCGCAACCTAATCAATGTAATTTTTTTTCAACATAATATGAGGGTTAATGAGAATTTTTTATCCAGCAGAAACATGATGCAGCCATAACAGGCGTTTGCTGGGATCCTGTCATCCTCTGCGGGGGTCTTTTACTGCTGGCAAGAAATGTACAGTCATGAAGGAAAGCGTACGTTCCAGCACTCAACAGTCAGTCAGCGCTGGATAAATCAGTTCTTAATTAAAGTTGTACTAATTAAGATTGTGTTCAAAAGAAGCAGGGCTTTGATAGTATTAAAGTGATCACAGAGGAGCTCACAAAGTGATGTTGTACAGCAGCTAAATGCTGATAGCATCTCAAACTATCCACAGAGGAGTTTTCTCTCTATAATCCAATTCTGCTAAATTGGTAACAGAACGTTGACTGCATAAAACTTGTTTAATGTTGCCTGATATACAGTAATGTATGTAAAATACAATGGCATTTTTAATGTGTCTTTAAAAGAAATCAAATCAAAATGTTACTAAAATGTTAATCCATTAACCTACATGTAAAAGACTGATACAATAACTTTCACAATAATGTGTCATTTAGCATTTTGGTCTTGAGCAAGTCTTCATGGTTTACTCCTGAAGCTTTGTAAAAGACAGCAAGTGTACCTTGCCTTTGCTGTCTTATCCATTGTATATACAGTATGTATATAGTCTCCATGACCCAGTTTCTGAAGAGCCAATGTGAAGACTGGCATTGTATCCACTTAAGCCAGCTTCAAGTCAAGTTCAAGACACTTAAGGAACTGCAGTTTTTGCCATTTGGCTTCATTTTTTTCAGCCCAGGAGTTTGCCACTTGGTCCTATCCAAGGTAGGGAAGACTACACACTGTTCATGTGGACCACTCATGGGCAGCGGGCCTTCTTGTAAACTTATAGTTGCTTTGAAGGCAGCAATATTTCCCAGATTTGTGGCAAGAAGTGAGAATAACAAAATAAAATAATATCAATGATAATTATTACATTACATTACATTACATTACATTACATTACATTACATTGCATTTAGCAGACGCTTTTATCCAAAGCGACTTACAGAGGAGAACATAAGCTGAAAAGGTGTAAAGGAGCACAGAGTAGTTGTTAGTTTTGTTAGGCAGGGAAGCAGTCTCGAAAGAGAAAGAGGTAAAAGGTAGAAAGAGATGTTGCAGTTCTTGCAGCCGTTGGTAGGTCATTCCACCATTTGGGGACAACCACAGAGAAGAGTTTAGAGTGACCTCGCTTTGCAAGAGGCGAGGGTACAACTAGACGGTTTGTATGAGCGGAGCGTAACGCCCTGGTCGGGACATGAGCCTTGAGTAAGACGCTGAGATAGGCAGGGGCAGATCCTGAGATGGTTTTGTAGGCTAGCGTCAGAGCTTTGTGTTTAAAGATGATTAATAAATTTGATAATAATAGCTGGGATAGGAAATTGCAGACTTTTTCAATGGGACAGAATTTCTTAAATTTGTGATTAGCATGCAGTTGTGGTTAAACACAGAGCATGAGGTGTTGATTACCTTGATGTTCTTGAGAAGGTGGGCCAAAAATGCAATAATCACCCGTTGGCTGGCTCCGTTAAAATTTCCATATTTTGATGGGCAGAGGGAAAAATGGACAAACTGTTGCAAAGAAGACTAAATACTCAGCACTCATCCTCTTTGACATCGATGCTGAATTGGATCTGAGACCATTCTGGAAGCCAAATTCAATGATCATTTAGTAGCCTTTTTCAAAACTTTAGTCTGCATCTAATGGCCTTCATCAGCAAATTGAACTTGTTTAGGTTTGCTGAAAGAAGCTGTGCTGTGTGTGCAGCTATGTGATTCTGAGGTTAAAAAATGTAATATGTGCAATATTCTTACTTGTTTAGCTTCTGACTATAATGTGCATTGATGGAAAGGCTTTTGCCTCCTTCAAAACACAGGATAAAAGATGGCTCAACCCTGCAGACTCTGCAGATCACTCAGGCTACATTGTGGTAACTGTGGCCAACTTAGTGAGTATTGCATTGAAACTATTGTCACTGGTCTCAATAAGCTGTTCTTATTCTGGTCTTTGGCTTGTATTTGCATTATAGGTCCACTGTCCCTTTTTACCTAACATCAATAGGTATGTTAAGTGTGTGTATCCACTAGTGTAACAAAGCTGACTAAGACCATCTACAGCTGTTAACTTTGTGTACACTGGACCGGGTTGTCTGGTAAAATGCTGGTTTAAACTGCACAGGCTAGTGCTTCAAAATCAGTTGACATTGCACAGCATGATGACTTTATCTTAATGTTTGGAGTAAACATTTTCAGAACTATAAATAATAACATCCTTGTGTTTTTGGATTCATGCTGTGGATGTTATTATTTAAAGTTCTGAAATTTTTAATCCAAAAACACAAAACCAATTTCGGCTGAACTTGACTGTGCCGATAAGTTTTTCTCTGCAGTTTTACAACTCCCAAAGTTCTTCAAATGAAATGTCTGGTGAAATTATGACCCAGGTTTATTCAAGCCACTTGCATAATGTAGGTCATAATTAATTTCATGGAGAAAACAATGGAGAACAAAGACAAACAGCCAGACTAAACAAAGTAGGATATTCATTATTTTGTGTGATTTAATTACAAAAGGGGACGTCTGTGCGTTTGCAGTCTAACAAATTGCCTCCCATAGTATATTGAATGCCAGACATGAATCATTTGTCATATTTCATTATGGCGCAAACCAGGAATGGATATGCTCTGATTTCCATGCTTTCACCTGATTACTATTCCCACATTTAGTCTTACCACTGCTGTTGCTGCTGCAATGGTGTGTGTGTGTCGTGGGTGTTTCTGCAGTTGTTTGCTTTGTGCGGTTTTGTTCAAATGTAATTCAACAGCAGATTATTCATTCTTTATACACACCGTACTCTAGTACCAGTGCTTTGTCAGGAATTCATCATTTAAAGGAAAATAATCCAGGGCGGTGTTCAGCTCAGTTCGTAGAGCAGCTGCCTCATGTACAAAGGCTCAGTCCTTGCTACAGCAGCCCAGGTTTTAAATCCGACCTGTGGCTCTTTCCCGCATGTCATTCCCCATCTCTCTCTCCACATTCCTGTCACTCTTCAGCTGTCTCTATCATTTTTTTTTTACAATTTTTGCTTTAATTATTTAGTCTTGACCTGTAAACTTTACTCAGTCTGTCATGTCTAGCTCCTTTGAAGTGATTCTTTAATTTGCAGTTTCCAAAGAGGTATATATATATCTTTCATTCTCACCTACTTTAATTTTCTGCTGTCAAACTGCATTGGAAGTATCTGATTTGTTTTGTTGTTTAAACTGTTCAAAGTTTTAAGTTCAAAACGATATTATAGAAAAAAACATTTGCAAAGATCATTAACAAACAGAAAATTAAATGCCCCATGAAACAACGAACCTAGAACATTTTAGAGAAAGAAATCAAATACAAATATGGTGACATTTCAGCAGACATATCAACAGAACATAAAACAGTGACTTTACAAACTGTGAAGGTAGATACCAACCTTGAGCACAATGTTTTGACATAAAGTGCATTTAAAATGTCATCTTTCAAATCTTTTTGTTTCCTCAACCACCACCTATACCCTGTATTCAAACTGTTGTGCAAATGTTTTACAAAGATTAACATTCATATTCTAAAGGTTTGATTTAATGACAAAAAACCCAGACAGATGTCTCTCCTGCAAGATAAATACTGGATGCCTGAATGTTTAATGTTTCTGTGAACACAGAGGGTCACGAGGGTCTTCACATGAAGAGACACATCTTTTTGACATCACACGTGACTGCTGTGACACACATCAGTGAAACAGGAAAGACCCTGGACAAGAAACTGAAAGAACACCAGCAAACAGATGACATTATCTGTCGTTGAACACCAAACCAGCCACAGCGTCCACTGTGAAGAGGACAGCCAAAGAAAGATCAAGTATCAACATTTATGTCTGAAGCCAGAGAACATCTTAAACTACTTATGTCACATTAAGAAACTTGTGCTACTCCCACCCTCTGAAAAGGCCTGTGGGCGATGAAAGACTGCTATTCAGCAATACACACAAAGTCATCCTATTGGTATCATGAATGTCTGTGCTAAACGTCTGGACTAAAATGGTGAACTGCCAGACTATGTTCTGCCATCTTTAGAGCAAGATGCTGTAATAAAGCTACAAATGGTTTAGTTTTGTAAATATTTATATTTATCTGATGTCTGAGTTTTTCATGTTCAGTCCTTGCTTTGCTACTCTGAAAATATGAAGGGGAAGACCTGTTTTGTTTTACTGAGTTTAATTCTGTTGTACATTCACAGCCCCCTACAAAAAATATACTCTGTCATTAAAACAGTCTATTATAGGACCGCTCATAATTACATCCTAATTTAGCCTGCTCTATTGTATACAAAGCACAATAATTAATGTCTCAATCAACCTTTTGGAAAAACGAATTATATTACTTCATTTTGAATTGCTGTCACATTTGCATAGCGATTACCGTGAAAGAATACCTGTTAGCGGAATTACCAATGAAGATAATTACAAACAAAAGCATTGTAGTATTATTTAATGACAGGTTAGTTACAGGTCTTTATTCAACAAATGTAATGTAACCATTCTGACTAAATTTGTATGCATGTTTTGTTATATAACAGTCAGAGGTAACTTTTGAAGCTAAGAACAACTGTAAATGTGTCCTTGTTTACATTACATTACATTACATTACATTGCATTTAGCAGACACTTTTATCCAAAGTGACTTACAGAGGAGGACATAAGCTGATAAAGGTGTAAAGGAGCACAGAGTAGTTGTTAGTTTTGTTAGTTTTAGGCAGGGAAGCATTCTCGAAACAGAAAGGTTTTTACAAGTTTTTTAAAGGTAGAAAGGGATGTTGCTGTTCTTGTAGCTGTTGGTAGGTCATTCCACCATTTGGGGACAACCACAGAGAAGAGTTTAGAGTGACCTCGCTTTGCAAGAGGCGAGGGTACAACTAGATGGTTTGTATGAGCAGAGCGCCTTTACTAAGACGGTGAGATAGGCAGGGGCAGATCGTTTCCCCTTGTACTTATGAATTATTTTCTTGTAGGTCTTTCTCACAGCAGACATTTTGAGTTGCGACAGCATGAAAAGCACTGGTATAATTGGTGACATACACAGGTGCTTTCTGTGAAGGTTGCAGAGAGCCCTGGTAATTGTGCATGATTCATCAGGACACCAAAGTAGAATGGAGCAATCATCAGTGTTGATCAGTAGCACTTGTTCTGCTGTTCAGATTGAAATATCTGCTGTGACTAACATTTATTTTCTCTGGCCTCTCAAATGCCAAAATATCAGTTTGAAAAAATAAAAAATAAAGAATGAAAAGAGCTATTTTAGCTAGAACGCTGACAAGACTCTTTAGGGATGGTAATGTCAGGTCCAGACTGAAATAGCTCAACATCACATGGTTTACAATGAAATCTGGTACAAACCTGAGTTACCATGTTTTGCATGTTGTACAGACGTCCATCACCCAGATTTCCCTCCAATTGCGCCACCTACAGGTCAACATTTTTACTTTTCCTGTAAAATACTACATGAATGGGTGTACAACTGGAGAGATTTTGGTACATACACTGTCGTTTATTTGGTTTAGTCCTGCACACACTGCCCTGCTGCCCCAAATACTCACTTGAGCACCAGATTTGTATTAATCCACAGCTGAAAACAGTCCCCAGTAAAACCACTATTTCCTCCGGTTTGAGTAATGTTTGATTTAAACTACAGTGCCCAGCTGTTTTGGGAAAACACCTGTCCATGTACCATGTGTACCAGGCCTCTTGCCCAATGTGTTTTGGGATAAGCTTCAGTTCCCAGGATAAATGGATTTAGATCATTAATGGCTTCCAAACACTTGCAGATGGATTGTGTGTTTCTGGGACCCTAATTATCATAAATCAACTTCATGGCACTGCCTGCAAACACAGAACCAACACAAACAGAATATTTTGGACCGAAATAGCATTAAAGAAAGTGAAATGGATTAACATAAAAAAAATCAGTGGCATTGAAAAACGTTCTCCTGCTGCGAGAGCAGTAGCTTCATAAAAATGTGTATGAGGGATGTAGAGCTTAGTGTCGCACTCAGACAGAGCTAAGCAAAGAGACTTTAGCACAATGGTTGTGGCCATTGGTGCTATCACTGTCCACCGCTGACAGTTGACATTGTCTCTGGTGTTGCCTCTGGTGAGAACAACAGTGCTGACACTGTTTTTTATGGGCTCAAAGAAACAAAGTTTACCAGCAGGCAAAAATATTTCAGCCCTGATTCCCACTTGACCTTTGTGTTCACAGTTGCAGCTCTGCAGCATTTTGGCCCGTTAAATAGTCTCTAAGGTTTAAATCACAGCAGAAATACTCAGGATAGCTTGCTTTGTTTGGACTCCATCATGGTTGCCCTCTCAGCAGTCACACAGTAAAGTATTACATTTGCATGTTAAAGTTCACAATAGTTAAACTCGACCTGAAAACTCCAAAAGGGAAAAGGAAAGATTTAGCTACTATGTCTGTAAACGTCACATTTTAAGCTAGTAGTACTGCGTCAGCATATAGCCGATGGAGGATGTGATCCAAACATTTACAATAACTCCAGAGTGTTGCAAAGTCCAAAAGTTAAACTGCGCTGAGAAAAGGTAGATAAAAACATGAATTTCCAAACCAAATATTCTGCTTCAATCCATATTAGTCCAATCCAATCCACTTTATTTGTATAGCACAGTTTTATCAAACACAGGGTTTCCAAAGTGCTGCACAACAAGATAGAATACAATAAATAGCACAATAGAAACAGAACAACACATGAAACAGATAAAAGAACGATGAAAAACAATAAAATAAATTAAAAAATAAAAAGCACTACCCGCACACGATACAATAAATAAAACAGACAAAAATAAATACGGAAATAACAAAATGCATGTATACACATAAAATCAACCATCCACATGGTGTTAAAAGCCAAAGAGAAGAGGTGGGTTTTAAGAAGGGTTTTAAAATGAGAATGAGAGGAGGTCTGTCTAACATGCAGCGGCAAATTGTTCCACAGTTTCGGAGCTGCAACGGCAAATGCTCAATGCCCTCTGAGTTTAAGCCAAGGCACTGTCAGGAGCAGCTGGTCAGCTGACCGGAGAGATCGGCTAGGCGTGTAGGGGAGCAACAGCTCGTAGAGGTAAGATGGGGCAAGGCCATTCAAGGCCTTAAAAGCAAATAAAAGAACTTTGAAAATGAATCCTAAAATGGACAGGCAGCCAGTGGAGTGAAGCTAAAATCGGTGAAAGCATTTTGTACCAGCTGAAGACGGCTAATCGAGGACCCACTAAATAAAGTGCATTGCAGTAATCCAGCCGAGTGGTCACAAAGGCGTGGATTCCGGTCTCAAGGTGCTGTCTCCGAAGGACTGGTTTTATTTTTGCCAGCTGCCTTGACTGAAAAAGCTGGACTTCACCACAGCTTTAATCTGGCAAATTTAAGATCAGCATCCACTTTTACCCCTAGATTATTAACAATTTGGACACGATAATGTACTAAGGAACCCAGATAAACTATAGTCAGCCTTTAGTCCAGGAGGCCATAGTCTATGCAGGCCCACTGTGGTTTCTGATTTATTTTTATAAATACAAATGTTGTAACAGCCCTGTAACACATTCTACCACCATGTTTCAGCTTGTCAGTTTGGTCAGCTTTTCTAATGGTCACATACACACATTTCCATGCTCTAGTTGAAGTGTAATGCAATGCACTAAAAGGTGCTACCTCATTCATTTTTCCCCCAGTGAAATAAACTGGCAACAGATAAATTTCAACTTCAGATTAATGCATGAACATTCACGGCAGATTATTTTATGTACAGCCTCTTGACTTGACAAGAAAGACAAATGTGTTTGTTCTCACTTTATGATCAACATTTAATGAAAAAAATGGCCCCACAGCAATTAGCACTTACCACCAAGACTCAATATCATATAACAGCAAAAATGTCACCCCCGGATGATTCAGTCCCACAGAGGACCATTTGAAAGGTTGTCAAAGCACAACAAGTTTTCCTCTAGTTTCATGAAAACCCCATAGGTGCTTCTAAGATATTATACATAACTGAGGGACTGTTCATGCTATTGCACTCCTTATCCACCAATCATTGTTTTGAAATGAATAGAATGAGAAAGTGATACACATAATTCCCTAAAGTTTGGTCGAAATCCATGTGAGATATTGCATGTGATGGGCAGATGAACAGACAGATGGCCCAAGGCAGTGTTCTACAGTCCATCTAGTCCAGTCTACACTCTATCCTTTCTGAGGGGCTCAACAAATATGGAAGTCAAGCCTTTGCAGACATCTCTTAGGGACTTGAGTACTAATCTAAATGACAGGACTCTGTCTATCAGTCTACTGAGGGATGCGAATATTCATTGTTGGATGGTACTGAAGAGAGAAAGGGCGAACAAAAGGGACCCAGAGAAATGTGCACTTGTTATATTCACTACCCACACAGAGCAGTCTGAGGTAAATAATCAAATATTTTGATAGCATGATTATACTGTAGTTAATGATGTCAGTGTTTGATTCAATGTGTTTATTTCAGCTTAAACCGATCAGCCATAACATTGTGACCACTGACAGGTAAAGTGAATAACACTGATTATATGAATGGATATTTCAGGCAGCAAGTGAACATTTTGTCCTCAGAGCTTCTCCAAAACTACAGCTTTTTGGGGGGCATTGGTCAGTACCTTTCAAAAGTGGTCCAAGGAAGGAAAAGTGGTAAACTAGCAACAGGATCATGGGTGGTCAAGGTTCACTAGGGAACTAAGGCTAGATAGAACTAATTAATTAATGTACAGTAGTTTAAAATGCTGAAAAAGTGAATACTAGTTCTGATAGAAAGAGCATCACATTTTGTTGCATATGAGGCTGTGTAGCCACAGACTAGTCAAGGTGCCCATGCTGACCCCCGACACTGCCAACAATGGACACAGGCATCAAAACTGAACCACAAAGTAATAGAAGAAGGTGGCCTGGTTTGATGAAACACAATGTACTATGGGGAGAAGGCAAACCAGCGGCGGCTAACTGATGCTTTAGGCAATGCCCTGCTGGCAAACCTTGGATCCGTACCACCTACATACCCATTAATGCAGACCATGTACACCCTTACAAGTTTCAGGTGTTGAAATGGCCTCAAGATTTCCCATTCCCATTAGGGATTCCCCTCAATCCAATTAACTGAGCACCTGTGAGATGTCCTGAACAAACAAAGGAGGCCCCACCTCAGAACGTTGTTGGATGTTTTGGCGGCAAAAGGGGACCTACACAATATAAGTTTAGTTTGGTCGTCATGATGCTATGGCTTCAAAATACCCAGTATACAATCTGAAATAGAACAGTGAGCTGAATCAAACAGTCTATTAGAGGAGAACAACAGTCAACCATTAACTGTAACCTGTAGGGATCCAGTCACAGATCTGCTATTAGTGTCTGCAATATGAAATATACGTCAGTAAGATGTTACAATAAAATGAGAATGAGGGTAAGAAGACCTGGGGATGTAAATTGTCTGAAGCTGTAAACCTCATTTTGAAATTTTTGAAATTAACAGCCCAATCCTGCCTCCCTGTTTCTCATAACAAACCTCTTCAGACAGCTCTATTGTCTCCTCCTTTATTCAGATAGAATGAGAGAGAGAGAAAAAAAATGAGGCAGCATGCAGTGCATGCAAAATCTATGTGAGTAGGCAGATGCTGAGAGCTGTGATATTGCTCTTGGTATCAGAAACTGAGGTGAAAATGGAAGATAATCACACAGTAACACTGACCAATGACATCAGACTAAAAAGGCCAGTGATGGTGTGGCTGCCATACAGTATGTGGTGTAAATGGACGAGTCACACAAGTGCCTTCTTTTTTTCTTTCTTTTAGAGTCAGCTCCTCATACACCATCCAGCGGTTAGATGTATTAACAATAGGTTTGCACAAAGGTATGCATGAGCCATTATCTACACATTAAGTGATAATTATAAAAGAAAAGCATTTTATACTTCAGAGCAGGTACAGTTCAGTGTGGTACCCAGCTGTGTGTATATGTGAGGCATAGAAACTGAAAAAAAGATAGCTAATTATATGTACAATGTGTAATATGCACACTTTGTTAACTATTGCAGATAAGAGTTATATACAGTACATCTGCCCCCTGGTGCTCTAAATACTCACTAGAACAATAAATGTAATTAATTTGCACCTGAAAATTAGGCCACCAAACCACAAATTATACTGTATCATAGAACTGCATTGCTATTAAAAAGACATCAGTGAGCCACACTCTTACACTGGGTGACATGTTCCTTCATTACGATGAACACACAGTTTGTTTTGACTCAATCCCACATAATGTGTCCTGTTGCCTGAAATACTTACTAGAGCACAACATGTCCACTATCCACATCCACTGCTGAGAATTTTCTCCTGTTTGAGGAATATTTCACTGAAGACTGCAGTGAAATTACTGAACTTTTGATTTAAAAAAAATATTGGGGTAGAGATGTTTACAGTAAGGGACACATTGGTCTCATCTTTTAAACGTTTCAAATGCATCACACGTGTAAATGTTGCACTCTCAAGTAGACATGACTCCGCGCTGGCCGATGACATCACATGAACTCTGACCTCAGTCCAAAAAAATATTAAATAAAAGCAAAATAAAAATACAGTTTCAATAACGACTGTTTACTTCCTACTAAGTTCTCTGGCTCACTGGCATCTTACTTATTAAAAATGTAAAATATAAAAATGTAAATTAAATAATAATAGGCTATTTACAGCTAGGTCTCAACATAAAATATAAAAGACTGAAGGGAAGGACAGCAGAAAGCTCTGTAGATAACCCCTATTAAGCTATTAAACTGAGCTTTCTTTCTTCCCAGCAGCTCCCGCTATTTACTTTTTGTCCGTCTTTTATGCTGCTAGCATGCAAACCTTTACCATCCTCTGTACCTCTCTTGTCCTTTGATTCGCTTCTATTAACCGAGAGGTGGGAGAGGAGGAGCAAATAAAACAAGATCTAAAAAGAATCGATAAATGTTTCATCAGATTTAAAAGACAGTGTTAGCCTCAGTTTTATGGGTACTACGCTACAGTTTCAGGGTGGCCAAGTCCTTGGGTTTAAAAGAAAGGTTTATGGTGCTGTAAACATAGCCCAATTCTCTTTTCCATTTCAACCACATAAAGTCGTGACAGATCAGTAAATCTGCACAGGAGAGTGGTAGCTCTTTGCCCCATGCTCTTTCTCCACTGCAGGTTTCTCTCCACTTTCTCCTTTCTTTGCACTCAAGAGCACATGAAGGGTAAATGCAGGCTTCTCGTTTATAGCAAAAAACAAATTGTAGAAAAGAGGACCCATTTTTAGCAATGACATGCTTCATACACACCATGGACCACACAATTATTGTCTATTTCTTTGACAAATTTTAAGTGTACCACAGTAATCGAAGTTAGGTCTACTGACCTGGTTAATTCTTTCCGGGCGTTCGACATTTCATGTCTTTATTCAGCAAATGGACCTTTGGACTGATATCATTTCGTTATTGTTTCCATAAGTCAAGACTGAACTTCTACATGCCTACATGCCTACATTAAGAAAAAAAATCAATCTTAATAACTCAATTTAGTTTTAAGTGCTTAAATGTCATTTTCTGCAAAGCAAAGGCTTTTGATAACATCAACCAAATGGTTTATGATAAGGTAAATATGTCAATCTACCTGTGAGATTATATATGGGCGGTTCAGAGATAGAGCGGGTCATCTAATCATCACTAATCAGATGATCGGCAGTTCGACCCCCGGCTCCTCCAGTCTGCATCTCCAAGTCTCTTGGGCAAGATATTGAACCCCAGATTGCTCCTGAAGGCTGCAGCCATCAGTGTGTGAATGTGTATAAATAGTTAGCTCCTCCAAGTGATGAGCAGCTGGCACCTTGCATGGCAGCTAATGCCATCAGTGACCACAGGAATGTGTGTGAATGGGTGAATGAGATATGTAGTGTAAAAGTGCTTTGAGTGGTCAAAAGACTAGAAAGGAGATATATAAGTACATTTCATTCCATTTACCTTATATCAGTACCAAAGTTAATGGCACCTGCAAGTGCAACTAGTCCTCCACGAGTTTAGTTGATGGGTGAGTTATTCTTTCAGCAGCTAGTAAGCTAGAGGTCTAATAAACTCACATAGATATTTTCCAGACTTGTAGTCCTAAATGATTATAACTCAAGTGACATCACTTAAGGACATCAAGTGTCTTGATTGACTGTCTTTTCGCAGTTCTTCAAATTGTTGAACACTATAAAAAAAGTTAGGGAACCACCAAAGCCATTAGGAAAGTGTCCCACCAATAAAATAAAGAATCACTCATTTGTTCTAGTACAATTTTCTGATAAGACCCTCTACTGCCCTTGTGAATTATGACCCTTATCTCTGGAACAAAGGTTTAAGTAATGTGAGCCTTAAAAACTTTAGGTACTGGCAGGATGGTTTGGCAAAGCATGTGGCTTTGACATGGTACACTGCTGTTAGCATCCTGTTCCCTGCCGACAGTCAACCTTTCCAACCATTCCATGTCCACAGCTTTATTTAACCTTTAAGGTCCAGTGTGTAAGATTTACGGATCTCATATGGAAGAAATAATAATATAGAAGAAATATAGAGTTAATAAATGTTTTTATAAAAATTCTCATGTTTTTGTTATTTTAGGATGGACCTTATATCTAGAGACATTGTGGGCACTCTTCCATTAAGTTTTTCATACGTTTTATGGCTAGTGTAGTTCCTTCTTCACTGAAGAGAAGGTAAATTGGGACAAATATAAACTATGTGTAGGAGCCATTCATTAATTTTTTTCTTGTATTATGACACCTGCTGGCCAAATGTGGTACGTGTTTGGAATTGTAGAACCTGGGTTTTGTGTAAGTGTCGCCTGGTGGGCGGGATGCTGAATCAATGCACCTGCGGTCTAATCAGGAGATTGTGTCTGGAGAAGGCACTGGCACTTGGACTCTTAGAAGTTTGGATGTTGGAACTGTGAACTGTGATTTAGAATTTGAAAGACGCCAGCAGGCATAAGGTTTTTATTTATATACGTTGGTTTACTGCTATATACCTACATTGGTTTATTGTTTTGTTTGATCGAGGATTTTGTTTGTTTATATTCTGAGTTAACGTGACAACTTTATGAGAAGACCTTTGTTTAATAAACCACGTTGAAAATTAAGAACACCCAATGGCGTCTGAAGTGACTTAAAAGAAGACACTACACTATGTATATTTTAAAGTGCATACTCAACACTGAACGTCTTTAATTTTGTAACAATCCATCGTAGATTTCACCATAGATGTTGAAATATTTTACAGGGATCGAATATGTTGATCTGCTGGTGGCGCTAAAGGAAAGTTTAAGGGATCAGCAATGTTATAACGATTCAACTTGTGGGGTGGACCACGGCTTGGTTAAAGTACATTTATGTTGCCTTCACACCAGGATAGTTCAGGGGACTGGGCGGGGGCGATTGGACGGGGAATGCTAAAAAATTTCACATCTTCATTTGGTTTAGTACACTGAACGTGTGACACATGTAAAGGCCCCCTCAGTCTGTTATGTCTTTTTCCAATACAAACCATTTGTCAGTTTTTAGTTTTTAGGCAGAGTTGCATTGTTTTGTTTTAAGACACTGACTCTCATTTCTAGAAATATTTCAGATTTCACAGGAACAAGTGAAATAATTACACCTCAGAAGAATGTTTTTCTCTAGTTTTTTTTGGGATCACTTCTAACAAAGCTGTCAAGTAAATTGGAAAAATATTTCATCTCCATTTTCCTATAATATAACATGATTCTATGATGATTTGCTTTTCTATAGTGAAAAGTTTACGAGCTTGTGGTTGCCTTTAGCTCATCTGTAAATCTGCCACACAAAAAATATGGATGAAACCACGTTTATTTCTAAATCATGTCCTTTTATATCAATTTACGAGCACTTGAAACAGCACTCATAAACAAAAGAAAGCCCCTCTCGCTGGTTCCTTGGTCCCCCTGGACCACATAAGCAGCGGTAGTGTAGAGTTAAATTTAGGTCAGCACTTTATTAAGTGTAACAGATGCCTTGCTCGGTCTACCCCAAGGTTAGGGAATTGCATTTGCGGTCTGCTCTGACAGAATGGCAGACAGTTATGATAAGAGAGCGGCAGGGTGGAATCCATTTAACCTCCAACCACTGCAGCGGGAAGCCAGCCAGGTCAGTGTTATCCTCCATAGACAGGCCGCGGGAGAAGAGGCCGAGACAGAGCTAACAGGTGGTGGAGGCGAGTTTTCCCAGGCCAGGGAACCCACCACACACCAACTCATCACCCCAATTTCTATATCATTAACCTCACTCAATAACTGCAGTGTTACTCAAAGCACAGGAGGAGGTCCCTTGCACACAGGAAGGTTGTACATCCATCTATTTAAATGAAACTGTTTATTTACTGCGTGTACTTTTTTATTTTTTTATGTATCTGGTACTCATTAGCTAGAAAATCAGATTGAACTGACATTTCATTCAATTTTCTTTACTTTCATTTTGTGTCTTTGCTCAGTAGATTAGATCACTAGCTAGTCTGTCAAATTGGATTCACTGTATGTCAAACGCACACAGTGTCATTGACTTTAAATCAGGCTATTACAACATTAGTTTTCTGGCTGGTAGCTGAACCAAAAGGTTTGATGAGCTGAGCAACTTTAATTTGAATTATCCCCTGTGTTCTATCTAGACACGTCCTATTCCCTGGAGTAATTGTCCTGACCATTGCATAAAACCAGTATGGGTGGAGCTGAGCTTAACATGGGGACCAGCTTCAAGTGGACGTTCAAAAAACTGCAGTTTTTTGTACTCCACATTAGCTTCACTTCACAGCTATGGTCCATCATCATTAATGGTGTCCCACCACTCATTAATTCCTGATAATGGACCTCATTGGTCATGATTACTTACAACAGTCAAAGAAATATGTCAGTTTAACAGTTGTGAAGTCTTCTTATAAAGGTAAAGCAAATTAACATAGCCATTGTCAATCCTGCTTGCAAATCAATAATATTTAGCCAATACTTTCCTGGTCTTGTCTTCAATCACAGTAAATGTCATTGATTTATACAGAATTCTCCAATCTGCTTGGTCATCCTGTGTTAACTGATGATGTACTGCTCTGTGTATGACTGAGAATAATTGGTCAAATAATAAAGATCACTTTTTTTAAAATAAGACTGACACAAATGGAAATGTCTATTTTTTCAATTGACTGACCAACGATGTATGTAAAAGATGAATGTGATGATTATTTTGCAGCCAAAACAGCACACACATTATTTAAGCCTTGTTAGTTTTTATTGTAGTTGCATATCTGTAAGTTTCTTTGTCTGTGATTTTCAAGATGAACAGAGGTAGCTTTCTCCTGCGAGGTATTTGTTGCGATTAATCTCTGCCTGCCTCCAGGATGTCCTGTCGCTAGGTATTCATGTGACCAGCTAGAACCACCAGATGTGTCAATGCATTTCTACACTGAACGGCTGACTGCTGTTCGGATTCATAAGCGGGGCAACTGACTGCAGCTCAGATTCATAAGCTGCGTGATTGACTGCTGTTGGCACAATAGCTGCCAGCGGCGCAAGTGGTGGCTGACAAACGACAGAGTTGAGTTGGCGGCAAGGGAAATTACCTCAGCACTCTGCGAAGCCACCCGGCAATCATCCCACATCCCTGTGTCTTTCTCAATGCCTTTTTACTGCCACACTCAATCACTGCCAAACAGATAATACAGCCAAAACTCCCGACAAACACATTTGCACTAGATGTGGAATAGCCTCCCTGGTGCACATACTGTACGTAGTACATCCTAGACACCTGAATAATTATGAACATCTGTAAGCTATTCATTGCAACAAGCGAAATGCCATTAAATATAACAGAATTCATGTGGCGGCAGGGAAAATCTCATGAATTAGGGCACCATTCTCTGCTTTCTTTCTCAAATTTAATTGTCTTGAGGAAACCTAATCACTGAGTGCTGACTGCTTAAGTCAATTTGTATTATGTTTTAATTGACTGTACAGCAGTTTGGTGGCAGCCATTATGAAGAGTGGGAGAGGAAAACACCACATTATGGTGCATTAAAGTCAATTAATTGGAAAAGTCCTCTGTGATGGGCTGCGCTCCTTCACAGCCACCGCTTCTTCCGTGTAATTATTTTTACACACTTGCGCTCCTGCGGTATCTCTGCAAAGAAATGTTTTATAATGGCGAGGCCGCGAAGACTGGGGATGGAGGAGACTCTGTGTACTCTGCAACAGTTTAATCTTGGAGGAAACTTTGACTCTGATTAATGGCTTTTGTTCATTTCAGCTCAACAGTCTGAGGAGGCTTCTTTGTCTAAAGCCGCTCTTTCAAGTCTGTGTGTAAATACAGAACTGGCAAGAAGAATACTGCTCCACAAGGGCATGGTTGCTACAGAGACAGAGGATTTTATTGGTGAGTTATTTATTCCGACATTACATTGAGCATATACACAGGCTGTCTATAGCCTGTTTTTAACCCCGACTTTTCTAATTATGATTCATAATTGCTGGAAAAGAATCAAGTGATTAGTCAAAGCAGTGCTGATGACTGGGATCTTTTGAATTTTCCCCTAAACACCTTAAACATCTCTGTGAACTACTCATTGAGATCATTGTCATCATTATAAATAAGATCATGGTGTTTCCACAAAATGTTTATAGACTGTGACTTTGCCACAATATTCAACATTGGTGAGGGCAGAGAGATGTAGTGTTTTTGGTTTAAGTCAAAACTTTCAAATACATGAAGAAATCATAGATTTAGTTTAGTTTTTAATTTTTTGAAATGAAAAAACTGTGACTGCAGTGGAGGAACTAGGCAGTTTTGGAATAATGTTTGAAGCATGTTTTAATTAATGTATTTTATTTACGTGACAAGGGATGCCTAACATTAAGCAGATATAAATGTCACATGGCTAATCTTTTTAATCCATGGTTAAAAATGTTGGTAACACTTAATTTGGACTTCGTCTGCCTATAGATAGTATATAGATCAACATTCCAACAGTTTATTGAGCTGTTTCACAAATAAAGCCATTTTCTGATATGATACCGCTGATGTGCAACTCTACCCAAACCTCAACCATATAGTATCATATATGGCTCGCTGCATGTAGCACACAATGGAAGTTGACAGCGAATTCTCCTAGTATTAGCTGCTCTCTAGTGTCACTTGAATGCTGGCATGGGAAATAGTCAACAATTCTAAATAAAATGAAAATGTGTTGGTTATCTCTCTCTTTTTAAAGGACATCATTTGACTGTGTCTGTCAAAACCAATATAACACATCTGTTTGTTATTATAGCCATGACAATAAAACTCTTTTACCAAGTGGGATTTGAACAGCTGCGGAACAGCAGGGAACTTGCCGGTGGAATTTGGCCGTTATGGTCATAACTAAAGCCACACTCACTGTTGGTTGGAAACAGAAAATAAACATCATTCTCTCTTGTCTAATGTTTTGTTGTTTCATATATCCACCCCAACCTCCCTACTCAGATTATGTTGCTCTGTAGCGTCACCTTTAACAGCTAAGACATTTACTTCATCCTTTGTTCTCATCATGATGCAGATAGACACGAGTTTGGGGCAGTTGTCTTTTTCCTTTTGAGGACACATATTCTATCTCAGCAAATATGTCCAAAAATGTGTTTTATCCTGTTTTGAAGAATGGCAATAATTTGCAAAACAGCTGCAGTATTTGAGAAAAACATGAAGACTATCAAGGTTTTAAGTATTAAAAAGTGATCCTATCCTTTAAATTTTTAATATTTATTATTAACAACCACCAACCTAATCTTAACATACGTGCTTAAAAGCCTTGAGATCGCAAAGCACAACCATGATTGACAAGTCCGTCTGGACTGAGGCTGTTTGCTTCATCTTTTCCGTTGTTTTTCCCTTCGGTGTCATGTCTGTCTGTGTTGTGACTGCTGGGTGTGGCCTTCAGTTTGCTTCTAACCTGCTTATTCACCGTGACACCTGTTTCCAATTATCTAACCAACCTGCTCAGTATAAAGGACTGGCTCACAAATCCCCCCAGATTGCTTTTTTTTTTTTTTAAGAATTTGTTACCAGCAGCCCTCCACTGCAGATTGTTATTCACCTCAGATTTACTCTGCTACACCCTCTACCTGTTTGAAACTGTGAAACTGATTCTGGTCTCTAGGCTTGTGTTTGCACATTGAGTAACTTATAGGAATCATGTTTTAGTTAACAGTACGGTAACACAACAGCAAATCAAATAACACAACAGCAAATTAAATAACACAACAGCAAATTCATAAACACAACAGCAAATCGAGTAACACAACAGCAAGCCAAATAACACAACAGCAAATCGAGTAACACATTAGCAAATTCAAAACAGAAAAGGTAGGTAGCCTGGGCGTCGCTTATTATACTGGTGGTTCTTTGAACCGGAAAGACATGGCTTACATGTTTTCAAAATATGAGCGCTGTTAGTGACAATGTACGTGCTGCTATTAAAGAATATTTTGATACACGACATGGATGCATTCACTGCATAAAAAAAAAAGAAAATAGACACTTTATCTCGTAATTACAAGAAAAGATCTCGTAATTAGGAGATAAAGAAAAGGTGCCTCATTGGCCACTGCACTTCGGTAAGGTTAGAAAGTTATTGGCACTTCCGGGATCAATAACCTTAAGTAAGGCACTAGATTTTAAAGTGTAGATAGTGTTACCGCAGTACTGAATCATATTAAAGTTATTGATTAATTTTTCTGATAAAAATTCCCAGAAATTATAAAAAAGTCCTAGTAAACACTAATGTTGTTGGTGTGGCTCCGAGGATGCCTCGTTTTGATGAACATTAGGTTGTAGCTCGTTTTGATGAATGTTAGGTTGTAGCTTGTTTTGATAAACGTTAGGTTGTAGCTCGTTTTGATGAACGTTAGGTTGTAGCTTGTTTTGATGAACGTTAGGTTGTAGCTCGTTTTGATGAACATTAGTTTGTAGCTCGTTGTCTGTCTTACGGTTGACAATATGCATATTTTGTGTTTTAACAATGTTTATTAAAGGTTATTGATCCCGGAAGTGCCAATATCTTTCTAACTTTACCGAAGTGCAGTGGCCAATGAGGCACCTTTCCTTATCTCGTAATTACAAGGAAAAAGTGTCAAATTTTTTTTATGCAGTGAATGCAATGCGCTTCCGTTGCTGCTGTGTTATTTGATTTGCTGTTGTGTTATTTGATTTGCTATTGGGTTTTTGAATTTGCTGTTGTGTTTTGCATTTCAGGGCCACCTTATAATAGGGACCACCATATTTTAGTGAAACAGATTAAATTAATTGACTGAACGCTTTGAAGACTCGATGGATAATTTTAATTGTTAGTGAACAGTTTGCAGAAAAGTTAGAATAAAAAAGAAACATCAAAAACAAACAGCTAAAGAACCTAACCATTGTATTTGCAAGGTTTAGCTCCCTCTTGTACAGTTTTAGGTTTTTGCACACACATTAAAGCAGACTTTCTGTAATGAAGTGTTTACTTACTAACTCAGGCAAGTTTTAAAAATCTGCAAATTGATTTTCATAGTGTAATAAATTGTAACCAGCTGATGACTGCAATGACATAATTAATACAGTCCAAGTTCTACAAGACAGCAGCTTACTTTGCAAATTGTTTACTCTGATGTAAAGTGTGTGTGCTAAAACGTGTAAACAACTGGTACCCTGTCTTTCAAAAGATTTAATATGATTTTTTAAATTACATTTGTGCATTATACTTGAAACAAATACCGCATGCAAGATAGAAGGCTTCTAATACAAGAACTTTCTTTTATAAGAACAATCCAAAAACTTTTCTTGCCTTCTTTGGTAGTTGCTGTGGGCTTCTGTAGATTCCTGATTAATGTAACGATGATTATAACAGTCGTCCACTCATCAAAGTGAAAACTCCCTCGAACCGAGGGTCTAAGGACAGAGTGTGTCACTCCCTGTACAGATTGTAAAGCCCGCAGAGGCAAATGTATTTCTGTATTTTTGAACTACTTAATCTACCACCTAAGGTTAAAGCTGAGGATGGCCCACTCTTTAGTGCAGTGAACATGATGGAGAATAGGAAGGATTGTCCATTACATAACCATTTATCCCAACACAATTTGACTAATGGTTTCATTTGGATGGTAAACATGGTGAGCCTGTGGGACTGTAGACTTACCAGTGGATGCTGGCTGTAGCTAATTATTGTTTCACTTTTTAACGAGGCTCCCTTGAGGCCTTCTCATTAAAAGAGTTGTCAGTGGTGGCAATCTAAGCATGACCCATAAACCCATAACACTGTTACAACCTAAACTGTTGTTTTTGGACTTCAGAGCAAGATAAAATAATATGATGTAAACAGGGACGGATTGGCAATCTGGCATACCGGGCATTTGCCCGGTGGGCCGACGTGCTATTTGGGCCGATAAATCCTGATTTTTTTTTTTTTTATTATTATTTTATTTAATATTGGTCTGACCGGCCCACAACGAGTAGATCACGCAGCCCAAACACACTGTTAAACAACCACTCTGTACGCTTTGGTCCCGCCTACAGGCACAAAAAAAAAAAAGGCTGTGCAAGACTTTGTTTTCTTACCACCGACCCTTACACGCTGACTGACAGGGGACCGGCCCAATCACATCATGAAACACCTCCCCCCTTTGGCTTGATGCGCCGGTGTGCAGTTTATTGATGGGTGAAACGCTATCAGATAAAGATGGAGAGAAAACGCAAAGGTGGCGCAGAAAAACTCCGTGATTAAAAGAAACTTGCTCTTCGGGCAGACGCTGCAAAGTGTGTTAAAATCACTGATATGTTTGCCACAGCAGGGACTTCATCAGCTCCCATCGCTGATGACAGTAGTGCCGGTGGCAGTGACACTCAACATGTTGTTGAACCTGCGGTAAACTGGACTACTGTCAGAACATGTATGAAATGCAAAGAGTAGGATAAAGCCACCCAACTTCTTAATGAGTATGATAAAACATACTGTGGCGTGTGACGAATAACGAGGCGTTATTTAGCAAACTGGCTTTTATTGCCAACAGTCTTGTTACAGAACTTGGTTATTGTAGGCCATAACCACGCCAAGAACACATAACAGGTCCCACTCTCCAGCCTCACTCGTGCCGTCTCTCTCCACACACGCTCACATACACGCGCTCTCCCTCACCTGCTCCCCCGCCCCCTTGCTCTCATACAGGTGCATTTATGGACCATGGGAAACCACAGAACTCACATTGTAACACACAACACATTACTGCAGGGTCGCTACAATACATTGTAGGCTACACTGACTGGAAGAGAAAATAAGCCTAGCTCAGTAGCCTACTTTTTATGTCTTTTATTCTAAATAAAAAATAGTCTTTAATGTGAGAAAACGTGTTCACCATTCACCAACAATAACAATAAGTCTAATTTCTTATTAGACTATTATTGTCTGTGGGGTGAGTACTAGTCTGGCCTATTGGCTAAGTTGCTTTTTTGTCCTGCAGATATAGCAGTTCTTTATGTAGCCTAGGTGGTAGGGACAATGTAGGCTACATAACTGATAGAAAATCTCACTTTTAAAATTATATAATTTTGTCAATGTTATGTGAATGCAGCTGCAAGTATCTGTACATTCCAGTATTTCTAGCCTAGGCATATTTAAAGCCACCACCACTCACCAAAAATGTGAAAAAAATGGGCTGTTTTATGTAGCTAGGTGGCTAAATACAATGCAAGTTAGCCTACAAAGAAAGAAAATAGCACTTTTTAAAATGACATAATTTTGTTCATTGCTAGTGTTATGTCAATGCAGCTGTGTGTTTGTTTATATAAATATATTATAAACAGGCTGTATTTCAGTCAGTCATTGTAATTGTACAATATGTTTGTGTTGATTGTCCTGTACACGTGACATCCATTGCACGTCTGTCCGTCCTGGGAGAGGGATCCCTCCTCTGTGGCTCTTCCTGAGGTTTCTTCCACATTTTTTCCTGTTAAAGTTTTTTGTGGGCAAGTTTTTCCTCACTCGAACCGAGGGTCTAAGGACAGAGGGTGTCACTCCCTGTACAGATTGTAAAGCCTCAATGGAAAATAGACTTTGTGACTTTGGGCTATACAAATAAAATTGATTTAATATGATTTGATTATTTATGTCCTGTTGAGCTAGGTTGTTTTAAAGACTTGCACAGTTGCACTGAAAAAACTGAAAAAGTGTGTTATCAAATGTTGTGGGCCAGTCTGGTCCAAAATGCCAGGGCCGATTTTTTGTCCCAGTCCGTCCCTGGATGTAAATGAACATGTTGTGCTTGTTTTTGTCCTCCATTATATTGAGCTTTTTTTCATCTTCAGTTTCCCTGATTTTTTTTTTTTTTTACAAAACAATGAAGATTGGATCAATATAGGGACTTTTTTCCCTTCTTTACACTGTTTACGGCAGTCTTATTTCTTCCTGGATGAAGTTCATCAATGCAGCCTTTGATGTTCTCGACTGATGTTGACGAATCTCTTTTTTTATCGTATTGTAAAATCTCACTCTTTCGCCATCTGAGTGGGGCTGACTTCATTCCGATCTTCATAATTTCCCTGGAGAGTTCAAAATATGTTTTCCACATCCAACTTTTGTTCAACACAGAAAATGTGGCCTGTGGGTATTTGGGGGTTTTAGAATTGTTTAAGGGATCCAGCACAACAAATGTGACATAACTGCTGATTACCCGTCAGTAAAGTCATGCAATCGCTGCATTAAGTACATTTTCAACCAACCTACCCAACACTTATGGATTCTTTTGCCAAATTAGTTTCAGTGTGTTTTAGTTCACCTCAGTATCTCCTGGGTCAAGATGATACTTGGTACACTGCGCTAACAAAAAGACACTATCTAATGCCAAAAGAAAAAGACTTAATTTTCATGTTTGCCTTGGTGCTGCAGCATGATTGGAAATATTAGTGTTTCTGCTCATAGATCTGTGGTTTTCTTGGTTTTAGCAACTGCTCTCAACTGATTTTAAACCATACAGTCATTTTTAATACACCTTTTATGCAAATAACAAAATATACACTATAGCCCTATACTGCTACTATACTGCTACTACTACTACTACTACTACTACTACTACTACTATAGACTTTGCATGCAAGCATGACACATTTAGGTCATACTGCACTGTAGTTTATTGCAAACTGAGATTCTCTTCTGCACTGTGGGCTTGATGCCATTAGGCCTGGTTCAGGGGCAGTATGAGGACCGTTTCCCTCTAATAGTCTGATAAACAATCATAATTGGGTTTTGGTTTACAAGGAGTGACACGCGTTGTTTCAGTTGGTCAGGCACACTACAAAGGGAATAGGTAATTTTACTGTGTCGCTTCAGACTACACAACTTTATAGTTACCATTATCATTAATGATAATCGGTATGTGTGAATGAAGCACAAACTCATTGTGTACATTTTGAATGTTTAGAAGACAAGCATCTATTTTGTATTGAAGTGTCTATGTTTACAAGTAATTTGGAATTTACAGTTTTGTCCAGTTGCTAACACACTGAAATGACATGGATAACACAAATAGTGACACACAGGAAGCCAAACCTCATCTCAAATCTCTAAAACTTTAAACACATTTTCTGCTTCACAAACATTTTGCAATTCAAAGTGGCTCTTTAAGTGTACTGAACGCAGTTCTCTGCATAAGACACAACAATCTGACACAAAGTCACATGTTTGCAATTTCAAAACATGCCATTTACAGTTTTTTCTGATGGCTTAAACACTTACATGGATTCTTATAGCACAATTTCTAAAACTATTAATATTTATCACAAAACCCTTCACCGAGTTTGCAAAACTGAAAGCACAAACATTGCTTTGCACTTAGTTTGCAATTTCGTAACACACACTTTGTATATTGTTATGACCCAGGGTCATTATTTAGTGTTACGTGTTATTTTTGTTATTGTTCCTCCCTGCCTAGGGGTGGTGCTACCACCTTAGGTTCTCCCTCTCTCCAGGTGCTGCCTGCCAATTGGTTAATGGACTGGTGGATCAGCTATAAATGGCCGCCGCTGGATTCATTCTCCCTCTCTTCTCTTGACTCTACTCCCAACTGCACCAGGCCGTATTGTATTGTATTGTATTGTATTGTATTGTATTGTATTGTATTGTATTGTATTGTATTGTATTGTACTGTACTGTACTGTACTGTACTGTGTTGTTGTGTTCTGTGATTTTGTACTGGTCTGCCTTAGCAGACTTTAGCATAGCAGTCCAGGTAGTTGTAGGGGTGAGTAGCTCTTTTTGTTTATCTCCTTTTTCTCCTGTTTATTTTTATAGGGAGGCAGGTTAGGACCCTGTATTTTGTTTTCCTTGTTTTGGATAGGTAAGTTAGTTTTGGATCAGATTGTTTTGTTTGTTGTTTTGGGCCATGCTCACCCTGAAGTTCTAAACTACCACTTTTAAAATACTGACGATATTAGTCGAATAAATGATCTTCGGTTGGACTGCAACTCTGTGACCTTGGTTATTCTTGGGAGTGGGGGAAGGAGGGGAGCACCCTTTTCTTATGTTCGGTTCCCCTAGGCCGGATGTATGTGTAAATACAATTCACTGCACAGGACTCCTTTTGCAAAACTGTAAACACAGCTCCACTGCTTTACACTCAATTTCCAGATGATCTACACACTCCTATCAAAACTATACATATTTATGGCTATTTTTTACACAATTCTGCCAACTGTCAGGCCACACTTTTTCACATGTGAAAACTATTATTTATAATTACTTCACTTTGCAATCAGCCTGAGCACTATAAATAAGCCACATGTAAGCTTTTTGCGTGGAGAACAATGGAAGGAGACAGAAGAGTAAGAGGAGTGAGAGTAAGAGGGCGAGGAAGAGGACTTGGAGGTGAAGAAGCAGGAGGACGAGGACGTGGACAAGGAAATGAATTCGGAGGAAATGGAGGGAGGTGCAGAAGCAAGAGGGAGAGGACAGCAAAGACAAGGAGGAGCACTTAGAGGAAGAGGATGAGGAGATGGAGGAGGAGGAGGAGGTCCTCAGAGCTACAATAGTGGACCATGTAATCAACCATGGCATGAGCCTAAGGGAAGCTGGCCAACGGGTTCAACCCAACCTAAGCCACTACACTGTAGCAGGCATCATAAGAACATTTCGAAATGAGAATCGGTTAGTACAGTATCTTCTCCACACTAAGTTTTACATTATACTGTAATAGTGTCATATTCTTCTGAGAAACAATACTATACATTTACTGTAAAAATACTGAAATTGCTACTTTACAGAATTGTTAGACAACCTGTTGCTGGGGGCAGAAGAAGACTATTCACGGCTGAACAAGAGACCCACATAGTGAATATGGTGTTGGCAAACAACTCCATAAGGCTACGAGAAATACAGCAGCACATAATAGAGGATGACACAACATTCGAACACATAAATAATGTGAGCATCTCTGCATTATCTCGCATACTGGCATGAAACCGAATAAGGATGAAGCAGGTCTATAGGGTCCCATTTCAAAGAAACAGTGAACGTGTGAAACAACTGCGATATGAATTTGTGCAGGTAAGCTTACTGTATCATTGGTACTCAATCTGGAAGTGCATACTGTGTGCTGTGCATGGGCCTGCTGTGCTTGTTTGTTTTGTCTTTTCCAGAGAGTGATGGCCCTAGAGGCAGATGCCATGGGTCATGAGCTGGTCTTTGTGGATGAGGCAGGCTTTAACCTCAGCAAAACCAGAAGACGGGGAAGGAACATTATTGGACACCGTGCCATAATCAATGTCCCAGGACAGCGCGGTGGAAACATTACCATGTGTGCAGCCATCAGTCAAAACGGGGTTGTTCACCATCATGCAACTCTGGGCCCATACAACACTGCACACATTCTTACATTCCTGGACACCCTGCATGACATATTCACTCTCGTTCAGAGACCAGAGCCGAGCAGATATGTCATCATATGGGACAATGTTAGTTTCCACCGCGCTGTTCTGGTCTGCAACTGGTTTACCGATCACCCGGAATTCATTGTGGTCTACCTCCCCCCTCTCTATTCCTAAATCCCATTGAAGAGTTTTTCTCTGCTTGGCGCTGGAAGGTTTATGACCCTCACCCCCATCAGCGCATAGCCCTTTTACAGGCAATGGAGGAGGCATGCGGAGACATTGACCAGGTGTCATGTCAGGCCTGGATACGACACTCCAGGAGATATTTTCCCCGGTGCCTAGCAATGGAAGACATTGCATGTGATGTGGACGAGATTTTGTGGCCAGACCCAGTAAGAAGACAAGACTGATTTTTTTCCCACAACGATTGTCATTTTATGTTTTTGTATTTTTGTGCCTTGACCTGAACGTATGCGTATTTGGATGTGTGTAAATAAATATCCATTCACTTTGACCCCTGTGTGTTACTGTAAAAGGTACTGAAAACCGATATGCCCTGCACACAAGATAAGCAAAAGCCAAATGAGTTTTTCATTGTTACTGTCAGTGTGCAGTGGCTGCTTTGTGTGCTTACTGATATTATGAGTTGTGTGCACCGTCGGATACAAAAATAACTATTTTTAAAAGAGTGTGAACAGTTTAGCAAAAAGTGCTTATGCAACAGTACAAAAACATGCTTTTGCAAGTGATCTACTGTCTTTTGCTATTTGGGTGAAAGGTTTTGCGATTTGTGTGTAGAGTTTTGCAAAAAAAGCCAAAAGTTTCAAAAATTGCGTCTTAGCTATCAGAAAAAACTGTAAAATGACACTACATGAGCTCATTGGCCACTATATGTGCCACCTGCCCAAACAGGTAGCACATGGTGTTATGTAATTGTTTACAGTTTTGTCCAGTTGCTGACACACTGAAATGACATGGATAACACAAATATTTAAACTGACACATAGAGAGCAAAACCTCATCTCAAATCTCCAAAACTTTAAACCTTTAGACCATAGGTGAGCATCTTTGGAAGACATTGTTGAGAGAGGAAGAGGAAGAGGAAGAGGGAGGGTTGGAATAAGAGGGGGAGGAAGAGTGAGAGGTCGGGGTAGAGCAGTGTTGTCAAATTATTTTGCTTTCCTCTTTATTTTTTTATTTATTTTTTTTCTGCACATTTTTTCTGCAGTTGTATTTTTCAGCTCACTGTTTTGTGAGCATATTTTAGTTCACTCCAATGTAAATATATCTGCTGTGCATACGTTGCACTGACTTGTTTGGTTAAAAGAAATATATATATATTTCAATAGCACGTGTATGTATCTGCAAATATTTCTGTGCATGTGAACAATCTGAAGAATTCTCCACAGTTTGAACTATGCTAGTATTATGGCAAAGCATACTAAAGATGAGAGTGCTTTTCATTATGCTCAACAGTGTGTAGTTGCTTAGACAGAAATCTACGAATACGAATGAAGTGTGTGCCATCTGGTGCAAAAGTTAGATTTTGGTTGCAGTGCTCCATTTTGCGGGATATATGAGGTGTTTTGCAGTTTGGGTGTGTGGTTTAGTGAGTTGTGTTAGTGCTTTGATAAAACCAGCCTAGTTTGCAAAATTATGTTTAAGCAAATGGAAAAAAAAACTGTAAATGCCGCTCTTTGTCCACTGTGCTGACTCTCAGCATCACCATCTGCTAGTGGACATTTTCAAATCTTTATTCTTTCACTAGCTTGACCACCTTCAAATTATTACATGGTTAGTAGTTACAGTTTTTTCCATAAACCTTCTGTCTAATAATACTAAGTACATGCTATTAACACAATAGCATTATGTGGCAATGTGACACGATAACATTATAGGGAGACTGCCATTTTCCATTTGTGACTAGCAATGATTGAAATTAGAGTTCTTAACCAGCAAATCAGTATGACACAAACAAGCAATTACTATAGGCGTATTGTACTGAAGATATGAGATTCTGTTTGTTCTGGTGTCAGTGTGCCTGCAGATTGCACATTTTGCAAATCCATTTGGGCAATCTAGTTATTAGACACATTTTCTAGAACAAAGAAAACACGAGCTTGCAGATTTATCTGGTTCCCTGGCAATACCTACTTCCTTTCAGACAGATTTCCACCCAATCAAAACCGTTATCTAATAGGGGACAGGTTTGAGACAATGGCTGTACAGTGGACCGCAACCTTCTTGGACGTTGAGGTGTATATATACATTGCATTTAGCAGACGCTTTTATCCAAAGCGTCTTACAGAGGAGGACATAAGCTGATAAAGGTGTAAAGGAGCACAGAGTAGTTGTTAGTTTTGTTAGTTTTGTTAGGCAGGGAAGCATTCTTGAAACATAAATGTTTTTACAAGTTTTTTAAAGGTAGAAAGGGATGTTAGACGGTTTGAATGAGCGGAGCATAACGCCCTGGTCGGGACGTGAGCCTTTAGTAAGACGCTGAGATAGGCAGGGGCAGATCCTGAGATGGTTTTGTAGGCTAGCGTCAGAGCTTTGTGTTTAACTCTGGCAGCTAGGCAGCCAGTGCAGGTCGCTGAAGAGTGGGGTGACATGTGACCTTTTGGGTTGGTTGAAAACCAGTCGCGCTGCAGCATTCTGGACCATTTGCAAAGATTTGATTGCACAAGCAGGTAGGCCAGCCAAGAGCGAGTTGCAGTAATCGAGGCGGGATGTGACTGTAGCCTGTATCAGGAGCTGAGCGGCATATTGTGTCAGGTACGGTCTGATTTTTCTAGTATTGTACAATGCATAGCGACATGACCTCGCTACAGAGGAAATGTGCTCAGAGAAAGAAAGACGATCATCTAGTACCACGACCAGGTTTTTAGCAGCATGGTTAGGGGAAATAGTGACAGTGCCAATTTTCAAGTTGATGTCATGGCGGATTGACTCATGGGCAGAGATGACCAGGAGTTCGGTTTTTGACACACACACACACACACACACACACACACACACACACATATATATATATATATATATATATATATATATATATATATATATATATATATATATATATATATATATATATATATATATATATATATATATTTATTTATTTATTTATTTATTTTAAAGATATTTTGGGGGGTTTTCAAAGACAGGGAATGACAATGCACAAAGGGCCATAGGTCAGATTCCAACCTGTGCCGCTGCAACTGCAAGGACCGAGCTGTCATACATGGGAAACACACTCTACCTATTCAGCTATAGGCGCCCCCTGTCAATGTATTTTTAAACAACCAAGATGGTGCTACTGATGATGTACTGTTTCTGTTCAGTCTGATATCGTGTCACAATTAAATGTTATATTTCTCTAAAAGAAAAAAAAATGCATTTTAATGCTTTTGTTGATAAGAAAGATGTGTTCGCTGTACCTCCAGCAGGATTTGTGAGTTTAATTTACCAGCTACGTTACAGCACACATTTTGATGCTCTGATTGGTTCTAGGTCTGTTCAGAGGCATTTTGATCTGTGCTCTCTTTGAAATGAAAAATGAATTGAGAAGAATTATTCTGGTGATGCCAGGATAGGGAGCATCCAAAAGTATGCACAAAAGACAGACATAACAGGAATTAATATTAAGTAATCAGCCTAGTAGTGGATATGAATGGACACAAATCACAAATGATATGTTTCTGTAGCCTTAACTTTGTGTTTATTACTGCAACCTTAACAAAGTGGGAATTACACATCATAAAACACATTTATGTCTTTGACATCGTCTTGTAACAGTTTTGGGAAGCTCAATCGATGTCGTTCTGCTGATATAGGGGCATCAGATTTCGAAGTTGTTCGAGTTGTTGTTTTTAGTCTCTTTTTTTTTCTGCAAAACCTCGGAATTGCTGCATAGAGATGATTCATTTTGTTCTGGCATAAAGTAGTTCCAGTGAAGGCTGTTTCTGTTCAGATCTGTGGATTATCCATAACAATGTGGAAAACGTTTGGTGTGAGTGCAAAAGAACAAACAAACTTGCATTCACCTCCATTGCACTGAGATCTGACAGCAGAAATAATTCCTCCAGAACTTCAACAAGCCTGCATAAAAGTATAAGCAAAAAAAATTTTTTTATAGTGAACATGCATTTGCCTTGTAGTGATGAGCTTCTTTTATTGGCTTCATGTCTAAATTATGTTTTTTATTGAGGATTTTCCATGAATAGTTTATTGCATTCTGTTTGCTGTACTAATACCAATTATAGATATATTGCCAGCATCATAAACTGTGACTGAAAGGAAATAACACCAACAGATGAATAAAATCTGTTTATTAGTGAACACAACACGACAGAAGGCAGCGATAAAAACAGCCATAAATACTCTGAATGAAATCTATACTGTAAAGCTGCAGGTGTAGTAAATCTGTCCTCTTCAGGCTGAGGCTACATGTAATATAGTTTAAATAATGTGACTCATTTTCACTAAATGATCTAAGATGCACTTGGAAAGAAAAAGAAAATATAAATAGAAGAAGCCTTTGGACTGTCTCCTTTAACTGATTCATTACTCAGATTCTACAAATATCCCATCATGGTTTTCCCTTATGAAAAACAGTGTTAATGTTACAGCTATAATTGATGATTATTTATTCTCCATGCCCCTAAAGGTGGCCACCCACTGCATCACTGCAGTAATGCAATAATATAAATATTGCAGTAATGTTATGTCCGAACAGATCAGCTGCAGTGACCACTCACTGAACACTCACCCAGAGTCCCTTTGAAGGATTTCTGCATGGGTGCACCTGCGTTTCCTCTCTCCAGTCCCCACTGAAAGTCTTGTTTCTCCTCGCTGCTCATCTCCACAGGGAGGCATTTAAGTGATTGGAACATCCTCGGTGATGGCGGACCTCAGGCAACTTATGGGTCACGGGTAGAAGGATGGAGGAGCGAAGATACAAAGAAGCATAATTAGCTAAAAGGAAAAGATGCATTGAGTAAGTAATCTTAAAAATGGCTCAAAAATATATAGCTTCAGTTAAAAATGTGTACCTGGGCAGTGTTCTTTTTCCTCCAAACATTACTCAAACAGAAAGTGTCGGGGACTATATTCAGCAGCGGATTAAACTACATTTGGAGCTATAGTTTTTTCAGGCAGTGGGACCCTAGCTTAGAAGGTTATATAAATTGAAGGACAAAATGATGAAAAATACCAATAAAGAGATGTTTTGCACTGTAAAAACGAAGTAATTTTGCAGGAAATATTCTGTATATTTTTCCAATAAAACAATGAAATCCTAGTAGATTTACAGATATATTTTTTTAGTAATTTTAGGTTTTAGGTTTAAAATTACAGTTAATTAACCATAATGTAAGATTACATTAATGCTTTTTGATGACAATTTATTGTATTTGTTACTCTAAGTTTACATACAATTTTCTGTATGTTTTTACAGGTTTATCAAAATTTTCTATAAGATGATTTAATTAACTATAAATAGGTAGGGATGTAACGATACATCGTGACACGATTAAAATCGGTACAAATGCGTGACGACTCGCATCTGTGTCACACACACACACACACACACACACACACACACACACACACACACACATGCGCAGTAGTGGTAATCAGCGTCAGGCCTGACTGTACCGTAAATGATACCATGACACAGACCCTCCAGGAATTCACGATGTTGCGATTTGCAAATTCAACGCAACTTCAGTGAATCCCCGTGAATTCAGGGCGGTGTTGCAATTTTAACCAATCACCGCAACTTCTGCGCAACTTCCGCGCAGTCTGCACGGGGGACTAAGCACGGGTCAGGGACGGCCGCACGGTGTGGGAGGATCCCCTCGTGGGACCTCTCCCCGGCTCTGGCTGGCCCCCGCCGGGCGCATTTCCTCCGAGGCGGTGCGCCGCAACCGGCTCTGCGTTTACAGCGCCCGGACCTCGCCGTTTCCCTGGGCCGTGGACTCTCGTTAAAGGGTTAATGAGCTATCATCTTAATTGTTTTTTTTTTCAGTTAGTTCATACTTCAAGCTGAAAGGTGATGGTCAGATCAGCTGCTTGCTAGCAGCCCTAATAAGAACACAAACTGTTTGAGAGTTTCTGTAAAGAGAGATTTTATTTTTCCTACAAATAAAAAGATAATTTTATTTGGTCAGAATTTGTCTGTAGCTCATTTTCATTTTGAAAAAATCGTGAAAAAATCTTATCGTGAACAAAAAAATCATGACTCGAACCGAGTCGTGAGTTGAGTGTATCGTTACATCCCTATAAATGGGTATTTATTTATCAAGCATCATACATAATCATCCCAATACATAGTACAGCCTGTCCCAGTGCATGTCATTTTGCATGTGTTTTTTTGTACTGTACGTGTGTGTGCAGGCTGTCTTATGTGTGTAATGTGCCACGGTCTCATTAAATGTCATTAAATGACGTGATGAGTAACTTTGTAAAGCCACACTGTCGGTGCACAACAAGATGCATTTTTAAAGAGCCGCAGTGTTTAAATGTGTTACACAAAATGTTACTGTCACTTCCAGTCCTGCCTCATCCCATCCCCACAATCCCACCGCACCTCGCGGACAACTGTGCCAACCAGGCTCTTTAATTATGGAGGCAGGTTAGTGTTTTAATGGAGAGTGCATGCGTGCCTGTTTTGTGGAGGTGTCTACCTCCTATGTGTGTTCGTTTCAGTGTGTCTGTGTGAGCATGTATGCTCATTTCAGTGACCTAGTGGTGATTTAGAAGAACAGGAAATTATGACTTCCTGTAAGAGGTTACAAAAAGGCCAACAAGCAAAATAAAATCCTTTTAATGTCACGTCCAATAACTCGATAACCTTAACTGTGGCTGTAACATTAGCAATCGCTCACTCAAAAAAGCAAACTGGGTGTCTGTTACCTTAACCTAAATCCAGTATGTAGCTTATATTATATAAAATCATGTTTTAGAGTTGAACATTTCTAAATTATGTAGTTTTAACAAAAGATACAACAATTTAAATTTACTAGACTGATTTATGTTAACACAACATAATTCTAATGGATTAGGCCTGCAAATCACTTCTGTTTACAACTCCGGGTTCAGTAGGTGGCAGTAATGAGCAAATTCCTAATCAGTAATGCCCCTCTTTAATCATGGTCACAGGTGTGTTTCGAAGAGGAGCAGACATTTTGAGATGAGACAGCACATGCGGAAGAAGGTAAGCTTAATCCTTTATCTTCAATTGAAAAGAAGGTAATAAAAGTGCAGAATTGTTATCGACAGTTAGTTATTGCCGCCTTTTGCATTTTAAATGACTTTTTTTTTTGTTCTGCGTGTTTTATTATAGTGCATGTCCGACTGTCGCCATGTGCAAGCTTGCAAACTAAGGTGAGCAGGTTGACGGCGTTGGCAGACTCATTTACAAAACCGCTCAAACCAAACACAGTTTTTAAAACGTTTTAAAAATAATAGCGTTAAAGTTAAAAATCCCCCAAGTAGCGTCTTGCTTTCGCCTGAAGTCCGACAAAAAGTTGACACTAACTCCACCTTTGGCGAGCAGCAAGTGTTGTTGTTGTTTTTTTATTTTGCTCTGGTGCATCTAGGTTTCTGAGAGTGTAAACACAGCAGTTCGTTGCGCTACGGAGCTCTCCACAGTCTAATGTTATTCACGTTATTGAGGAGGGAGAGGACGTGTGCTACCGTGAGTTTAAAAGTACTGTTGCACTGTTTGTGTGCATTAACGTTAGCTCGTAGCCTGGTGTAGCCACCACCAACCTCCAAGGCACACTTATCATGTGTTTGTCGTGACATGCATTTGCTATGGATTTTTACAGTATCTCTCGATCGCACCGCGGCATATTCACGCACTTGTAGTTTTCAGTCAAATCAGTCCCTCCACAAACACAAAGACGCATATTTAATGTACTGTCCACTGGAAATAATAGAACCAGTCATACATTGGATTAACTATTGTTTTAGCTCTCTTTCTAATATTATGTACGTTAAAGTTATTGTACTTCTCCCTCACCCTGTCTCTCTTTTCTCTCTCAATTCATCACAGAAATTTGTGGCAGTAGACGTGTCCAGTGTCATCATACAAGTCTCCACCATTGGCCATACTCCTGTGAAAGCGTCCTCTTCTGGCATCATCAAAGTGACTGCAGGAAAAGGGAGTCATCTGCTAGTGTCAGGTTCAGTGTAGACAGTAAGTTTGTACACAAATGTAGTGACAAACAGTTTAAGATCAAGTAAGGTGAAAAGGGGAAGATGGGAAATGAAAAATGTTAAATGCCTAGATGTTAGATTGTACCGTTGTGTGTTACTGATATGTGGAGGTGCAAGGAGTGTAGTCTATCTTTTTCGACTAGATATGATCTACTTAAACATTTAAGACTACATCACCGCCATAGACGACTTCACTCATGCCCATATCAAAACTGTCCATGCAATTTTAAGATGCAAAATGCGTTGCGCATACATTTAAGTAGAGTTCATCCTAAGCAAACTCAAAGTCAGGAGCTCCTGGAATTGAAAACATTTTGTTGTCCTTTGTGCAACTGTAGCAATATTTCTACAAAGAGGGACTTTTTCACACATATTGGCATTCATTTTAAGAGTCATGAAACTGTTACCTGTATGTTTGGGGATTGTACTTTCAAAACAAATATCTATGCAACATTTCACTCCCACAAGAACCGGAAACACAACCCCCATACATTAAATGATTTTAAACCAGGGATAGTGACAACAACCAGTTTCACAAGAATCAACTGACAGTGCAGAGGACGATACACTTAACCCAGATGACTGTGTAGTGGAATTAAACAGTGCATCTTCAAATAATGATGATTTAAGCAAGACCCTGCCTGACATTATTGAGCAGAACTTTGCTGCAGCTTTGCTTAAACTAGAACATTTCGCACATGTGCCAGGCACAAAAGTTGATGAGTTTTTACAGGAGCTACACTATTTGTTATGCTCAGCTGCATTTCCTCTCACTGTTAACACTATTGAAACTATGTTTCAGAAACATGGCTCAAAGATCAAAGAAGTAGCCACAGCCCTTGCCATGTCTCACCCCTTGCTAAAATCTATCGAGAAAGGTGGCTCTTTGAGCACATCATATCTCTGAAAACAAATTTTACAGGGAGAACTTTAATGTCATTGAACCCACTGAGTACATGCTTGATAAAAAGGAAAACAAAAGCTTTCAGTATGTGCCTTTACTGAAGAGCTTGCAACAGCTCTTCAATAGGAAAGATGTTGTGGATAAAGTTGTTGAAAATCACAGAGCACATCAGAGTAATGGGGTCACAGGAGAACAGTGTACTTATAAATAATTTCAAGATGGCGCCCACTTTAAGGGAAATGGTTTTCTTTCAGGGGGCGAGTTAAGAATCTTGCTAACTTTGTACATAGATGATTTCGAGCTATGTAATCCTCTTGGCACTTCGCGCAGGAAACATAAGCTCTGTTTATTACTGGACTTTGAGTAATTTGCCACCAGGCTTACATTCAGCACTTTCGGCGATTTACCTGGCAATCTTGTGCAAATCTGATAATGTGAAGAAGTACGACAATGTCCTGCATCCTCTTCTTCAAGATGTAAAAACACTTGAGCAGGAAGGAATTTTTGTCCCATTGCTTGGTAAATGTGTTAAAGGCACAATTCAAGTTGTTGCAGCGGATAACCTTGGTGCCCATAGTGTGGCAGGTTTTAATGAAAGTTTTTCTGGTGGGTACTGCTGCCGATTCTGCACAGCAACACGGGCAGAGATCCAAACAAGAGATGTAAAATCAGGTTCATTTGATCTGAGGACTAAAGAACTACATGACTCGCATGTGCATTCAGCCCAGCAGAACAGTTCAAGCTGTTTTGGGGTGAAAGGCCCATGTGTAATCACCAAAAACCTTGCCCACTTTAATGTTCTGACTGGTTATCCACCAGATATCATGTATGATGTCTTTGAAGGTATCGTACCTGTGGAGCTTGCACATTGTTTGTCACTGCTGATATCCAAGAAATATTTCAGTCTTGAGCTTCTCAACAAGGCTATCCTTAGTTTTCCCTTCAAGTGGTCAGACAAGACTAACAGGCCCCACGTAATTCCACACACATTCTCAAAAACAATCGGGGGGAACGCTCATGAGAACTGGGCTTTGATAAGATTTCTTCCATTCATCATTGGGCATCTTGTGCCAGAAGATGAAATGGCATGGCAAATTTTAATGGTTCTAAAAGATGTTGTAGAGCTGGTGGTTGCTCCAACACACACAGAAGACTCTGTTGTTTACCTTGAGTGCAAAATTTCAGAGCACCGCAAAAGATACCAAGAACTGTTTCCTAATGTGCAGCTTCTACCCAAACATCATTACCTAGACCATTATCCTGGACTCATCAGGCAGTTTGGTCCTCTCGTTGGTCTCTGGACTATGCGATTCGAGGCCAAGCACAGTTTTTTTTAAGCATGTAATTCGATACTCCAACTGCTTCAAAAACGTGCCCCTCTCACTAGCTTTTAAGCATCAGCTCATGATTTCGTATCAAATGAGAGCATCCAGTTTTGAACAGCCTGTCCTTGAGCTGACGAATGTCTCAACAGTTCCTATTGATGTTTTAAAAACAGACATTGTTGAGAACATTGAACAAAGATTTCCTGGTACCAGATAGATACACATGACTCGATCTGTGTCAACCAAAGGTGTAACTTTGAAAAAGGACATGATTATAGCTCATGGGTCTACAAGTGGACTTCCTGATTTTGGACAGATTGTCCACGTTTTTGTTATTCAGGAGAGACTGTTTTTTATGGTTAAGAGACTTTGTGGATGGTATAGTGAGCATTACAGGGCTTTTGAACTCACGGCATGTCCAACCAAAGACACAGATCTGATTGAGCTTAGTGACCTAGCACAGTGGTCCCCAACCTTTTCCTAAGTGCGGACCGGTCAACGCTTGACAATTTTAATGCGGACCGAGGGGGGGTACTCGTGGAACTTTATTAGCACATTGCTCCAACAACAATATAACGTTATTATAACATTAGGAAATAATAACTTTATTAGCACATTGCTCATTGCTCCAACAATATAACGCTATTATAACATCAAACACTGTCCATAACGCCAAATCAATGGGAGCCCTGAGCTTGTGGGTCCATTGAGGTTGGGAAGTAGCGCTCAAACTCAATATCCAATATGCCTCTGTTCACGCGTCGTCCCCACAAATCCAGTTTGGCTTTAAATGCAGCTACTTTATCTGCCAACTTAAAGATAGTTGTCATTTTTCCCTGGAGTGACAGGTTGAGTTCATTGAGCAAGCTGAATATGTCGCACAAATAAGCCAGTTTTGCGACCCATTCCTCGTCACTGAAATGTGCTGCCAGCGGTGACTTCTTTTCTGAGAGAAATCTTTGCAGCTGCTCTCGTAGTTCAAACACTCTGGCCAGTGATTTCCCACGAGATAACCATCTTATCTCTGTATATAAGAGAAGATAAGATGTCTGTGCTCCGCGTCCATCTCCTCACAGAGTTGCTCAAACAGACGCGAGTCTGATTGATCCACGGACCGGTACCGGTCCGCGGCCCGGGGGTTGGGGACCACTGACCTAGCAGATGACTACCCTCTGGCAGACTACTTTGTTGGATCTCTCAGAATGGTGACATTAAAAAGACACATACAGATGTAGCAACTTAAAACTTCCCGTGTTTCCGTGACGGGACCGTGACTGGTCCTCGACAGGTCCTCAACAGGTCCTTGAACGGTCCTTGGCTGGTTCGTGACCGAAATGTAATCCCCCGCGATGACGTAGTCAGTGAGGGCCCGACTGGAAACGCCCCTAAGCAGTCTGTGTGAAAACCAGCTGCAATGCCTCATTTGTCCACGGGGAGGAGCAGTGATGTTCCGCTCTCACCGTAGTCTGTCTAAACTAAGACACATCTAACAGACACGCTGGGGTGAGCTGGTGACCCGATCAGCTGAGACAGAGCACAATCATGGATGTGTTTAGTGGTGCAAAGGATCATCATGATCCGTTCATATCGCCCCCCACAGCACCAAGTATTCTGCGGATTGGTTGATGGGGAAAAAACAGTTGTGATAAGTTAACACTGAGGCACCGCTGCAGCCACAACTCCATGTCACGCACAACAACAACATGCCAACATAAACTTGTTATTAAAGAAAACTCCTCCCGTAACTGTTTTTTTAATAGTTATATCTGTGTGATGCTTTCTGAAGCCTGCAGTATGAAACACGTTCGATTTCTGAGTATTCCTCTGAACGCCATAGTGGACATATTGATAGTACAGTATACTGTAAAGTATGATGGATACTGATGTCCAGCTGTGGCTTTCACTACATGCAGATTAAGAGGGAGCGACAGAGAGAGAGTACGCGAGAGAAGAGCTTCAGTAATTATGTACAGTGAGGACAGAATAACCTAGATGTTGTTGATTTGGTAAACAGTTAACCAATAATAAATAAAATATATAATAACATTAATGTGACTTGTCGAAAGCTGGGCGCAGAGGAGACCACCGGGCTCTGGCTCTGTCCAGCATGAACTAAAACACAGCACGGACACTTCAGAAACTATTTGGAATGAGTACTGTACTGTAGGTTCCTGACACCTGATCTATGGCCACCACTTTTCTTTACATAATTACTGAAGCGTCTCTTCTCTTGTGCTCGTGCACTCTCTCTCTCGCTCATCTGCATGTAAACAACAAACTAACCCTTAAAATTTTGCAAAAAGAATTGAAGAATAACAACAGCAATAATACCTCCTATTGAATATTATATTATATTATATTGAATATTATCAAGTGCAAACAAAAGGTTGTTACCTACAGTACATAACAAAGGGCTTCCAAAGGGCTGTTAATCACCAGGTATTCTCCCTCTTTAAATAGCGTCTCACAACGATCAAACTGTGATCAAATATTCAAATATTGTTGTAATTATGTAAAGACTAGTGGTGGCCATAGATACTGTAATGCGCCAAAGCCAATCGAGCAGTTTTGAGAATAGATTAATGGAGATATTTTTTTATCGCCCGATAAGAGTCTCACGTTAACGCAGATAACGGCTCACCACTAGTGAAGACAGAACAGCCTAGATGTTGTTGATTTGGTGAAAGCTGACATGTTAGATATAAACACCTTAAACTTAATTTAATAAATTAATTTCATGAATGAATTTAATTTAATTAATGAACACGCTCAAATCATACGGCTACTGTATAGTGTGCAGTACTCAAACCAGCTGCATTTTCCGCTCTGTGATCTGTGACACTGGGAGACCAAAAAGCCGATTACTGTAAGAGCAAACAAAAGATTGAGCAACGAGAATGCTAATGTGTGTAAGCTACGTCATCTCCAGGTAGAACAACTTTAAAGAACTCTGTGAGAGAAGCGCCATCTCCTGGTCATACCCTGTAATCCAGTGTTACTCAAAGTGTGGTCCGCGGACCACTAGTGGTCCGCAAGCGACCTCAAGTGGTCCGTGAGAGGATCTCTTAAAATATTCGAATTTCCCACACAAGTTTGTGGAGTCCTACCTAGGGATACTCGATATATCGCGGCTTGTTCTACGTGAGATGTATGAAATGACTATATCGCGACCATCGAGTACTTGTCACGTAAATGTTTTAAGCCGTCGGCATTTAATTTTCCGGGGATTCTCCTGTCACTCACTCCTGCTGCTCACAGCACGCAGCACACTGCCCCGCCCACCCAGAAACATCCCCTGCGCGCATGCGTACTTTCTGTATCAAGTGAGGAGAGGTGAAGCCAAGAGTCCAAGTGAGGTAATTGAAGATGGAGACGGACGACTTGGTTCTGAAGAAAAACAGCTGCGGTCACGCCGTCTCTCGTTTTCGCGTGGTCACGTCAGCTGCTCCAATATTTTCAAGTGCGCCCTTACTGCCGACTTTATGGCAAACACTTTTAAAAAACTGGAAAGTCAGCGCTAGCTTACTGCAACGTGTGGACACTTTCGGTTTTCAAAATAAAACGTGGGTGTTAAATGTATTAAACGTTTATTTATAAAATATGAAGAATGGTTAAAATTTGATTTAAAAAAGTGTCTCATATGCCAAGTATGATTCTGTACTGCTTCAATGCTCATATGTACATTATGAAATATATTAAAATTCATAAAAAATATGACAAGTGTTAAAATGCTATAAAAAAGAGTGTGTGTCGTATAGCAGGTGTAGCTCGACTGTTCTACACTGATTTTGAGCCAATAGGTCACAGGACCTGGAAGCTATTGAGCTTTAAAGCTCATATTTACATCATGAAATGTATTAAAAAATCATAAAAAATATGACAAGTGTTAAAATGCTATAAAAGAGGTGTGTCTCACAGCAAGTGTAAATCTACTGTTCAACATTGATTCTGAGCAATTACAATGCTATCATGGAAATAATGACAATATTTATTAGAAATAAACAATACAAAACAACAACAACAAAAATATCGAAATATATATTGTGTATCGCGATATAGCTTAAAAATATCGAGGTATTGATTACAGGCCATATCAGCCCTAGTCCTACCTAACATTATTTGAAGTGTAAAGCGAATTTGTTCTCTGAACAAAAATGCAGACAAATATTTTTTTTAAATATGTATAATGGATATATGAAGATAAATCTGAATTAGCAGTGCCCAAATTGTTGCCTAAGCAACCACGGCGTCTCCTATAGACAAAATCATTCCGCTGTCACGTCAGTAAGTAAGGAAAAGAAAGCAAGGAAAAGAGCAGCAAAAGCTGTGAACTTTAACTAAAACAAGGCACGGAGAGGATGGGAAACAATGATGGATAGGTTTTTTTTTTGACAAAGTGGTCCTTGGTCTGAAAAAGTTTGAGAAACACTGCTGTAATCACATGAATGGGTGGAGTTACAGTAAAAAATAGACTACTTTCTGTGTGCAAAGGTCCATCATGGCCGCCACTGTGTCCTGATTGTTCATTTTCTTTACTTCTAAAAGCAGGGTCTCTCCTATTTTTTCAAGTGTCTCTGCAGATTCACCAGATGGGTAGGTGGGGCAGTAATTTACTTCTGCTCTTCTGGGCTTCTTCACACCATAAGCAGGACTGCATTTGTCTGCAGGTTTATTTGTCAGGGAATTCAGTTCAACTTCTAGACATCCAAGCCGCTTGAGCTTCCTCCGGTAGTTAGCAAGTTTGTACTTTAAGCTCACCTTCCAGCCACCATATCCAGTGGCAGAGCCTGGCTCTTTCAAACATGGATGGGATGACACAAGGGCTTCAGCAACCTCTTATAACTCATTGTCTGAGGGGTACACTTTGTACCGAACAATTTCCTCAGCTAAACTGTCAAGAATGGCAGTTTTAAGTCTAACATCTGGATCCAATAAAGTTCCACTTTCTTTGAATGCCACATTAGCCTTGTCCAGCTGAAGCTGACAATCATATGGGAAACAGGGTACAACAAAAACAACAGGCCATCCAGAGGATCTTGAAGGGGTGGACTTAGGAGAAGACAGGATGTCTGTGTCACACAAGCTACTAAATGAAAGTGATGAGCCACCAGACCATGATGTGGCAGGAGTGGAGCAGGGTGGAGGTGGGGAGCCACCAGGCAGGGCAGAGGCAGCGGGAGCTGAATCAAAGACAAGCTTTAAGGTACTTTTGTCCTGGATCTCTAACACTGAAGTCAAGTTGGTGAATTCATTGCCAAACTCAGCATCCATAAATTGTAGCCTGAAGTGGTCCTCTACCCCACACTGCCCCTTAATGTGCTGAACAAGTTCACCAATAGTCTCTGGGATTCTGTCCTGCAGGATCAGTCTCTGGGAATCGTTTTCTCCAAGGATGACTCTGAGCTTCACTGGAGCAGCCATTTCATCAACAATCTGAATAAAAACAAAAACATATAAAGACATACACTGAAAACACAACTTGCACGTTAGTCATCCTCATTAGAGTAAACTACTGTTCAGGTAGCAGTTACTCTATTTGAAGCCATTCAGGCATTTACCTTCAAATATGATAAGCTGTTGTTAATGTGTTTTGATACTTTAAACTGTTGATATTTGGAGGTTAGAGTATAGTAGAGAATAATGTTTAGAAGCGTTTCTTTAAACAAGGGAAGAAAAAAAAGTGTTGTTAAACAACAAAGTTTTCTTTTGAAACTTGAGATGATGCACAATGCTGTATTTAAATATTTTTTTTCTTTGCACATAGTTGCCAGGACCGTATTCTGCATATAGCTTCATAACCAGCTTTGATTTGTTTTTTGGTCATCAGAAAGCTCCAAGTATAGACACCTAATACTGGTTGTTTAAGTGGTTTACACTTGAAATTTGTCTGTGAATAGGACTGTATGTTGCAGTGTGATTTCTCTAACTTGAGCCACTTCATGGCTACCTAGAATCCAGTCTTAACAAATTTTTATAGATTTGTTTGACTGACATAAATACATTATAGGTTGTTTCATATGAGATGTTAACTGGGGGCAAGCTTGACAGTGTACTCCAATTTCCTAACTCAGCAGTCACAATTTGTCCTTCCTTGTCCGTCTGTCTGTTGATTTCATGCTGCGTGTTTGTATTTTCACAGCAACATGTTTTCAGCCAATTGCTTGAAAGTGAGTTTTGCCATTTCTGGTAAAGTGTTATTCCAACAAATCCAGTTTGCTTCGTGTTTTTCTTTTCCAAAACTTGACACCAGCTTGGGGAATATAGGTTGACATTTGTATAAATTGTGGAATATAAAAATACTGTTAAATTATTTATTTTATTAATAATTATGCTTATGGTTTTGTTGACTCAGCACAATTAATTAATGTAACTGTATTTAAAATAATGGTTGCAACTACCCATTTAAATTAAGTAACTCGTAATTATATCATAATAGTTTAAATGGCCCAACAAAAATATGTTAGTATGTAACATTTACCCTTGCAAATCTAGTTGGACATAATCCTAGTAATTAAGTCATAGTAACACAAATGCATCATGTTGACCCAACATATTTATATTTAGGTCACTCGACAAAATAGTTTCTGGCTAAATTAAAGCATTTTGTTTAGGTGGAAATTATTTCCATAATTTTATTATGTTCTGCGAACAAATTATTTTTGAGTGCTCCTCAAGTGCTAAATTCACAAAAACACACATTAATAGATGGAATGTTATTTTAAAAAAGCAGGTCAAATTTAGTTTCCAATTATCTAAACCAATTATCTAAATTACTTAAAAAACTTCAAATAAAAATAAGTGGACCTGAGATGTGCACAGACAGATGATTTTAGCTGCTGATTCTTGGCTAGCTTAGGGATTTGTTAAACACCTGTCTGATGGTCTGTGTTGCCCCGTTGGACATGTACATTCCAGATATTGGTAATTATATATACCAATAGCTGAAATATAACTTAATGAGAAACTTAAAATCAGCTGAAAATCTTATGTTTCAGTACAAAAAGAAAGGAAAATGTGCGATCATTTACACTGAGAACCACCAAGAGGTCATTTTTACCATTCACAGAAGCCACTGTATAATGCTGCACTTAAGAGTGGCAAGCATGCTGCCATATCTGAAGATAGACTACATTTGATAGATATTAGGCTAGATGCATGGATTTGAAAACAAGAACCAGAGCAGAAGAAGAACAAAGACCCCGATGAGGAAGAGTGAAGAAGAATCAGATGGAGAGAGAACGTCTTTATTTCCAGAATGGTAATGAAAACAACGCGTTATTATGCAAAGTTAATTTTGAATGTATTGTTCTTTTTCCACAATAAATACTAATACAGTAATAATGTTGTCCTTTCATTATCAGTGTTGGGCACATTACTTTGAAAAAGTAATTAGTTACAGTTACTAGTTACTTACCCAAAAAAGTAACTGAGTTAGTAACTGAGTTACTACACTATAAAAGTAACTAGTTACCCAGGATAGTAACTAATGCGTTACTTTTTTAAGTAAAAAAATGCCAAATAATTTGGAGTAAAGCAAACAACAGATACCCATACAGGTTTTAATGTATTGCACCTCAACAGAATTACAACTGAACTTTAAGCATTTTCTTTACTTACAAATGTAAGCAGTTAAACAATATGACATGTTTTACACTTGACATGCTGCAAATTAAAACAAACTTTCAATGGCAGCATGTTTTCAACCACATACCCCCCTATAATTTTATTGAGTTCTTGCTGTGTGGTAAGTTTTGGGGTAGAAGTTGAAGCAGAAAAATCCAGCCTTCCTTGTTAGCTAGCTTGCCTTTATCGTGGGGCATGCCGGTGGCCACTAGCTTAACAGACGTGTGTGCAGTCGAGAGATGCTTCATTAAATTCGAGTTGCTTACATTTGACGTGGACAAAGTCTTTGGTCTTAGACACAGTGTGCATGTAACATTTTTACCTTTTACCTCGACGAGGTTAAAATACTGCCTATACTTCCACCGTGAAAACGCTGTCTTAGACTCAGCCTCGGGACTCGCCATCTCATCTGACATGCTGTGTGTGTGTATGTGTGTGTGTGTGTGCGCGCGCGCTACGACCGTGTGTTGGTTTGTGTGTATACCCACCCACCGGGTGTCTCTGGTTGGCTCAACATGAAATCTCTGCTTTAGCCAATCGTCATTACGTATCCCGCCCTTACCAAAGGGAGAAAAAAAGGCATTCCTGTATGCGAGTTGAGTGAGGTGCCAGTTTCTAAACGAGTAGGTTGGTTCAGTAACGCGAGGTAACGGCGTGTTGGTACCGGTAACGGCGTTACAACGATAGATGAAGTAACTCGTTAGATTACCCGTTACTGAAAAAAGTAACGCCGTTAGTAACGGCGTTTATTTCAACGCCGTTATTCCCATCACTGTTCATTATACAGATTATAACCATGAATATTAAAACTTACTTGACCTGTTTAGTTTCTTGTAACTGAATGTAACGAAGAGGACTTCGTTCCCTGGAGTTGGAGAGGGAGTTGGGGAAACGTGGCACCATGCACTTTAACAAGCATACATGCACTTTAATAACTGCACAGGCACTTTTGTGAAGCAGAGGCACTTTATTGGATTTGCACACATTGCACATTGTATATTTGCACATTTTTGATATACATTAATGCATATTTATTTATTTCCTATATTTAGTCTCCTTTTAGATCTTAGCTGTGCTGGGAGGTACTGTGATGGCCACATGGTTCCACCTGTAAAAGAGCAAGATAAGATTTATTGTGCATTCTGTCTGATTGAATTGGATATAGTGTGATTGAGCTAATGAATTGTGTAATTATGTGGTGTGCAGGCAAAAGGCTTCCCCAGACAACAGCAGCCATTTTTGTAGTTCCGGGTGCAACCAAGTGGTGTTTTGTAGGGGTGTTGGGAAAATTATTTATTTCATTGGTGTAACGGATTATGATTTTGATTAGGTTTTGTTTGTAAATAGTTGTGTATATTGTGTATATATTTGTCTTGTATATTGTTGAATATTATGGGCATAATGATCGAAATGAAATATTCTCAGACTGTTTAGCAACATGGACATGGGTTCTCCCTCATTGGGGACACCCCATAAAAGGCGCCATTTTGTAAAATCTTGTGCTGTTGCTGGATGAGGAGGAAAGTTTACCATGCTGCGTACAATAAAAACCCTGAGAACAACCATCCTGCCTGGCTATTCTTAGCTGTAATCTCCAGCCGCAATCGTGGCCGACCTAACACTGAAACTGTAAAATAAAATAAAAACATTAACTGAACTGTAAATAGTTCACAAAATGTTTGCCCTGCAGGGCAAAAAATGACCCTCTCAGATGGATTGTGAATAAAAAAAGGGTTAGTACAAATTTGTAATGGAGTAAATGCATATTAGCACTGTTACCAAAACATGTGGACAGTTCACATTATTTCCACATAAAAAATAAAAACAAAATAAAAACCTGGTGTTGATTATAAACCAATCAGATTTCAACATATGATCCTGCATGTTTCATGAACACACAGCAGGTATGGCTCAGGCTCTGTACCTTTTGGCTTGATACAGTCTGCACTAATGTTTGCCAACATTAAATCAATAAGCGATGGATTGTAATGGCTCCAATCTATTAACCATGGAAGGCAAAAAGGAAAAAAAGAAACAGTCCTCAGCTCGTTTCTTGCACTCTCCTTAACTCAATTTAGAAACACTGTGTGCAGCTCTCCCCCAAAACACAACATGGGATGCTCTGAGCTTGATTAATCAAGTATTAAATAGGAATTATTTAAGCTAATGGTCCATTAGTAACAACTTGACACACTGCTTACTCTCCCTCTCTCGCTTTGTTCTTCTCTGTGATGGACAGGGGAGGAGGCAGCACAATCTAATTATAACAGAGGAATAACAAGGGAACTCTGTCCAGGGAAGAGACAGTAAAGCTTACTTTTCCTCAAAAACAGCTCTTACAGTGAACACATTATTGGATTTAAATTAATGCAAAGGGGAAAAAGTGACATAGAACCCATACCAGACATCTAAACTGAGATCAGACAACTTAAACACATAATTTTCTCCTATTTGAATTCTAACTAATGGGGTGGATGTTGTTATGACCTTTAGAATAGCATTAACTCTAAAAACTACAATTATGATAACTAAAGAAAAATAAATTAGACACTTCAAAGTGAGGATAACATATTAAGTATAAAATAATGTAAACCAAACAGCTGCTTGTTGGTTGCATGTCATTTACACAATTGTTTTGATTGACTTGAAGTGCGCCGAATGAAAAAGTCTTTAAATCTCTTCTCACATAAAAAATAACTTAACAAGGAAGTTTGTGTCCATAATTGATTTTCTCTAATGCAGGGGATGCATGGAGGACCAGGAGAAAAAATACAGGAAACTAAGATGAATGATTGTAATTTAGTGAATGCAGGAAAAACTTAATATGAAGCTGATATTGATTACTGGTATTGAGTTGACCTTTCTTTCAGTAATATTCGACGGAACCTTTTTTTATTATTATTTTCTAGCATGATTAATGGTACAAATTGTGGAGTGGGGGACTGAAAGGGGTGGCACAAAAGAAGAAGTTTGAGAACTACTTCTGTGATGTGTTAAATGATGACAGTTTATAATCATTGTTAATGAAAGACATATATTACTAATAGTGTTACTCAACCTGTGCAAACAGCAGTTGAGTAATGAGTTACAATTTATAATAATAAAAACAGGTTGTTATATTAATGTTGTGTTAATGTCAAGTTGACAAACAGATGCCATGTCAGTCTGTTAACTCAGACCCAACATCAAACAATTCATTACTTGTTTTTTAATTACAATGTCTTTAACACATGAAGCCAAGTTGTGTGTGCGTGTGTGTGTGTGTGTGTGTGTGTGTGTGTGTGTGTGTGTGTGTGTGTGTGTGTGTGTGTGTGTGTGTGTGTGTGTGTGTGGACTCCCTCTAAGGACTCCAAAAAGGGTGGGTACTCTGAACTACCATTGGGTGCATAGGCACAGACGACAGTCAGGACCCGTCCCCCCTTCGAAGGCGAAGGGAGGCTACCCTCTCGTCCACTGGGGTCAACCCCAACATACAGGCGTCGAGCTGGGAGGAAACAAGCATTCCCACCCCTGCTCTGCTTCTGCAACCGGGGGTCAGACTGCCAGGGTCCCGGCCTCCGACTGCCGCCTATCTCTCTTTGCACCTGCTCCCTGAGACCCCTCCCATGGGTGGTGGGCCCATGGAAAGGGGGGCCCATGTCATCTTTTTGGGCTATGCCCGGCCGGGCCCCATGGGTAAGGACCCGACCACCAGGCGCTTGCCAATGAGCCCCACCCCCAGGGGCACAATCACAAACGATCATTAAGATTCATGGTCATTACGGTGTCATGTCAATGTGCATGTCCCGTTTTAATAAAGTGTTAACAAAAGATGCTATCAAGTTGAACTATGGTAGGTGAGGGATCTGGTGTTCTGGAAATCTTGTGATCTCAGGATCTCTGACCTCTTGGGAGTCCTCCAACTTCATAGAAGTGTTATGCTAAATGAATGATTGACAGCTGTATCAGTCTATAACAGTCAGCTGATGTGTTGTTCCATCTCCAGCCAGGATTCTCAAACTCTGGATTTTGTGTCTCAATTAACTTACTAAATGAGCTTTAGCAAACAACAACCAAAAGATAGAGGAAACACGCAGTGGTATACCCCAAAACATGTATCGTGGTCTTGTTGGGTAATTCTGGATTCATTTGGGAAATGACTGTCACCATGACAACTTTATAAAATATAGTTATAAAATTAGATGTTTTATTTCATTTTCATACTGAACTTGGATTTCTTTCTTTTTTTTTATGAAGCAGCATATTTTCAGACTGACTACAGACAGACACATTTACAGTCAGAGAAACATTTCACTTATAAAACTAAACAGTTTCATTACTAACAGCAGTATGCATACATAAAACAGTAAAACAGAGGCAATTCAATCAAAGTGAATTAACATTCTGTTGTTGAGTGTGAAGAAAAGATCATGGCCAATCTTTGTCAGATTCACTCATAACATGACGTGTGCTTTTAATGTTCCCTGTAATGTGATGGGCCTAGTCATCAATCATTCTACACCAACACCCTGAAACCATACCTCTCTCTCTCACTCACTCACACACACACACACACACACACACACACACACACACACACACACACACACACACACACACACACGCACACACACACGCACACACACACACACACACACACACACACACAGCTTCCAGTGCTGAGGCAAACAGCACATCAAGGGATGTAATCTGAGGTAAACACTTTCATTTGATTTGTGGAATAGATTTTGCCACCTTTTTAGGCTGACAGAAATATTTATGAGGCGCTGCATCGATTATAGAAAACAGTACCAAAGGGATGCAGTCATCTTGACGTTCTGTAAATTTGTTAAAGGAAAAGAGAGTTTAGCTCCTGTGTTTCTATTTTCTGTGAAGGAAGCACAACTCAGCATGTATCCCAGCTTCAAGCCTCACTAATACTACAACTTCACTAGATAGATAGATAGATAGATAGATAGATAGATAGATAGATAGATAGATAGATAGATAGATAGATAGATAGATAGATAGATAGATAGATAGATAGATAGATAGATAGATAGATAGATAGATAGATAGATAGATAGATAGATAGATTTTTTTATCTTGTTGTTTCAGAAGCATTGCTGTCTCTCATGGTCTTTGTCTAAACCTGCAATATTGGAATATCAGTATAAGAAGTTGTAAACACATCTATTACATACCTACATTATAATTTTATAATAACAAAGTGAACATGTTGGCAAAAAGTTGCACTTACAGTACTGTTGCACTTACAGTATCCAGCAGACACACAACTCTGTTGTAGAACCTAGGCATTCATAGAGGGTACCAACATTACCATTAGCTCTACTTAGAAATATAGCTGCATGTTGTCAGCATAGCAAGACAGTAGTGGGAGATGGAAGTGAAATGGTTCCACAAATGCTCCACGATGCTCATCACCTAGATGTAACTGGTGTTTGGTCCTGGTGTACAGTTATCAGAGATTTTAAATGCCTGCCTGCAGAGGAGGTTCATAGGAATCTGGAGCCTGAACCAAACAGTAAAGCTGAGGGCTAATTCTGTCAGTAAATAAAAGGTTTGAGGATCAAAGTTCTTAATATCAATCTGTTTATACGATTAGGCTGTCTGCTTATAGTTCCCAGTGTTGTCTCCGCCTGTGTTTCCACTTGTTTTATCTCTCTCTCTCTGTTGTGTGTGTTGCCTCTTTTTCTCCTCTCACCCGCCTGATCACCTCACCACTTGTTCCTCATCATCCAATCAGCCCCTAAAGTATAAAAGACCAGCTTGACCTCCTAGCTTCCAACAGATCTCCACATGAACACGCGGCCTCACTCAGACAACTCCGGGCTATCCAGCGTTTTAGGATTTTCCCACTCTGAGACCCGTTCTCAAAAAATACCGGTTTCACACCTTGAAAAAGCCGGATCGGTCTGGACGCGAGGCTGAATTGATAAAGCATTTATGCGGATTTGACAAAAACGTACTTGTGTAGTCTCCCTAGTGAAAATCTCCCTGCCATTCACAACCTGCACGCGTCCTGCACGCACTCTTGGATTCTCTCTCTACAAAAGCTCAGTCTGCCACTACACATTCACCTGTGTTTCCAATAACTCTTCTAAACATCTTTTGCTATTTTTGGCACTTTCGGTCCACTAAACATTCAGCTTGACATCATCCTCTGAGAACTATGAATCCCTGTACCGAATTAGGCAAATCTATTCAATGGTTATTGAGATATTTCAACAAGAAACAAAAAAGCTGACATCATGATGGAAACATCAGATCAGCCTGTACTAGATGACATCAATCAATCAATCAATTCAATTCAATGGTTAGAACAGTAGTTGTGATATTTCAGTCTGAACCAAAGGGCTCATATACCAATACTGGCATCAACATGGATAAAAATAGAGATGCTATGGTTCTCCAAGCTGACCAGGAGTACACTATGCTGAAAATGAGGGTGTTGCTTTGTGATGCTCTTGTGTTGCTATTGTCCAAGCAGGGTTACACATGATCTGATAAGATACTCTTCAGGGCATCTCCCCTGACAAAAGCTTCCTTTCTAAAAGGAATTCTCCAAACTGCTTCATTCATCTTGTTGAATGAAGCAACATGACAGAACAACATGGTGCCACTGAAATCAGTGTTTGAGTCTCCAAGGCCAAGAGGATGTAGGGAAGTGTGAAAGAAATGGAGCACTTTTAATTTAATTTGTTGTGATTTCTCTTTTAGACTAATTTGTATGAAGAACTTGAAGTCAGAGAAAAAGAGGGTGACAGAATGAGAGAGATGAATCGAGTCCAAATCTCCTTCCTTTTTTAAAGAGCTGTGAATTTCTTCAGAAGGAACATTCTTTTCTCATTTTGCTAATGCAGTTACATAACACATCAGTATATCAGCAGTGAAGAGCGCTGGCACAATTAGCCCTCCTGTGAAATCAGTCACAATGCTGCTAATGCCTCACACATTCATCCAACTTTCAGACTGATATTTCTAATTAGAAATAACTGACAAATCATCTCAAAGCCCTCTTCAGATGCTCACATAGTTTTCCTTTAACACATTATGGACTACAAGGTGATGTTAGGAGATGATTTTTGTGGACTTGAAGCTCTGCCTGTGCCTGTTTTGCAGAGATAGTGGTGAGGTCCAGAAACCCATCTAACTGCTATCTGTGCCCAACACACACACACACACACTCATATACACACACACATAGACAAACAGATAAATGCGTGCACAATGATGGTTTGTTGGAGGAAGCATTTACACATGGAGGGCAGGCTGCCCTGGACACACAGTGAGATTGGGTGGGTCACAGGGAATAAAAATGGGCCACAAGGGCCAAGGAAAAAGTGAAAACTGAGAGAAATGGAGGGAAACAGAAAGTCAGAGTGATGGTGTGTGATATGTGATAAGAGGAGCCATGCTGTTAGGGCTTTTGAATTGACCTGTGTGAGGGCAGAGGAAGGTCTGGAGTAAAGGCTTTAGAATGGAGAAAGCCAAAGGACTGAGGTTGAGCATGGGCCTTACGAGTAAGGAAACGGCAAAGGATAAGGATGGTTTGTGCTGAACAGAGAATTTAGTCTGTCTTTTGGAATGATTGAAGAAGCTGTGATTGATGTGGTTGACAGCATTCAATCATTGTAAACAAATGACTTATCAAAGCTCAGTATTGTTAAGCTCAGACACATGCTGTTCATCTTCAATATCTATCTCTTCGATGAATTGCATTCTGGTCAATTGACTACAGTTGAGTGATTGGCATATTGAACCACCTGAAAGTGTTTGTCTGTAAAAATAAATATTTGTGACTTTTTAAACAGTCATAGCCCCAAATGAATGTTCTGATTGTAGTTTGGTCAAATTTGATTGACAGTGGCATCTTTCAATGTCTTCAGATTCTGGTTTTCAGTGTGTCAAAAGTTCAAAACCAAATTTCATTTGCATGTGACAAGAACTATACTATTTAAAAGAAAATGGCAGCATCGGTTGTTCCAACAAGTATCATAAAATTATATTTCATATTTTTTTATTCCTGTAAAATTCCTGATAGGGAGGGACTTGTGGATTGTGATTCACATAGATAGTAACCAATAGTGTTCGGTGTGTGTTATACCTCCTCTACTGCTATTCATTGCAGGTAGTATGATCTAGTGTCAGCATCTATCTTCCAGCGAACACAGACGGACACAAGACTGACGGAACCAAGGTGGTTTTCTGGCTCCTGGCATCCTGGGGTTGATCAGCTTGGTTAGCTGCATGGCTGACCGAGCTCAGGTCTGAAAATACCATTGGTAAGGATATTTAATAGCTCTTTAAATGGTTGCTTTATTTGAACCATCTACTTCAATCTCTCGACTATAAACCAACAGGTATCTCTTTTGTAGAGCAGTTTTGTACAAAATTGAAGGTGAATTCATGTATCATTCTGCAACACAGGTTTGTACAACGGAATGCAAGCTGTAGTCCATTTATGCTACACGCAAGACAAAAAAACTGTTATTTATTATATAGTGCAGAGGATGAATTGAGGAGTCTCTTAGCCAAAGGAAAGAAGCTGCTTTGTAGTCTGGTGGTACAGCAGCAGATATTTCTGTATCGCTTCCAGACAGCAGCAGGGTAACAAGCTGTGGCTGGGTTGGGGATCGTCTTGTAGGATCCTTTGGGCTCTGTACTGGCACCTCACCTTACTGATATCATTGATGCTCGGTGGATGGTGTTATAGGCAGTTTTAATCACCTGCTGCAGAGCCCTCCTGTCCCATGCCAATTTGTACTATTTCCAGTCAGGATGCTTTCTTAACAAGGACCTGGCACATGAAGTTACTCTTGTTAAGTTTACTTATGAACAACTATTGTTTTTGAGCTGTCCTTACCAGGGTGAAGATGTTTGATGTCCCTGACAGGTTCTCTGTGATGCTGATTCCCAGGTCCCGAACACTGTTCACCTGCTTGACTAGTAGGGATGGGCGAGTACAGCATTATCTATATCTGTATCTGTTAACTGTGTGAATTGTCTGTAGGACAGCATCAGCATTGAGCTTCAGATCAATGGTTTTGATCACAATAGCAAACAAACTATTTACAGAACAAGTTTTGCAACAATTAATACAAGACATGCGGTTGCAAGTATTAAGTAAAATGTAATGAACAAGTTTTCATACTCAACATAACTTTCTTTTTTTAACTGTTTTTTTAAACAGTTTTTTTATGAAATATAGCAAGAAAGTGTCAGACACTCAGTGAAGTAAAAAAAATAGTTTTTAAAAAGGAAAAAAATCTCGCATTCTACCAAGCACCACCCCTGAACGAACCCACGTTTACCAGAACTGGTTAATATGTACAGACGGAAGTAAAAACAAACCTGAAGCTGAAAAAACACTAAACATTAACGGAAAAGACCTGCGAACCCGAGTGACTGAGGGAGAGACAGAGAGGTGTTCTGTGTGTGAGTGAGCAGAGCGGGACACAGCAACACAATACATCTGTATGTGTGTAGGAGAGGGGCTGTGACTAGCCTATCACAGAACACAGACACAGTCAGCTACCCAATGAGGATTTTCATTCAATCCCAGCACAGATATTGACTCGTGTTACTTGTATAATACTCGTACTCTGCAAAAGTGTTTTATCCGTACTGGATACTCGTTTCAGCCGCCTCAACTCTATCAACCATAGCTCCATTAATCCAGGGTGGGGTGTGTGTCTTTGCATGTACAACAGTCTCTTATTTCCCATTCATAAGCTACCCTTATTTCATTCATCTTATTATCTGGTGTCTGAACTTTAGGCTGGGTAGTGGAATAGCCTTTGGTCTAAGCAGGGTTATATAATATTATATTCTTATCCCAGCTGTCTTTTGCCTGATTTAATCCAATCCCTTCCCAAAAAAAAGTAAAACAAAGGGTTGTGAAGTTTAAGGAAGCTGTTGGCCTCCATATATTTACATAGTACCATCACTATGGTGAACTCAGGCTGAGTAAAAGTCACATTGGATGGTGTAAAGCAGCTTGATAGCTTCCTCATTGGATAGTTTGGAGCTATTTGCACCACTGTTACTGTAACTGACTGGGTCTCTGTGTGCAGTCAGTCGCACCAGCATGGATGTTAAACTGGACTGACTGGGCTGGTGTCTATGGCGTATGCCAGACTCCAGCTGTTTACATACAAAAACACAGTATAAACAAGTAGCCTAGAGGCTTCAACTCCACTGAATTTTAAAATTACCTGGCCACTTAAATGTCTTATTCTTCAAGGTTAGGCATATAAACAAAGAACTAAGAGGCAAATCACCAAGAAAATGTAATTCTGGAAATCAGATGCCCGTCTGGTTAGTTTGCTTATGTCAAATAGTGACATTTAACCCATGAGTTGAATAGCTGTGTCTACTTTGCAGCACATAGCATTGTAGCGAAGAGGACTTTCGTTCCCTGGAGCTTGGGATGGAGTTGGGGGAACATTGTACTTTAACTGCGATACATGCACTTTAGGAATTGCGCAGGCACTTTTGTAAAGCAGTGGCACTTTATTGGGTTTGCACACTTTGCACATGGCATATTTGTACATTTGATATACATAGATATTTGATATACATAATGGAATGTTTTTACATTCATTGTCCTTTTAAATCTTATTGGTGCTGGTAGGTTCTGTGATGGCCACGTGGTTCCACCTGCAAAAGAGGGACATAAGATTTAATGTGCATTATTTTGTTGGTAATTGAACGCAAAAGTGGCATAATGTGATTAATCTAATATGTGTGCAATTGTGTGTTAATTTATTGGGAATAGTGTGTGTGTGTGTGTGTGTGTGTGTGTGTGTGTGTGTGTGTGTGTGTGTGTGTGTGTGTGTGTGTGTGTGTGTGTGTGTGTGAAATGGTACTCACCAGTCTCCTTTGTCTCCAGGGTGTTCGGGCAAAAGGCTTCCCCAGGGAACGGTCACCATATTTGTAGTTCTGGGAGCATCCAAGTGGTGATTGATGGGGGTATTAGGAAATGGTGTATTTTATTAGTGTTAGTGTGTGTGCTAGAATTGGGGGGAGGTTGTGTTGGTTAATATGTGTGGGTGTATGTATATAGCGGGAGGATTATGGGGATAACGTAAATCAATAATAAGTGTTTCTTAGACGGAACAAGGCAGTGTAGTGAATGGGTTCTCCCTTGGTACCTAGACACCCTAAGGTGCCATTTTGGGATCATTGGGGGGTTGTGGTATGATGTGGAGAGTGTTTGCCATGCTGTTAACATGGACCAATAAAAGACCGTCTGACACGCTACAATCCTGCCTTGGTGTTCTTTTGCCTGTATGCTCCAGCCACAATTGTGACCCACCTAACAAGCATAAACGGAAACTATGGTTTCATTAATGTATAATCACCTGAAAATAAGAATCACTGTTTTTCATACATTAGAATGAGACTTTGGTATCAGCAGACACCACAGGTCCACCATGTTGAACTGCCATGTTTCTAATGTAGCCCAGAACATACAACTAGGTCTACACAGCACCTTTCACACTTTACACTCAAAAAAATAACTTGTTCCCGGAACGTAATAAAATTATGCAAATAATTTTCAATGGTTCAATTTAGCAAGAAACAATTGAGTAACCTAAATGTAAATAAATAATGGGTCAACATGTATTTTCCTAACTGTTACCTAATTACCAAGGGTCAGTTCAACTAGATTTGTAAGGGTAAATGTAACATACTAATGTAATTTTGTCATGCTATTTAAACTTGTATGATATGATTATTAGTTACCTAATTAATAGTGTAGTTACAACTACTTTTTAAAATAGTATAGTACATGAATTAATTGTGCTAAGCCAACAAAACAAAGTTAGGTTGAAGTGGTTTAACTAAGAGATTACCTTTATCATATGAAATGGAATATAATAGTAATTATTCAGAAAATACATTTTTAACATACATATTTAGTTATTTAAACATAAATGTCAACCTATATACCTCCAGCTGGTGTCAAGTTTGGAAAAGAAAAACATGAAGCAAATTGGATTTGTTGGAATAACTTTACCAAAAAAGGCAAAACTGACTTTCTGTTGCTGTGAAAATACAACATACAGCCTAAAACTGCAGTGTCCAACAGTCTGTGCATTATGTCCTGTCTGTAAAAAAAATAAAAATAAAAATAAAAAAAAGACAGATGGACAAGCAAAAATCATAACAGCTGAGTTAGGAAATTGTAGTCCACTGTCGAGCGTGCCCCAGTTAACATCTCATATGCAACATCAACATATAAAAATGTATTCATGTTAGTAAAACAAATCTACAGAAACTATGAACATTTTTTAAGACAGGCAGCCATAAAAGCTCAAGTGGCTTTTGAGAAATCAGTCTGCAACATACATTCCTATACACATAGACAAAACCATTCAACAACCCACATTAGGTATCTATATTAAGTGCTTTCTCAAAGCTGGTTACAAAGTTATATGCAGAAAGTCCATCCCTCTGACGTTTCCTCTTTAAATTTCAAGCATTAAGTTTAAAATATTAAAGCTGTACAGGTTTGACAGTTTCAAATTTTTTCTGTTATAATACCTGGGTGATGGGTATCATGATGCTCCTAATCTTTCTTCCTTGAATGCCGCCTTTCTTGCCAAACACCCTCATCAACTTTGAAGAGTGAGCATCCAGCTCGGAGAAGACCTTTGACAGAAAACTGACTGTTGTAATCCTCTTAAATTCAGCAGTTAGCTTAAACAGAAAAAAAGGGTACACAAAAGCGAATTTGACTATTATAGCATTGAAATGACCAACTAGTTCAACAACTGTCATCTTTCACCAAATCCTGAATCAGCTTACGAGTTATTTCAAAGGCTTGTCCACATTTTGTTGGCTGATATAAATCACACTGTACATTAAAGAAAGACAACATATTTCAATCAAAGTGAATGAGCGCTGTGCATTTATTCACCTACCTCACATACACAGAAGAGAGCCGGCCATCTGTTTTTTAAATCAGCAATCATGGTGCATCACGGATAACTTCTTGCCCTCTGTGTGCAAAGGTCTTCCATTGCTGCCAGTGTGTCCTCATTGTTCCTTTTCCTTATTTCTAAAAGCAGGGTCTCTCTTATCTTCCAAGTGTCTCTGCGGATTCACCAGATGGGTAGGTGGGGCAGTAATTTACTTCGGCTCTTCTGGGCTTCTTCACATCATAAGCAGGACTGTAGGGCTGCAATGATTCCTCAAGTACCTCGAGTTACTCGATTACACAAAAAAAATTATAATTTTCACTCTTTTCTGTCCTGGCGTCTGCCATTCTGAATATCACTGTCCACACACGTTGCCAAAAGCCCACTTCCGTCTTCTTTCGCTTTGCAGGTGACGCATAGCCTGTAACATTAGCACGTTATGTCACACTAAAAAGAATTTGTGTGAAACATGAGCTTTAAAATGAATTAAACAAGGCGATTTCTTGATAAATTTTTGTAATTGAGTCGTAATTGAGAGGAATCGTTGCAGCCCCAAAAATTTAGCTGGTGCATCTTATATTCAGGTGCGCTCAATAGTCCGAAAATTATGGTAATTATTTTAACCGATTAATCGATGGAATATTCGATAGAATACTCGATTACCAAAATATTCAATAGTTGCAGCCCTACAGGACTGCATTTGTCTGCAGGTTTATTTGTCAGGGAATTAAGTTCAACTTCTGGACATCCAAGCCGCTTGAGCTTCCTCCGGTAGTTAGCAAGTTTGTACGTTAAGCTCACCTTCCAGCCACCATATCCAGTGGCAGAGCCTGGCTCTTTCAAACATGTATGGGATGACACAAGGGCTTTGGCAACCTCTTATAACTCATTGTCTGAGGGGGTACACTTTGTATTGGACAATTTCTTCAGCTAGACTGTCAAGAATGGCAGTTTTAAGTCTCATGTCTGGATTCAATAAAGTTCCGCTTTCTTTGAATGCAGCATTTGCTTTGTTGAGCTGCAGCTCACAATCATATGGGAATCCATGAACAAGAAAAACAACAGGCCATCCACAAGATCTTGAAGGGGTGGACTCAGAGAAGACAAAATGTCCGTATCACACAAGCTACCAGATGAAAGTGATGACTTATTACCAGACCCTGATGTGGCAGGGGTGGAGTAGAGTGGAGGGGGTGGAGTTGTAAGCAGAATTGATTTGCAATCTTAACACATTAGAATTAGGTTGTTTTAACATAAATTATTCTAGTGAAAAAAAAATGTTTTAATTTAAATTTTAAATTTGTTAATTGTTGCATTTTATGCTAAAACTACATGTCTTAAAACTGTTTAACTACAAAACATGATTTTATATAGTAGAAACTACAAGTTAGACATAGGATAAGGTAACAGAAAACCAGTTTGCTTTTTTTTTAGTGTAGAAAGTAAGAAGCTGATGAAGGAAATAGTAATTCAGTTCCTTTAATTAGTAATTCCTTTAATTGATCCTGTGATTTTCCATCACTGACTTCCATGAGTACCAGCTGTTGTTGTTTGTTTTAGTCACTATCCCTCTCCGTTCAGTCACATTCTTTACCTTTTGGCTGAAGGGACGAGAGTAATACACCAGCAAACAAAAAGAGATCCAGGGATGCAAGGTAGAGCTGCATGTATACAACCCACACACAGCGCAGTCCACTATGTGCAAAATCAATCAGATAAGGGGGCGAAGAAATTCCATCACACTCTAAGCTATGAAGTGTTGATGTGAATTTAAAATACTGTGAGGCAATGAGGCCATACCGAGGATCTCTGTCCTCCGGGGCTATGCCTTGGCTCGCTTCAAGAGCTATCATGTTGTGCCCGCTGAAGAAGAAATAATGCCTTTACTTCCACTTCCTGTCCTGGCAGTGTCATGCAACACATTCTGTCTCCGCTTCCCAATCCTGCATCCCTTCCCAGTCCCCTGCCGGAGAGTGGTCAGTGGGGCTAAAAGCCTCTTCACATGATGAGATAATACCCCCACTAATTGGCTATCGCATTGGGAATGGGGCTCGCCGCTCCCCTTTTTCCCTCCTGTTGACTGTTCCTCGGCCAGCTTCCGCGGATTATTATAGATGACAGATGCCGCCATTTTATGGGCGACGGCAGGATTATCTTGTTGTGGCAGGCAGAGCATGGAGAGGCTGTCAGAAAATGGTTTGAAAAAGAGCAGAGCAAACAAAGAAAGAGGCCTGAGCCAACAATCATGAGAGCTTATACATGCTGTACAAATACACAGACTGGCGATAAAGCATTCGCTCGCCATAACAAAGCAGTAAAAGACACCACTGATTTAAAACCCCAGAATGATAAAAAGAGCCTCGAGTGGTCATTCGAGGATCCAAGACTCAAGGAAAAAAACATTTGACACTGAGAATATATGCTCCAATTCGTCACCTGGGCAAGTTTTACACATATCTCACCAACAGATGTGTCACTTTAGGTATGTGACCGAGAATTTGTGTTTTGGTTTAGTCAGTGCACTGCAGCTAAACTTAAATAGCATTAACATGCCCAAAATAAACATGCAAACCTGCTTTTGGGTGATGTTAAATTCTGTTGTGTTATTGCCACTGACAGTTTAGTTTAGTTTAGTTTAGTTTAGTTTAGTTTAGTTTAGTTTAGTTTAGCTTAGCTTAGTTTAGTTTAGTTTAGTTTAGTTCCTGACTAATCAGAGATGTGGATCATCAGCGGGCTGAATGAAGTCCAGGTGCCCAAACCTATCAGTGTCCATGCTTTTAATTCTCCATAACTTTAAGCCTCAGTATAATTTGAACAGGCAAGTTCTGTAAACGTTCCCTCTCAGTACAGTTGTCATGAACGGGGAAATTAGCTATAGATTTTTGTGCCAGGCTGTAAACATGTTTATTTCTGCTGTGAAGTTGGACATTTGAACATAGGGACTTATGGAGGTTGAGAAGTCTTTGCCACTTTCACAGCTGCTAAATCTGATGAAAAATAGAAAAGAAAAATACAACAAGTCATCATAAAACAGAGTACTTAGCTGATTTAGCATTCCTATAACATAGCAGCTCTGTGACATCGGGGCTGCTCCCAACAAGAGCGTTTCAGAAGCATTTTGCACACCAGACTGTTAACGTGTTCAGATTTAGTCACTTCTCCTTGGTTTATGTGCTTACCATGGGTAAGTAGGCTACATAGTTAGATTGTTTGCCATTGCCTATGTCACAGACTCTTACAATCAGCAGAGTTAAAACATTTTGATCAAAAAAACCTGTCTTAAGTCTTTTTCGTCAATCAAACAGCCCTTCCTCTTGGGGACCAGGGTATTCTGTAACTTGGCACCGGGGGGCAGTCACTCTGTTTGTCCAAAAAGATAAAAGTATTGTAGTAAAAAGAAACATCTCATGGTCTAAAACGATTAATTAAAATTATTAGACAGGGTACTTAGCTGCAATAGGAGTGTGTCGCAACTGTACACTCCGGCTAATTTGCGTTGCTACCCCTTAACTCCGGCCAGTGACGAAACACCTCCACTACCAAACAGACGTCAGCTGTGCGCCTGAAAACTTCCTTCCCATTGATAGCTGTCCTGAGGGAACTCCCAAGCTGGTCATGCTTGCCCCTGCATTCTGCCATTGTGCTCTACTCTCTCTGTGCTCTGCTATTTAAATCCTGGTAGTGGTCCTGCACACATGCATCCATAGTCGCATAAAAAACGTCACACTGAACCCACAATGCAAGTTCAACATCTAACATAGAGTTGCTAGAGAAATTATAATAAAAAATCCAAATATATTAGTATGGATATATATTTTGATATATATTTGATTTCAGAGGCTTTAATGGACACTTTGATTATAATTTGGGTAAAACAAAAGAACAAAGAACAAAATAAGTGTTGAATTACTTCCTATGCAACTGTGATTACAACTGTTGTGTGTCATAATTAAAATACACTAGAAATTATATTAAAGTTGGGCTGAATGCTAAAAAACAAAATGATAAAAGAACAGGAAAAAGTAAATCAAAGAAAATCATTTCCAGATTAATTTATGAAAACGTTAAACACACATATTTGAAGGAGTTAATTAAAAGTTAAAGAAGTGTGATCGCTCTACAACAGCACTTGATCTGGTCCCATTATAAACTGTGTTCCTCTAATATACATCCATCAGATCTCATGTCCACACACACACACACACACACACACACACACACACACTTCATTCTCTGCCTGACTGATCCATTTCAGTCCTGACTAGCTGCTGTTAGTGCCCACAAAAGGTCAAAAGCTGACCTTTACTTCTACTCTCAGGTACCACAAATCTCACTGCATGGCTGCGAGTGTGTATGGTGTATGTGTGTGTGTGTGTGTGTGTTCCTGGCTTTGTGTGTGTGTGATCTAGCACTATCGCAGAACGAAGCTGGCAGGCTCATTATCATAGGCCTACTCTAAAACAGATAAGGTAGGGATCTATCGGACAGAAATGATGGGACCTGAGTGGGCTTCTAATGGCCGTGGCGTTTGCCAGGCTGCCCCTGTAAGTGGATTTCTACTGCGATCTGCTGTTTGTTTATTGGAGTGCCTGTTGTTCTGGATGCACTCCATAGAGGATACAAATTGCATTATTCACGGCAGGCAGGCTGGTAATGGCAAGGATGAATGATGGCCCCTATTTCTCTCCTGACAGAGAAGGTCGAGAGAGGAGCTCTATACAATTACACACGAGTTTGTGTTCGATCAGCGGATAGCTACGGGTGAAGTGCTCACCACACGCTGGAGGCCTGAAGGAATGGAGTTTAGGGAAAGGGCTCTGGGTTTGGCACTCTCATCAGGATTTCATGGTATGAAGTGCAGCGTTACTAAATGAATTTGCCTTTGCCAAATTATATTCTGAGATCAGGTCTCTTCGGATACTTGCTTCTTTTTTTTTTAAGTCTGACCATCGATTTTTATTATTAAGTCAATTTACTATCTAAAACAAAAAGCAAGCATAGCAAATTGATGCAAAGCTAATGGTCTACAGCATTTATCTATTTGAACTTTTTCATGCTTTTTAAAATTTTCTTCATTACAAAGTACAACATAGACAGTGATGAAGCAAATATGCTGATTTGGAGTTGACCCATATGCAGGATTACCAATGCAATAGGTTAACAACTGCCTGTTATCAGATGACATCCACTTTTGATGTGATGGATGTTGTGTCCTGACCATACCTACAGTATAAACAGAAAGATAAAAATCACATTCTCCTTTTATTGAATTAATATGATAAAAAAAATAACAGCTTCAAATGCATTTGATGGTACACTGACCTCTTTCATTGCTGGTCTTGCACTGTGTAACTTGGGTTGAGCAGGTACAATCTTCTGCAAGAAGAGACCATCAGAATAAAACCTCCTGTGCAAAACCCTTGATCATAAAAGGAAACTATTTAACTACGTAGGCTACTTGGCTCGTGATAGGAGCTCATGAACCAAGGAAATATGACAGTAATCTCATGAGCAAAACGCTTCTGAAAGGCTCCTGGTAGGATAAAAAACCATGTGGACCAAAACAGCATCACAGCCGCACTGTCACAGTCACCGTCGTATGGAGTGTTCCGGAGTGGGAGGGTGTCAGGGCCAAATTGGAATTGTACCTTCAAGAGGACACTTCCCCCAGGCCCCTGGATTTCTGTAGACCTTCCATTGCTGCTACTTACAGCTACTACAGTGCAGTTACTGAGCAGGTGCATCCTGCTGTCAGCAACTATTTATTTCTAATCAGGATAAGCCAGGCTGTGCATTTTGCATTTTGCTATTTGAAGCATATAAACTCAAATATAAGATGCATTCACCTGAGGGCTCACATTCTAAACTGTTACCTAAACCAGTACCTGTTTGTTTTCATGGGGGGAATTATGACAAATTCAGTTTTCTGTCCATTAACACCAACCAACCAAAGGAAAGCAATACTAGAAGAAAATAAATAATTCTACACGCACACACACACACACACACACACACACACACACACACACACACACACACACACATATATATATATATATATATATATATATATATATATATATATATATATATATAATTCTCAGGAAAGTCACCACTCATTAAAATGCCCCATATTCCCTCGAAGCAGCTCTTAAATTGAAGCCGACCAGATCAGCTGTGCTTCCAAGCACACAGTCCTGCAGTTTTAATGTCCTACATCTATTAGTGTCTACTAAAGCAGTTTTGAAATTTTCTTGGCCCAAGGAACGTACTTATGAGAAAAATCAGTCAAGCATTTTGTGGGAGCCATATGTCAATAAAAGTTTGTGATTGTCCTAAAATTCTACAAGACACCTGGCCTTGAGTCACGGGACATAAACGACAGACTATGAAAACCTCTGGTCGATTTAAAATGTTTGTCCAGCAGTGGCAAGTCCTCCAGGGTGTGAAAGGAGTTCTACATCGCCTTCACTATTGATATTATCATCCCTGTCAGCTATTGGTATTTTCCCACAGGGAAGTTTATGAATGTCATAAAACTAAGAGCACTGAATAATTTGATTGAGGAATCAATCTACAAGTCAAGAGGCACATGTGGGCTCACGATGTGGGATGAACGACAAATGGTGTTACAATGTTTGAGTCAGCAGTGGGATTTATTTTTTCTTGCATGCACTCAGCTTTTGTAATTTGTATCCTTACTTACTCCAGTGCGTATACAGTATGTAAGAGAAGAGAGAAATCAGTTTTATTTTGTGCTAATAAATGTAACTAGAAAATTTCTAAAGAAATTTTGAGTGTGCGTGACTCTGGCCCCGTCGTCCCCATGCATTATTACTGACACTGCTCAGAAAATTCAGTACTAAGAAAGAAATTTTGAGAGTGACAAGTGGGCTGTTGCTGGGGGTATGTATCCGAAAAGCACACCTCAAATAGTCATTTTTAACATGTTTATTTAGACACAGGAGCAGCTAGCGCTTAAGTGCTACCAATTAACATTAGCATGTAAATATTAGCATGTTAGCATTAGCATGTTAACGTTGATGCGCTAGCAGTTAACATTAACATGTTAGCTCTAGCATGTTAACGTTGATGCTCTAGCAGTTAACATTAACATGTTAGCATTAGCATGTTAGCATTTACATGTTAACGCTAATGCATTAGCAGTTACCTTTAGCATGTTATCATTAGCATGTTAACATTACCATGTTAACGCTGATGCGCTAGCAGTTAACATTAGTATGTTAAGATTGGCATGTTACGCTGATGCGCTAGCAGTTAGCATTAACATGTTAACATTAGCATGTTAGCATTACCATGTTAGCATTACCATGTTAACGCTGATGCGCTAGCAGTTAACATTAGCATGTTAGCATTAGCATGTTAACATTACCATGTTAACGCTGATGCGCTAGCAGTTAGCATTAGCATGTTAGCATTAGCATGTTAGCCATACTATGTTAACGCTGGCGCTAGCAGTTTGCATTAGCATGTTAGCATTAGTATGTTAACATTAGCATGTTAACATTAGCATGTTAACGCTAATGCACTAGCAGTTATCATTAGCATGTTAGCATTAACATGTTAATGTTGATGCGCTAGCAGTTAGCATTAACATGTTAACATTAGCATTTTAACATTAGCATGTTAGCAATAGCATGTTAACATTAACATGTTAACACTGATGCGCTAGCAGTTAGCATTAGCATGTTAACATTAGCATGTTAACATTGATTCGCTAGCAGTTAGCATTAGTATTTTAGGATTGGCATGTTACCATTAGCATGTTAACATTAGCATGTTAACGCTGATGCCCTAGCAGTTAGCATTAGCACGTTAGAATTAGCATGTTAACATTAGCATGTTAACGCTGGTGCGCCTGCAGTTACTATAGCATGTTAGCATTAGCATGTTAGAGTTTAATAGTTAAGTTTAATAGTTGAAGAGTTTGTGTACAATTTGAAATTTGAATGGAGTATGAAGTGGCATGAATGAGCTGAATCTAGTGGTATAATTTTTATTTTTGTCGGACAAAATTTGTAGGAGTAGTTAGATGCCGAAAAATGTACGGAAGAAGAAAAATAATAATAATAATAATAATAATAATAATAATAAAGAAACAGGATAACAATAGTGGGGAAGCCCTTTGGGCACCCACACCAATAAGCGCGGTGGATAACATATAGTGTGCGCCTTGCACGCACACTCATTAGATCTCACGTGGCTAATCCTGCCTTATTAATCTTCTGCCAGTTCACATCCTGTTACTCACATGGTGTTGTATTTATTTATTTTGCTCTGTTCACTTACTCTTGTCAGCTCATGTTGAAGCATAAAGATACTACGGATACTAATATATAATCTATTCTATCTATCTCACTTATTCTTCATGTGTGGGTCTTTAGCACATTAAAAACCATCAATAAGAAATTGCTGAAAATGGTAAGTGGTTATTGTTCTGTCATTATTTATATTAGTATAACAGAAAAAACTGAGATGCCATGCAGAACGGACCAGGGAAGCTCCATCCGAGTTCCAGCGCATGTATACTACATTTACTGACAAGGCGTGAAGCTCACTCACATGCTTCGCTGATGCATCAGCCAAAGAAAAACATTTGCTGAAGGCCCGACTGCTCTAGAGCCTCAAAGGGGGTTTCCAGCACCAGAGGCAGCTCCGATGAGGGAAACTTAACAGCATCCAGGGTTTTGCCGTTGGGCTCCTTTAAGAATTGGGGTCACCAGACTGTAAGACCACAAAGAAGTGTTAACCACTCTAATACGCCTGGCTGAAATCACAGCCACATAGACCCTGAAGGTAAAGTAGAAGCCAAGAGCTTCCTTTCCGCAAAGACTGCAAAAAACACATAGGAATTCTCAGGTACCTCTTTGTGGGCCCTGAACCATTTAAATAATATCTTTCAACTATTGACATACAGTGCCTTGGTGGAGGATGGAGGAGTCAGTAATAGTTCATAGCTTGAGGGCGAGCCAAAGGTTGGCACCTGAGGGATAAGCCACTTATTTGATTTCAGACAGCCGGGCTACCTTCAGTCCCTGTGGCATAAAACTGCAATTCATGCAATGAGTCGACTTTTTACAGCTGCATGGAAATAATTATGATGGAGGACAAACTAGTAATGGCTGTTGTTGAATTTCCGGAGCTATATGATTTTACCATTAATGATTATCGCGATGTAAACATCAAACTTACACATCAAACACATTAGTTATTTTCATTCATTTAAACTGTACAATTAAGTACAGAGAAGAGAGAGAGAGAAAAGGAGAGAGAGAGAGAGAGAAAGAAAGAAAGAAAGAAAGAAAGAAAGAAATAAAGAAAGAAAGAAAGAAAGAAAGAAAGAAAGAAAGAAAGAAAGAAAGAAAGAAAGAAAGAAAGAAAGAAAGAAAGAGGGGTAGTAAGGTATTATGAGCTCTTTTAGATAAGATGGTGCCTGACCATGAAGAGCTTTGTAAGTAAGGAGAAGAATTTTAAAGACTCTAGATTTAACAGGTAGCCAATGCAAGGAAGCTAAAATGGGAGAGATGTGATCTCTGATCTTGGTTCCTGTCAGAACACGTGCAGCAGCATTCTGAATCAACTGCAAAGTCCTAAGAGACTTATTAGAGCAGCCTGATAACAAACAAAGAGTTACAATAGTCCAGCCTAGAAGTAACAAATGCGTGGACTAGTTTTTCTGCATCCACTTGAGAGACAATGCGTCTGATTTTAGCAATGTTACGTAAGTGGAAGAATGCAGTCCTCGAAATTTGTTTTATGTGGACGTTAAAGGACAAATCCTGATCAAAAACAACTCCAAGATTCTTTACAGTGGGGCTGGAGGCCAGGGTGATACCGTCTAAAGTAACTAAGTCTCTAGAAAGAGAGTTTCTGAGGTGTTTAGGTCCAATTACAAGAACTTCAGTTTTGTCTGAATTTAACACAAAAAAATGTAGGTCATCCAATTTTGTATATATCCTTAAGGCATGCTTGGAGTTTAGTTAACTGATTGGTTGCATCAGGCTTGATCGATAAATATAATTGGGTGTCGTCAGCATAACAATGAAAATTGATAGTGATTCCTAAAAATGTTCCCTAAAGGAAGCATATATAAACTGAATAGAAGTGGTCCAAGTACAGAACCTTGTGGGACTCCATGACAAACTTTGGTATGCATGGAGGATTCATCATTGACGTGAACAAACTGAGATCGATCTAAGAAATACAACTTAAACCAGCTTAGGGCGGTTCCTTTGATGCCAATTTGATGTTCCAGTTTCTGTAAAAGAATTTGATGGTCAATGGTGTCAAAAGCAGCACTAAAATCTAACAGGACAAGTACAGAGATTAGTCCTTTGTCTGATGCCATTAGGAGGTCATTTGTAGGTCATTTGTAGTCAGTAGTCATTTTTGTGATGCTAGGTCTAATGATTGAGGGCAGATCAAAGTCAAACTATCCTAAAATAGGCCTTGAACTGACTGTCCTCTATGCCAAGCTCCTGGATCCTCTTTCTGTGGGTCTTATGTATCCACACAAATGTCCCTCAACCAGAGCCAGAGCAAGTACCATTTATATAGGTTTAAACCATGTTTACTAGAAATTGGTCACATGCACATTCTCACACGCTCATGTGCCAGAAAAGCAGCCGTAATTACAACTTGCTGGATGCTCACTCGACAGTTTTATAATCAGGACACTTCCATACATGCAGTCTGGAGCCAGTGAGCAGCGCTCATTCAGCACTCCATGTTTGCTTACAGCTGCTGTCGTTTTAATTTTCACTGCTTCAACATTTTAACTGTTGTGTCGTGTTTCCTGCAGAGGTTATCAGTTTTTGATTGAAGATGTTGAAATCAGGCTTCGTGTTTTCATGTAGGAAACATTTCATATGTGGAGATAAGTCCTCAAATTTGAACCCCTTTCATAAGTGAACGTGACCTGAAGTCAACACATCTTACTACCCGCTGACTATGTGTTCACTCCCAATATAATGCTGTGTTAACCTGCATGATGTCCCTGAACCCGACAACCCCACATCCCCAGCCTCCCCGCAAACCAGAAATCACGTCAGAATGTGAAAGTCCTTAGCTGTGTCAGCCCCACTGTTGGAGGTTAGATGTAGTAGGCAGGGGAACATTATCCTTTTACAGAAATGTATTGATTTATGGAGTTCATAATCTACACTGGCACAGAGGGGGAGATGTGGCTCATTCCAGCTTTCTGAGACTTACACTTTAATGAAGTCATTTATCTCTGATCTAAGGCTCTCCTATCATGGCATCCATCCATCCACACACACACACACACACACACACACACACACCCACACACACACACACACACACACGAGCAGCACCCTCTTAATATTTATGTGTAATTAGATGATAATACTAATATATATATATATATATATATATATATATATATATATATATATATATATATATATATATATATATATATATATATATATATATATATATATATATATATACAGACAGACAGACAGGCACACACACACACATAAAGGATATATTTTTAATTTATAGACAGATAGCAACATTTATTAATGTATTATGACAAAACTTATCTATTATCATTTGCCACTACAGGCAATAAATCCACCTTACTTGCTATGAAGTCAAACGTTCGTGTTCCAATGGGCCCATGCGGGCATACGACGTGGATTTATTTATCTAGGTTACCTCATCTTTTTACCATTTTCTTCATTACACACTTTGTGTTTTATCTGGTGCCCCAGGTACTCCCAGTCCAAGAAGCTTTTGTGCGATAAAGAAAAGAATGAATTTGGTAAATCTCACTCGCATATCTTGTAAACCTCTGGCACTCACTGTATCCTGCATATCATGAATAATGCATGCTATTCTGAGCTCCCCATCTTGTTCGCATATGACCTATAGCCAAAATGATTATGCAGATTTACAGAAATAAATAAATAATCAAATGTTATAAATGGTCACCCGGGGCATGGAAGACTACTGTGCATTCATCAGTCTGTTGGGGACAGAATGAAGGCAGTGTTTCCTCCTGTTATTTCAATCTTTTTTTTCTTTAGTAGAAGTGATTGGCCTGAATTAACACTCTAATGTGGTAGCTGTTGTTTGCACAGCCATTTAAAATGTAATTACTTTCAGCCTGGCGGACTGGCGATGGCAGCTGAGGCCGGCAGCTCATGGATTAACTTGCCTCAATAAAGCTTCAGATGTAGTCCGGCAGTTCCAGTCTGTGTCTGAGAGCCGAAAACACACACGCAATCTCTGTATATGCACGGCTTAGCATCTTAGAGTGCAGTCGCACCTACAGTTGGTTTTGTTTATTTTGAACCATACATAATTGTCTCTTGTTAGGTTCAAATACAAGCACACCAGCTGTCTCCATCCACAGGTCAACAGCTGGCTTTGGGTCAAATGTCTCTGTGTTCTGCTTTGACAGGTGAATGTGCATCAAGGCTGAGAGACAAGCATGTGAAAGGCGAGATCTGTACTTATTTTTTATTATGTTGAGATGTGAGAATCCGCTCTCACAAGCTGCTCTGCTTAAGGGCAGTGAAAGAGACAGCTTAACCACCTTGTTGATGTTGGAGTAAGCATCTGGGTTACTTGCTTTTACTATTTGGACGAAGTCATACACAGAAGAGGCTCCCAGGCGTTTTCCTGCCTGCTTTAAGCCCATCCATTCTGTCACAGTGGTGTCTTTGTCAAGTTGCAAGGTGGCCTCATATTTCTTGAGAATGCTGCAAGCTGTTGTTTTTCCAAAAGTGTGGAGGTCTTGCATTGCCTGAGGCCATGTTGAAGGATCAAAAACTAAGAAATGACATGACTTGACAGAGTCATATCTGATTTTAATCAATCAAGCAGAAGGGTGAACTGTCCAATGGCCACCATGAGTTCATCCTTACATTCTCCAATAGTTAGCTTTTCCTTCTGAAACCTAATAAATGTGGTCTTGTTGCTAAAGTCATGCATGTTTGACAGAAAGCACTGAAAACGCTCTGTGCAAATACGCTGCAAGTCACTGTTATTACTCGTAGCCAGTTGCATTTTAATGGCTGGCAAAAGTCTTGATATTTTTAACAGTGTTTTATGCCTTCATGCAGACCATCAGATATTATGAATCTTACCCAGTTTCACAAAGGAGATCCAATTTTCTTCACACAGCTTCTTCAGTGCAGCAGTTGTTTTTTTTTGCTTCACCTTTTTGTAAAACTGCAGCAGCTTCACTACAGAGCGATTAAATGTCTCACAGTGAGGAACGTTGCAATCAGCTGATTGTGCACAATTCTCAGTGTGTGTGCGCTGCACAGAACGTGCACAAGGGGATCTCCAACCACGGCAAGTTGCCAGAGTTTTGGCACAACACTGTTGTACACATAGACAAATATACATAGACGCCGCATTGAGCGGGTTGGTCGTTGGTCGTGATACGTAAACGTAACTTCATAAAGCACCTTTCTACAAAGTGCTTTAAGTTAATGTCTCTTATACACCCATTCACGCACACACTAATATATCTGGGAAACAAACAGGCACCAAACAACCTATGTAACTTTTAAAGTGATGATTATAAATGTTTACTCCTTATGTAAGCACCAAACCAACGTATGTATTTTTCTAATGCTGAGTGTTTACAGCTACTAATGTGTGTAACACTGTTACTGTGATGATAAATATTAAAATATTTATATTTAACATTTAATCTGTGTCTATAATAACCAGATCCTGAAATGTAGATGTGACATGAGGGTTTTCTCAATAAAAAGCACTAATGTTTACATACACACACACACACACACACACACACACACACACACACACACCAAAATGGGGAGATTGTATATATATATATATATATATATATATATATATATATATATATATATATATATATATATATATATATATATATATATATATATATATATATATACACACACACACATATATATACACTTATTTAGATGGACACAAACAGACCTACATGAAAGCCAATGTTGCTCCATGATCCATGTCTACCTATTGCCCATTTATTTTTCCTTTCTCTCTGCTACCATTTATGCCTTGTATTGAAATGTGTTGGAACTCTATAAAGAATGACAGCAGGTGAGGTGGGACATGAATGATGTACAGTAAAACAGTAACTGTGTGTGTGTGACAGCATCATCTGGGCAGCTGATGTGCTGTCAACAAGGCATATCATTTATCTAGTGAGAGGATAGCCAGCAAAACTCTGGGACAAACTGACACAATACTCTTTCTACAAAAAAAGAAATAACTTAATGTATTTCAAGAGTGGACAAATAATTGCCATAGACTGCTGCTGCTGCTGCTGCTCCAAACTGCAGCTTGTCAAGATACCCATACAGCTTTGCAAAAAACAAACACGCCTTGTGACAACACTGTTGGATTGAGCTGTTGATTTGGGCAAACAGCTAATCACTGTCCAAACTCTGCAAACATTTTCTTTCAGATTATTTACTCTGTTGGGCCATTCCATCATCTCACAAGATATCTATGAAAGCTACTGTGGATATTCAGAATCTTTAGTGACACCATGCTTTTTGGTGACGTCCTGACCATTCCAGGTGAGTTCGCTAGAGAATTCAAATACAATCTCCCCATTTTGGTCATTCATCGCACTTGAGCACCAACCTCAACCAAAAACATACCTTGCACACTACAACCCTGGCCTGTTCACAGCGTGGCACCAGATTCTCTCCTCAAGTGATGTTAATTCAGCCAGATTTTTTTGGTCCATGTCTAAAAATAAATACATTGTAATGTAATTTTGTTTTTGTTTTTTTATTATTTTTGCCAGTGCCAAAAATATGCATATAAAATATGTACAGTAAATATTAACCGTAGATTCAAATCAAATCATATCGTTCTTACACTGTATCGATTTGTATCAAATTGGTCTTTAATAAAATTATATCGTTTTTTAATCGTATCGTAACCTGTGTATCTTGATTGCATGATTCTTTCAATTTTGGGTAATGTGGGTTGAAAGCACTTACTGTAAGTCACTTTAGATAAAAGCTTTGGCTAAATAATCTAATCTATTGCAATACAATTCACCTGAGCTCATTCATGCTTCCAATGGGAGACTCCTTTATCATTGTATCATATTAAAATAAATGACTATTTATTACCATAAAACATTGAGATCACTGGTGATAAGACTGAATGCCAGCTTTTAGAATGTATGCCAGGATGTCAGACCTAGCAGGAACCCTGCTGTATACTAGAGTGTCCCAATGGTCTTGGCACACTACCAAACTCTTTTAAATTTCAGGGTAGACTTTAACACATAAATTGCTGTAGCTGTAAAGCAACACTGCATGAGTACCTTGTGCATTTTAGGTTAATTTGCATATTCACTCAGGTTAAATCAATTATATTAGTTTGGCTCACTGATTTGACCACTCAACAACAACAAACAGCAGCAGCAGCAGCAAATGCGGCAGCAGCATTGGCTGTTGTGATTGAAATCTAGAGAGAGCTGGTTACCTTGTAATCCTTGATGTCTTACACAGAAGTATCATTGATCAATGAGAAACAATCCAGGTGAACAGACAGCAGATATCTAACCCATCACTAGACCCACTAATGTCCCAATAATGTCCTGTTGGACAGTGTTCTGGTCCAGTGTTCAGGACTAGCGTGTGTTTGTCTAACCTAACAGACTGGGGTCTGTTGGTCAGAAAGTCCAGAATCCAGAAGGAGGAGTTAATGCCAAGGTTGCACAGTTTGGTGATGAGACTGGAGGGGGACCTTGGTCAGCTGTCCAGCGCAGGCCGTGGGCACACTGTCGATGTTGGTGTTTATGAAGTCGAAAACAGAAGAAGCATAGGTGCTAAGCTTCACGGATATCTTTATGTCTGACATTTAGTTCAATTCAAGGTGTGGACACTCTTCATAGCTACCACAATACATTGGGGCAGCAGGGAGAGTGAAGGGAGTAGTGGCATTGTGTTAGAAATATGATGTATGTTTAGATGATATATTTAATTTTGGATAACCAATATTCATATATTTTTTGGTTTCTTTACACAGATATTAGTAAATATTTCTGTAAATGTGCCAGTTAGCAAAGAGGCTATTTTGTATCTGAATAGACTGATGTTATACTAAAATCTGTAATACAAATCTGACAGGGATGTTAATTATAGGCATTTTATGTCTAACACTGGACGTCCAACAGCAAATACTGTATCTGTCTCACCACGGTGAGGTTTTGTCCTGTCCTGTCCTTTCTGTCTTTTATTATGAATATTAACTCTCCTCTTGTTTCAGGTCACTTGCCCTTCCTCATGTGTCACCGGTCCGAGTGTCTTCCCTGATTGTGATTGTGTCCACTTGTTGCCCATTACCCTCGTGTTTAATAGTCTGCATCTCCCTTTGTCTTGTGCCAGAGTGTCTCGTTCTTGGCGTGCACACCGGTCAGTTGTCAGTTGGAGTTCAGTTAGTTTTCATAGCCCTTGTCAGCCTCCTTTGAAGTGATTTTTTTTTTTGTTCTAGGTTAAATTTCATAGAGCCTAGCTGAGCCTCCTATTTTTCTGTCGTTCTATACCAGGGAGTAGTTTTTTTCTTCCCTTGGGGGCGAGAGTTTTCAGGTCATAGCTTTTTGTTTTCCTTCTAATGGAGCAATTTTCTGTTGATTTATTTTCTCCTCGTTTAGTGAATTCTTCCCTCCCTTTTCAGAGTTTTTTGTTTATTAGTAGCCTTATCTTCCATTTTGTTTTTTTTTTCCTTTTTCTTAGTATTTATAGATAACTTTCATAGCCTGTTTGGTTATCACTCTGTCAAAGAGGTTGAAGAGTTTAATAAAGTCTGCCGGAACTATTATTCCTCTGCGTCTGAGTCCAGGTCTGACAATATCTTGATAAAATATGAATTGAATCTTTTGGGCAAAAACAAAATCGACAGTACCAGCGCAGGAGATTGTATTACAAGGTTGAAACATGATGAAAAAGCACTTTTTTCTTTTCCTTTGCCAAGTCTGTCACAAAAGGTAACCTCAGGTTGTAATATGACTTCTGCTCCTTCATGGTAAAAGCCTAAATTCAATTCAGACTCCTGAGACATGCTCCCTTCTAAAAAGCCTTTGACCCTGCTTTAGAAGACAGCCTGTAGTGGCTGACGGACCTCTGGACTCTCTGAGTAACCAACTCAGTGGGCCAACTCTTACTCTTTGGCAAATGGTCAGAGATGCCACGTGTATGTGTGTGTGTGTGTGAGAGAGAGAGAGAGAGAGAGAGAGAGAGAGAGAGAGAGAGAGAGAGAGAGAGAGAGAGAGAGAGAGAGAGAGAGAGAGAGAGAGAGAGAGAGTGTTCTTAGTCCATCACGGATGAAGGAATATCTAATTCTATCTCTATGAGATAAGAAGCTGCTGGATCTTCAGTCTGTAGACGAGCTCAAGAAAGGAAATGTATACTTCTAAGCAGCACAAAGTAATATCCTGTCCAAAGGTGCACTCGACCAAGAGATGAGATTTAAAATCACTTTCTTCCCTCACCCCAACAGATATCAGTGTTCCCTTTATTACCATATTTTCAAAGTCTTTCTTGTCTTGAGTCCCTTTTTCGGTCACTTTTAGTGACTGTGTGTGAGTACACACACTGCATATCCATACAGTGGCCCGAGGAAGAAAACACATTTTAGGAAATGCAACAACATGTCACAATACATCATTTCAGATGATGGAATGGGTGTGACAATACTTTATGCTTGTGGTTGGACAGAACCAGAAAGAGTTTATTCAATGGATGTGTTAATGTGGTTTGGTGCTAGATTGGATAAGGACACTCTAAACTTATTTAGCGCAACCCCGGTCAAGTCTGTGCTTGGTCGATGTTTGCTCTGTCGCATGAGGATACTGTGATTGGAGTGGAGAAAGAAGGCTGTATTTACAACAGAAAAAGGTCAAGACCGCCTGCTGACTGTGTAATTACTGCATGGATGCAGTGTCAGATTTGGAGAGGTGGGCGAATGGCCTTTAAATTTGTTTGTCCTTTACGACTTCCCTGTTCATTAATTAGAAACAAAAATACAATAGCTGAGTGAATTTTTCCTGACATGCACACATTGTTGTTAAGTCAGAACAATTATAGATTAGATTAGTCATATTTCTGCCAACACTACTGCTGCTGCTGCTGCAGAGTCCTCCACCACCCACACCGTGTTCTTTTGTGCTGAGCTTTTAGTTGATATAGTTGACTTTACCAAGATCTAATCTTCATGTTTGTTACGCAAGGTTTCCAAGATTTGCTCAAATCTTTGTGTTTCTTACTGAAATACACATTTTTGGAAAGATAATATTTGGCGTCCAGGCTCTGACCTCATCACTCCCCACAACGAAGTGCCAAGTTCAGCAGAGCAGGGAGTGGTGATAATTGCTACCCTCCTAGGAGACTCAGACTCAGAGCCAACAAGTAGGGATATATTACCAGCAGCAGCAGCAGCACTTGCTGCAGCTCAAGCATCATTATTATTATGATTCACCAGTAAGGAGGTTGCAGGTCAGAAGTCTTTTTAACAATAGCTGAAAGAAATAATTGACAAAGCCTGAAAATTGAGAGCAATGTTGTAATAACCAGAATTTTACATAAAGTAGCACATCCTTTAAAGGCCATGCTGAAAACTGCTTTTTAATATTGAGTTACATACTGTTTTTATTTAAGTCAGCTAGTTTGACATCTCTTACCCATCCAAGAAAAGGCTTTCTGACACGTTGACAACATGCAGGAAACCTCCAGTGGAGCTGCTCAGTGGCCAGCAGTACATGACTGCAGTTGTAGTAGGCAGCTCCCACTAGACAACAACAGTAGCTGTAATCTCCTGGCACTCCTCCTCCTCCTCCTCCTCCTCCTCCTCCTCCTCCTCCTCCTTTAGTAGCTGTAAAGCCCAGCAACAGAGGTTAATGGTATTTTCCTCACAGTCCACACCAAGAGCTTGAGCAGTGTTAGTAATTACACATGGTGCTTATACACACTGACATGGACCCCGAAAACACACGTTTACACACACAAAGATGCATAGCACTAAAGTAAACTACATGCATTGACATGCTTTCTTTTTTAACACAGCCTCACACATTCTCACACACACACACACACACACACACACACACACACACACACACACACACACACACACACACACACACACACACACACACACACACACACAAGCACAAGCCAGTTGAAAAGGTAGCCAAAGACTCCCATACACACACTCACACTAACACACTGCTGGATGCCGTGATCACTCCGAGTCTCTATTGATTTGCTGTCGCTCATGGTGGAGATGCGATGTGTAAATTGGCTGCTTGTCACTGTTATGAGGCATTAGCCTGCTGGTCAGGAGGGAATCTGCTCTGCCAGATAATAACACAGCAGACAAACACACATACACATGTGGTGCATCCTATTGCATGCTGTCAACTGATGAAATTTTATTTCATCATAACATCTCTTCAAAATTGTGGTGAACTATTAATAATGTTTAACACATTCAGCCTAATGCTTGGAACAAACTTACATACTAACATACTTAAACTTAACACATTTGTGAAGGAGTTCGTGTTAGAATATGACAGTTGATGGAGACGGCATGGAAGGAGCGTAGTCATCCCACACACTTGTTACAGGGTTCCACCTGCCATTACATAATATATAAACTTAAGGGACAAAAAAAAGTTTTGAGCCACACAGTGCACTTATAACATCTCTGCAACTCCACTGTAAATGTATGCTTCATAGTTGTATTCCAGTCCAGTTTCTGGCTTTCGGTCGCAATGAGCAGTTCTGAGATGTTCCGGTTGAGATGTAACAGAGGAGAATGAATAGAAGCGTCTTCAAACACTCAGAATTAGACTGATTAGCAGGCAGTGCTGCAGTTGTGTCAGTTCTCCTACATTAATAAGGATGCAGTTTGTTTTTCTTCTGTTGATTTTCTTCCTCATTTTTTATGTTTATTCCCAGTCTGTCACTCTGTGTGTGTGATTGTCTATTTGTGCTGCTGGGCGTGGTTCCTGGTTCCTGGTTCCTGTCCACTGGCATTCAACTGGTACACCTGCAATCTCCTCATCATCTCCAACCAGAACAGTATAGCTCATTCATCCAGAAATTCGTCAGTCACATCCGTTGTACAGATGCTACAGATGCTAGATCGTATTTAAAAAAAAATCTATTTAAAAAAAGAAAGAATATACTGCTCAGATAGCCTAAATAGCCTATTCATCATAATTCGTCCATCATCTTTTGTTCCTGTTCAAGGCACTATCTATGTAATTGGCAGGCTTCACATTGTGCAGTGCAAGGCTATTATTTCCAATGGAGAGAGCATCTGTGCACACATGCTTATGTGACATGCTGATTGAACTATGAACCCAAATACACTGACCTCCCAAATATATGTCGAATTGGATTTAAAGATCAACAGGTGCAGTCAGCCACTCTTAAACAAGCTGAACAAAGCAGAGATCACTTGCTTCCCAATAACTTTAGACCTGGATCAAAAATGTATTTTAATTTCAAAGGTCCTATAGTAAATAGTAGTAGTATAGTAAAAGTAGTTTAGTTTGTAAACAACTTTTACAGGTTCTGGACAGCAACAAAATACAAATCTTTTCAGGCACAAGGCTGAAACCACCCACCTCAAGGTGTCAAATCATAGCCCTGTTGCTGTTTGATCTGAGTGCAGCTTTTGACATGATTGATCCATTTGATTCTCCTTAGGGTGCTTTCACTCCAGGATAGTCCAGGGGACTTGGTTCAATTGGGCAGGGACCAAACGGCCTAGACAATGTCATGCAGATACAGCAGCTGCTCATTTGGGGGTGGTATTGCTTGAAATGAACGCTGACACTGGCACCAGGTGAGCAGTCAATTGATCAAAGGGTCTCAACATGGACGATGAGAGACTAATTGTTGAAGTGGAACAACACACAATCATTTATGACACAACAGATGCTTTATATAATCTCCTCCACGTCGGAGAAGCAAAGTCAGCTGTTTGTTGTTGTTGTTTTCTTTTTTCAATTTATCGCGGGGTCTTGCGTACGTCCAGGATTCTCGCATGATCTTGTGATCTCATGTGAATACGGCCGGCTCGCTACGCTGCCATTATGCTGCACCACGGTTCACAGACCAACCAAACGAAGCGGACTATCCGAGTAAACAAACAGCTCTTTTATTAAAGCACCCACAGTAGGCAGTTGGTGGGTATAACAGGGACTGCCTTTGAATGACTGGTTTGCATCCTATTTGCCCTATTTTTTATTACTGTACATGTTCCCCTCCTTAACTAGGTATAACTGCAATGCAGACAATACCTAACTATGCCTTTTCTTTAATTTTAATAACCTCAGCCAAATCTCTATCCTGCAGGACTGACAGCTATCACAGATTGGATGTCAGACAACTTCCTTCAGCTTAACTTTAACAAAACAGAAGTCCTCATTATAGGCCTCCAAGAGTACTTCCAAAAAATGTTATGTATTGATCCCATAGCAGCAAATGTTAAGGAAACCACAAGAAAAACAAGGATTCTCTTTCTCTACCACATTGTCTCCGAATACTTATTTAGTTCTGTCTGAAAATATCAACCTCTAAAAAATGAAAATGTTGTCATGTCTTTTGTGCTTAGTTGACAGAAATTATCCCTTTACATGCACATTATCGGGCATTTAGTCACACCACTTAACCCAAAAAAATTATCCTTAGATATTAGATCAAGCAAAACCAGTGTTCAGCTGTAACCACATTTCTTTGCCCTTCCCTACTTTCAGACTCTGCAGACTTGATGTGACAGCTCCAAATTCTCCAACAACTGAGTCATCTCCTAATCGCCCTTTTTGTCGTCTGTTCTGGCCTTTTTCTCTCCCTGCTGCTCATTTTAGAGGCTGATGGGTGGGAGATAATGAGGGCTAATGGTCTGCCTGAATGACAGACTATGTTGTATATTCCCACATTCAAGTCACTGTCTGTTACCTCTACACAGAGCCATCATTTTATAGAACACTGTAATTTATGATTAGAGATTACAGAAAAACATTATTTTAGCTATTTAGTTACGACTTCATCTGATGCCAAAAAAGAGTCACATCCCACTGAGATCACAGGTAAGAATTTCCAGCTAGTTCGAAGATTTATCAATTTGATTGAACTATGCACTGTGTCAGTCTTGTCAGATGGAAGTGACAGGACAAAGTCTTGCTTTTCTTATAAAAAATGACACCTGTGAAATGGACATATTCACTTCCAGCAATAGAAGCTTGGGTTTTAGAGTTGAATATAATGGTTGGTGAGGGCATCAAAGAAGTGAAATAAAAAGAAAACTGTGTGAAAGTTAGAAGACAGTGACAAGTGATCACTGCAGTGTCCATTAGAGAATACTGTATTTTCCTCTTTCAGACAAAAGCAATCTATAGAGCCCATCACACTGGGAGGCAGAAGTTGCATCTGACAGCGTTAACAATTAATGTGTGAAGATAGTGCAGCTCTCCATCAGCCTCCTGTAAATAGTTGGCATGTGGAGAGCTCCTCAGCAGATGTGATACAAGAATTCATTAGCGGCCCTGTTTCTCATACTTGTCCCCAGAAAGCTATTATCTGCCAAGCTGAGCTTGAGGAGATTTCAAAAAAAAAAAAAAATCCAGTCACTATCTCACAATATGCATCCCTGCTTCAAAATACATTATAGACCATTTTTTGCTAAGAAGACCAATGCTGTATCGCTACAATTTCACTAACAAGCTGTGACTCAGTTGTTGCAGGTCATGACATTTAGCAACAAAATGTGCCCAAATGTTTTCAGAGGTATGACATTTCATGTTGTTTTTCTGTTTATTTTGTGCTCTTTGACCATGGAAAGCGGAGTCCTTGTAGACAGAGCCGCAGCCTGGTTTGTTAATAGCCTTGACCTGACCCTGTGGGGTATTTGCTGTATGGTCCAATACCTATAGCTGTTGAGAATAAGTCCAGTCAAAGAAGGGTCATCATATTTGCATGTGCCCAAAACCAGGACCCTTGAGTATACAATTCATTCATGTATGCTCATATGCCTGCACCGTAGATGTTTTCATCAGGATGGGGGGCAGTTATTTCAGTGCATAGCACACCTACCCCTACCTTTCAACACCATAGACACCTTGATAACAGCATTTTCATTGCCGGGTTCTTTAAATATTATGCCTCCTGGAGCTCTCTCTTTCCCAGTAGCACTCACCTCCATCATCATGAAGTGCTTTGAGCAGTTAGTCAAAACTTTCATCATGTTCTCCCTCACCGTCTCACTGGACCCACTGTAATTTGCATACAGATCAAATCAACGGAGGATGCCGTCACTCTAACCCACACTTCCTTCACTCCAACTGGATAAGAAATCAAGTAACTTAAATGAGTTATTTCTTGACTTTTGTTGATCAGTGTGTAAGACAAAATAATCTTGATTAAAGAAGACAAGGACCCCCTCATTCCATACCTTTGAAGACCTCCAATGAAACCAGGTACGGACTGATAATCTGGCATATCGTGCATTTGCCCGGTGGGCTGACGTGCTATTTTTTTTAAATAACCAGTAGATCACACAGCCCAAACACACTGTTGAACATCCACCCTGTTCGCTTTGGTCCCGCCTCCAGGCAAAAAAAAAAGGGCTGTGCAAGACTTTGTTTCCTTACCACCGGCCCTTACACGCTGACTGACGGGGACCGGCCCCGGTAAAGGTGGCGCAAAAACTCTGCGACAAAAAGAAACTTGCTCTTTAGGCAGATGCTGTGAAGTGTGCCAAAATCACTGATATGTTTGCACAGCAGGGCCTTCATCAGCTCCCATCGCTGATGACAGTGGTGCCGGTGGCAGTGGCACTCAACAGGACCATGTTGTTGAACCTGCGGTAAGCTGGACTACTGTCAGAACATGTATGAAATGCAACGAGTAGGATAAAGCCACCCAACCCCTTGATAATTATGATAAAATGTCAATCAAATAATTCTGTCTATCGCCCTATGGCTACGTTGGTTGGTTTAATGCAGGTGAAATGAGCATTAGTGTTATTTTGACTGTAAGACATTGTAGGCACTGGCTGGATGAGAAAATAAGCCGAGCTCAGTAGCCTACTTTTATGTCTTTCATTCTAAAAGAAATAGTCTTTAATGTAAGAAAACTTGTTCTCCATTCACCAACAATACCAATAAGTCTAATTTCTTATTAGACTATTATTGTCTGTGGGGTGAGTACTAGGCTGGCCTATTGGTTAAGTTGCTTTTTTGTCCTGCAAATATAGCAGCTCTTTATGTAGCCTAGGTGGTAGGGACAATGTAGGCTACATAACTGATAGAAAAATCTCACTTTTAAAAATTATATCATCTTTCTCTTTTCTTCCTCCCTGAAACACATAGGCACACCCAATAGGATGAATGCTGCCTTCAGATTCACTACTGTGATTGAGTGGTGCAGTGTATTTTTATAGTGTTAATAAATGACAAGTTTGGAAGTATTTAATGTGTCCACTCTCACTGATTCCTGTTAAGTCATTGCATGGCTCAAGCTATAATGTTTTAAAGACTTGCACAGTTGCACCGAAAAGACTGGTCTAAAATGCCATTTTCATGTTCATAAGACATTTTCACAATGGAACACAAACAATTCCAACCCAACTACTTTGGATGCAATTTTGAGTTGATTTCAGACACATTTTGTTGTAAGGTCCTGACTTTGATGGTTGCAGTGAAAGGTTCTTGCAGATGTGAAAAATACAATATTGAAGGAAATTAAACTGGATATTTAATTTCAGCCTAAGTTAAGGCTGAAGTAACCATACCTCCTGAATAGCGCACACAAACACACAGACAAACACATTCTGAAGGAAACTGCAGTTGCTTGCCAATACAGCAGGGTGCCATCTGCTCCATTGCAAGACTGTCCATCACCTAGAAACAGCCAATCAAGCAGCTCGACTGTGACAAGGTGACACCCTGGAGCCTGCTGTAGCAGATGGAGGAGAACAGCCCTAAATAAACGGCACTGAAATGCATTCAGACACTCATCTACAGCTACATACTGTATATTAAATATGACGACACACCACAGATCCACTCTGCCCCATCTGAGCTGTCAACTGGACTGAGCAGTGTAGGTGTGGATTTACAGTACAGCAAGATAAGTTAAATGTGTGCTGTATGATGAATAAGACACACGTCAGTCAAACCACAGATCTGATTTCAGTAGGGATGTAACGATACACTCAACTCACGACTCGGTTCGAGTCACGATTATTTGTTCAAGATACGATTTTTTCACGATATTTTTAAAATCAAAATGAGCTACAGACAAATTCTGACCAAATAAAATTATCTTTTTGTTTGCAGAAAAAAAATCTCTTTTACAGAAACTCTCAAACAGTTTGTGTTCTTATTAGGGCTGCCAGCAAGCAGCTGATCTGACCATCACCTTTCAGCTTGAAGTATGAGCTAATTGAAAATAAAAACAATTAATATGATAGCTCATTAACCCTTTAATGAAAGTCCACGGCCCCGAGTTTACTCCCCTGCAACGAGAAGTTGCGGTGATTGGTTAAAATTGCAACACCGCCCTGAATTCACAGGCATTTACTGAAGTTGCGTTGAAGTTGCAACATGGTGAATTCCTGGAGGGTCTGTGTTATGGTATCATTTACGGTACAGTCAGGCCTGGCGCTGATTACCTCTACTGCGCATGTGTGTGTGTGTGTGTGACACAGAAAGGCAGACGCGGCAGTGGAAGCTGCAGCCACAACGTAACATATTTCTAATTTAAAAGACGAAAAAGAACATATCATACTTCTCTCGCATTCACCAAGAATCACAATTAATTTTTTCTGTCAACCGATGCGAGTTGTCACGCATTTATACTGATTTTAATCGTGTCACGATGTATCGTTACATCCCTAGACTTCAGTGATTGCAAGCTACTTCAGAATGTCACCGATGGCAAATCTAAACTTAATTGGTGCTCATGAGATATTTGGACTCAATTCCACAAAGCAGGAGACATTTAAATTGTTGTCAGATGGTCGACCAATTATTCAATCTGTCCATTTTTTTGTCATTTTATCCAGCAATTTGGCCTAGAACAAAAAAATTTGAAATTTGATGGTCATTATCCTCATAGACAGAAAACAACCACAAACAGACACCAGTCTTGCTTCACTTGTCTTATGTAGGAGAGATGGGGTGGGAAGGGGCTTTTACATGTCTCTGTTCAGAGGCCTACTGTTTCAGAATCTGTCCATGGATGACCACTTTCAATTCTGGACACAGTTTTTCTCAGACAAAATATATAACTGAATAAACTATAATGTGGCTATTTGGTATTTTTAGGTTAGATTAGATTATATACACAGATTGAGACAAATGTTAAGTATTATGAAGACTGTTGTTCTTGGGAAACATAAAAGAATGTGTAGTTTAGAAAAATAAATCATAGACCATATGTGAGGAAGAGTAAAACCATACAACATTTAAAGGAGATAAGAGATTTCCAGAAACATGTCTCAAGTCAGCTGTTGAGTAAGTTTTCTGCTCAACAGAAAGGAGAACCCCATCAGACCACATTCTGTAAATGGTAAGATAAATGTACTGAAGACATAAAATCCATAGTTTTACAAAGTGTTATGATGAGGCTCTTGCCCCTTTCCTTCCCAGTGTTTTCTGCCATTTTTCTCCTGCCTTGTGTGTTTGTATGTCTTGTCTGTCGAGTGTCCTGCTGGGCGTTTCCCCCTCTCACCTGTGTCCCATTCTCCAATCAACCTGCACAGGGTTAAATACCAGCTCAACCTCCCAGTTGCTGCCATATTGCCCAGTCTTGATTGTGGTAATGTCACAGCCAGTGAAACCAGCTCTGTGATACCTGTCTAACCCTGACCTCTCTGTGCTCTGGGAACTCTGCCAGCCATTCCCCTGCCACGTCCATTTCAGTCTCATTGCCTCACCTGTTTTTGGATTTTTGCCACCACCTGACCTGCACCATTCCTGGGGCCTCATGTACGAATACTTGCGTGGATTTCCTACTAAAACTTGGCGTACGCCAAAACCCGGAAACTGTCGTACGCACAAAAAAATTCAGATGTATCAAAGTGTGCGTACGCATGGATCCAAGCACGTTTCTTTTGTACATCTCAATCAACGCGGAATTGAGCGCACATGCACCTCCTCCCTGTCCACACCCCCATTTACATATGCAAATCTATTTAAATTGGCCCTGGACCTGAGATTCACCTCTTTGTCCGATCAGATAACGCGACGAACAAAGGAAAGAAAATAAATTTCACAGAGTCTGAGCTAAAGATTTTAGTGAATGAAGTGTAGATTCTGTTTGGTTCCTGTCAACAGGGATAAATATGACCAAAAAAAAGACGTGAGTGGGACCGTGTGTGTGAGGCTGTAAATGCCGTGGGATCCGAGCAGCGCACACACAGGTGTGGACAGGTGTGCCGCTGCGGCGACATTTTACGCCCGCTTTTACTGACAGGAATACTGAACACAGAAGGACAGTCAGGGGCTTGTTAGAAAGCTCTGCAGCTCGAATTTCACAAGCAGAAAATAAAGAAATAAAGAAAACCAAAAACATGATATTTGAATGCGCACATGCCCACATTTGCTTTGGCACACTGGCACGGCTTCTGGGTAAGTAGAGTTTATTCATTTAATTGTCCCGTATGTAAACCAGCGTTACATACAGGGCAATTAAAGGAATAGAAGCCACCCATCGCGCACCGTGCAGCCTCCAGTCTGTTCCCAAATATACTGTTAGTCATAATGAATGAGTCGTGCGTTGAACCAGGCCACCTTGCCACGATGTTAGTTAGCTGCATTTGCGCATCACATATGATTTGAACATTGATGGAATATAAATGTTTCCTACTTAGATAAACAGCTCCCGCTGGAATGCCCCTGTTGCCAGGAACCCCAGCGTAGTCAGCACAACCCCGAGCTACTCGCCTGCCCCCGTTGCGCTCTCGGACCGGCCGCAGCTCTGCACACAGCTCCAGTAACACTGGCCTTGGTAACCGAAATCGGCTTATGAGCCAATTATCATGGTTTGCAAGTAAATCCTTGCGTTCCTTAAATCGTTCACGTTTGCAAGGTCCTCTAACAACGCTAACGCCTTTGTTAATATCATTTTCCTCATTACATTGCGCATGCTTTTATATCCATCTATATAATTGCAAACACGTAGGTGTGTTAATTGTTCATAAGTGTGTCTCTGATGTGCACATCACTCTGATGACTACTTGTTTTCACATTGTTAACAGTTTCCCAGCGTCACCTCTAAGTGTCGCCAAAGGAACAATAGCTGTAGAAACGTGCGTACGCCAGCTATGAAATTGGCGTGGGGCACGCACATTTCTACGATCATTTCATGTTTGATACATCTGAACGTCAGCGTGGAAAAGGACGTACGCCACTTTTTTGTGCGTACGCAAGCTTTGTACATGAGGCCCCTGATCTTTACTCAAAATCCATCCTGCTACTTGACCCTTTGAGTATTGTGTTGAACATTGCAATAAACAGTTTTTTACTGACTCTGGGCACTGGTTTCTGGTGTTTAGCTAAAACACAGATGCAATGACTTTGCTTTGGTGCTGCTCTTGAAATTCCAGTGCAAGGATTACTGGATACTGGATTAGATTTCTCCAGAGGAATCTACACATGATCCGAAACCATGGTGTGTACTGATCCTTCCATAACTATTAAAGTTTAAAAGCCTCATAGTTGTATTAGAAAAATGCATTTTGTCTCGCATGTTAGGGCGCTTTCACACCAGCGCTGTTTGGTCCACTTTAAAGTTTAAATGGACCACAGTTTGTTTCCCCGGATAGGCACATATGAAAGCTCATCCGAACTCTGGTCCGCCTGAAAACATGGGTCTCAGTTCGCTTGCAAGTGAACCCTGGTGCAGTTTGCTCACAGTTGGGAAAGCAAACCAACTATCTAACAAACCAAAGATCAGAAAGCCATTCGATGAGCCAGGGTTTTCTCCTTCCTAGTCAGTGCTTGCTTTGATACCATCCCTAAACGAGCAGCTATTGTAACTGTATGATGCTGTCCAGGCGGTCTGTTGAAAAGCAAACAATAGGTATTCTTTTTGAAAACCATATGCTCCTAAAGTGTAAATGAAGAATACACACTCTGTGCTGAAAACATCCTTTTTGTCTTCTGGACGTAAAGTGACTTCTCATTACTGAGTGCAACAAAAAAGAACCTGAATGTCATCTCAAAACACAGGCATTGCATCACAGTGTGATAGCTCTGCTTGACTGTGTTTGTTAATGCTAATGAGGAAGCATGGTGAGATGTGAAACAGGTTTAATCTGTGTTTCAGTTCGGTTTCAGTCCTGCCCTGCATGTGGGTTCGCTGTGTAAATCCAGTTGTTCTGTCACCTTTCCAGCTGACTCACCGCTGTCTTCCTCATCAAATCCCACAAACAAGGGAAGCCAGGGATTAGTCCCAGCTAAATACACTAAGCTCATTTGATAATCATGGTTTCTCCCCAATCTCTGCTAATTAACAATGGATGTGACGAAATTAATCTACATGACTGGCTGCAAGTATCCATCTGTGTTATCAGCATCTCATGAATGGATTTTGTTTCTGCATTTCACGGCCTTTGTGGCATGAAACTCTTTTTGATCTAATTCTAGCACACTGATATGCAGGTGGATGAATCACCACAGGGTGCTCTTGACTATCCAGGGATCATACTTGCCGTGCAAGTGAGATAATACACCTTCTGAAGCAGCTATTGAAGCTCTGAAAACTTTTTTTACTGTATTTGCTTTACGCTGATGACCTAGGAGTGGGCAATATGAGACAGCTTTTCTTAAGTATTGTCTAATGACAGTAATATAATTTTTTAGACTTAGTTGAGAAAGAATACATGTATAAAGAATAGGTAAATAACCATAGGGAAATTCTTTGAAGGATCCCAGTCATCCAGGTCATCTTTCTTCAAAAAGGTTAAGTCTGGGGCAACTGGACTATTTGTAGATCTGTGAAGACATTTCACCTCTCATCCAAGAAGCTTCCTCAGTTCTGACTGACTGGTGGGGAGTCTGTATATTTATACTAGGAAAACTTGTAGATTCCACCCATAGTTTCACTCTGGACTGTCGTCAGAGGCGTTGATGGTCACCTGAGGTTTGGCGTGAACAACAGTTGTTCAGGTCACCTGAGCTCGGGTGTGGCCGATGATCATTAGAGTCACATGAGTTGCTGTTGCTGAGGGATGAATAGACAGCATTGTAGGTGGGATAAGTGGTGTCTGAGGCCTCTGATGAGTAAAGGTTTCTCTACTTTTACACACATAGTCTCCTTCACTCCTCTTTCAAACCACAAAAACGTTTTTGCTCATGCCAAGTGGCTTGAGTAAAAGTTTGGCTATGTTGTATGGTTCATTGATCTGATTGGTTGAAGTTTATCTGTGATAGACAATAAATACAGATGCATCATCCAGTCACCAGGGGCCTCATGTACGAATACTTGCGTGGATTTCCTACTAAAACTTGGCGTACGCCAAAACCCGGAACCTGTCGTACGCACAAAAAAATTCAGATGTATCAAAGTGTGCGTACGCCAGCTATGAAATTGGCGTGGGGCACGCACATTTCTACGATCATTTCACGTTTGATACATCTGAACATGAGCGTGGAAAAGGACGTACGCCACTTTTTTGTGCGTACGCAAGCTTTGTACATGAGGCCCCTGGTCTGTATTTTACAGTACCCTCCATGACTAAACAGTTTCTAATGGGTTCCCAGATAATAGTGATTAATAGAGATTAATCAGTGAGGTTACCTTGGTATAAACAGCATTTATATTTTAATGAGTGATTCTTAAATATTTTAGTTTGCAATTTGATTGTAGCATGAAGCATCAGCTCAGGACATGATCAATGCTTCAGGCCATTGAAGTAGAATTAAAAAATACCTGAGATAATGTTTGTCTATTTTAAAAACAAAACGAAATTTAAAAAATGGTCTAAAACGTGTTGAATCTTTAGGCTCATGCTATTATATTGTATATACGCTATTAAAGAATAAGAAACAGATTTTTTTCTATGGTTTTAATGTAATTACAGTCTGTATTTTAGGGGTGGAAAATATACCATAAAACATAATTTGCTGATTCACAGATATACACAAATAAACAATTAAAAATGTGGTAAAATGGGAGCTAATAATACTGAGGCAAGAAGAGAAAGGAAGAGAAAAAGTGTGATCCAGATTTCTGCAGAAGCCCTCAGTGTAAGAGAATCCACTTCATTTCAATTGGAGCTGAGAGTGATAAACAATCTGAATAATGTTCCTGAAGTGGTCTAATCTCTTTAGGACAGAGAGAGCTGGAGGATGGAGGGCAAGACGGGTGAAGAGGATTGTTAATTTCATCAAAATGGTGGCTTGAGGAGTGGAGGAGTCTGGAGATTCAGCCCACAGGGAAAAAAAAAACTCTCCCTCCTCCTTTATCCTGTTACATATTACACTGTCTCCCGCTGCTCAGCCTAATGCTTAAACTCAATTATTCCTCCCACAGTTAGACAAACAGCCACATCGGCTGGGGAGTGTTCACACTGTCCCTGGGCATATTTGTACCAGCAGTGCATTGCTATTAGGGGCCAATATTAGCCTTTTATTAAATCTGGTCCAGCCAGTTTCATCCACCTTAGAAATGATGGATATTAAGCAATTTTGGTTAGGTGTTTAATGAAAAATTAACAAGGCACCGACTATTCTGGAAGTTCTTCTGAACTGATATAATGAGAGATTTGGAAAGAATAATATTGTAAGTTACTTTTTTACACATTTCTATAGAAGTTCATTTCGGTCAGACTCAGATGGATTAAAGGATCGACATGTGGCCAAAGCTCTCATTCTACTATTCAGTCTATGTTCCAGCCTTCATCCATGGTTATGAGCTTTGGGCTGTGAATGAATGAATGTGATTGAGGATACAAGCCAGAATTTAATTCATACATAGGGTAGCTGGACTGTCCTCAGGGAAGGTTGAGAATGTCAGACTTTAGAATGTAGCTCAGACATTAGAAAGTTGCACTGTTGCTTCTTGGCATTAAAAGGAGGTTGGTTTGGGAAGGTCTGAGGATCTAATTGGGATGCCTCCCTCTGGACCTTTTGCTGGCATGTCAAATTGGAAACCCAGAAGTATATATCTCCTAACCTCAACCCTTTTTATGACCAATACCAACATTTAAAAAAAAGAAAGTGTTCTTTCCCTAACCATAAACATACTGTAGAAATCATGACCAGAAAGACAACATTGTATATATTGCCATGTTTAATGGCAATATTTTTAAACCATGTTTTCTGGGGTTTTGTAGAATTCTTCATTATCAACTTTCCTGTCTGGCAATCGGGTTGGGTTTACTCAGGTTGATGCTAGCACAACCACAACCCAGAATAAGCACCAAGAAATGGATGGATGACCAGTGGTGTGACCTTCTATATTATACCGCCACCAAGTCAAAAGTTCTCCTAGAACACACTTTTCCACATGCTCCATGTACAGTATCTGGTCCTGTGACATTTCCACTAGCTTCATCTGGCCAATACACCCACTTGTATAGAATAGCAAAACTGCAACATCTTCCCAGGAGGTGTTCTATGCATAACTGAAAAGAGAGCACATCAGGCAGCACATTATCGGTCCCTTATTTATGAGAAATCTCGATTTAAATCTTGCAAGATTCAAGAGTCTTCTTGGAGTCAGCACCAGCTCCACTGGCACTGGCATCCACCTCCAGCTTGAATGGGCCAGTGAAATCTGGAGGAAACCAGGAACCAGGAACTGCAAAGGGGACATTAACAGGCTTCATATCTTAATGGTACAAGTGAGTTGGTGAGTTTGGGACAGACAGACGAGCAACATCAGCAAATTTACCTGCCTGTGCATGGGTTGCAGCATATGCAGGGACCGCAGGCAAAGACTAACTAATTCCAGTGCAGTCAGATCAGAGACCGGCACAAGTTTATCCACCACTTCAGGAGTTAAAAAAACCTGCTCCCTGCCAGACCATTACCCAGAATGTGGGCCACATCACTCACTGGCAGACATGAACGTATGCCAATTTTCACTAGATCCAAAATAAGGGAGGAGCGCAGGATTACAATATGTATCGGAGCCCTCAAATTACACATTCTCACACCCCGAACGAGGGCAAGACACCTTGCAACTAAAAGGACTTAGTGGCACCTGTATCATGCAGGATGGTGATCAGTGATGTTTCCCAGTCAGAAAAAGAGATCTTTTAAAATGAACGGTTTATGAGTATCATCCACAGGATCATCTGAGCTGACCTGGGAAGGAGCAGAATGGACAAATCCAACGCCTTTTGACTGCTTGGAACTCTGATGGGCAGACTGCTGGGCAGACAGCAATAAGGTAGCCTTTTTCATGGCAATAAAAACACTCAGGTGGGGTTGCAGGATCACTCAGTGAGCTTCTTGGTAGGCTTTTGACCTAAGCCTTCGGGCCTAGGGCTAGGCATAAACCGATGCAGGACAGAGGGAAAGACAGTACACAGTGAGCACAAAACTAACTCTTCTGCATGTACAGCAGCTTTGAACACAGTCTCAGATTTATGTTCATTTAAGTAGACCACAAATCGTCTTTGCACATCTCATAACTTATCAAGCATTTTGCCATAAAATTGAACCCTTTTGATTTGAATTGTATTTTCGTTGCACTCTGCAAACAACGTTTTTAGGCCAAAAGAATTTAAATCATATTAACTGACTTGGAAATGAACTGAACTGAATCAAATTAAATTAAGTTGAAATTAACTGACAGACTGAATCAGTGTTGTAAATCCTATTATCTTTTTTAATATCCATTTAAATTTAGAATGTAATGTCATATTGTGAAAATATGCTGTGCTCCTGCTCATAGTGCATCAGAAAGGAACATCAGTATTTATTATTAAAGTGATCATTGCTTTAACATTGGTAAATGGACTGTACTTATATATCTCCTTTTTAGTCTTCCGGCCACTCATAGTGCTTTTACACTACATATCTCATTCACCCCATTCATACACTGACTTCGGGTTCAGTGTCTTGCCCAAGGACACTTTGACATGCAGACCGGACGAGCCGGGGATCGAACCGCCGATCATTGGATTAGTGGATGACCCGCTCTGCCTATTGCCCAGCAATTTAGGATATTATGTTTGACCTACTCTAAACAATACAGGGTGATCATCCAATAAATTCTCACATAAACATTGCAGGTAAACTTCTGCTACAAAGTAATGCTCTCTAAACTTTTTTTTCATGTTAATAAAGATAAAGAATTACGTTGGAGTTACAACCTGCACAGCTGGATCTTATGCTTGTCCACATTTTTATATCACTATTTTTTTGTTGCGGTAGCTTGCTGGCTTTGGAGGAAGATGACCTCATTCCTAATCCTGCCATCTGATTGACTGACTCTAGTTGGATGAAATGGGCACAGTGGGCAAACTAAACACCCCTTTATTGAGGAATGTATATGGATGTAAAAATGTATTTACTAACATGCTGTGCAAATTTTCAATAAAATTTTACATTTCATTGATGATAAGCCTTATATTAAGATGAACTTTTGTGGTTGCATTGTGCTGCATTCAAAAGTTCTCATGAAGTTTCTTGTGCACCTACATTTGTGTTAATTTTTCTATAACACTGTGATACGTGCAACCTCTACATAGGTTAATTACTGTTTGACATTTTACTTCCACTGGATAGTTTCACACCAGAGAGCAACAGGAAACGTGGGCAGAGAGGGACAAAGGTCCCTAAACCAGACATGAACCCATGTTCCAGACCACTGGGTCACCAGGATGCCCCAGATGTGACCAGCATTTATTCAGCAAGGAGTTAGCAGTCAGTCATTAACCGAGAGATTATATTGACGCTTCTTGCAGCTGCTTCTCAATAAAAGCCCTCTGATGCTTTTTTGTTTTTTGTGAAGTAGCCGCAAATGTGCTAAAAACTGGACATGGCAGATTCTCACATTCGCACATTTGTCCTTTATGATCACGTATGTTGAGCTAGTTTACTGTGATGTTGACACATCATGACCAAGAGCAGGGGGGCGTTATGGACCGGTCCAGTCAAAGTGTTCTCAAAGTAATCTCTCAAACCCAAAGAAAAAGTCAGTGGATAGTGGTTTGAAAACGTTATTTACCATTAATGGACAAAAAAAGTATGACCATGATTTCACAAAAACAGAATTTGTTATTTGTTTCCATGCCCAGAACTGAGCCCAATATTACTTGGAATAAACTTAATATTAAATGATTCAGCATGGGTGTCCAATGCTAATATTCAGTGCCAATGCAGGAAGTTCTGTTCCTGTCATGGAGACATACAAGTGTGGAAGTCAGTGTGGTGGGTGGCAAAGTAGGGAGTCCAACATTCGTACAGAAAAGCTGCAGTTTGTGGTTGTGTTTTTCAACCATCACCAGGATCTTTCCACGACCTTAAAGGAATATAGTTGATTAATTCAGCACAAAGGCTGCTATATTAAAAATATTCCTATTCCTAAATGTATTCAATGTATCTTGTTACCTTAACCAGTGCACAGTGTACTGTGATGTTGGTAATAGATTTGATCAACTTTAATGGGCATTTACAGGAAACCAATTATGAATTTTATCATTCACCTATACATGTTTCAGTGTGAAAGCTAAAGTATGCTTCAACACTGCACACAGAGAGAATTATGATAATTCTGACATTTTCATCTTCTTTTGTCTCCCACCAATAATCAGCTGATCTTCCTTTTCTAATAGATCATATTTTTGAGGATGTAGCTGTTTTTGTATTTTTTTTTTTTCATCTAACAGTGGTATGAATAATTTAGCAGTCATGAAATTTTTAGCCTCCTTCTCCTCAGTGGTAACAAGAAAAGCCACTCTGTGCACAGGATGCAGAGTCGCAAGTTATTCATGAGGAGATGCCGCATGACCGAGGAACACTGTGATATTTGGAGCTGGACAGAGGAACACAGTCCTGACATCAGCCATTCATCAGTGAGTCTGCACATAATGTTTTTATTAGAAGGATCATAGCGGTCTAGCACGGGGAGTCCCAGTAGCAGGTCGTTGAGTGACTGGGAGTTCAGCAGGAATTATTGAGGTTCCCCACAGGAATACAAGCAGCTGTTTCAACTGAAATCAGTTTATTCTTTCTAGCAACTTCCACCATTGTTGTTGCAAAGGCTTGGTATGAATTATGTGGGGTGACATGGCATGATTCATCTATTTCTGTCCCCTGTGAAGCCTCGGATAAAAAAAACAAAACAAAAAGTAATTGCTTCAGAGCAGAGTCATCACAGCTTTCATTAGTCTTGTCTTGCCTGCCCCCCAGCACAAAAATGATCACATTATATCGAGCACGGTTGATAGGGTCGTGATCAATACCAGTGACTCAACAACTGCTGAGATTCTTCACTTTGCAGCCCATAATCTGTTTTTGAACAAACTCCACAACCGCTCTAGACATTACCACTGACACAGAGAAGAACACACATTTTTAACAGGCCAGCAATAGAGGATGGCAGTATGAGTGTACAACTGGCGTCACTAGAGGTGATTTTACCATTAGGCAAATGTAGAGTGGGTTATTGGCTTAGCTCGCAGCGGCCACAGGGGAAAAACATTAAATACGAATATTTAATTTAATGCAGGATGGTCATAAAAAGCAAACAAGTGCAGCAAAGACTGTTTGTGAAATGTGTTTCAGTATGACACAAAACACACACAAAAAAGCGTCAGCCTGTTATTAGCTGACTGTGTATGACACACCTCTACACGTGTGTGTGTGCGTGTGTGTGCGTGTGTGTGCGTGTGTGTGCGTGTGTGTGCGTGTGTGTGCGTGTGTGTGTGTGTGTGACAGTGAGCCAGCATGAACACCACCAAGACCCTGAAACTGAAGCAGCTAAATGGAATTTAGCCATCATTCAATTTGTCATTTATATCTGTGGAAGCTTATCATACACCAAGCAGCAACTTAACTTGACAGGTGACTGTGAGGTGTAACCAACAGTGAAGTGCCAGCTTCCTCAGACAGCCACTTGAGGCTGGCTAAAAAACAAGTCCGTCTCCAGCCAACAGTGTTGCTGCTTTGATTGACAGGTCATCACAGGTGGCTTTTTTGACCAACCAGGCTTCAATCAGTCCGTCTTAGTCCATCCACACTCCATGTCATTTTTGGCCGGGAGGTGGTGGAAGCAGGACTGCAAAGATGGTGACAGTTGTAATGTAAAAACAGTTCAGTGTTGACATATTTTAGGAAATGCATGTATGTTGCTTTAACGGCAAATTGTATTCATATCAGCAGGTTGTAATCCACACAGGTGGTGGAGACAGTATAACTTAATAACAGCACAATGTGAGAAATGAGAGGGCGTCCAAATGAGTCACTGTGCCCCTGAACAACATCACAAAGAAGAAGATATACTTTATTAATCTCTCATGGGGAAATTCTTTTTTACATGCATTTTAACCCACACGCAGTACAAGGTACAAGGGCATAGACATGCAAATGTGGAGAGAGATGGTGGAGTGATGGGCAGCCAGCCAGACCAGCGCCCAGTGAGCAGTTGGGGGGGGTCGGTGCCTTGCTCAAGGGCACCTCGGCAGTGCTCAGGAGGTGAACTGGGACCTCTCTAGCTACCAGCCCACCTTCCATATTTTATATGGGACTTGAACCAGCCACCGTCCGGTTCCCAAGCCAAGTCCCTATGGACTGAGCTACTGCCGCCCCCACAGTTCATCTATGTTTGCTTTTATTCCATCATTATTTGAAATGGTGATTAAGGACGTCTTCACTTTCTACTCATGTTGGATCTCTGCTCTCATTCCTTATACCACAGGAGGTTATGGCCAAGTATACACAGGCATATTCCCACATGAAACATATAGCATATAGTATGGTTTTGTGAGCTAGCATCTCACCAAGAATGCCATTACATTCCAAAAACAAGACAGTCCTATACTATGTCTTGAAATTTAGACATGATGCATTCCTAAACCAACGGTAATAAATAAATAAAACTGAGATCTAACTAAGACAGGTTTTATTGTGATGTATGTTTTGTTTTGCCATTTGCAGTATGTGTTCTTATATATTTATGGTGATGCATATGGCGACTGGTTTTGATGTTTCAGTTTTGATCTTTTTCCCTTATGGCTTCATGGAGTGAAATTAAGGAGATTGATGAAACTCTTCTCATGCATCATTTATGGAAATAATTAGTGAGTGCATCTTCACTCAGTTGACCTTGTCTGGAAATAAATGATCAGAATAAATGCTGGAAAAAATGTTGCACCACTCAAGGTGAATGGATGAAAGTGATGATAAGAAGGAGAATAGTAAATGTGGGACAACTTATTAGTGCACTGTAACATCATTGAAACTGTAGTTCTAGTCGATGATTGTGTGATCAGTGATTGTGTTTCCTGCTAAATAAACTAACTTAACTTAACTAACAACATGTCTTGTCAATAAGGTTAAAAGCAGCTACATCACCACATTGTGACTGACTGTGATTGATTGATATATTTCATTCTGATGTATGTATATATATATATATATATATATATATATATATATATATATATATATATATATATATATATATATATAAATAGTGATGTTCATTCATGTTAACAGTGTCAACAACCAACAGGAACGCTCTCTCTAGTACTATCAGAAGCAGAAAACTGGCTACAAAGTATTAAACATGTAAGGGACTTCTGGGAGGCACAGGACCATGAAGTCTCAGTTCACTTGGACTGTAGAAAAGGAGGAGAACTGGAAATAGAAGCTGTGGAGCGAGCGAGAGTGCCTCTTTGATGTGTCCTCACATTTCTACCACGATCGAATAGAGAAGGAAAAAGTGGACAGAAATCTCTGCACGCACAAGGACAGCTGTGGACAAAAGCTTTTGTTTCTGCTCTTTGTTCGACACTTTTTCTTCCTGCACATTTCCACCAGGTGCAGGATGGAAAAATGAATCTAGTTCAAGTCTTGTAACTATTGACCTCCTCAGTCTTTGCAAAATCTTAAAAACTCTGTGACTTTTGACACACTGACTTTAGATGTGAGGGGGTGTCAGACTTTCTTTTAAAATAAATTTCAAAGTCTTTTCAAAGAAGTCTAGTGTATGGTAGACAAAAGGTGAAGGGGTGGATATTTGTATGTACAAAGTGTCTGACTTTGACATTGAAGACTTTTTACATTTCCTTCTAAAAATAAACTTTTGGTTTCTTTTAGATTCTTTAAATGTAATCATAGCTAACTTCAGTAGTTCCAGCTGCCTCAACCTCATCAAAAAAAAAAAATCAATTGTACTGCCGGTAGAACAAAAAAATATTCATATGTAACACATTTCTAATGGACATTTGTATCTTGGAAGGCCACTTCCACCACTGATGAACCCCTTATTGCATGGCATTTTATCATAAATGTTCTATACTCATTCTGCTGTGGCATCTGAATGATGAATGATTTCTGCATATAAATGTTTAGCTTTATGTTATGTCACTCTGTTATCCATATTTCCATCCCCATCAACTATTTCAGACAACTGGGATGTGGCTGACGATCCTGTAGTGTTCTCTTTCATATTAATCTTGTCTTTAATGTATTTCACTGTGATAAGAGTTGAAAACGCCTCAGAGGCGTCTCAGCACCAGAGAAGATCAAGAGATAGAGATGAGCCAGCGGCAGCCCAACAGCCAGCCCAGATAAAGCAACAGGAGATCAGCTGGATCTCCTGTGGACAGTTTCCTGTGACACCACTTCTCACCATGAAACTCTGAGAAGACTGTCGCCGAGCATCATCAAGTCATGCTCATTTCTGATAGCAAAAATCAATCCCACAGCAGCAACCGTCTCCATGTGGCATGTCGGAGAACATTTTAATGTAGCATAGCCTAAAAGAAGGAGCATTTTCTCCACTTATGTCAAAGCAACCTGGTCGTCCCACATGAGCTGTACTATACACAACAAAAAGATTAGAATGTCACAAGTCTTCCACCTCGTCTCTGATCAACACGTTACACAACATAATACAACTGGTTGGTGATCAACGTGTTGGCCACAATGATTCATCAAAAAGAATTTATGACTTTGAGAGGACTAATGTGTTCAAACAGAGTGAATACATGTTTACCTATATGTATTTTTTGGACTGAACTCTTAAAATCTTTTTAGTTGGATAGATAATTAATCTCATCAGAGATTAAAAAGATACTGAACACCATGTTACAAACTTAATACTCTTTTTTTTTTGTCTTTGAGAACATAAAATTTTTAATTCATATATTTGACTGTTTTATTGATGTTTTTCCTAGAATGAATAATGGCAGTTTAATCCACCAATATGTAATTAATACACCACACGTGTAATTTACCTTTAACTCAGTGGCGTCACTAGGCCTATTTTAGGGGGGCTTCAGCTCAGAATATGAGTTTAAACCAATAATCATATAAACTGTCATTATTCACTTAAATATGATCATAAATTTCATTTCATCGGGTACGGTAGAGAGAGCCCCTTCAGTGCGTCATTATACAATCCATTCCACTTTATCATATAGAGAACGCCCACATCGCTGAAATTTCAGCCCATGTTTTCCATGCGACCCTGCTCACTGCCGCTTGCGTGTTTACCTCTGAAGTACACAGAGCCGAACCTCACAGCGGCAAGAGCAGAGCGCGAACGCATGGGTGAAGGATGGACATTAGAGCCTTTTTCAAAAAAGTAAGCATTCATCACTGCTGGTAGTAACACTTAGCTAACAGCAGAAAAGTTCCATGTAATTAATAAACCAAAATGTTCTGTGTTTGAATCCCAGCTGGCCAGCTCTGAAAGTTCCTAGCTGCTGCTAGCTAGTTGAGATGACTTCTGTTAACCATTCCTGCCATTCCGTTTCCTGACCGTAGTCGGGAAACACAGGGGAGATCCGTCTTCTCCAGGGCCGAAGTAGTTTCTCCGGGGCGAACTCCCAAGATTCGACTCCACACTAGTGATGCGCGGGCACCTGCAATTGTTTTTATTTGTATTTTAGCACAATTTAACTGGTGTTGTTTAGCTGGTAAAGCAGCTGAAGGTGTATGGAGGCGTCATCGTCTTAGATTAATCAATTGATTGACAAAGCTTTAATTGGTGCTATGGGCTAAGCCACCTCAGTTTCTTAAACCTAGTGACGTCCCTGCTTTACCTGAAATAGTTTTGAAAGAAAAAAGTTAAATGATTAAATCTTCCATATAGTCATTGTATGCACAGAGTTGCATGATGGGAGAATACTACTGTAACCTTTGAACTTAAATTTGTTTCCCAAGAAAAATGCAACTGACCCACAATGATCAATCACAATGTTGCCGAGCTGTTATTCAGTACTAACAGTGTTAATTCTGAAGACCAACGTTCTATTTCTGTTGTGAGGGTTTAAGAGCAGCTTTGCTTCAGAGTCACGCCTGTGCATTCAGTTGTTAGAGACATTATTGTCACTTGCAGTGAGACACAGAGCAGCTCCTCTTTAAACCTGCACACATTTTGATGTTCAGCTTCAGTTTCTTTCACCAGTGACTTGGATGATTTCTTACATTTGTATGTAACTGTTGCCCAGAGGTTCTTTGTCTCTGTCTGTCTTTCAGCCGTCAGCCTGGTTGAACCATGCAGTGTTTTATTCATCATGTACAAAGACATCCATATAAAATAACGTGATTGTAAAGAGGATTCTCTACAACCTCAGCGTGAAAGAGCATTCACAGGTAGACTGTAGATTAGTCCTCTTTGCCACCTGACTGTACAGAATCAAACTTTTGTGCAGGTGATTCCAAACTTTTGAGCTGTAATGTATATTGATTACAGAAGCTGTACTACTGATTTGTTCCAGCAAATAGACTTTGAAGCAAATTCAACTGTTCCCAGATCAAACACGGAACATCAACATAGCTGGCAACCCAAATGCCCTCACAGCACTGTGGGTTTGTTTTAATATAGAATAGGTCCACAGGGATGTACAGCACGAGGCGGAACTTGTTAACAATTACGGTATGTAACTGAAACCACAACCTCTCACTAACTTTAGCCAAAGTGCTTTTGTTGCCTTAATCTAAACACATGAAAGACACAAGATGCCAGTCTCACCCTCAAAGTCCTGAGCTTTGTACACCGACCATCGCCCTGGATCACTTCTTTATGATGCTTGATTGGTAAATAAATGTATTTACTGAAAAATAATAGTGTATAATGTGGAACATAATCCGGTCAGTGATTGTGTTTCCTGCTAAATTAACTTACTTAACCTAACTAACAACATGTCTTGTCAATAAGGTTAAAAGCAGCTACATCACCACATTGTGACTGACTGTGATTGATTGATATATTTCATTCTGATGTATTCACAACATGAAACCTAGGTTTCTCCGTTGGAAAGGTATTGATCCAATGAGCACTACAAGGGGAATAACAATTAGCCAATCAGCACCGTGGGAGGCACACACCGTCAAGCTGATTTACCACAACTGATCTTTTATCTGTAACTGCACCAGCAGCCTCCGCCCAGGGAATGCAGGTGAAAATCGGCTTTTAGCTACATCTGGAAGAATGCATGTCACACATTGTCCCTGCTAAATAAACAGCTAAATAAATGGAATAAATTCACCACAAGCATACAGTAACACAATTTATCTGCCTATTTTTGACAGACAAAAGGAATGCAGAAATATATTCTTATTATAATAATCATTTATGATCATTTGCCTATTTTGTCACCTTTGTCAAACTGGTTGAAGCCCTGTTTGTTGTGTTGTTTTTAACTTACTGATTTTAGTCAGTTGAACTGTGAACTATACTTCTTAGTCACTGCAGTCTGTGAGGCAAAGTCAACAAAAAAATGAAGATTAAAGTAATTCTTTGTCTTATTTCATACTTTAAAGTGTTAAAAACAGCATACAGGACTATATGAAGTGAAAAATAACACAGCCGTGTCTTGAACTCACCACTTATCAAAAAATCCCTTCTGTGCCGTGGTTGTTGCATAAGCATGGGATTTCCAGTAGTACGACTCCCACAGGAACATGCAGACACAACGTGGACACACACCCCCACATACACACACACACACACGCAAACACATACACTCTTCACATGGCAGCCCTGCTGGTGGAGTAGGAAAAGACCACTGGCTCCCTCCGGTGGTTGAAAGGAGAGCTGAAGACCCAGGAGGCAGGAGGCACGTTTGGTTTAGTCCAGAAGACAACTGCAACCTCCAGCTGCATCACACTGATATTAAACACATGGCTGAGTGACATTTTCTGTGAGAGAAGTAAAACTAGGGAAAACATGCATGTATGTATATGAGTGTAAACTCTATTTCATCTATTTCATCTTCATCTACGTGGATGTAGCTGGTAGTAGAGAATGTTTTATCGAATATTTGTGGGATTCTGCTAAAGTTTCATGTGACTGTGATGACATGATGAGGGTTTTTTCTCAAATGTCACAAAGTCACTAGAGTCCTTTCAGCTTGGGTTCAGAAACTACTTATTTTTGATAGACCGGAGGTTCAGAATGTGGAAAATACAGGATTTTGAATCTTGATGAGTCAGGACATATTGGTCTCTGCCACTCGGATTTTTTCCCATTCATGTTTTAATCTGCCTCTTGTGAGTCCACCAACCTTAAATATTAAATTGGTGGCTGGAGCTCCTGAAAAGAGAAATGAATAAAAATAAAATATTCATTCAAACAAAACAAAAAATATCAGTCAGTCAACAGTCAATAACTCAGCTTACCTCTGCCGCAACATAAACAACCAACCCCACAGCTGTCACACATGTTGATTCACGTGTTGCTAAATGCTGATTGGAGGATAAAAATATGTGACATCACCTTTTCCAAATTGAATTAAATCACTGAGAAGAGCAGAGACAAAACAACAACAACAGGAAGTCTCTCACATTAAGCATGATGTTTGGCAGGGTCCTACAGAGCCCGTGTACTCACAGTAACAAACCTAATGATGGGCCTACGTATTCCTGTATCGCTCACTTGAAGCCAAAATCACAGCGTGTTATGCACAGCTGTTTCTGGCATCCTGTTAGTTACAGTCCACTTTTGTTAAAAAGATTTTAATACAAATGGAAAGTTAGGACAAACTGAATAATAAATAAGATTGTAACTTTCCTCAAATTGATACATAAAACAAAAAGAAATGGCATATTTCCTTTATGTATAATTGATTTTGTGTTATGTGACCAGAGTAGGACCCCAAAGCAGAGACAGATCACGTGAAGGTGTTTAACAAAAAGTCACTTTAATGTAGCAAAGTCCACAAAAACTGAAAATCAAAACAGGTAGAAAGGCACTGCAAAGAGCCAATGTCCTCAAAAAACCAAACATAAAGCGACCTTCTCAGGTGGAGAACTTAGGCAAAGGTGATCTTCTCTCCGGGGAACAAAGGAACCAGACATGCGGTTGGAGCACATGGGAGGTAATACTCTGGCGCTGCAGTCAGGGAAAGCCAGGCCTAAAAGGAGGAGGGAAGAGGCTGATAGGCTGAGGGGTGAGTCTGTCGGCAGGAAAAGGGAGGGGCCAATCACACCTCTGCACCTGCGAGAGAACAGGGAGGAGGAGGGGAGAAACAAGGAGCACCAAAAGGGAAAAACAGCACAAAACAGACAGAACCAGACCCTGACAGTACCCCCCCCTCAAGGGACGCCTCCTGGCGGCCTGCCGGGCTTGTCCGGGTACCTAACATAAAAATCTCTAATTAACTCAGGGTCCAAAATCAGGGAGCGAGAAACCCATGACCTCTCCTCCGGGCCATAACCCTCCCAGTCAACAAGGTATTGAAAGCCTCGACCTCTCCTCCGAACATCCAGGAGTTGCCGGACAGAGAAAGCAGGGTGATCGTCGATGATCCGGGGGGGGAGGAGGGGGGTCGGCTGGTGGGCAGAGGGGGCTGGTGGAAACAGGCTTGATGAGAGAGACATGAAAAGATGGGTGGATGTTGAGAGAGGGGGGTAACTTCAGTCTCACCACACTGGGATTGATGATGCGGTCAATGGGGAAAGGGCCGATGTATCTGGGAGTAAGGTTACGCGATTCCGTCCTAAGAGGTAGGTCACGGGAGGATAGCCAGGGGGGAGCAGGAGAGCGACGACGGTCTGCCAACCTCTGGTTCCGAGCTGCCGTCCGGGTGAGAGCTGCCCGTGTCTCCCGCCAGACCTGACGGACACGCTGGAGATGCGCTTGGACGGAGGGAACGGCCACCTCGGCCTCCTGTGCAGGGAACAGTGGGGGCTGGAAACCATTAGCGGCCATAAACGGGGACATGCCAGTAGCCGAACACACCAAGGAGTTGTGGGCGTATTCCACCCAAGGGAGGTGAATGGACCAGGAGGACGGGTGGTGAGCAGCAACGCAGCGCAAGGCTGCCTCCAGGTCCTGATTTGCCCGCTCTGTCTGGCCATTGGTTTGAGGGTGGTATCCAGAGGAAAGGCTGGCAGACGCCCCCACCGCCTGGCAGAAAGCCCGCCAAACTCGGGAGGCGAATTGGGGACCTCTGTCTGAAACAATGTCCTGGGGGATGCCGTGTAACCTGAAAACGTGCAGAGTGAGAAGGTTAGCAGTCTCCAGAGCAGAGGGGAGTTTGGACAGGGGGATAAAATGCACCGACTTGGAGAAACGGTCTACTATGGTTAAAATGGTGTCGTAGCCCTCAGAAGGAGGCAGACCGGTAACAAAGTCAACAGCTATGTGAGACCAGGGGCGGTGGGGAACAGGGAGGGGGCGAAGAAACCCAGCAGGAGCACGATGAGAGGCCTTACCGCGAGCGCAGACAGAGCAGGCAGAGACATATTCCCTGGTGTCGGCGGACATCGAGGGCCACCAGAAACGTTGTTGGAGCAGAGACAGAGTTCGGTGTATACCAGGATGGCATGCCACCTTGGAGGCATGTCCCCACTGGAGCACGGGGGTGCGGACAGATGGGGGCACAAACAGCCGGTCAGGAGGGCCACCCTCAGGAACTGGATGGTCAGCCAGGGCCTCCTGGACCAACCGCTCGACCTCCCATCTGGCCGCTCCCACCACGCAGGTGGGTGGCAGGATGGTGTCCTCAGCAGAATCCTCAATGAAAGGAGAAAACTGTCGCGAAAGGGCATCGGGCTTGGCATTTCTGGAGCCAGGCCGGTAGGTCAGGGTGAAGTTAAAACGTCCCAGGAACAGGGCCCACCTAGCCTGGCGGGAGTTAAGCCTGCGAGCAGAACGGAGGTAAGACAGGTTCTTATGGTCAGTCCAAACAACAAATGGTAGAGTGGAGCCCTCCAGCCAGTGCCTCCACTCCTGCAGTGCCAGCACCACTGCCAGTAATTCCCGATTTCCCACATCGTAGTTGCTCTCTGCAGGAGACAGGCGGCGGGAAAAGAAGGCACAGGGGTGCAGCTTCTGGTCGGAGGGAGAGCGCTGAGAAAGGACAGCCCCCACCCCAGTGTCCGAAGCATCCACCTCCACCACGAACTGAACAGCAGGATCAGGGTGACACAACACAGGAGCAGAGGAGAACAGACTCTTTAGCCTAATGAAAGCAGCTTCGGCATCCGGGGACCAAACAAAAGGAGATTTAACAGATGTTAAACAGGTTAGGGGAGCAGCAACACGACTGTAATTCCGGACGAACCGGCGGTAAAAGTTGGCAAACCCAAGGAATCTCTGCAGCTGCTTTCTTGTGGTGGGAGTGGGCCATTCCTCCACAGCCTTAATCTTGGCTGGGTCTGATCTGATCTGCCCCCTCTCCACCACAAAGCCCAGGAAGCTGACAGAGGCAACATTAAAAACACATTTCTCTGCCTTAACAAAAAGTTTGTTCTCCAAGAGTCTCTGGAGGACCAGCCTGACATGTTGAATGTGTTCCTGTTGGGAGTGAGAGAAAATTAAAATATCGTCAAGGTAAACAAACACAAATCGATTGAGCATGTCACGTAGGACATCATTAACCAGACGCTGAAACACGGCAGGAGCATTCGTTAGTCCAAAAGGCATGACAAGATATTCAAAATGACCCAGCGGGGTGTTGAAACCAGTCTTCCATTCATCCCCCTCCTTAATCCTCACCAGGTGATAAGCGTTTCGCAAGTCCAGCTTGGTGAAGATGGTGGCCTGGTGGAGAGGAGTGAAGGCTGAGTCGAGGAGGGGGAGAGGGTACTTATCCTTAATGGTTATCTCGTTCAACCCAATGCAGGGCCGAAGAGTCTTGTCCTTTTTGTCTACAAAGAAAAACCCCGCCCCCAGGGGTGAGGAGGAGGGGCGGATTAGTCCAGCAGCCAGAGAGTCAGAAATGTAGACCTCCATCGCCTCCCGTTCCGGCCTGGAGAGGTTATAGAGCTTGCTCGAGGGAAAAGAGGCTCCAGGGAGCAAGTTAATGCCACAGTCATACGGTCTATGGGGAGAAATGGACAAAGCCCGATCCTTGCTAAAAACCTCCTGGAGGTCGTGATATTCAGGGGGTACGAGAAGGGCTTGGACAACAGCAGAGGGGCCCGGGAGCTAGCTGCTCTTTCCCTGCGTCTCTCACATAAGCGGTTGTCCAAACGGATGGCCAAGGAGATTAGTTCCTCTAGAGATGAGGTCTCATCACGAGCAGCTAGCTCATCCTTGAGTCCCTCCCTGAGCCCACGCATAAAAATTCCTTGAAGGGCCTTCTCATCCCAACCGGCCTCTATAGCATGAATGCGAAACTCCACAGAGTAGTCAGCTACAGAGTGTGAGCCCTGTCGCAGGGAAAGAAGTCTATTCCCGGCCTCCTTACTCTGGAGAGGGTGGTCAAAAACCTTACGCAATTCACTGCAAAATGGGAGATAGGACTGCCAGGCGGGAGAGTTAGCATTGGCCATAGCTAAGGCCCAAGCCGAAGCCCTACCAAAGAGCAAACTGCAAACAAAGGCTATCTTGGATCTGTCAGATGAATAAGTCAAAGGCTGCTGGTCAAAAACTAGAGAACACTGGTAGAGGAACTGGCTACATGACCCTAGCTCTCCAGAGTATCTGTCAGGAGTGGGTATGAATGGCTCACGTGGATTGTTAGGCCGGACCGGGGAGGCTGCTTCAGCGGGAACAGGAACCGGCGGGCTTGGAGGAGGAACGGGGTCTGCCAGGGCTGAGAGCTGAGTCGCGACCTGGTTGAGTCGTTGGTCAAGCTGAGTCATGCTGGTGGACAGGTGGAGAAGCTTGTCCATGATCACCGACAGGGCGTTCTCATGCTGGCCGACAAGTGCACCTTGTGAGGAGATGGCTTGTTTAACCTTCTGTATCTCTGCGGGGTCCAAAATTGGCCAGAGTATTCTGTTATGTGACCAGAGTAGGACCCCAAAGCAGAGACAGATCACGTGAAGGTGTTTAACAAAAAGTCACTTTAATGTAGCAAAGTCCACAAAAACTGAAAATCAAAACAGGTAGAAAGGCACTGCAAAGAGCCAATGTCCTCAAAAAACCAAACATAAAGCGACCTTCTCAGGTGGAGAACTTAGGCAAAGGTGATCTTCTCTCCGGGGAACAAAGGAACCAGACATGCGGTTGGAGCACATGGGAGGTAATACTCTGGCGCTGCAGTCAGGGAAAGCCAGGCCTAAAAGGAGGAGGGAAGAGGCTGATAGGCTGAGGGGTGAGTCTGTCGGCAGGAAAAGGGAGGGGCCAATCACACCTCTGCACCTGCGAGAGAACAGGGAGGAGGAGGGGAGAAACAAGGAGCACCAAAAGGGAAAAACAACAGCACAAAACAGACAGAACCAGACCCTGACATTTTGTTTTTATTCTTTGACTGAAGCAGCCAGAAATACTTTCACATTTCAAGACTACTGTGTTCTTTACACATGTTAAAAAACATGACAGAAGTTAAAAGCTGGAGGCTGAACGAAGAGGAAAATAAAATGACAGAAACATGTGTACATATATATACTAACATTAGTGACATGCAAAATGTAAAAGTAAATGTAAATGCATACATACATAAATACATGAATAAATCACGCCCTGCATTCTGAGAAAACAAAACATAAAATTTTCTGGTGTGTTTTCTCTGCGGGATGAAGCGGGGCACAGAAGCAGCATGAAAGAGAAAAAGAACAAAAGCAAAAACAACAAACGGTGCATGAATAATCAGAAAGTCTGTGTTGTGCTTTACTTCAGTATGAATCACCAGAGGAGCATGAGAAAGTGAAGGTGGCTGGTTCAAATCCCAGGATTTACTGAGAAAACATGCACGGGGAAGCGAATGAGCATAGGTGCCTCAGAAGTGAGCGTTCGCTGTAACCCCTCCTCTGAACAGTATTTGTCCAAACATAGCTTAGCAACAGTAACCGGGTACAGCAGGCCTGTTGAGCTGCACGAGGCTGTAGTAAGCAGTGTTACACCACTGAGTGGAAGAATGGCTTATACCCCAGACATCAACATTACCTGAGATGGTGCTACATTCGCTAAACACATCTGTTAGTTAGTGATCTTGGCCTTAGAAATAACACTTAATTAGTATTTAAGAATTTGAGTTTAATGCAGGCATAGAATTTTCTGATGTCATATACAGTATGTCTCCAAAGCACATGGTAAAGACCTCTTGGTGGTCTTACGGTGGTCTTGTTTTAAAATGTGTCAGCTGGGACCATTGAACCACATTCTAGAATACCTGCCAAATAAAACAGTTTTGACCTGCAGTTAGGCACTTTCTCGGATGTTAAAGAGGTGTGGTGTCTTTCACATGTGGTGTGTGTTGTTTCGTATTCTGTCCCTGTGGTCTCCCCACACAGTATGATTTTCCCATGGGTGCCTGAGCAATCAGGGCAGATGATGTCCAGGTTTGTTTCTTCCCTGAGCTGTTCAGATCCCTGCTGCTTTATTTTAGACTATAACAAATTTGTGTGTGTGTGTGTGTGTGTGTGTGTGTGTGTGTGTGTGTGTGTGTGTGTGTGTGTGTGTGTTTCTGAACACTCACTTTAATGTGTACAAAGATGAAGGGTATGGCGAATCAGAGAATGCATCTGCCCAACGTCTGAATAACAAATAACACCATTAGTGAGGCAGGGGTGTTCTCTGCCAGGTCCTCTAAGATGAATGGCTGTGACACTGCCTTACACACACACACACACACACACAAAGTGTCATATGCCAGTAAGACTCTGCCGTTGTGTCATATCTGGGGATGATGTGTAAAAGGGACCAATCAGACCTTCAAACTGATGTTTACCTCTGTCTTTCTGTCTATCTTCTTTACATTGTTATTCAGGTCTCTGGGGTTCTGTATTAGACCTAAAGTGTTACCAGTTAGACTTTGATGAATGAGACTTACCTGGTAGATTTGTGGAGAGGTTGATGGTTGATAGTTTTTGGACTGTGAAATGAATCTTTCTCTGCACTTTGTTTTATATTTGACTCCATTTTCACATATGTCACCTTTGCTGTTTGAGTTTGTTGAAGGTGTTTGAAGCAGCATGTTATAGAGAACAGTGTAATCATTTCTAATCTCCACACCACCCTGACGTGATACAAAAACTAGTTTTAATCAGTTAACTGCCGTTTTAAATGGAAGATAAATTCCAATCAGGCTTTTGTTTTACACACAGTGCAGAGGCAGCTCTCCTTAAAATGATTAATGACCTTACTTTAAATGCAGATGCAGATATTTCTTCTTGATATCTGTGCCGCCTTCGATACTATAGATCATGAAACTCATTTTAACCGTTTGAGGGATTGGCTTTGTGTAGGGCTCCAGCTTTTCAATCTCATCTGTCTAATAGAACCTTCAGTCCTGCCTTGGGAACTCCTCATCCTACATCCGCATCAGTGGCATAGGTTTTATTGAGTGCCACATCGTTCATTTTGCATTAATATTTAATGTATTATTTAGGAAAAGTTATTATTATCATTATAAACATTAATATGTTGGCATTGTCATTGCTTTGCTAGTGTTTGCATTACAGGTCCCATATTGTAAGAAGTAACATTTCCATTGTTCTGTTTATTTAAATTATTATTAACGTCTATCTGCTATTTAAACTGGGAAAGTTTTAAAACACTCAATCTACAAAGAAATGTCTTTAATTGAGCTGTAAAGCGTCCCTGGGTTCATAAGATTGTGTTATGAGGGAGATCCTGACTTTATCCCTTTACATGATCGCCATCAGTAAACAGCAGGACTTACCCGAATCTCACTGCAGAGACAGAGGCTGTTTTCTGGGGGAAAGTTCATCAAAGAGTCGGCAGGGAGGACTGACTGGGTCATTCCGACTTTTTCCTCATACATTCCAAAATCTTTTCTTCTATGAATATACCTGTTACTGTTGTTTGTTTTTAACAATGTGGGTTGCTCAAAATTTCATCACATAATCAGCGTAGATAAACAGCAGGATGGAGACTTTCCAGGGGGAGAGTTGGCAGAGTCAGCAGGGAGGACTGACCGGGTCATGCCAACTTTTCCACTTATAGTCAAAGATCTTTTCTCGTTAGCTTACAAAAACACTACCCTCCACCACATTACTGTTGTTTAATTATTATTATTATTATGTGCTAAACAGAGAAAATGGGTTCGACATTTAATCACATAATCATCATAAGTAAACAGCAGGACTTAACCAGGCTCTCAGACAAGACGGAGGCTGTTTTTCGAGGGACAGTTTGAGTCAGTGGGGAGGACTGACTTTTACACACATAAAAACTGGGTGATTTTTCTCATTCAGCTCTCATTCTTCTTATCAAAGAAAAAGTTGAGTGCTATTTGTTTTCATTTTCTGATGTCTGTGTGTTTGTTGTTTAATCAAACAAGAGGAGACAAAAAACTATTAATATACTAAAAAAAAAACACCAGTAAAATGTAAAATATTGGACCTTTAACTCCGAGGGCCACTGTGTATGTACAGTACAGCATACACTGGCTTCTTAGCCATGCAGATGTTGTGCTGTTCTGGCTTTTAGCGAGTAGTTTCAATGGTTAATAATTAGTTTTCACTCCGACAGTAATCTTAGAGTCATTAGACCTGATAACACGTTTCAGCTTGTTGTTTTTAGCTTTGATGTTATATGATAGAAAGTGATAAAGGAATGGGTGGTAAGGTATTGGATGTCATTATGTGTCTGTTTTTAATCTAAATGTACTCAGGCCTTCACACAGAATTGATTTAATGAGATGTTTTAATCAGATTATATCATTGGTATCTAAGGATATCTGCTTGTTAGTGTCTGAATTACTGCGTTAGTGTGCACATCAACACATTAGTAGAGATTTATTAGTGTCCAGTGATGGTCTACATTCTTTCAGAAGCTTTTTTTACCTTGATAAAATTAGGCTGCAGTTTTCAGAGAGACGGAATATTTTTGCACATATTATTTTTCAAAATATATTTGTGACAGTTGCCCACTGGCTTTAAAAAAAGAGTTTTGAAGAGTCCAATCTATTCTTCGTCTAATGTCAAGGGAACACATAAAACATGAAGTGATAGAGAAGGGTAAATTTTACTGTTTTAATAATAAAGTCAGAACGCTTCCTTCAGTACTTGCAGATTTTATATGTGAATGATTAATGCCGTGGGGAGACAGGCTGGATGTTATGAACATGGTGCCTCAAGAAAACAATATAAATTTGCTCTAAAGTAGAATGTAACTTGTTTAACTTATTAGACTTTTTTTTTTTGCAGCACTACTTTGTGACTTACCACATTTGTAAATTATTGTTTTTTTTTCCCTAAAGCAAGATCTTACAGGACGGAGGCAGCATGTTTTTTGTCCCTGTGAATCGGCTGGATTTCCATCTCATTTGAGATTAGCTGAGAAGAGCTGTTTTGGATTAGCTCAGCTCCTCTCTCTCCCTCTGACACTCGCCGATAAGAGAGCCTGCAGTCGCTGAAACACACTAGTCGAGGAAAATGCCCTTTTTCTACATGGTTAAGACTGCTCTGCCTCTCTCTTGTTGCCCAACACTCACTCTTTGTGGAAAGGATTATTGCAGCAGACTGTGGAGAGGCGTTATCACACTGTCACTATCACACTGACACTGAATGGTGACTGTTTTGAGTATTACACAAGGGTTATACCAATATACAAGGCCGATACTGGTCTGTTATTAATGATGTGGCATTTTCCACATAACATCGTCCAACCCAGTTCATCAAGATGCTTTAATTATTAGTACTCATTAGGTGTGTGATGGTGTCAGGGGAATTTACTCAGTGGTCTGTGAACCCAGTCATTTTGTGAAATATGCTTGCTATCATGAGATTACAGGGCACATATCGAGGTGATTTCATCTCTAGAGATACTGTAGTTGCAGAATGTGTTTATCCCAGCTTAGCACCAGGAAGCAGCTGTATTACATTATATGAAGAGGTGTTCCTGGTATTTAACCTACCCATATTCTTCTAAATGGGGAAAAAAATAGAAGCACCTGTCAGTATAATGTAATAATTCAGCAGCACCAAACTGAGCGAGTACTCAGCTAAAGTATCCCACCCATTATAAGTGCGGATACTGATACAGATAATTAGTTTAGTTATACAAATATAGATGCAAAAAAAGGTGTACAACAAACTATATCCTCTTGAAGTTGAATCAACATCTATCCAAAAACTGAACTTTAAAAACGTCAATGAAGGTTGGATTATCACAGGGCAACTTGCCAAACTTGGAGTGTGTATTATTGGTCTGCCGAGTGTATTTCCTGTTTATGTTGCGACACCATCCATCCATTTCTTCTCCTTTATTTTATTGTTACAATTATCTTTTTTTAATGGCAATGTAACCAAATCTAAACCAATCAGGCGTGAACAAATCTAAAAACCAATCTGGAGTCAGACAACAAAGAATAAATTGTATGGAATACGTTAAACTTGCATGAAGTTGATACAAATCTGAACCTCATTCATTTTAAACATGACTTATTATGAGTAATGCAAAGTCTGTTAACATTTAAGTTTCAAACATATCACTCTTGCTCTTGTCTTTAACAAAATCATTCAGAAAGATGTGTCACATCTACAGATGTAGTTAACCAGTGGTTATGTCCTTAGAGGTAACGTTTGGTGTATTCAAATGCTTTATTATCTGAACTAAATAAAACAAATCTTCCAGCCATACAGTATCTGATAATCCTAGCATAAATAATACATTATAAAAACGAAGCCTCAGGCCGCATGAAACCACAAGTTGTGATTGGCCCCCGGGCTTTGGGTATGCCTGGGCTATGTAGTCCCTCCACTGGGTTCCAGGTCGTGTCCTGGGGTCTTCTGCCAGTTAGATGAGCCTGGAACACCTCCAAAGAAAGGTACCCAGGAAGCATCCTGATCAAATGCCTGGACCACCTCAGCTGGCTCCCTTTTCCTTCCAAAGGGTCAGTGTCTCTACTCCAAGCACCCTCTGGATGTCCGGGCTCCTTACCCTGTCTCTCAGGCTTTTAGATCCACGATCTGATTCTTTTGGTCACTACCTAAAGCTCATAACAATAGATGAGGGTTGGAGTGTAGATGGACTGGAAAATCAAGAGCTTTGCCTTCATGCTTAGCTCTATCATCCCCACAACAGTCGGGTATAACATGCAATACTGCAGATGGCTTCTCTCACTGGATTTCCAATTTCTTTCTTAAATCAAATTGCAAGAAGATCAGTGCTCGGTGGCAGGACGTCTTCCTCAACAGCTTGTAAATGTCAGGGCCAAAGCAGCTGTCAATCACCTCTGCTGACACTTTAACATCAATCAACTTTTGCCAGAGGCAATTATTAATGCATGAGGACAACACCACCTGTGAGGACTGTAAACAAGCACGAAAAGAAGTGTGTCTATGTGTGTGTGTGCTGATAAAGGGCTGCAGAGAATCTATTCAAACCACTGAATATGATGTCTGCATGGTCTACCTGTGGTCCAGTAGACGTTTGGGTTTCCTCCCACACTTCAAAGACTATGTGGGGTGAAAGGAAAACTGTGTTATCTGTAGGTGTGAATGTGTGCAGCTATGTTTGTTAGACCTCTGACAGACTGAACTTGCCTAGTATATGCTGGGATAGTCTTAGTCCTTGAGACCATGTAAGAGATTAATGGATAAAAGGAAATGGAGGATTGGAGATGCAACGATTATAAATTTTTTCAATTATTCCCTGTGGAGAAGTTCACATTTGTAATGCATTTATTTCACAACACTACAGATGTGCAATCACATGAGTGTTTGTTTGTTTGTTATTTTGCAGTTTAAGTAAAAATGAAAAACATCTCTTATGCAGGCGTCTTGCCCTTCAGGGGATTACAGTACATTGCCGTTAGTAAGCGTTACATTTATAAATGGTGTAATGCTCCTTTTGCTGCTTTGTTGCCATTAGTTTACTTAAACTTCAAACTATTTATTCATATAGTATCTTTCATGAAAAACTGCAGCTTGAAGTGCTTCACAGAGCAAGAACCACAAACAGAAACTACAAAAAACAACTACAGTAAAATATTCAAAGTAAATTAAAGAGCATTCAGCTCTATGGATAAGAAATATCACAGTGAATGAACGAGGCTTAAAAACTCTGCAGGCAACTTAAATGTTATGTTGCACTAAAAGATGAACTCACTGCTTCACTGCTTCAATGGTTTAAGTGTCAGAAACATCTGGTGCAGCTGAGCCTTTATGGTTACTAAACTATGACATTAACCATGGTTAATAGTGAAATTGGTTATCGCTGCATTAATGTGGTGGATGAAACTCAATAATGATCACCGTCGTCAGATAGAAGTGAAGAGGTCGACGTCGACTTTGCACACACAACATGCCACACAGGGCTATTGGGGCCAGGCCCCGGACATGCACAGACACTTTAGAGCCCAGAGCACGAGACTAGCTACACATTTGAACTTGTTGACTACATAAAGTGAAGTATGTTTTGATGATATTAGGGAGTAAATATGAGTCAATGTATGGTATTAATGTTTAACTTGCAAACAGAATATGAAAATGTATTTATACAGTAGATAGCTGGCTAGCTCAAAAGTTAGATGCTAAATAAGCTATGGCTGGCATAATTTCATTAAACATTTGTAAATTAATTTATCTTATCGTGATGCTAGCTTACCCCTAATTACTAGATTACCCCAAATTTACAGTTCATTCCTATAAATTCCCATTCATTTCCATAATTCCTATGGAAAGTTTACAATCTGGAATATTTTCGAAATTCCCCAGCTCAACTTCCTATAAAAAGTTTCTTGAAACTCACAAGCAATTTTCCACTCCTTTGCGACCCTAATGAACATTGAAACTTAAGCATATTACCATTGCCATTGTGAGCATGTTAGCATGGTGATGTTAGCAGCTAGCTCAAAGCACTACAGTTTGTCTCATACTGAAATTAGTTGTTACATAAAAGCAACAGAAAGAAAGCCAATGGAGCAATTTTAACGCTTTAGACCAATTCAGGCACAGCAACAAAAATGTCTGTATTTCCATTTATTTTAATGGCGATAGTCTTTAAGGGTGCAGTAGAGGGAGCTGCAGAAAAAAAATGCAGCAAAGTGTGGCCGAGAAAGTGAAACAGTATCAACGTCACGCTGCAGTGGCCATTCTGATGATCAAACCTGTCATACAGAACATGTACCGTGATGTGGTAACATATGACAATAAGAACTTTTGTCCCAATTGTAATGCAAGTGATCATTGTATTTTAATTTATGGAAAGATGTTAGCCAGCTAGTAATTTTCAAAATGGGTTGCTATGTTATACATGTCATTTGCAGTTAAGGGATATAAAAGACAAAACATGAGACCCAGAAAATAGATGTTACACTGTTGACATAACATAATTTTTTCTTTAAGATTACTACAAAAGCATCAGAAATAATCGTTTGGAACAACTGACCAAGGATAGAAAATCCAAGTGACTCCTCGTTGTTCTGCCCATCGGGCCCTGAGAGTTAAGATGCATTGTATTGTCTTGTGCTGCCAGCGCGTTTCCTCTTGTCTTACTAGTATTTCTCTTTTTGCATTTATCATTCTTGCCCTTGTCATGAGGCTAAATTGTGAACACCGCCTTGCAATTGGTACATAATTGCATCCCTGCTCTGCCACTTTTCATCCTCGGCGTCGCTTGATCCTTTACCTGTGTCATTAGACGTGGAGAGCTCAGGGCACAATGGCCTGGCTTTAGAAAAAGCACAGAGGAGTGTGCAATTACACTCGGCTTTCATTACCTCTCGTTTGGCGCGGCCTGTTCAATAGTAATTACATGGAGACACTCCTCTGGCCACTGTTTAATGGCCCACTGGCCCAGTTTTCATTTGCACCCCAACCTGCTGTTATTGTTAAGCTCACAAAAGCCTGAACTTCAAAACACAGCTGCTCAGGTCCTTTCTCTGACCGGCACTGATCGATCGATAGTACACACTGCCAGGCTACACAGATGTTAAACATATAGCTTTTTTTAAATAGAACAACTTTAACTGCAGAGCTGTGATTGAACAGCTTATCAGCAGAGAAGAGAGAAACCCCAGAGTATTGTTTTCTAAAGTTCAACCATGAAGGATTAAATGAGACATCCAGAGATTTTTCATAACTGTCTTGGTCAAAATACTGACACCACCTTTCACCTTGTATCTCATAATTTTGACTTAGCAGCTCATAAGACTAACAGACTAATGTGTCTGTCACACATTTTTTAACACTTTTATCAACTGTGTGTCTCTGTAACGTTGTGGCTGCAACGCTGTTTTGGTCAATCCTGCACACGACCTCAAACCTCAGCGGGAGCGTTTCAGAAGCGTTTAGCCCGCCAGACTTTGTTTACTTTGCTCATATTCTGTCATTTTCCTGGTTTATGTTCGTCTAGATATACTTCTACGTGTGTCAATATGCTACGTAGTTAATTATTTTCGCTTTTGTCTGTTTTTACAACTGGCAGTTTGCACAGGCTATTTTATTTTGAAAATCCACCAGCTTCTCTTTGGGTTCCATTTTAAACCCTAAACCCCTTAAACCCTTGTACACTGCAGCTTTGTAGGAAATTGTTAGAAAACAAACTAATACAGTAAACCAGTAAAGCATTCTGTCTTAATATATTTCCTCATTTCTTTTGGGTGGTATTAGTTGTAAAAATGAAAAAACCTGTGTTCCAGTCCCCACAATGTGACTGTGCAAACAGATTTATGTCCCCACAACATTATTATATGTCCACACACAATATATGTTACTGATTGCAATCTATTGCCTCAACCTCCTTCCTGCAGTGAAGTAGAGGATTCTTTTGAGGCATTAAACAAATGTGAAAGAAGATATTTTCTTTGCACTTGCAAAACGTCACATCTTGTCTTGATGCTCTGATAGGTGTGTGTGTGTGTGTGTGTGTGTGTGTGTGTGTGTGTATGTGTGGGCTTGGTGGGAGAAGACACTGACACACAGTTAACACTGATGAGCTGTGTGTCTGTAGTGACTTCAGAGCAAAGTCTACAGTCTGCTGCATCGCCTCAGAGCTGTCAGCTGTGGCTTTCACTGAATGTGTGAATGCCTAAACAACAGAGAAGACTGCTACAGGAGAAGATAATGCACAGATAGCTTGTCTTAAAAACAGTGATCAGCCAACAAGCATTAAACAGGAAATAGAAAATATAATATGAAACATAACATTTGCAGCTTTAGTTGAACAAATGAGGAGTTCATTTGCAAAAACAAATATTTCCATTTTTATCAATTTTCTAAAATCATATTTGATTTGCTGTGCATTCACTGGAATGCATCAGTGAAACTAGTGTTGGATTATTAAATTTAAGAACGGCATCTGTCTGTTTTTGCAGATGAACTCTTGGAATTTAAACAGCCTGAGGGACTGTGTTAAATTCCAGTTAAACTCAAACCAATGAACCAGTGGACAACACAATGAGCCTGATGTCACATGAAGCTCACACTGATTTATAGAAATGCTTTCAATACTTTTCATCTTTAAAACATTTTGGGCTGTGTGGATTTCAGTGAGTGAAGGGAGGTTCGAGAGAGTCATGACTGAATGAACTCACTTCGGAGAGGACCACAGCCTGGAGTCAGAACCAGGTCGCTGCAGGAAGGACTCAGCCTTTCGTACATGAGGAGCTCACTCTACCAGCTTGACCACCAGGACACCCCTATTTATTTATTTATGAATATTTTTCTAATCCACTTTGTATTTTGTGAGCCGCTGTAACGAGTGAATTTTCCCTTATTTTATTTTACCAATGAACCTGTTTACCTGTGTAAGGTTCCAAACTGGTGTTTTTAGATCATTCAACAACTTCTCAGTCTTTTGTTTATGCTGTCAGTCTGGACATGAAATATCTTTATAATTACTTAATCTTCCTCTGCCTTCCTGCATGCCCGTTCGGGCAGATTTAATAAGCATCCCTCTCACACACTCCTGCAAAAAACCCATCTGCATGAAACGCAAAGTAATCTCTCAGCGATGAGGCCCGCTGTTCTAGCCATGACAACATAATTCATGCTAAGTAGAGTCATAGTAGATGAGAGATGAAGACACAGCTTCTAACACTGCCGCTCTAAAGCAACAGGGGCCAGCATGCTCTTGAACGCAGCGTGTGGAGGAAAGGCTCACAGCATTCATTTTGTACCTTTTGATCTCCTAAAGCACCAACTGTTTGTAGAGGGAAGTCATCTGACAGTCGACATCATAGTGATGCTTGGCGGCACTTAGCCAGAACCTAACCGCGTGAGAGATTCTGAACAGATGTCACACGAGAATACGTGACGACAGAGGCTTCTGTGCATTAGAGCAAGTGAACCGTGTCCCTGTTTTCGAAGCAGAAAGAACCACGAGGGGAAATTTGGAGGCATATCCGAGACACACTACTAAACCACTTCAAATTTTTGTGTTGTGTCCGGATAGAGAAAATGTCCTCATGTTCAGCATCATCATGTTTAAGCTGCATTAGAATTTAGTTCTATACTACAATAATTTTATATATATTGAAGCAGCATTGTCATTGTATCGTCTGCACTGTGTGAAGTCAACACCTCAGATCAAAGAGAGCTATAATTCAACGTCATGGCAAACGATATTTATTTTCAGTGACACTGGACTTTGGAGAGCTGCATACAATATTAAATAAGAAATCAGATAAATAAGAAAAGTCAAAGTAAATTTGACATTCAACGTACTTTCCTAACAATACTACGACTACTACTACTACCACTACTACTACTACTACTACTACTACTACTAATAATAATAATAATAATAATAATAATAATAATAATAATAATAATTAAGTTAAATAAGTTATTGGCTGATTTGGCTGCAATATTTCAGATTAAAAGTCGGTTTTCGGTGTCAACCTTCCTCGGTTTAGCTCACGCCATGGCACATTGACTCACAGTTTGACCTCTTTTCTTTCTCTTGTCTACTGTCCAGCAGCATCTCAAAATAAGACAGATAAATATTATATTTCATTTCTACCATGTTGCATAAACAGAGCCTCCTAAATCTGACAAACTGAAACTTTAAATAAAAACAGAGCAGCTTCTTTCAGGGTGGGAGCAAACTCTCCAGAGGAATGGATGCAAAGATTTTATTTTGTTTGTGCAACAACAAAAATCACTTAATTTGCACTAATTTGCATCCTATAGACAGAAAAACGACAGAACAAGTTCAAAACAATGAGACAATAAGACAGGGGCGGCCTGCTGTATTGTTTCTTATTGTTTTTGTTGTTATTGTGTGTTCCTCTTTCTTAGTCATATTTCATTTGATGTGTCTGTTTTTGCCATGCCGCGAGCCAAATTTCCCATGTGGGCCAATGAAAGCCTGAATGGAACTGAACATGTGAAGGTTTGAATGAAGTTTGGACCTTATGTTGAAGTAGCTTAGTGCCAGAAAATTCTCAGGAGAACAACAAAAACACAGCAATCAGATTGTACACGCTGCAGGCAACATTTAGTTTGGTTTAGAATAAAAAGTTTATGCAATGCATCGAATATAAAGTTTTGGCAAAATTAGTGACAACACCTTTCAAACCTGTTACAGTCAATAATGGGTCAAATGATAGTATGTAGTGTGAAAGGTGTTGGATTTAATGAACAGACAAACTTATCACAAACTTTTAACATTATTTATTATTTTGATTCGTTCTCATAATGTTTTATGCAGCTGTTTTCAGACAAAAGGCTACTACTTACTCTATTACTGACTATTAGCACAGCACCAAAAAGGAGACAGTCACAGTTAGAGAAATGCTGGTGAACATTGAGCATGTTGAGCATTTAGAAATAAAATTTAATTGAACCAGCAGGCCAAAATCAAAACTCCAAATAACTGATAATGTTTCTGCATGTCTGTTTCTGTAATCTGCCCATGATGTGTTTCAGCTTGTTGGGTAAATCCATGTTTAAGCATTCATTTAACACTTTGCAACGACCGATCTCGTGAGGTCTTGTGAGGTCAGGATTTAGGAGCGTCCCATCCATCCATTTTCTGTAACCACTAATCTGCTAATCGCGGGGGGCTGGAGCCTATCCCAGCTGACTTAGGGTCAGAAGCAGGGTACACCCTGGATAAGTCGCCAGCTCGTCACAGGGCTGACAAACAACCATTCACACCTACAGGCAATTTAGAGTCACCAATTAACCTATAAAGTGAAGGTCTTTGGACTGTGGGAGGAAACCGGAGTATCGAGGGAAAATATGAAAAATCAGGACAGAAGTTTGAACCAGAGACCTCCTTGCTGTGCACTGTGCTAACTCTAACACAGCATGCAGTAATAGTCAAATATTTGAGGAAACATGCTCATTTGCTCTCTTGCTGAGAGTTGTCTTGTCTATAAGTTGGTCTAAAGCTGTTGCCAGTAGCTGTTCAGCTTAGCTCAGCATACATTCAGCCTGGCTCTGTCTGAAGCTAAGGAAATCTTCCTTCCAGCACCTCTCTTATGTTTTTACATGTTTCAATCAGATAGAGCCAGGTTAGCTTTCTCTCTGTCTCTCATGCTCATCTTTATGCTAAGCTAACTGGGTACTGGCTTTACTGTACAGATGGTGGTGTCAACCTTCTCATCTAACTCACATAAAAAAAAGGGAGTAAGTGCATTTTATCAAATGTCTAACTATTGCTTTAATCCCCAGTCTCCTGTCACGGATGTAAAAGAGGCTCCTCCATTAAGCGTCCCCAGCATTAAGTGGCCTCATTGATCCCCATTCTAAATTATTATTTCACTTCATTTCACAAAGCATGAATCCTTTATCACCTAGATGTGTGGAGAAAGCTGAAACCTGACAGTTACAATAGGGCGCTAACCACAGGATGGTGATAATGCTGTTGTACTGGGACTTAAATAGTAGTTTTACACAACGAGCCGATGTCTGCACATATGCTTTTATTCAAAGACACATCATTTTTCGTCAGCACAACTTTCTCTCTCTCTCTCTCTCTCTCTCTCTCTCTCTCTCTCTCTCTCTCTCTCTCTCTCTCTCTCTCTCTCTCTCTCTCTCTCTTTATTCCTCTTCTTGTAGATTTGGTCTGAAGTGAAATCAATGAAATGACACAAGCTTGGAGTCTCCAGAACATTCATCTTGCAGTGAGTGTGGCTGGCCCTCACGTTTCAGCATGCATAAGCTGCACTCCTCACCTCTTAAATCTCCACAGAGCTCTGGAGAGTTTACAACAAAATAGAGATAGCGCTTTAAAAGCTGGGTTGCAGGCTTCCAAAACCCCCACCATCAACCACCCTGCCCGCACGTTATCTTAATTGTACAAGACAGGCAGCAGCCTCAAACTACAGAAGAATCAGAAGAGATCAACACGTTCAATTTAAACAGCGAGACCATGCAGGCAAATAGGAATCTCTAATTACTTATGCTAATACGGCGGTGACAGAGCGGCAGGGAAGCAGAGAAGGGAAGGAGCGAGGAGGATGGCGGAAGGCTACATTTGGTGTATCACTCAGGGTGTGCTCTAATTAAAAACAGAATTAATCTTTTGGACGTACAGGCTGGAGGAGACGCAGACCTCTCTCGCACAGTGTGTCCCCCAGTGAGGAGCAGAAACCACTGAGAGGTAATTACTGTTATCTGCTGGCTGTTTTATTAACATGTGTCCTCAAAGAATGGAGAAGCTTAACTTGGCCCCTGCTCTGACTGATGCCACGCTCGATAGACCAGCACAGAAAATGATTACAAAATGGAAAAAGGGGGCCCCATTCCTTTTCTCTTGATCCTGAAAAGAAAATAGAGAAGGTTTTTTTTTCCCCCTCTCGCTGACTTCCACTCTCTAAATTCCCTCTGGGGAGTGATATTTTCTCAGATACATGGATAGAGTGAGCGGGAAGAACAGAGAGAGCGAGTTGGAGGAACGGGGAGGAGATAGGAGGGAGAAGATAGGAAGCAGACGGGAGAAGAGAAGTAGGTGCAGAGAGGAGAGATAGATCAACAAAAAAAAGACTTTGCTGCCGTAGCGGTGAGCAGAATGAGAAAAGAAGCCCAGAGAAAGCACACATGCCAGCAGCCGGTAATTACACGCCAATCATCTGCCCACAGGCCAGTGCAGGGATTAACTAAGTGGAGAAATGGTGGGAGAAATTCAATTAAAAAACGAATTAATAAGCAGGCAGTTTTTCCTCTGGCCACAGGGACCGGGCGAGGGGCGGGGTCAAAGCCTGCACACTCTGGTCAGTCATTGGGAAGGAGGAGGAGGCAAGGATGTGATTGTTGGCGTAAAGAGTCAGTCAGAGGAAATGTTGGGATAAAATGTTACACTAGCACAATGCATGCATGTTTTTAAATGCATGTAACTGACGATAGAGAATAGTCTTTTAAGCTTCGGCCTGGAGTGCAGGGCACACCGGTTTACAAAAAAACAAACAGGTGTGTGCTCATGGAAGACTTAATCAAGACAACATCGTCTCTAGATGAGACTACCATTAATCCTGTCACATGCCAAACAGTAAAACAGTAAACCAAAGATGTAAAGCACCAAGCAAGAGCACAACAATGAAACACTGAATGGATGATTAATGTGCTGGCAGACAGCTGGAGTGTCGATGTAAGATCACACAGTGGGGACTGGGTGACAAGGGTTTGAATGGTAGGAGGATAATTCAATAACAGGAAGCAGTATAAATCCAGGAATCCTTAGTGATATGTCCACACCACTGACAGTATAAAGAATAGACAGTACATGGCTGATGTCACCCCACGTTTCTGAAGAGCTGTTTTGCAGCTCAGAATACGTGACACTGGCCATCGCCATATTGGTAGTCCTGCCTCTTCCTCCACAAAAATTGGCATTCATTCATCCATTGACCTGTAATAGAACATACCTGTTAATTCTGCACAAGTTTAAGCCTTAAAGTCTGTGTAAAGTAAGAATAAATGTGTGTTCTGAGTTAGTCAGACCAAAAAAGAAACACTCAGCCGAATTTGAATGATTAAAAATATCGACAAGTTTATGAAATTAGGTGTCAAAATCAGATAAAAATGAATTCTCAGGGTGAATGTGCTGAAGCCACGCCCACTCATGGGAGCAGTGGAGCAGCCATTTTGAAGCGACTGAAACATGTCAGATGAGTTCAGAAAATGACATGACTAACTTTGAAACACTCTGAGTGAGATTACTTCATCTCTATCTCTCTGCTAGGGGTGCAGGGTATGCTCAGGTCGGCCTCAGCGGGTCTTAGAGCTACCCTTCAAGGACCGCCCACAAAATCCTGGACTGAAAACTGGTGAAAAACTGTTTGACCCTCTAACTCCACATTTCAGTAATACATCGTTTAAAGTCTTTTCACATGTTTTCAGCAACTATTTTCCAACACATTTAATGTATTTTGAATGAAATCTCAGAATTGACTTTACACAGACTTAAATATAATTTCAACAGGTGAGTTGTATATAAATTTACCCTCAGTACAGTTAAATAAGAAATTAGCTATGGGGAAATTAGCTATGGGTAAATTAGAGACCAATACAGTTTTTTGTACCAGGCTGTAATCATGTTTATTTCTGCTGTGAAGTTGGACATTTGGACATGGGGACTTATGGAGACTGACTCACTTCTGGATCCAGCCTCAAGTTGACGTTTGAGGAACTGCATTTTTTGCCACAGAAGCTGCTATTTGGGGCCAATGGACAACATAATTTTGACTCTGAATTTTGATGCTGCAACAAAGTTTTAGCATCAAGTTTACAAGTACCGACTTTCTGTCATCTAGTATATGACCATCAGTGATTGGCATTGTATGGCATCATGTTGAACTGTGCTGTGATAAAAAGCCACACAGTGATGTCAGACAGATTGGTTATATTCTTCAAGACAGTCCAATCCTCTGTTTAGTGTCTGTCCTCTATGTTCAGACTAACAGATTCATTATGGTGAGCGTCATCTCAGTGACAGGTCAACAGACTGGCCCTGGAAAAGCATTATTAACCAGGTAATTGGTGGGTAATTAGACCATTGTTTGTTGGCACTTCACCAGTGTGCATTATTGCCTGCCCACTAACATGATTTATGGGTCCATAATTCATACTCTGCGACTCCAATTACATCCTTTCAGCCCCCATTACTAGTGTTCTGTTAATGGTGTTGCCTCGGTGATGCATGTGGGGGGAACTCTCAGAGAGCAAATTTTAAAAAAACAACGTCTGTAAAAGCATGATCTGCTTTTTCCTGTCCATCATCTCTCAACTCAGGTGAACAGAAATACAGGAGAGGAGCACATTACCAGATATAATGTATGTCCCTACATCACATATTAAATAGTGCTTATTAATTTTCATTAGTCTTTATTGGTTGTTCTGTAAAGTATCAGAATAAAATCTCAACATGGAAGCCAAAGGCCAGCCGTTAAGAGACCTGCTGTTAATATTCTCTTCAGATGCTAATGTATCCACTCAGTGACATGGAATTAGTTATATATAAATATATAATTTTTTAGAAGCAGCCCACAGCTTATCTTGGAGGAAACTGTAATGAGCTCAGCCCTCCCATTTGTAGAGAGTGGGAAATTATAAGTTTCAAGCATTTACATCTGCACTTTAGAGGGCTCAATTAGAGCTAGATTTGTGTTTTCTCGTCTCTCTTGTAAAGCAGATTGATGCATTTCCCACAGCTATTCTTCTGTTTATAATATAATATTGTAGTGATAATGTGGTGATGATGTTGTTTTGTACCTATGGCCCAACCAAAAGATAGATAGATAGATTCACTCAGCATGCTTGACAAGTTGCATTGGATGTATAACATGGTTATTCCAGAAAAGCGATTTACTGTGTTGACTTTTGTTCAGACTGGGGTAGAAAAGTTTGAAATGATTCATGCATAAATCATGTTCATTGGGAAAGCTCCTTGTTTCTCCAAATCTCCTGAATCAGGATCACAATAGCCACATTATGGATAAACTATAGCGTCATTTTCTTTTAATGAATGCGAGACATATATACACTGATCAGGCATAACACTGTGACCACACACAGGTGAGCGTAATAGCACTGATTAACTTTCATTGCACCTGTCAGTGGGTGGGATATATCAGGCAGTGGATTAACATTTTGTCCTCAAGGTTGATGCGTTTGAAGCGGGAAAATGGGCAACCATAAAGATTTCAGCAATTTTGACAATGGCTGATTTGTGATGACTAGACAACTGGGTCAAAGCATCTCCAAAACTGTAATTCTTGTGGGGTGTTTACGGTCTGCAGTGGTCAGTATCAATCATTACATTACATTACATTACATTACATTACATTACATTTAGCCAAAGTGACTTACAGAGGAGGACATAAGCTGACAAAGGTGTAAAGGAGCACAGAGTAGTTGTTAGTTTTGTGCTACAGGCAGCCAGTGCAGGCCGCTGAAGAGGGGGTTGACATGTGACATTTTGGGTTGATTGAAAACCAGTCACGCTGCAGCATTCTGGACCATTTGCAATGGTTTGATCGCGCAAGCAGGTAGGCCAGCCAAGAGGGAGTTGCAGTAATCGAGGCGGGAGGTGACTGTAGCCTGTATCAGGAGCTGAGCGGCATATTGTGTCAGGTACGGTCTGATTTTTCTAGTATTGTACAATGCATAGCAACATGACCTCGCTACGGAGGAAATGTGCTTAGAGAAAGAAAGACGATCTAGTACCACGTCCAGGTTTTTAGCAGCATGGTTAGGGGAAATAGTGACAGTACCAATTTTCAAATTGATGTCATGGCGGATTGACTCATGGGCAGGGATGACCAGGAGTTCGGTTTTTGACAGATTAAGCTGGAGATAGTGGTCTTTCATCCAAGTTGACAGATCAGAGAGACAGGCGGAGATGCGTGCGGAGACCGTGTCGTCCGGCTGGAACGACAGGTATAGCTGTGTGTCATCGGCATAGCACAGTGGTAAAAAAAACCCATGTGAGCAGATAACATGGGACAACGAGTTGGTGTAGATGGCAAACAGAAGGGGACCCAGCAGCGACCCCTGCGGCACTCCTGATGACACAGCCTTTGGGAGCAATTTGGGGTTCAGTATCTTGCCCAAGGACACTTCAACATGCAGACTGGAGGAGCCGGGGATCGAACCAGTGGTCACCACAATTGCCCCCAGTCAACAATGTACATGTGAGAATCAGAACTAGACCAATAAAAAAAGGGGACCTGGTCTAATGAATTACATTTTTTCTTTTACATAACGTGGGTGGCTTGGGAAAAAAAAAAAGTTGGACATTCATAATGTTTTTGCTGATCGATGAATAATTACCTTATTAAGTTGTTATGGTGGATGTGTTCACAAACACCTTCCTGTCTACTCATCCAGAAGATATGAAACAGCATTAGCATACATTTAGTCATGCCTCTGGCCACCTGATGAGTTCTGAGTTCAATATACTCTCTTTTTAACAATTCAATAATTCACCACATAATAACACCACACACTGTATGATTTTATCTCCCAACTGTCAACACTGACTGACCCAGGCTGGAATTGAGTTTGGAATTGTTTCAGTTTGGTTTGATCAGTGAGTCAGCATGTTTGACCTAAACATGCTGACTCACTGTTTGAGGCCTATAAATTGCTTGTGCATATTGCATTACCTTTCCCCACTTTTTGCCGCCATGACGATTGAATGTATTTGATATTTTGCTATTTATATCATTGTATGTTAATAAAGTAGGGCATATTAAACAGTTAAACACATTTTTTTCATATGATTTCATCTGAAAATTTCGCAAATTCTAGAAGAATAGCAGTAAAACAAAACAACAACACATATATATATATATATATATATATATATAATTACCAAATAGAAGGCTAATATATCCTCTCAGGAGAGGAGAGAGCATTAACAGTTCAGAGCAGAGCTGCTGAAAAGTATTATTTGACACTAACCACACAGATTTAATATAACTCACTGTGGGTGTATGATTGCACTGATATGCACTATATTCCTCTTTCCAAGCTTAGAGGAGACAGGCTTCAGTGTGGCACTCCTGTAATAAGTACATTGGAGCTTCTTAATATAACCCAAGATTGGATTGCTATATTCTGCTTCAGCCCTGAGCGAGAGAAGTTTGTTTGTCAGGAAAGTGTCAGACACACAACCAGTGTCCACCCACCAGTGACGACTATACCTGCTACGACTAGGGAGGGTGACTCAAGTTTGAAGCTTACACTCGGATCACACTTAAGTTGCATACAAATTGGCTTCAGACTTGATGTCTGCGTAAAGGAGATAGGGTTTGCCAAGCCTCGCCTCTGTGTTACCTAAGCAGGGTAAGGTTCAGACTTTGGGCAGCTCTGCATTATCTGGAGGCTTTAGTATTGAGCTGTGTGCGGCTGGAAGCTGCACTACTTATCATATTCACATGGGTTAAATGTAGGTTTTTTAACCATCGCTTTCTCTAATTCCTATATTTAGATGATGACCTCAGTGTATGCTTTCCATATGGATTATTTTATACTTCTGCTGAAAAAATGGAAGTAAAGCAATTTCATGTGTAGTCCAGGCTTGTGCTGTGCTACAATGTCACAGCAATAAGAAATGAGCAGGCCAGGCTGTTCACAGTGTGAGGTGACAAGAACATGCAGATCTGCAAAATGCACAATACTTGAACTGACGAGATGCCACTGGCTTCGAATGAACAGGTAAACAACAAGTCAATGTTAGCACGAGAAAGTCTTTTCACACTGTTATATTGTCACGCGGTGAGGTCAAGTTGGGTTTTTGTCCTGTCTTGTCATTTCCTGTTTTATTTTGAAAGATAACTGTCCTCTCGTTTCAGGTCACTTACCCTTCCCCATGTGTCACCGGTCTGATTGGCTGTGTCCGAAATCACTCACTCATTCCCTACTCCCTACTCCCTACATAGGGAACTAAATGTAGTGGACTATATAGTGAGCTTAACAGAAGAAATGTTCGGACACTTCTCTTGGCACCAGTAATTACGTCATTGCTGTCGCATAATTAAAACGTACCACATTAATGTCGTCTCACGTAATACTTGTCCATTTACTACTGCATTGTTATTAAATTACAGTCTTTTGATTACTGTCCTGTACGTTTTATTTTTGTGTTTTGTTTGTGTATATTTGCATATTTTTATATTTTGGCTCTTTAGTAACAGAAAGTTACAGTGTAATCTACTGCAATGTTTAATTATATGCTGTTCGTTTTACACTTTTTTTAAATGAACGTAGAAAGCAATTTTGCCTAGTTTTGAAATGTGTAATAAAATAAACAATAAAAAATAAAATAAAATAGTTTGTGTTTTATCAATAATTAAATTATTGATGATCAGGAGGAGAACTAGAATAGTGAGAGGGAGAGAGAAAGGAGAAGATGCGCTGCTCTTCTAAGACTAGCAAGACGTCGTCAAATTAGCGCCTTTTTAATTAGAGTAGATATCATTTTCTTTAATTAATTTAATAAACCATCCTCCGTCAAACTACACCCCCTGCTGACTCCCGTCCATCTGCCATATTTATGTTCCTTTCCGCGCCCAGAGAACTTCTGGCAATGCATGATGGGATATCTTGCTTCGGTTAGGGACCATCGGATGTTCACTACATTTCGCGGTGAATTGTGGGATACATTCAGTGCACTATATAGTGGACACTAAACATTCGGACACCACTACAAAATGGCGTGGTCACTATATAGTGCACTACATAGTGGTTAGGGAGTGATTTCGGACACAGCCATTGTCTTCCCCGCCCTGATTGTTTCCACCTGTTACCCATTACCCTGTGTATATCTTGTCTGCGTCTCCCTTTGTCTTGTGCCAGAGTGTTTCGTTCTTTCGTTCACCCCAGCCCGTCATTCCCACAGACCTTGATCTTCCTTCCCTTGCCACGTAACTTGTGTTGATGTTTTGCCTCCATGTGAGTGACTTTTTTGTTGTACATTTCATAGAATTAGATGATTGATTTCTGTTCAGTTAGATAGCGGTTAGCTTTTTGTCCTCCCTGTGGAGTGATTTTTTTTTTTTTTTTTTTTTTTGTTACCTTTTCCCTCTTTGCTTTTACGTTTTTCCCTCTTCGGAGTGGTTTTTGGTTTTGTAGAGTTTATTCTAGAATAGTTTATTTAGAGTAATTTTCATAGTCTTTTTGTGTCACTTATTGTGGAATATTAGAGGCCTGGACTCCTTAGACTCCTTAGCCTGACATGTATAAGAACTCATTCCAAAGGCATTTTCAGAAGTCCACTATACACACTGCAAAACTATATTTTTATTTAAGTAATCATTTGTATTGTATCTTGTCTTGATTAGCAAATGTATGCTATTTTGGGTTTGCTTAGCTAAATACAAGTGACATGTGTGAAGGACTTCCAGTTATTTTAAAGTAACATCTTACTTCATGAGTCTTTTTGCCTACATGAGGGATTATTCTGAGATTTATCTCAGGACAAATTATCTCATTTCAAGGTCTAGACTTTGTTCACATGAGCTCATTGTTTTCAGTGTGTAACCTGTGACTACAGGAGATCATTTGACCCCAGATAACATTAAGAATATTCCCTCGTAAGTATACTCACATTTTAACTGTTGCCTTTTAACACAGACTTTTCATAGTCACGCTGTTTCATCAGCATGTTGAGAAGACATGCCTTAAGATCTTTACTGCGTCTCATGAAAAATGGTATCAACAACAACAGCGTTGCCTTTTTTTATTTTGTTCAATCGAGCATATTTCTGTGAATTGTTGTTTTCTCAACAAATATTCAGATGCAGAATAGATTTTGTCCAATAAAAGCTACTAAAATGATTGATTTTGCACCTTCATAGGTTCATATTATCAGTACACGTTTCTCCCAATAAGGTGCAAACAAAGCCTGGCCAGAGCCTCATCTGTTTCCATTTGCTTTCTGTTCCTCCAAATCTTCTAAAATACACACTTCATACATGAACCGGCTTTGGGCATGGATTAAAGCTGCCAAGTCATATTCCCCATTTGCAATTAAGCCATCAAGTTTAAATATGTGACCCCACAGTGTTTTACAGGTTGATTGTGACACGCTTACTGCCACTAGGGTTCTCTCAGCACAAAGAGTCAGAGTCCAAAGCCCGTTTCTTAGGGATTTTTATTGATTTCGGCTGATCCCATAAATTAGACACACTCTGCAGCCATTTGCAGGCCTCTTGCTGCCGTCTGCTGTGTCTCACGACTTCTGCCCGTCCTGCTTTCCCTGGTCCAGCACGCTACTGTGTTGGAAAAAGGGAGAGTGATTAGATACAGGTGTGCTAATCACCTCCTCTGGCGCCGCCCTCCTGAGCCCTCTCCACACCTCTCTCCTGCAGCTGATGCACCACACCCCCTCCACATTGATGCCTTGAACAGTTGTTCTATTGACATTTTCTTTTTTTCTTTTCCATGTAAATTCTATTCTATGAAATCAAACTTTTTTTGTGTAGAGTAACTTATTTGTATTAATAAAGCAATTAACCGAGTACATAACTTTTTAGTAGCCTGCATGTTTTTAGGCTTATGATCAGGCTATGTTCATGATTTTGTTGCATCATACTAACCAACAACTTCTTACTGAGAATCATTACAAAGTTTCAGAGCATTTCCGTAACCATGGTAACTCACGGTGCCGGAGGAGAGGGAGAGGGATAAACTCCAAAGTCCAGAGTCATTCCACACACACAACAACAGGAGACTGTCTGTGTCAGATGAGTTCTCACACGTTGACAAAACTTTACAGACTGATTCACAAAATGACATCACAGCTCTGTGGTGCAGTCCAAAAAAACAGCTAAACTTTAGCCCCGATGCGAGAGATTGTACCTAGACATTTCCACTGTAAATAAGGGAAACGCTCTCAAATAATAGTGTTAGTTACTCAGTGGAGTTTTAAAATAAGAATAGAATCCAATTATCAATTTAAAAGTCAACCAAGAAAGGATGTATAAAATTACTGTATAACATAAGATACATGCTTGACCCACATAGGCTGAAAATAAATGAAGCTACCAGATGCACATTAAGAAAAGCATTTTCCAAACACCTCTGCTAGCTTTGACAGTGAGGGTCAATGTGGCCCAATTCAGGCGAGCCAAGAATGAGACAGCTAACTGCAGCACAGGCCAAGCAGACCACTCAAATCTGTCCGAGATCTCCTGCAGCAACGCCTCCTCTTTGCTCCCCAAGGACTCAACTGTCTGGGTAAATGAACAGTACTGTGAGTACTGTGCTCCTGCCAAACTCAGAAGCCTGAGCGGCAGCGACAAAGGGGCTCCTCTGAGGACGAAGCGGACTCTTCATTAGCTTGTATTTGCATGGATAACTCTCTTCATGTGTCTTTCAGTCTCCTCCCACCGTCCCTGATGGGAGCAGTTAACTGCGAGGTAAGTTATTTTTCACTATTACTCTGAATCACACGGGAAGTAATGGAACAGAAAAATGCAAGAGAGGAAAACATTGTTTAAGGGCTGGTGGAAACAAATTACAGCAGAGAGATGTTGTTTCTTCCCTAAATTAATGCAGATTAAACATCTGGTAGTTGTGCTGTCTACAATGTAAAGGTCCTACAACAGAAAAACATGTACCCACTAAAAAGGAGCTGTGACTTATCTGCACAACAACAACTTTAAATGGAGCTTCCCATTAAAACGGAAACAAATGGCTGATAGGTCCAACAGCAAGCGGGCCAAAGCCTGACGGGCCACAAAGAAATGAAACATGAAGAAAAAATTGATTCATATATTTAAATGGTTATGGTTTTGCACACTGTATTTCATAGTCACAACTTTAATTCCCCCCTATGTCTAACAACAATAACAAATGACTTCCACATTGTACTTGTCCTTGCGTGCCTTGTTTTTGTTCACACATTTGCTTTTCCTTGTAGGGAATTGTTTCCACTCCTAAACTATAAGTTTAACTTCAATATAACTGCCTGCTTTTTGTTTTCAATGCAGGACAAACAAAGTACACACTTGTGTGAAAGGTATGGTAGCTTATTCTTATTAATTGTGTGTGTGTGTGATTCACTAGTTTCAAGTGTTTCTCTCCTGAGTGTCTGAAGGACCTCCCCTTGCAGTAGATTGGTGCACCTGTGGCCAGGTAACAATCAGAGCAGGAGAACTGGCAGAAGCAAACAAAGACAGCAGAGAGGGAAAGACGCCTGATGAAAAGGGGTCGGTACATGACGCACTCATTGAGCGGATTGCCACGTCTGTGCATGAGAGGTGAGTATAGGATTGGTGCCTTGACCCCCATCAGAGCACACAGCCAGCGTACATAGTGTGCCACTACCAACTGACTGGACCAGCAACACAGAGCGCTTCAGGGCCATAGCCATGCTGTCGACGTCCCGCTCCACCTTGACCCTTGTCTGCATGTTTGTGCGTCCGAGATCAAGGAAACCTGTGACGGCTACAATTCAGGGCTATCTTGCACATCACAGTCCCAGATGAAACCTAAAGGTAGAAGATTTGTCACAAGAATAATGGTGACAGGTATTCTTCTTAGAAATCTTTAACAGGATGCTTCTAAATCCACACAGCAGGTCTACTGAGGCATAGCTGTGTTTTGAGGTGAATGCTAACACACCTTGCTAACAGAATCAAAATGACAATGCGCAAGTGTCTCACTATCACTAACTTAGCTAAGCATTTTCTCATAGCATTAAACACAAAGTAGGTCCATGGCATAAGCTGATGGGTCATTAGTTTAGCAGGTGTGTTGTCATAAGAAACTAAAAAAAGCTTTTGTGTTTATTACATAAGTCATATTTATTAAACTAAATATGAGCAGGTTGTAGGGTGGGGGGTTGCTGATGGAGTGTGCCAGTGATGCACTAGAACCAGGTGAGCTGGGAATCTAAGCAGGCTAAGTAGTTTATTTGGACATAGCAAATGGCAGAGGCGAAGAGACCTACTGTGAGATGACAACAAAGGAAGCTAATAAGAGAGAGAGTGAGGACAAGAGTAAATCTGGGACTGATTTTAGCCCTTACCGAGAGCTTTCCGAACATGCTCAAAAGGAGAGGGTGAAGTGTGGAAGTGTAGAAGAGTTTTCATTTGGTTGCAGTCTGCAACTTCACTGCTCGTTGCCACTAAATCACACAATACACACTGGGACAGGGCGAGAAGTGTTCAATGCTCAACTTCCTGACCATCTCAAGTGCAACCATCTCAAGTGTAAATATGGAAGCTTTCATTGCTTTCATCACAATTTGTTGCATATAATTTAAGTGCATGGCTGATAGCATTCCGCCGCCGTGCCGGATCTCTGGTGTACACCCGCCGTTGACTGTGAAAAAAAAAGGAAAGAGTACGCACCCTTTGGTTCGGCCAGATTTATTTAGACATTGCTCTGAATCCAATACAGTCACAGCTTTCATTCTAGGCGTACTAACCAATCAGAAGTAGGGCAGGGCGGGACTTAGGCTAGGTGTTGACACTCAAGTAGGGCTGTAGCGATTTATCTAATCTCACGATACGATAGGATACATGAGATTCAGCCAACAATACGATTCGATACACTTACGTAATTTTCTGAAAGATTTTAAAGGGACAGTGTAATTTTGTGACATCTTGTCATTGACTTGGACTGAATTAATTGAACTGAAAACTGAAAGCATCAATTACACAATATATACTGTATGGCTCTGACTGGACAGAGAGTCTACAGCTTGCAAATGCTGGACAACATGAATCAAAGATGTGGTGAGAAAATTAGTTTCATTTATTGAAACAGCACAAACAGTAGCTTACAGGCCTTTTGAAAAGTAAATAAAGTGCAGTATTACAATTAACAATAGAGAGTTAAAAAGTGCAGCAAGTAGCCTGTTCTGAACAGATTCTTTGACAGCTTTTTTAGCTTGACACTAAACATATCAGGTAGCCAGTCTAGCCACCAGGTAAGTAAAATGGTAAATGGACTGTACTTATATATCGCCTTCTAGTCTTCCGACCACTCAAAGCGCTCTACACTACATATCTCATTCACCCCATTCACACACATTCATACACTGATGGCATTGGCTACCGTGCAAGGTGCCAACTGCTTTAAGGGTCTAATAATTCATACACATTCATACACCGATGGCACAGCCTTCGGGGGCAACTTGGGGTTCAGTATCTGCCCAAGGACACTTCGGCATGCATCGAACCGCCGATCATCTGATTAGTGGACGACCCACTCTGCCTGTCAGCCACAGCCGCCCCAAGTAAACATACTACTATGGCTTCTCCAGAACAGCAAATAGTTCAAGTCACTAAGAACTAATGACCCACGCATCTGCTTTTAAGCATGAAGGTGCTGGATTTATGTTCGCCGCCATTCTCTTGAATCTCCTCACTCCGACTGTGCAAGCAGGAAGAGGAAGACGTCTCTGAAGGCGTCTGTGTAAAGAGAGTATCTAGATGGGTAACTTGCTAGAAATGCTATAGAGAGACACTAGCGGCTGCTGACCCAACCGCTTCTCCTGCAAAGACAACAGAGGGAAATGGGCAGCGAGCAGAGTGCCAGCCAGAACACAGGGGATTTGTATGGGACTTAATGTATCGATACTCAAAGCTGAAAAATTCAATACTTTCTGGAGAAACAAAATATCGATATATATATATATATATATATTGCAGGATCGATATAATTGCTCAGCCTTAGTAACAAGCATTGTGGCCTTACCGACAGAATGGACCGCAGGTTCGTTAAGCCCAGGGATGACACTAAAGATGTCGAGAAGGGTATCAAAAATAAATGGGGCTGGATGGAGGAGGATGAAAGTGATGGCAAGCCCTTTGGGAATGGCTGCCAAAAGCTTCGGGAGGCAGGTGCACAAGGCGTGTCATGTATGGATCTAGTGGCCAAAAAGTGCTGTCTTGGCACGAGTTAGACCCTCATCATAAAGCAGCTGTCCGTGCCATTAAACATGCATCATGTTTACAATATAGTTAATATATAGTATTAGTCTTTTCAAATCATGTGTGTATGTATAATGTATGTAAAAAAAAAAAAAGGTTCAGGCTCAGGATTTTTTTCCACTATCAGCCCTGTGGTTGACTGATTCTCAATGCTCCTGTATTCAGTTGGGTTTAGTTAAAAAATTAGCTTACTGGACTTGACTCAGTCTGGACAGTCTCACTTGTTTTTGTACTCACGGTTGACCCGTGTTTGCATGTTTCAGTAGAAAATGGTGGTGTTTTTGGTCTGGAATTCTAAACTTACTGAAGTGAAAACGGAGAGTTTAACAGGCAAAGTAATGTTACTTTCACCCTCTGTCAGACAGTTCTGGAGGATAGACAAAACAACGCTTCAAAAAGCTGAAGTGAAGATGCAGCAAGTGAAGAAAACTTGGAGTCAGAGTCTGTACTTGCTTTCTTCTTCTCTAACCTTCAACGCATGCAAGCTCATACGCACACCCACACACACACACACATGCAGATACAAACACAGGTATACACACACACACACACACACACACACACACATACAGCCTTTCCCAACTCCACTCTGCTCATGTGTGAAATGAGCAAGGGTCTTATCTCTTGGAAACACACCACTGAGCCAGAGGAGAAGTAGAGAGAGAGGGAGACACAGCAGGAGGGGAGGGAGGAGGGAGAAAAAAAGGAGTAGGAGGAGAAAGATTGAGCGAGAGGGAAGTGTCACATGGTGTGCATGCTGATGACTGTGGACTTGGGAATCTGCTGCAGACTCTGGAGGTCTCAGGCGAAGCCATTATCAAACCTCTGTTCCTCTATTACATCCCTTTATTGACCTCAGTGAGTTAGCACCACAACCTCCACACACAAACAAATAAACTGTATGTTAATTATCATATGAAAGTGTTGTTTGATTAAATGAGGAGTTGCATGAAATGTTAAGGTTTAAATCTAACACTATATGAACAAAGATGACCGCAAAGGCTTGTTGGTCAATGGCTTGAGTATTTACAGTATATAGCCCAATATCACTGATCACACATTTGTCTCAAGGGACTTGTACACTCTGTACAACATACCACACCGTCTGGTCTTAAACCGCTCATTCAAACATTCAGAGAATAAAAGAGCATCACCATGATGCTCTAGATTGACTTTTGACATTTCTAATACTAATCATAAACTAGAAAATTCCCGCAGAAATTTTGAAAGTGACGAGTGGGCTGTTGCCGGGGTTCTGTATTTAAAAAGCACACCTCAAATAGTCATTTTTAACATGTATATTTAGACACATTTATAACAGAGACAGCTTCAACAGTGCTATCAGTGGGTGGGTGTGTGTCTGTTGCTGTGTGTGTGTGTGTGTAACCCTTCTGAAGCAGAAAAGTATTAGTAATGATAATAATAACTTTAACTAATGGCCAGAATAAGAAACAGAAGATTTAAATTCGACTACGGAGCCCAGGTGTAACCAACTGATGCACAAGAACGACACGACACTGTGGCTCTTTTTGTTAATGAGAACAATGCTCCCTTATTTTAATATGAAGCTGGGGAGAATAATAAAACACATGAAATACATACAACAGCCTTACCCTGGTAGGTATAGAAAATAACAAACAAAATAAAAGGTTTTCGCAGCTGCGTGTGGTTCTTCTTATTGTTCTGTTCACTTCACTATATGTGCACCCTTTAGGTGTCAGTCCAGCCACACGGTTGTGTGGGTGTGTGTGTATGTGTAAAAGTGAGCAAAAGGATTCAATTCACGGTGTACGTCTAAGATTCTCCAGGGTCCGGCTCGCCATCAACGTCTCTCTCTGGCTCCGTCCTCCAGACAGGCTCTATCCAAATCCAAGGGTTCCTCAAAAACCTGACCTACAATAAGTAGGATCAGAACATATTTCTTCAATTTCTCAGATCTTAAATTATGAATTATTGTACATAAATCACTTTAAATTGTCTCTATATTATGTAGAGGATAAGTGCTTTAACTAACTTGTATTGCAAAATAAGATCACAATTTCTCAGTAGCAAAAGGTGAATAATTCAAAGTATATTATGATACCAAATGATTATTTTTCGAACAGTACCATCACATATATATATATATATATGCTATCAACATAGCAATTAACATATTAATTATCACAAATAACCAAAATGTAAACTCTTGTAATGTTCACAGTAAGAAACCATAATTTAACGTGCTTAAAATAAACAAATATGTTCACAGTCACACACACATGGCACATCATAACTCAAGTAAAAGCTAGACAAAATTGTTACATTAGAGCTTGGTGTGACTGGCAGTGCTGATTAGCCCCGGAGCTAGCGCTCCGATGTTAGCATTGAGCTAGTGGTTAGCTCACAGAGTTAGCCGTTTAGCTTGTAGAATTAGCGTTTTAGCATTTAGCATTAGCACAGCAGGACGATCTCTCACCAATGCGATTCTCCACCCGAGCGAATCCTCCAACTGCACTCCTGCAGATTGTGGTCGTCCGGGGAGATTCCTCCTTTGGTTTTGTCCGAGTTTTTAATGACTTTTTTTTCCCAGTTTATCCACTTTTATGTTTTCTCCGTCCTGACATTAAGACCGTGTCCAGAACATGCTTCCTCTTGCTCCTTCTAGAGGCTTCGGCGAAAAGTGAACCTGCGTCAGGTGGGATTACAGACTGCGTCTGCCCCTCCGACTGTATGACAGACCGGGACCACAACTCATCCCTTTCAAATTAAAGTTCCCCTAGTTTTTCTACAAGAATAACCACAAATAGTCTTTTCTTCATGAATTTGACAGTCTTTTAACTCACATATTCTCTCTCTCTTTTAGATATAAAATATACCTTTTTAATACACATGTTTTTTATCTGGGTTACATGTGTGTCTATGTTACTGTGTGTGTGTGTGTGTGTGTGTGTGTCTATGTTACTGTGTGTGTGTGTGTGTGTATAATAATAATAATGCCATGAAACACCCAGTTGGAAATCCTGACAAAGAGAGAGAGAGAGAGAGAGAGAGAGAGAGAGAGAGAGAGAGAGAGAGAGAGAGAGAGAGAGAGAGAGAGAGAGAGAGAGAGAGAGTGTGTGTGTGTGTGTGTGTGTGTGTGTGTGCTAACGCTCTCTGTCTGCCATTTTACTCAGACGAGTTCACATTAAGTGCCAAGAACTACAAAAATGGCTGTGCTCGGCTTCTGTCTGCTGGCCCCTCCCCCCTCTCCTCTTGAAGCAGATGAAGGTTGCCAAGCAACCAGGACCAACTGTAACCAGTTACTGGTTACTGGTAACAGTTACTGCAGTTATGTCACTTAGAAATTGAGAGAAAATGCTGACACCTCCTCTCGAACAGGAAGGATTTCTGACCAGAACCGTATCTCCAATCATTGAACCGACTTAACCACAAGCAACATGAGACCTTCCTGATCGTTTTACATATTTGTTTGGTGTCGATAAATAAAGAAATGTGTCCTTAAGAGCAAGAGAGAGAAAGGTTACTTCTGCTTTGCTCCATAAAAAGTCCAGCCGTTTTAACATGGCAGTCTATGGGGCTGTGGATGGGTGTTGGTGGCGCAGCTTTGTGTGTTACGCCAAAACTAGTAATTTTTAACATGTATATTTAGACACATTTATAACAGAGACAGCTTCAACAGTGTTATCAGTGGGTGTGTGTGTGTGTGTGTGTGTGTGTGTGTGTGTGTGTGTAACCCTTCTGAAGCAGAAAAGTATTAGTAATGATAATAATAACTTTAACTAATGGCCAGAATAAGAAACAGAAGATTTAAATTCGACTACGGAGCCCAGGTGTAACCAACTGATGCACAAGAACGACACGACACTGTGGCTCTTTTTGTTAATGAGAACAATGCTCCCTTATTTTAATATGAAGCTGGGGAGAATAATAAAACACATGAAATACATACAACCGCCTTACCTGGGTAGGTATAGAAAATAACAAACAAAATAAAAGGTTTTCGCAGCTGCGTGTGGTTCTTCTTATTGTTCTGTTCACTTCACTATATGTGCACCCTTTAGGTGTCAGTCCAGCCACATGGTTGTGTGGGTGTGTGTGTATGTGTAAAAGTGAGCAAAAGGATTCAATTCACGGTGTACGTCTAAGATTCTCCAGGGTCCGGCTCGCCATCAACGTCTCTCTCTGGCTCCGTCCTCCAGACAGGCTCTATCCAAATCCAAGGGTTCCTCAAAAACCTGACCTACAATAAGTAGGATCAGAACATATTTCTTCAATTTCTCAGATCTTAAATTATGAATTATTGTACATAAATCACTTTAAATTGTCTCTATATTATGTAGAGGATAAGTGCTTTAACTAACTTGTATTGCAAAATAAGATCACAATTTCTCAGTAGCAAAAGGTGAATAATTCAAAGTATATTATGATACCAAATGATTATTTTTCGAACAGTACCATCACATATATATATGCTATTAACATAGCAATTAACATATTAATTATCACAAATAACCAAAATGTAAACTCTTGTAATGTTCACAGTAAGAAACCATAACTTAATGTGCTTAAAATAAACAAATATGTTCACAGTCACACACATGGCACACCATAACTCAAGTAAAAGCTAGACAAAATTGTTACATCAGAGCTTGGTGTGACTGGCAGTGCTGATTAGCCCCGGAGCTAGCGCTCCGATATTAGCATTGAGCTAGTGGTTAGCTCACGGAGTTAGCCGTTTAGCTTGTAGAATTAGCGTTTTAGCACTTAGCATTAGCACAGCAGGACGATCTCTCACCGCTGCGATTCTCCACCCGAGCGAATCCTCCAACTGCACTCCTGCAGATCGTGGTCGTCCGGGGAGATTCCTCCTTTGGTTTTGTCCGAGTTTTTAATCACTTTTTTCCAGTTTATCCACTTTTATGTTTTCTCCGTCCTGACATTAAAACCGTGTCCAGAACATGCTTCCTCTTGCTCCTTCTAGAGGCTACGGCGAAATGTGAACCTGCGTCAGGTGGGATTACAGACCGCGTCTGCTCCTCCGACTGTATGACAGATCGGGACCACAACTCATCCCTTTCAAATTAAAGTTCCCCTAGTTTTTCTACAAGAATAACCACAAATAGTCTTTTCTTCATGAATTTGACAGTCTTTTAACTCACATATTCTCTCTCTCTTTTAGATATAAAATATACCTTTTTAATACACATGTTTTTTTATCTGGGTTACATGTGTGTCTATGTTACTGTGTGTGTGTGTGTGTGTCTGTGTTACTGTGTGTGTGTGTATGTGTGTGTGTGCGCGCCCCCCCCCCCCCCCCCCCCCCCCCCCTCCTCCTCAAGCAGGGTGAGCTGCAGGTCTCATTAATTAGACACAGGTGTTCATGCAGCATGTCTGTCTCACTGAAATGCACAGTATATGTCTGAATGATCCCCGTCAAAGAGGGCCAAAAAAACCCTATATGGTATGCCTCAAACCAAAATCTGAAATGACCAGAAGAATGCTCATCGTGTGTATAATGTCTGTGCCAAGTTTCAGGCGAAAATTGTATAAACTTTGGCCTCGAGAGTCAGAGCAAGCACAGGTGCGCCCTGCTCCTTCCGGTAAATTCTCTGCTTCAAAAACCATGGGAGTGAATGAGGCTGTGGATGGGAGTAGTCGATCAATTAACGTGTAGGGACCCAAAACTATACGAGCGACAGCTACAACAGTGGTATCAGTGCGATTACCTCGAATTTTCCTACGTTTTATGTATACTTGGTGTCTGTAGTGGAGCATTTGAGCCCACGGTAGTGAAATACGTTTTATTTTTTCACAGATTTTTCTCCCTGCTCCTCACTCTAGCTGATGATGTCATCCACTCTAGCAAAAACATTCCGCCACATACACACCCATTATAAACCCAGAAATTTGACTAAAAACCTGCTCAACTTTGAGCCTTGATAGTTTAAAAACGGTAAAAGCTGTCGATGAGTGTAGTGAATCCATGAAGAGAAGGCAAGCATACCTCCGTTTTTAGTTTTTAAATGAAGTCTCTCGGTGAAAGTATGCCAGAGCAGTTCATTGTTGAAAATGTCTGTTGAAATGTATTTTTCTTCGGGCCTCCCCATTCATTCTTTATGGGAAATTATTCTCAGTTTTTCGCGAATAAATTCGCGAAAAACACGCGAATCTCTTAGAAAAGTAATAGCACTCGATTCGGGATCAAGACGCACGTTTTGATATATCATTTGTTGGGGTCCTCGCACCGCTGCGGGCCGCATTAATGTTCGAAAAAGGGCGGAAAATGAATAATAATAATAATGCCAAGAAACACACAGAAGAACAATAGTTGACGAGTGCCTACGGCACTCGTCAACTACTCCCAGAGCTTACTAGCTCTGTGAGTAGTTGACGAGTGTCGCAGGCACTCGTCACTAATAAACTTGTGCAAAAAGAATCGACAAATTCAAACTGCCAAACTGTAAAGCCACCATGATCACTATTTTCAGAACAATATGTATCAAATGGAAAACAATGTGAGATGGGTTGAACCTTCAGTAAATTTTTTAGCCCACAACTTTACTGTTTTGGTTCACTCTCAGCGCCCACGTAGAATCATTTTCATCTGCTGCAGGTAACTGTTTTAAGAGAGAAAAAAACTACTGTACACCACATGCTCAGCAGCAAACAGACAAGCTGGTGAACACATTTATTGGCCGAGCAACTGGTAAAGGAGCAGAATCACATGACTTTCTCCAGCCAATCGGTGAATGTCAGGCTACGTCACAGTGTACACCAGGGGTCGGCAATTAGCGGCCCGCGGGCCAGAACTGGCCCGCCATCAATTATATCTGGCCCGCTAGATGACGATGATTTATTTTAATATATACATATATATTTTTAAATATATCTTTTAAACCTCATGTTTCCCTTCAAAATACAACAATTCCACAGATTTCACAACATTTATTAAAAAGTAGCTGATAAGTAACGTGACAGCAGCCAGAACATCTACGCAGCCTCTTTACTTGACGCACAGGTCGGAACGCTAATTGGCACGTGCGTGCGCTGTAACCTGTGGAAAATAAAAGTGCCATGTGTCCCTCTTGCAACGGACAACGTGAACAAATATGTTTTATTAAATGAAAAAAAACAAAACCAAACAAGGTCGGCAGATCTGCGCTGCTGTATACATTAATTACGGCAGGTTGCTAGGGCAGGTTGACGGTTCTCGCCAGCGCTTTATATGGTTGCGGCCCGCTACGCTAAAATTTCAGACCGCAACGGCAATTTCCCCCCGTTACGTTATTTTTATTTTAGCGTAACGGCTGTTTTCAGTTTTCGTCACCATCGTCAAAAGTTTTTTTTTTTTTTCTGTTAGCGGAGCCGGCGCGCCCGGGAGCGGGGGGGTTGACGAGGTAGAGGGGGCGCCGGACAGACTGATCCGGGCGCACGGCGCATCCAGGTGCGCACGAGAAAATCTTCGTCTCGGGGGTGGGGGTGGGGGGGGGGGTGTTCGCCTGGACCGGCGCTGCCCGTTACTCTAAAATAAAATCCTGGTGAGAACCACACACTTTTATACACCTTGTTACACGCAATTTGTACAGTGCTCCCTTAAAAAATCAGGACGTTCAACATAAGTGCGGTTCTCACTCAGCCAATCAGGACGCAGCACCCATGGCCCGCGATGGAATTGTCAGAAAAAAATTGGCCCGCGTCCAAACTTAATTGCCGACCCCTGGTGTACACTGTATCGTAAGATATATCTCTGATTGTTAATTTGGAAATAAATGTTCCACATGTTTTTCAGAATTAGTTTTACCATAGGTGGGCCATATATGGTAACTTCTTTGACTGTGACTTGCAGCCTAAAACGGACAATTTTGTAAACAGTAAAAAAAAGAATAAAGGTCTTCTTATATCCACTAATAACACTCCAGGGTTGAAATTTTAAAATTCCAAATATTAGTGCCCTATAAAATCTTGTCAGATCATAAAACAGATTTATTTGGGGTGGCTGTGGCTCGGTAGTAGAGGGGGTCGTCCACTAATCAGAAGATCGGCGATCCCCTGTTCGATCCCCTCCAGTCTGCTTGTTGAAGTGTCCTTGGACAAGATACTGAACCCCAAATTGCTTCCAAAGGCTGCACCATCGGTGTGTGACTGTGTGTGAATGGGTGAACTAGGTACATACTGTAAAGTGCTTTGAGCGGTTGGAAGACTAGAAAGGCGCCATATTACTTATATAAGTAATACTTATATGGCGCCTTTCTAGTCGCCATGCCCTTATAGGAGCACAGAAATATTTTGCATTGCAAAGGAAACATCAATCCCGTCCTCTAAAGTAAGAAATGTCTTGAGAATATTTTAAATAAGTCAGCCTTGTCCATCCCTCCTTTTTTCATGCCTCATTTTTGAAATCCAAACTTTAAAAGGAGGTGCTCCTATAAAGTCAGTTTGAGCATAGAGAGCCATAGGTCAGAGCGACAGACTGCTCCCCGGGGGTTTATGTGCGATGGCTGATAATTCCCTGTACTGGTAAAGAAGATTTCTGAGACTTCAAATCAGAGAACACTCTCCAGCCTTTCCTTTACTCATGGAAGTTTTTTCATGGTGTGGTGAGAAGTGGCTTCTTTTTTGGAAACTGCTGTTGGATTGGGTGCTGGATCATAATCTTGTGACAGACAGATTCATGTGTCAGGCCACTTCTATGTACCTCCACCTGAGCGCTGGCTCTAGACTAATCCCCATTCCCCCCCCCCCCCATTGCATTTCATTTTACCACACTAACAATATAGATGTTTGTTTTGCACCTCATAATGGTGTGCATTTCCCCCTGCTGTGCCGAGTGCTTGTTGTTCCAGAGTGCTCTGGATTTTAACCACATTCTGTTAACTTTCTGCTCAGAGAAAATCTACAACTGAAACTGGTTTAACAGACTTTTAAAAGACAGTCGCGCCCCTACTGAGAAACATAATAAGGAGAATTAATTAAAGCAAGACATGGGAGTGTGGGAATAAGGTATGGAACTAGTATGAAAGTGAGCACAGTATGATCTCAAGTATGAACAGCCAAATGTGCAAAATAAAACCTTGTGACAAAAAGTCTGTCAAGACATAACAAAGTCATCTGTGAAGAAGCAGTCCAATAATTCCTCAATTCACAAATAAATGAATGAATGAATGAATGAATGAATTTGTTCCATGTGCTGTATTGAACAGACACAGTCTGAGAATGAACGCTACAGGTGGGATCTCTAAAGAAAGGCGAGCACAGTTCTGACAAAATGATGTTAATGTGCCAGTGTGTGTCAGGAGAATGTTAGAGAAGCAATGCCTTCACATTTGCCAATAATAAATGCTTCAATCGATCTGCACACTTTCGCTGTCTGCCTCGATGTGATTGTTGCTGAAGACTGGCTGCCTTCTGCAGGCCTCTGCCACCACCTAGTGGTGAGTGTGAGGTACTGCGAGTTCAAGGGAACGGTTGTGTATAGAAAGCCTGCACATATAAATAGACAGGTATGTGGTGGAAATCCTGAATACATTTGTGAACCATAATGACAGATGATCTGCCACAGAGCACACAGGCTCACCGAGTCCACCTATAGGATCGCTCTCCACCTCCAACATCCAAACACCAAATGAGGGAATATATTTGAGAAGAATGCTGTTCATCCCTCAAGTAGAGCTCCAGACACCTGTAACAATTTTGTTTCTATTGTCACAGGTATCTTCTTCTTTCTTTTTTAATGTTACCAAATCTAAGGAAGTCAGGCATGAAGAAATCCAAAAACTAATTCTGACTTTCTTTCACATCTGTCAGATAACAAAGAATAAATTGGAATATGGAATAAGTTAAGTTTAAAACATATCACTCTTGGTCTTCTTTTTAACAAGATCATTTGGAACTTTGAAGAATTAATGTTTATTGCATTCAAATGCTTCATTATGTCAACCAAAAACCAAAACCAAGGCAATTCTGAAGCTTTGGGCCACATGAAATCTGACCACGGACGTTGTTGCCTCGTCCTCTTGGTCTACTGGAAAGGAAAGGGGTTGCAATCAGCAACTACCCCACTAGATGCCATTAAATCCCACACACCGGTCCTCTAAGTAGGGCTGTTGATTGTTTGATTGACATAATAGGTATTCTGGGTAAAAAAGAAGAGCCACAATTTGCAATAATATCTATTTTATCATGTAAGGATACTTTTTTTTTTGTTTTTTTGGTTTGAATTCTGACCTTATCCAGTCAGTATAACTGCACCACTCTGATCAAATGTTTTGCTGACTTGATATTACAACTGTTAAATATATATATATATATATATATATATATATATATATATATATATATATATATATATATATATATATATATATATATATATATATATATATATAATAACATACTGGCTGGACCAGAGGCACATCGGAGCCCAGCAGTGATACAGCAGCACCTTTTAACAAAACTGAAACTGGGAACTGAGACTGGAAAGTATCAACAACAAAAGCAGGCGCTGAAAACTTGGTCATATTCGTAGTCGTGTTCCTAATATCTTAATAAGATATTTCTTGATTTAAATCATTCTTTTTAATCTTTTCAGACTGTATGTAAGTTCAGTCATAGCTGCATGTGCAACCTCTTCATGTTACAGTTTTTTCCAGTTGCTCAAACACTGAAATGACATGGATAGCACAAATATTTAAACACACAGGAAGCCAAACTTCATCTCAAATCTCCAAAACTTTAAACACATTTTCTGCTTTACACACATTTTGCAAGTGCACTAAATGTGGTTCTCTGCATGAGACACAACAATCTGACATAAAGTCACATGTTTGCAATTTCAAAACACGCCATTTAAAATGACACTACATGACCTCATTGGCCACTATATGTGTCACCTGCCCAAACAGGTAGCACATGGTGTTATATAATTGTTTACACTTTAATCAGGAAGTAAGCAATAAAAGACCATAGGTGAGCATGTTTTTTTCTTTTACAATAACTATGGAAGACTTTGCTGAGAGAGGAAGAGCAAGGTCGGGGTAGAGCAGTGTTGTCTAATTATTTTGCTTTCCTCTTTATTTTTTTATTTTTTCTGCAGTTGTATTTTTCAGCTTCCTGTTTTGTGAGCATATTTTAGTTCACTCCAATGTAAATATATCTGCTGTGCAGACTTGTTTGGTGAAAAATAAATAAAATAAATATTCAATAGCACATGTGTATCTGCAAATATTTCTGTGCATGTGAACAATCTGAAGAATTCTCTACAGTCTGTATAATAGACACGCAATAGCAGTTACATGCCGCCCTCAATGTGTTTCCCCTCCCCTTTTCCCTCTGTATTTAGTCTCTGTGCTCCCTTTGTTTGTTGCCAGTTCATCTTGTCTTGTACAGCGTCCCAGCATTTCTTTGTCTTGGATTCCCAGTTCGATGTTGTATGTTCCCACATTCACTCAGTCATTCAGACAGACCATTAGCTCTCATTATCTCCCACTGATCAGCCTCTCAAATGAGCAGCAGGGAGAGAGAGAGAAAAAAAGGCCAGAGTAGATGACAATAAAGGGCGATTAGGACCATTAAAACACGTTGAAATCTCAAACTGTCACATCAACAGAAGAACAGAAGCTGAACTGTTCTCACCCGGTACAGAAAAGACATTTTTAAATCAGATAGTCTGTCACAGAATCGGAACGGGACGGTAAAGATTAGAGGATACAGGGAGACATTTTTAAAGGCAGATGTCCATCAGGATTAGTGTTTGGGAAGTTTGAGCCTTTTTATCGAGTGAATTCATTTTGTTCCTTTCGTTCATTTTAACTAGTACAGCGCTGTAGTGCTCCTGTGGGCGATGTAAAAAAAGAGCGCAGTTCTTAAACACTAAAGGCAACATGGTAGCATGGGAAGGAGAACACACCACAATAAAGTGACTTGTGTCCTGTAGTCTACAGTGACTAGATAACTGTCACGTGACAAATGAACAAGAGACTCAAACTTGCGGACGCGAACGTTAAGTTAAGTCGTTAGGTTTTGAACTAATCATTCCTGTTTCCTGACCTGACTTAGCTTATGCAGCTGCTGTGTGGCAAGGGAACTGAGGTAGAGTGGATCTCCGCTAATCAGAAGATTGGCGGTTCAATCTCCTCCAGTCTACATGTCGAAGTGTCCTTGGGCCAGATACTGTACCCCAAATTGCTCCTGAAGGCTGTGCCATCAGTGTGTGAATGTGTATGAATGGTTAGCTCTTCAAACTGATGAGCAGTTGGCACCTTGCATGGCAGCCAATGCGATCAGTGACCATCATATGAATGTGTGTGAATGGGTGAATGAGATACGTACTGTAAAAGCACTTTGAGTGGTCGGAAGACTAGAAAGTAGATATATAAGTACAGTCTAGGGATGCAAATGATCGATTAATTCATTAATCATTAGTTGATTGACCTTATCAATCGATTCACGATTAACTGATAAGCAGTTTTTTTCCTGAGAACATACATTTTCTCACGGTGTCTGTTACGGGAATTTTAAAGAAAAACCCTTAAATAAGGAGGATCGGATTCAAAGTATCAAAGTTTAAGTTGAATTTATTGTTCTTGTACAAGAGGAGCGTTTCACAGTGCAACCCCCTAAAGGGGTTACAGAGAAAAAGGCTCCCAGAGGAGCGTTCACAGTTGGTTCTTATACATTTTCCTGAAGATGGGCTGTCTCAACCCCTGTAAATTGTTAACAGTCAATTTGCATATAATGCATTTAAACAGCTTTCTTCAACATGTCACCTAATGAGTAGCCAGTATGTCCCCAATCTAGATGTCTCCTCTCTGACCTGTCTCTAGGCCTCATTCTGTTCTCAAATCCCTCTATTTATACATTAACCTGAACTTTACCTTACCCTGCCAGTCTCAGGAAAACGGCAATAAAGGGAAGTGCCCTAAGAACATGTAATAAATAGGAACAAACATTGTTTAAGTTAAAACATCCAACTAGCTGTGTAACCCTAATTTTTATAACATTTCCCCCCTGTTTGTACTATTTCAAAAAGGTACAAAATAAAATCACAAGAATAAAAATTAATCAGTGTTCAGTGGTTGGTACAAATAATCATAGGTAATGTGGGAGCGAAAAACCTGTCTGGCAGTTCTTTAACATTCTTATTGAGTGTGCGTGCAAGGCGTACACTATATGTTATCCACTGTGCTTATTGAGTGTGCGTGCAAGGGGGACACTATACGTTATCCACTGTGCTTATTATTATTATTCTTCCACCCTTTTATTGGCTCGCTACTCCTCCCAGAGTTTTTCTCACACATACACAAAACGGGTATCAAAACGAGTTTCGGCAAACGGTTTTGCCAAAAATTGCCAAAAACGAAGCCAAAAAATGAATGGGTGTGTATTGCGAGAACTTTCCAGAGCTAGAGTGAGTGATGTCATCGCTAGCGGCAGCCATTTTAGTAGTTCTTGGCACTTAATTTGAACCTGTGTAAAATGGCAGACAGAGACAGCACAGCAGCTAGGGTGTTAACATGCAAATGATAATTAGCATTAGCCACTAGGAATTAAATACATGCTAATGTTAACATGGTAATGCCAACATGCTAATGTTAATTGCTAGTGTAGGAGCGTTAACATGGTAATGCTAACATGCTAATGTTGACATGCTAATTCTAACATGTTAATTCTAACATGTTAATGCTAACATGTTAATTCTAACATGTTAATGCTAACTGCTAGCGCATCAGCGTTAACATGCTAATGCTAACATGCTAATGCTAACATGCTAATGTTAACTGCTAGCGCATCAGCGTTAACATGCTAATGCTAACATGCTAATGTTAATTCTAACAGGTGCAGGTTAGCTGCTGCTGATTACTGTAGGTCCTGGTTGCTTGGCAACCTCAGTCTGCTTCTAGCTGCTCCTGTGTCTAAATAAACATGTTAAAAATTACTATTTATGGTGTGCTTTTTGGATACAGACCCCCAGCAACAGCCCACTCATCACTCTCAAAATTTCTTTCTTAGTACTGAATTTTCTGAGCAGTGTCAGTAATAATGCATGGGGACGACGGGGCCAGAGTCACTCACACTCAAAATTTCTTCTTCCTGACATTTTATGTTCAGTTATGTAAATTAGCATGTACATTTTTTTGGTAAATTCAGGAGAAATCTACAGATACAAATAAACAAAATATTTACATACATTTATTTTCTTATAACAACTTAGTGTGTTTTTAGCATCATCTTTACTCTTTTCTGAAAAAAGACATTTTATGGAGGTAAAATAGTCCAAAATCATAAAATTGACCAGTTTTAGTATGCAGTCTCAGCCAAAACTATACTATCTAATAAATAATTTGTCACACATAAATGGCCAAACAAACGTTGATCGTTGTCTGAGAGGAGGCCCAAAGTCTTTGAGACTTTGAAAGCCTGCACTAGACTTGTTCCCTGGTAGATAAATGTTTTGCAGGAAATGTGAAATTGACATTATTCTGTGCTGTTTGTTGCATATCATGTACTTGTAAAGCCTCATTCTAATGTGTGTGTATCCTTTCAGTGTAATGTGGCAAACCAAGACCATAACTAAAGCAGTAAAAGACACATTTCTGTATGACGCTGCGAGAGGACAAAGAAGCCTGCAGCTCACAGGGAGTGTCCGTGCTGCAGGGACAACCCGGTTAGAAATCTGGGTTTTATTTTTAATATATTTATTTTTCAATGGTTTATGTCCCAAATTGTTCAAAATGTCATTCTCCAGAACAAGAGAATTAGACTGTTTGAAAAATGTAGTCATGACAGAATATATTTTCAACACTGAGTGCAGACAGAATGCACTGTATATAGCAGTCATTTACATTTACATGAGTGTGATAAGCAGTGCATTTCCATCTAATCTCTGACAAATTTAAAACTTTGCTCTGTAAAATCTTCACTTTTCAATTTCAACTTGTTTAGTAAGTACATTTACTGAAGCCTGACATCCTCTTTCTTAATTCTCCAAAGCACCAGCACTCTGCTACACCTACTAGCCTGCTCCAGAAGAGGAACCGGACCTCTGTAGGCCGTCCTTCCCAGCTTTCTCCTGGGCATCCAGAGCTGCTGAGTCAAGTTTCCACTGCTTCTACCAGCTCGTTGGACTCGGTCCCAAGTTGCCAATGTAGCAGTATAGAGGTGCTAGGTTATTAGGTGACTCTGTCCATACTTAACACCAGGTGGCTGTTATGAGGTGGGCCAGTATAAAAGGGGCACTTTGCCACCAGCTCTTCCTCTTGCACCTCTGCCCTTGGTGCGTCATTTCCGGGCTCAAGGTCACCTGGTCTGCCAGGTATGGCTACCCGCTGTCTCATCACACTGGTTGCTTAAACTTTTCTGCGTGCTCATGGTATTTGTGTGATTGTAGGGTGACTGTGTGCTGCTCCTTGCTCCCTTATGTGCAGTGGCGTGGTTATTTGGTAAGTGTCCCCCCTCTAACTTGGTGTTGTTGATACTGTCCTATGGCTAAGACTAGTGTGGTCACAGGTGGATGCCAGCGACAGCCGGTGTCGTCTCTCTCTCCCTCCCTCCTCCTGTGCGAGCGTGTGTCCTAAAACAGGTATGTGTGTTTTTAGTACATGCGAGCAACCGCAGTATTTTAAAGTAATAACGGCGTTTTCCCTGTAATAGGTGGGTTGCACGTTACGTCACGTCTGCGCGCGAACCTTAAGTGGTGGTCAACTGGTGGCACAGCCCATTGATATCACAGTGTTTTCAGCTTCCACAATGCCTCAATTTTGTGCAGTTTTTGGCTGTTCCAATCGGTCTAACCGAGAGAAGGGAAAGGGTTACTACCGAGTACCTAAGGTAATCGTCCATAGAGGTGAAAAATGGAAAAAACTGTCCGAACAACGACGTAAAAAGTGGATAGCTAATCTTCGTTTAAAGACTAAGGGAGCTGAAACTGCTTATGCTCGTGTCTGCGGCGACCACTTTGTTAAAGGTATGTGTAAAAAAATCTAACAGCTTTGTAGTAGCCTAGCGCAGTGGAGTATTATGTTGTTAAATGTCAATACCAATGCCAACTGTAATGTAATATTAATACGGCTACGTTTGGACTTTGCCTTGAAGGCCGCCCCAGCGCGTTGTTCGCTACTGAGTCAATGGACTGGGCTCCGACGGTCAACCTGGGTTACGAGTCCGGAGGCACAGAGCTAAAGTCATCGTCATCTGTGAGACGAGACGAGAAAATGAAGCAAAAGGAAGATCTACAAAGCCGGTTGGAATGTGCAGGAACTATGTTGGATCTTCAACAGATACGTGAGGCATCAACTTCAGACTGGAACCACACAGACGAATCGGACGAGCAAGATGGCTACCACCGGTCTGATGGGACAACAAAGGATGCAGGTAGTGAAGCTTTGTGCTGTACGTACAAGACGTCGTAAAATAGCGTTAATGTACCATTGTGAGGCAGAGGTGGTCGCCAAAATATTCACTTTACGAAATCCATGTAGGCTACTGGTATAGTGGTGTTGATGTGTAATTACAAACATTCTGTGTCAGATCGAAAAAAAAATGAAGTTTTGAATGGGTTTCAATGGCTCCAAGCCCAGGTTGTCCACCACTTGAAATTCGAGCGCTCCTGTGATGACGTAACTGCAACCCACCTATTAGGAGTTGCTGTGATCAGCTGCTTAGGAGTCGCTGCTGTTTTGTTTCCGGTGAAAGTTCTGTCTCCACGCTGTTTGTCTCCGATGAGGCTCTGCCTCTGAAGCGTCGCCTCAGTTGCGTTGCTTTATTTCTTTCTGCGACGCTGTCTCCACGCTGTGCTGTGTACGGCGGCGTGTTGGTGGTTGGATGCTTGCCGTGATCTGCATTTTGCACCAGAGCCACTTTAATAAATGCGCCTGTGTTTTAACCAGGGCCTGGCCCCTGAATATGGTTGAATGGTGTTTAGTTAATTTTGTATTCTAATTATTTTTCTTGGTTGTTCTGATTTGATTAGTGTATAGATTCTGTTGTGGATTGTTTTCTTTTTCTTGATTGTAATTTTGCCCACTAATTAGTTCTTTCTTTTTAGTTGCTGGAGACTGGTGGTGGTGCTGGTGACTGGGTGGTGGTACCCCCCTCTGCCTGCTGTGTCCTGGGAAGCGGGTTCCTCATTTCACTGAGTGTGTGGGTCACGTATGTCAGGTGGTGTGAAGTTGTATTTAAGTTGGGTGGGGTGCGGGGTGCCCCCCCCCCCCCCTTTTCACCTAGCCTTGTCCATCCACACAGCTCCAGCCCTTCAAGCGACTTTCTTTATTTTGATGGGTGTTTTGGATGAATGTGATCATTTTAAAGTATTTAAAATAATAAATTGTATATTTTCTTAAACCCTTGGCCGTCAAGAGTATACTTGTGTGCCTTTGTGCTTTCCCAAATTATTTCCCGGGGTGAAACTCCCCGGGTGGCGTTGTCGGTTTCTCTTCTTAATTCGGTTTAAATTCCCTTCTGCACTTTATCCTTGCCACACCAACATGATTTGTTGAGGTATGATTTAGACAAAATCTCTTTTCAACGCAACACATGACATTTTCCATGAAATAGATCATAATTGTTTCATTTCTGTTTCTCTGCTCCTCACAGGTAGAAGAATGGACATCCGCGTCCGTACACTTTAGAGCTGGGACGTTGGCTCAAAACCGAGCTGTGGGAGCAACTGGGTCATCCTAGCTTCACAGAATCAGTCAGTGAAGATGGACTGGTGACTATCGACCAGCGTTTTGGGGTCGGAGTCCATCCTTCTCATTATGATGTGTACATTTGTGGCGAGCCAAAACAGAAGAGAGCCAGGAAGTAGGAATTGGATGCTCCATTCCATCCTCCACCTACAACCTCCTACCTCATCAACCAACAAACCTATCATCCACCTTAAGACTCAAAATGATTAAGACAAACCCATCTCAGACAACAGCATCCACCTGAAGCCTCCTTTAACTTTACCTACAAGCCTCCTTCACCTGTAGACTCTGACCACCACCTGTAGCACAAGCCTGTACTTGCTAACCTCTGTCAATGACCTGCAGGCCAACTCCACCTGCATATATTGGCAGTAAAGTACAGCAGAAAATCATCTATGAGCCTCTAAGAACAACCTGGAGGTCCTCCACCTGCAGATTCTGGCAAGCAGCTGACTCCTAGCACTCCACTAACCAGCTACAGCCTACATCTTCGAAGCCTCCTCCACCATCAAATTCTGAATACCACCTGTACCACAAGGCTCTGCCTGCCAGCTTTTGCCAATGTTCTGGATCTCTTACATTTAAGATCTCATCCAGTCACCCTGCTCCTGAGTTGCGCTATTAATTTGGTTGAATAAACTTCACTTTGCAGCCGGCAGGTGGTCACACCCAGGCAGGTGTGTCTCGTATGTCTGCGCTGTTACTGACACACGTAAACTCAGATCTGACTGTATTCCCTGTCATAGCTACAAGCTGCTGTTGCATAAAGACGTCCTGTGTCCCATTATCGGTGGAGTCTAACGTTACATGCACTGACATTACATGAAAATGATGAGAGACCCTAATGTGATTATGTTAGTACACAATGTAAAATCATGTTACTAGTGCAGTAAGTCACCTAATGTTACTGTAATTAAAATTCAAAAGTTAACATTTTTCAGGCCGGATGGCTCATAGGAGGTTAAGCATGAAGACCAGGGATGGAGAAGGTCGTTGTGTGTGTGTATATATATTATGGCATGTCATTCAGGAAATAAACCTTTGAATATATTGAATGAAGTCTGAATATATTGAACGAAACCTTGAATATATGGAATGAAACGTGACTGACGTCAGACTTCACAGCTTCTTGTGTAACGTGTGGATGCTATAGCTAAAAGTGAGTGACAACAAGTCAGTCCGCTCACAATCTCGTTGCAGCAATATTAAACTATGAGGACATTAACACTGCGTGTACGGGCCAAAATCCCCCCGATATCCGTCGTGGCAGACATAAAACAGGTGATTTAATGAAGGTAAAACACAGTAAACGGCCGTGCGTAATGGCACTGCTCTCTGACGCGACAGGGATTTCATGAACTGAAAGAGAAGCTCTTCATATATTGTTTAGATACAAGAATCACCCACATTCATAGACCAATGCAAGCTGAATATTTAGTTTAGTTTATTGAACATATTTGAGGATCAGCGACACATTGTCAGCTATGGGTACGTTACTCACACAGTGGACTGCAGACAGACAGACAAATGCATAATGAGATTATGCCTCACAGAGATAATTACTATGGAATTTAAAAATCGTAAAATAAATTCATGAATTTATTTATCACTGTATTCATTTATGTATTTTGTGGTTGATATATGCCATTAAACTGTGTTACAGTGATGAATACAACAGGTGTATGTATAGTATACAAAACATCCCGCTGATATAAAATTAGAAACAGTCTCATACGGTGTCTAAACGACGATAACTCTTTTTAGAATTATTTAAGATTAAATATACATAGATAAACTGGCGTCTTAAATAGTTGACGATTCAAATAGCTGGCTAGTATGGTAAATTGGTGTATTTTTAAGAAAGGCAGTTTTACAAACAGACCATATACCCGCCCCTGCGAAGTGCCCCAAAAGTGTGAGGAAACACACCCAAGAGTGGGCCAGACACTAGCTGTCTCCCTATTGGCTGGTGAAACACACTAATAGGTGGGTTGCAGTGGTGGACAACCTGGGCTTGGAGCCATTGAAACCCATTCAAAACTTCACTTTTTCGATCTGACACAGAATGTTTGTAATTAAAGGTAGCCCACTTTAAGTGCGGAATTACTTTTCTAAAAATAGCGTTTTGTTACCTTGGAAACGGGCGTGGTTTATGTGTTAGTCATTGTTGGTGGACAGGAAGCTCCTGGAAGCTCCTTCTTACTTTCCAGATTAACAATCTGCGGTCCTGCGTGTCCTGTGCAGCGATGGACACCCTGCTGTACCTGTATGTCTACCTCCAGAAGAACATGGATAATCAGGCAGAGGACAGGCCGTGTTCTGCTGCTGAAAATTGCACAGGCAAATGCAAACGCCTTCATACAGCAGCAGGCCAACTTGGCCCTGGAGGCTATGGTGAAAAACTGTAGCCCTGGTCGTGTCCTGACCACTCTCCTGAACACAGGACTCAAGTAAGACCACAGTAGATGATGATATTTATGGATAAATGTAGTAACATTCAAAGGACATGATATTAAAATGTTTGTCTTTGTTCTTCCTTAGCCACCTAAGTGCTGCAGTGAGGGCCAGCACAGCTCAGCAGCTCCGCTTGCTGGCTGAAACAATGGGAGCAGATGCCGTCTTGTCAGTAGGAAAGACCTTCACCACGCGCTTTGTGACTGCAGTCTGCAAGATGTCCCTGGACGCTGCCGCTGAAGTCAGGTCAGTTATCAAGCTTGGTATTTACTTCAGAAAGTGTTTATTCAGATTGATTCAATCTTGCTTTGTACAATGAAGTTCTAAATAAAAGTGTATCTCTTTACAGGCCCCATGGACATGCCATCCTCCATCAACTGGCTATCCATCCTGACTTCATGGAGATGTGGAATCACACCATCTCAGAAAAGGATCGGCCAACCCTCACAAGAATCCTCAGGACAGCGCAGAGGATGTAGAAAAGGACATTGAGGAGGAGAGGGTAGCAGTGGTCACCGTGTCTGCATGGGTTTTCTCCGGGTGCTCCGGTTTCCTCCCACACTCCAAAGACCTGAAAAAAAAAGGGTAGCATATATGGTGACATGCTATGAAGACGCCATGGATGTGCCTCATTCAGGAGGAGCAGCTTCAGTCAACTCCATCTTTGCTTGCTTTAGTGGAATGACTTCTGTTTAATCTCCATATGATTACAAGTAGATATAAATAATGGATAGAAATATGAATAATAAACATTATTAACAGAAAATGTAGACTCAATATTTTGTTTTGTTTTTTAACCCATAGATGCATAAGTGGGGTCAAAAATGTTCTGGTTCATGTTTGTGACATGAGGCCATTTGCATTATTTATTTATTTTCATTAATTTTAAGAAATTGCAGTATTTATTGGAGGCCATTTTCTCTGGCTTTTATGTTGGCATTTCAACAGAAATGTCATTTTAGAAGAACATTGTGTTGTTGGCCCCTGTATTTGAGCGGGTTTTATATCTTAACACCAAATTAAAGATGGCTAACGTGACCGAGTGAACACCTATCTTAAAATGTGTGCGTGTTCAACTTGACCATGCCCACAAAAGGTAATAAACTTAGCAATATCATGTGGAAAGATAGTTTTGTTTTATTAAACATGACTTAATTTCAGTTGAAAATTGCCTTGGGTTGAGAAAAATATAACGTTATAAGTGACTGTTCAAATCAACGGTTGAGCATGTGCGTTTTTTTTTATAAACTGGTGACTTTTATCAGCATTTTCCTGTGTTGGTGTTGGGAGTTCCTAAACTAGCTTACGTTCGTGTGAGTTTAACCTTGATATCAGTTTGAAATTACTTGGCAGCATAACTTTAAACATTATATTATATCTACTGTTAAGGATGTGAATTGCTGCTAACTGTCAAAGCAGCTTGCGTCTCTGACTTTGTTTTCTCATTTGCGTGCTCTAAGGCACGTTGCTGAAATCAGATCAAATCAAATCTATTTTTTTTGTATAGCCCAAAGTCACAAAGTACATTTGCCTCAGAGAGCTTTACAATCTGTACAGGAAGTGACACCCTCTGTCCTTAGACCCTTGGTTTGAGTGAGGAAAAACTTGCCCACAAAAAACCTTTACCAGGGGAAAAAAGGTGGAAGAAACCTCAGGAAGAGCCACAGAGGAGGGATCCCTCTCCCAGGACGGACAGACGTGCAATGGATGGAAATCACACACGTTGTCTGTTTGAATTGTTACAGTGGATGCAGGTGACGTGAGTCCCAGGCCAAGCTTTTATGTTGTGATTTGACTAGTTCATAAGCTCACGTGATTAAGCATAAGTAGAACTGATCCCTGCTTGTCATTTCTGCAAAGAGTTTTTCGTCAGTCGATGTGAGGGTCTAAAGGCTCATTCACACCGGAGGCGTAAGCGCTACGTAACGGCTGCTCCGCGATCACCGGAGCTGATCACTGCCAGTCTAGTCAATAAGAGCACTCACACAGGGCACACCGCGGAGCGTCTCAGTAGTGTCCTAGAAAGCGACTCTCTATATAGCATTCCATAGCATTTCTTTTTTTGACGCTGCTCAACCTTGTAAATTTCAAAAGACCAGATCGCACCAGACAGTAAATATCAACATAATAAACTTCCAAAAATAAAATAATAAAAATAAAACACAATACACACTTCATGTTGCTTATCACAACTTCACATTCGACGACGTAGAAGCAAAGTCCGTTGTTTGTTGTTGTTTCCTTTATACACAGTTTATCGCGGGGTCTCGCATACGTCCAGGATTCTCGCGTGAATACGGCCGGTTCGCTACGCTGCGGTTATGCTGCCAACACGCGCCCAGTGTGAGGTGACACTGGGCAAAGGACGGAGCTAAAACACGGCGCAGGTTCTCAGGTTCATACGGAATTGTTTAGAAGAAAGCATAACTTATAGATGAATCCCAAGCCCCATCAAAGCTGTCAGGATATTTTTATTTTTAATTTTATTGAGCTATACTGTTGGCGTTCACACGCTATAGCCGTTTACTCGGTTGTCACTATTGTACTAAAGCCTATGGGGGGCATTTTATGCCAGCACACTATACTAAAACGCCTTAACTGTGTCGCCAACGCCTGCATAAAGACTAAAAAATACGCGTTCGATATGCATGCATACAGGCACGCGTATTGCGAGTACACAAATAATAAAGGGTGATGGGTGATAAGTGTAATGCCATGTCAACTCAGGACGCCTGTGCGCACGCTCGTCTAAATGTACAAATAATTTTTTACTTGATGATAACGAATTGCCTGCGCACACACTCATCTTATTTTGAATTATTTAATAAATAAATAAAATAAAGATGTGTGACATTGAACCATCGTTCTCTTCATTGGTGCAACATAGCTAACTGCGACATACGATAAAATGAATGATCACATTTTTGTTTCACGTTTAGTATTTCAGGGGTAATTTGGTTCGACATCAGCTTAACATTTTCCAGAACTAGGTGCAGTACGGCATTGGCATTATTTCATTTATTTAATAAATAATAAAAAAATAAAATCAGGAACTGAAACCAAAGAGCCGGTGCGCCAAAGCAGCAGCAGCAGGTCGTAGGGCCAGTGGTGCAGCAAGGAAAATGAAATTTTCTAGTCATGAGTTATACTGTAGGCGTTCACACACTATAGACGTTAACGCGTGTGTCACTATTGTGAAGCTAACGCTTCAGACACCATAACGTGTGCATGTGTGACTGAAACAGCCTAAACTGTCACATCGGTCTCTCTCTTGGTAATACATGCAGGGTTCCCACACCTTTTTCATGAACAAATTCAAGCACTTTTCAAGCACCAGTTTTTCCATTTTTCTAGCACCTTTAAATAGGTAGCCAACTAGTTGTGTTTGCCACTGTATGGCATAATAATATGGGTCTAATTAGCATTATTTCATATGGTGGTAGATTGACTGTTTTGATTTTTAACTAATTGTGAATTGGCTTGTATTCTCAGCTTGCGAGCGGTGTATTGTGTAACTACCATAGCGCAATAACAGTGACAAATGCCTGAAGGGGGCTAAAGTATGTCTATCAGTAGACGAGTAATTTCTTTTCAGTATGTGGAAACCTTTCACAGCAAGGACCATCACACAGACTCAATCCACACTTACTGCCCCTGTCCATTAATAAGATACATGCTAGTGCTGCTTGATGATCAACCAGTATGCTTTGCTTTGTACCAGCCCAAGGAAGACAAAATACAGACAAGAGACACATGATTTATTGGAATGTAATGTAAAAATCCGCCTACATATTTCAGCCAGCATGTTGGCAGTCTGTTTATTTTATATGTATGGCTGAGTGTGGGATCTCCATGCTGAAGATCACATTATCTGTCTATTTAAGTGTCAAGCTACGTGTTGAAATAAAGTGTGAACTGGTGAAGGACTGACATGTTTAAAGAATTCAAATTAACTTTACGAAAACACGAAAAAAAAGCATTTGCGTGCAACCACATATCCACTATTGAATTAATACAACTCCCCAAGCAGGGAATGTCAATTTCAGTTGTTTATTAACAAAACTGATTCATATTTACAGAAGGACAATAGAATTAATCAGTTAATCAAAAAATAAAGACTGTACAACTATGTATTTTTCAGAACTAGTTGTCTGACTGCCCCAGTGAAAGCAAAAAACTCATCATTTCACTTAACAGTACGATTAATTAATTACCACCAACAGGTGTCGATAGTAGTCTACTGTTATTTCTCGGCAGAACACCAAGCGAGTATGATAACTGAGTTCTGCATGTAAAGGCATCGGATCAAGCGCGTAGCCGCTTAGGAAACATTTTGGTTTTCTCTTGGTTTATTGAGATAGACATCACACAAATTTCAAGCATTTTCAAGCACTTCACAAAAAATTCAAGCACCCGTGGAAACCCTGTACATGGACTGCTTGAATTGTGAAGTGAAGCAGCTGTTAAACTCAAAATTCCTCATCATAAAGTAAATAATTATTTGTACATTGAGAATAGCATGCGCACAGGCAGTTCATCATCATCAAGTAAAACATGATTTGTAGATTTTAGACTAGAGTGCGCACAGGCATCCTGAGTTGACATGGCATGACACTTATCACGCATCACCCTTCATTATTTTGTGTACTCGCAATACACGTGCCTATACGCACACGTATCAAACGCGTATTTTTCAGTCTTTGTGCAGGCGTAGGAGACGCGGTTAAGGCGTTTTAGTATAATGTGCTGGCATAAAATGCCCCCCATAGGCTTTAGTACAGTAGTGACAGACGCGTTAACGCCTATAGCGTGTGAACGCCAACAGTATAACAATAAAATTTTTAAAAATTTAATAAAAATATCCTGACAGCTCTGATGGGGCTTGGGATTCATCTATAAATTACGCTTTCTTCTAAACAATCCCTTATGAGACTATGTGTAACAGCTGATCTGTGTAGATTGGCTGCAGAACATAGAAAATGAATAACTGTCATGTCCTGATGATCCAGTGTACCTCGTGTGTAAATGCGCACAGCCTCTTCCTCAGTTTTCCGCCTGAGCAATGTTACAGTCCATGATATACCTCGACATCAATACAACAACAATTAAAACCAGTTGCTCTCATCAGAATGAGAGAACGGGACCGCTTGCGCACATAAATTGAGATGTGGCATGGCACCAATGACCCCTCGCTATCTGATTTCCACAAACACTACACAGTGTGTGCCTGTACGCTCTTGTAGAATTGTACTTAACAGTCACGCGTGGTCTTCATGTCACGTATTTGAGGCATAGTTCACCCGTCACGGACCCCACATAGGCTTATGCGCAACAATGCGCGTGCAGCGTCTGCGTGTTGCCTATGTGTGTCTGTGTGTCTCTCCATTAAAAGTGAATGGAATTTACACGTGCACGTTAGACGTTGCATGTACACGCGTTTTTAGTAGAGTGTGCTGGCATAAAATGCCCCCATACATTCGTGCTACGTGCGAACGCAGTGGACGCCTGTGCGCACGCTCGTCTCAATGTACAAAAAATTATTTAATTTATGATGATGAATTTTGAGTTTAACCGCTGCTTCGCTTCTCAATTATAACTCATAACTAGAAAATTTCATTTAAGCTTCTAGGTCATTTGACCTATTGACTCAAAATCAGTGTAGAACAGTAGATTTACACTTGCTGTATGAGACACACCTCTTTTTATAGCATTTGACTTTGACTGCCAGTTTTCTCAAAGTTTTTGCCATAAAGTCCGCAATGGGGGCGCACTTGAAAATATTGAAGCGGCTGACGTGACCACGCGAAAACAAGAGACAGCTGGCTTGACTGCATTGAAATCTCGACATTGGAGAATCCACATTTTGAGCCGTGCTATTTCACTCTCACAAGTCTGAAGTGAAACCGTACTTGATGTTTTCACGTTATAACGTGAAAATATCACCATATCATGAAATAACGTGATAAATGCCTATCACGAAATAACGTGATAATTTCATATCACAAAATAGTGATAATTTCATATCCCGAAATAACGTGATATTTATCACGTTATAACATGAAACTTTTTCACGTAATTACGTGATAATGAGCCAAATAATTTTTTGGAGGATGGCAGTAATGCGTACTTCACTCACTGGGGAATCATTATTCTACTTATAACTCGTATCATGACTGCTTATTTCACTATAGTGTCTGTCGTTGTGAAGAATAAAAAAACAACTACGTGACGACCAGGGGAATCCTGAGTGACGCCTACCCCCACTCACATACCTTTTTAAAACATTTTATTAATAAAAAACAACACTTTTGGTGATTCAAGAAGTACTTGCCCCTCGCCTCTTTGGTCTTTTATTTCACAGACAACACATAACCGACTATTGACCTAGACCAGGGGTCGGCAACCTTTAACACCAAAAGAGCCATTTGAACCCGGTTTCCACAAAAAAAACCCCACTAAGAGCCGCAAATACTTTTTGACATCTAAAATGGAGAAAAAAAACGCATTTATTAGAAAGTAAAAAAAAAAAAACACACTTATTAGTGCTTTGACCACCCTTTTGAAGATGGGCTATAAAGTGCTACTTATGAAATCCACAAAGTGCTACAGAGAAAATTAAATTCAATTTCTAATTAACACATTTTGAACATTCTGAGTTCTTGAAAAATAATAACAATGTCTAAATGTCTCTTCAAATAAATTAAAAGGCTGAACTTAAATAATCCATGTAGCAAACAAAAGCAAAAACGTGCTACAATGTCCTCACAAGCTTTTCTCTTCTTGGATTTCGAGCATATTTTAAATTCAAGCACCATCTGTTTATCTTTTAATAACTGCATAACAACATTTGTACAGAAATTCACATTCTTTTGCTTTTTTTGCACTTTTTGCAGTTTGCACTTTTTGCTGGTTCCTTAAAAAAAGTTGTATTAAACATTGCTCATTCGAACAGAGTCCATAGTGGATTGTAGATTCTTACACCAATGTTACAGCAAACTTGTTTTTTTTTCTGTTCAGCAGAAAGAAAAAAAATCTAATTGTTCAAGAAATCAATGAACTTGATCAAATCACTTAAATGATTAAATAAAAGTTGGCAATCAAGATGATGATCACTCCAAGCTTTTACACTCTCTCAGAGCCAGAAAGTCTGAGCCACTGTCTGGAGAGAACTGCCACATTCAGGGTATGTAGCGGCACCTTGACCTGAATTAAAAAAATAAATTGGGAAAAAAAGCACTGTGTCACTAAACAATGAAAAATAAATATTTGCAAAATATCCGCATAAATATTTATTTTACCTGGTTAATGGGACTTCTGCTGCTGAACCTCTGCACTCAGCGTCTGCAAATCGGGGCTGTACGAAGTCACTTTCATCTTTACGCAGGACTGTAAGCTGTCATCTGCGAGGCGTGAACGGTGTTTGTTTTTAATGTAGTTCATGGTGGAAAATAGCTGCTCACATGCATATGTAGATCCGAAGATCGACAGTACTCCAAAGGCATATTTCTTCATGTTCATGTAGGTGTCGGGGATGGCATTCCAGGTTTCAAGCACGAGTTTGTCCAATCTTGGAAGGTTCTCAATATCACTCCATTTGTGATTCTGAGCAAGAGTGGCCTTCTGACGGGCAACATCTTCAAGATCATCTGTCAAGCGTTTGAATTTGGATACCCACATGTCTTTGTCAGCTATGTCAGCCAACTCCAGCTCCAGATCAGGTTGACTTACACCTGCAAATGCAGTCACATTTAGCAGGGATGGATCGATGTTTAGGGGAGTGACGGGGAAGGACAATGTTGTTTTTTCCTCTCTGAACTCACGGAATCGTTTTTCAAATGACGCTTGCATTGTGGTGATTGCAGACTGCAAATACTCTGAATTGATCAGCTTGTGATCTTGTTTGAACTCCCTAAAGAGGGGAAGTGAGACAGTGTGCCTCTCTGCAAATCTCCAGCATGTTTAGCGCTGTGGCTCCTCTCCCCTGAAGAGTCGTGTTTAGCGTGTGCAGCTTTTCCAGCCACTCTGGCTGTTCCACCTCAGGAAAGGAGAGTCCTTTGCTTCTCATGAAAGTTTTCATGTTGGGATGGCGTTTGGGCAGGAATACTGGCTTTCGCGAGTATGACGTTTATTTTGAGCGACAAAAAACAATAAAATATACTTATTTTATTAATATTTTAATATTTCAAGATCGCATCAAGATCTTCCAATTTAGAACTAAAACAATAACTCACACAAATAAAATACAAATAAATACTTTTTTAAAGTAATTTATTTTCCCAAGCCACTCGGAGCCGCAGTGTAAGGATGAAAAAGCCGCATGCGGCTCCGGAGCCGCAGGTTGCCGACCCCTGACCTATAACAGTGTCACAACAGGTGGTGAGATAGTAACGAAATTATGACTCAATATTTAATGAGAGTGACTAATGTATGTGCACAAGTTTATTAAAAAAAATAAAATATACAGTGGGGAGAACACGTATTTGATACAGTGCCGATTTTACAGGTTTTCCCACTTGCAAAGCATGTAGAAGTCTGTAATTTGTGAGTGACGGAATCTAAAACAAATATCCAGAAAATCCCAGTGTATGATTGGCCCCATCCATCCTCCCCTCAATACGGTGCAGTCGCCCTGTCCCTTTTGCAGAAAAGCATCCCCAAAGCATGATGTTTCCACCTCCATGCTTCATGGTTGGGATGGTGTTCTTGGGGTTGTACTCATCCTTCTTCTTCCTCCAAACACGGCGAGTGGAGTTTAGACCAAAAAGCTCTATTTTTGTCTCATCAGACCACATGACCTTCTCCCATTCCTCCTCTGGGTCATCCAGATGGTCATTGGCAAACTTCAGACGGACCTTGACATGCACTGGCTTGAGCAGGGGGACCTTGCGTGCGCTGCAGGATTTTAATCCATGACGGTGTAGTGTGTTACTAATGGTTTTTTTTGAGACTGTGGTTCCAGCTCTCTTCAGGTCATTGACCAGGTCCTGCCGTGTAGTTCTGGGCTGATCCCTCACCTTCCTCATGATTATTGATGCCGCACGAGGTGAGATCTTGCATGGAGCCCCAGACCGAGGGAGATTGACCGTCATCTTGAACTTCTTCCATTTTCTAATAATTGCGCCAACAGTTGTTGCCTTCTCACCAAGCTGCTTGCCTATTGTCCTGTAGCCCATCCCAGCCTTGTGCAGTTCTACAATTTTATCCCTGATGTCCTTACACAGCTCTCTAGTCTTGGCCATTTTGAGAGAGAGGTGAGAGGTTGGAGTTTGTTTGGACAGGTGCCTTTTATACAGGTAACGAGTCCAAACAGGTGCAGTTAATTCAGGTAATAAGTGGAGAACAGGAGGGCTTCTTAAAGAAGAACTAACAGGTCTGTGAGGGCCGGAATTCTTACTGGTTGGTAAGTGATCAAATACTTATGTCATGCAATAAAATGCAAATTAATTACTTAGAAATCATACACTGGGATTTTCTGGATATTTGTTTTAGATTCCGTCACTCACAGTCAAAGCTTTGCAAGTGGGAAAACCTGCAAAATCGGCAGTGTATCAAATACGTGTTCTCCCCACTGTATATACAATAATTATAATAACTAGAAGTTTCGCAGAAATTTTACAAGTGTTAGCAATTAACATGTATTTAATTCTTAGTGGCTAGTGCAAGCTAACGCGCTATCCATTAGCATGTTTGCTAAATATAAATGTGATTAATCAGATTGTTCTTTTCAGTTGTGGATTCCGTGATTAACTGAGTGTAACCTCTGGACCGAAACAAATCATTAATGGTTTTCTTTCCCTTAGACAGGAGATCCTCATTAAATGTGTTCACAAACAATGATGGGATGGTGATCTAACATGTCCAATGCGTCCATGTTAGGTACAAATTTTCTAGTGGGAAGTTTGGTGGTTTGTACACAGTGGCTATTAGTACTTTGACTGGAGCGTTGATTTTGACAACAAGAAACTCTAAATCAGTCACACTTTGCTCACAGCATATATCTTTTTCTCTTGAAAGTCTGTAATCGTGAAACCTTGAAGTGAAGTTGTACGGCTCAGAGCAACATATGCCATTCCTGGTTCAAACACACGTTTGAGGCACACAACCGCCGATGTCATGGTCATACCTTGCAGTTTGTGGGTTGTACATGCAAAGGCCAACTTGATGGGAAACTGACGTCGCACAACTCCTTTCTTGCAGCTAAAGTTCTCCTCAGATCTCTCAATGTAGACCAAGTTATCTGAGGGACCCAGGAGCTTTTTGCGGAATCTCTGTCCCTGCTGTAGGATTGTCCAGCTGCAGTCAAATCAGCTTCGCATATGGCAGTCCACCTTCACTCATCACAATGTGTGAGATTGTTCCAAATGTGCCGTTAACAATCCCATTCTCCACGTCGAGATTTCTGATTAACATAATGCGTACTCCTTGAGCAGCCATTATATTCTCAGGCAAGTCTTTTTTGCTTCCCTGGATTTTTTCGCAGCCTGATCTGGGGTCTTTTCTGTAATTGTGAGCGTCAATGTTTACAAAATCCTTGTGGAGGGTGGCTACAGTTTGGGCATTGTGAAGGTCGACTTTTTTGTTAGTAGCGTAGATGTGTAGCCTGTCAGCTGGACAATCCTGAGTGCCTGCTACTGCCTGCGTGAGCAACTGTCTGTCTTCGTCGCTCAGAGAATCTTGCTTTTGCTTCACTCTAAGGCGGTTCAGCAAAAGCTTAATTTCTGTCAGGTTGACCATTTCAAAGTAATCCCTCCACAGATTAAACTCGTTCTCCTCATATACGCAGAGTGGCTTGGCTTTACCGAGGGGTGGCAGTTGGTAAAAGTCGCCTACAGCAAGGACAGAGATCCCTCCAAATGGTTTCCTGTTTCCTTTTATCTGCTGAAACCTCCAGTAAATTTAGGCAAACAGCTCTTTTGAAACCATTGAGATTTCATCAATGATGAAAATCTCTGCGTACGACAGTGATGCTCTGACCTCATCCAGTGCATTTCCAAGTCCCTGATATGGTGGCTTCAAAGACCTTGGGAGCTTAAACATGAATGTTGTTTTGCCTGAGATGTTGAAGGCCGCTGTGCCGGTGAATGCACTCAGCAGCACTGATTATTTGATTATCAAAAAAACAAAGAATTAGTCCTGGCAAACAGGACACGAACACCATACACCAAAATAAAAGTGTGTGTAAAATGTGTATTTAAAATCAAATAACAAGAAATTAGTCCTGGAAAACAGGACACGAACACCATACACCAAAATAAAAGTGTGTGTAAAATGTGTATTTAAAATCAAATAACAAGAAATTAGTCCTGGCAAAATCAAAGAATAAGTCCTATTTGGCCTCCTTTATTCTTTTTCATCTCCTCCCTCCACTCCTCCACAGTTTTCCCGCCGACAGTGGCACAGTAGGAGACACCTGTGATGCGGGTGTGGCCAGTCTCCAGTCTTTTAAGCTTTTTCTCTTCTTCATCTCTCCCAGCTTGGAGAGAAAAACTTTACTCGCCTTCTTGGTAGAGTCCATCTTCAAGATAAACCCGAAGGTGGACTGCAGGGTCTCCGCGGATCCTTAAAAAGTCTTAAAAAGTCTTATTTTTAAAATGTGTCTTAAAAAGTCTTAAGAAGCATTATATTTCACCATTTTCTGAAGTATGGCATTAAATTTCACAAGGTAGGTATTATTTTTCATCCAGGTAGCCTATGGTTAATAAAAAAACATATCGCTGATTTTTTTCTGCGCTAACGTGATTTACTTAGCCAGCGATGTTTGTTATCAAGATGCTGAAAACTCATAGAGCCGTTGGAATCACACCGCAGGGGGCAGTGTGTCGCTTTAGCCATGAAATGGAACAGACGAACAAGTGGTTGGAATAAGCAGCATACGCTCAACCTCTCTGGCATACATGAACATGAACTGAGATGGGGAAATGCAAGTTCAGCGACAAGTGGCTCGAGGAGCCGAAATACAATAGTTGGCTAACAAAAACAGGGTCGGAATATAATGCGCGATGTAAATTATGTCGGATTCATCAAGTTGGGAACAATGGGCTGTAGTGCCCTTGACGCTCACATGAAAGGGGAAAAGCACACACGCTATGCTGCTAGTCAGGAATCAACAGTCCCCCTGCGAATGTTCGCCACTACAGGCACTAACGCAAGTGCAAGGCCAGCTGTGCCTTTCATATCTCCGGGCCCCAGCACAAATGCTTTCGCTGCATTCGCTCCAACCGCTACGTTAAAGGCAGAAATACTGTGGGTTCTGTAGGAGTGCAGGAGAAATCCGATGCACTGAGGCAGTTAGATAAGTAGTAAAACTGTATTTATTTCCTGACTGTTTATGTGTACATCAGTGCCCTACTATTAAAATATTGAGAAGGCAAAAACTAAACTAAAACTATAAACTGAAGATGCACTGATTTATAAAAAAATAAATATGCTTTGAGTTTGAACTTATCCTTGACTGCGCCTTTTTACTGTATGAATATTTGTTTCGCGGTAATGGTCTTATTTTTTATTCTCAAAGGTCTTAAAAGGGTCTTAAAAAGCATTATATTTGCTTGTCAGAAATGTGCAGAGACCCTGGGACTGGATCCTGGCCTTGCACTCATCCAGCCGCGTCAGGACGTCATACCCGAAGACTGTCAGCAGCCGGTTAGCACTGTTCCCCAGAGTGTGTGACCTCAGCTGTACAACCACCCTCAGGTAACAGGACAGCCTGCATAAACACGGCAGGACGTTAGAGTAAACACATCAAATCACCTTCATGTATTTATGAAAATTAGTTGGATTAAACCATCTTCTCTTACTTGTACGTGAGTACAGCAGGGAATTTGCAGCTGTAGGTGGGAGGCAGCTGCCTAATGATGCCCTGTGACCATCCACTGACCTTCTTCTTACATCGGCGGCACTCCAGGTACTCAGTGGCCATGAGATACCATCCGTCGATGTCCAGGACTCTGTGCACAAAGGCTGGGGGCACGTCAGCTGCAGATGCCAGATCCTGTGCGGCATCCACAGGAACTGATGAGACAGAACAAAAACCCAGCTTGACCTCACCGCGGTGTGACAATGAGCTGCAGAGACAGACAGACAGATAGATGAGGAGCAGGGGGCAAACTAAAGGAAACTACAGATTAGACCTGTTAATTTCAGTGAAGCAGGCGGCGGCGGCGACTCTACAGATACACTAGTTGGGACGGCATGTCGGTTAGTGATTGCAGACAGCATTGAACTGAACTTACCGTTCTGTCCTTCTGTTTACATAAACGTTTATAAAGCAGAATAAAAAAAGAGTCAACAAAGAGTTTGAAAATCTCTGTTCACTTTTACATGAATGTTACATTACTGTTTAACACTTACACTCCTCGATGTCAACTACCGCAAACCTGTAAGAAGAATTAACCACACACACACACACCGACATCGAGAGTGTCACATTGCTCATCCATCAGAACTCTAAAACACGCCTCACAATAAAACACATACTGCAGTGCAGTCTTGGGTTTCACTGCGGCCTTGGCAGAGGCTGTGCTGCTGCTGCTGCTGCTGGTGGCGGCAGCGGTGGCGGATGCAACAGCTGTGGTGGTGCTGGTGGCAGAAGCAGCAGCAGCAGCTATCTGCCTGTCTCTGGACTTGATGTAGCGAACGGCGTTCGTCCATCTGCGTGCCGGGAGCTGGCGCCTTCCTCTGGAAGTAGTTGACAAATCTATGTAGAACAACAACTTGTCGTATGACTCTTATCGTCAATACAGCGACTCAATCACCCTCCACGTTTTAGTACAACGTACCGGATCTTTTTGGAGTCCTCGGACTCGTACAGGCTCTGCAGGGTCTCAAATTTGAAGTCCCCAAAGCCAACAAGCGCCTGTCCCTCCTGACCAGGCTGGAGGGACCTCACCCGCGACTCCTCAAACGCACGGTGGAACCTGACTGCCTCCGCAAAGTCAGGGTACGCTGAGGAGTAACGGGTGAAGGCGTCCTGTAAGATCACACAAAGAGAGGTTAAATCTTTCAGCACTGAAATTGGATTTAAGCGGATGAATCAGACTCAAGTACTCCACCTTGTTGGCCATCAGTGGGGACTGAGACCCCGTATACTCTCGCTCCTCCTGGTGGGAGGCGACCAGATTCACGCTGTAGCCCACGTCGTTCTCCAGGAGCCAGTGGAAGGTCTTCCCCAGGTAGCGTCCGAACTGGACCTTCCACCGGCTCAGGACGAGGGTGGCGTTGCTTGTGTCGCCACCCTCGGAGGCGACGTGGGCCCATGCCTCCGCATCACACTGACTGTTGGTAGTTTATTTCTACTCACTTTTTGTTCCTTAATAGTATTTTTTTAAATCTATAAAGTAACAGAGGAGACAGTCATAATTTGAGAACAGTGAATCATCAAACTTCATCATCATGTTATTGCAGATTTCTAACATACATGACAACTGCATATCAATCATATATATATATATATATATATATATATATATATATATATATATATATAACGATAATCCATGTCCAAGAGTCCATTTCCCCGGATAAGATGGGTTTTATTCGTTATTTGCCACTATAAAGACGCTCTGACCTTCTCGAGCTTTTATTTTGGCACTTCCGGTTACCGTCATTTGAATTTGCATTTTAGCTAAATATTTAGTTTCACCCGAAACATTTAGCTTCAACATTTAGATTTAGAGTTATATTTAACATTTAGATATATATTTAACATTTAGCTTTAACATTTAGATTTATATTTAACATTTAGATATATATTTAACATTTAGCTTCAACATTTAGATTTAGATTTATATTTAACATTTACATCTAACATTTCTATTTAGGTTTATATTTAACATTTATATTTAGCATTTAGATCTTACATTTAACATTTGGATTTAAATATTTAAAATATCTCTAAGTTCACAAATATTGTTCTAAATGTGCAAAAAAAGTGACTCTCAAAAATTCAAACCAGTTTTTTAAACATCATTTTTAGCTAAATGTGACAAAATGTTGCTGTTATTTTCAGAGCGAGACGCTTTACAAACTTGGCATCTATGTAATTGAATTTTTCGTGTGTTTAGTTTAGTTGAATTAAAAGGATGTGCACCAGTCGAGCTCTAGCCTATTTGTCATAAATGCAGAGGGACCGTAATCATGTGTAGCGATTCAATCTCATCACTCTTAAGCATTAAAAACAGATCAACAAAAACACATGAGGAAATATTATATGAAATAATGGTGAGAACATCTAGATTAGCACAGCAGGGGAGGGAAATAACATTCATGTGGGTTCCAGCTCATTTAGGAATACAAGGAAATGAAAAAGCAGATCAAATGGCAAAGGAGGCAGTAAAGAAAGAAGAGGTGGAAATGAAAGTAAAATGATTAAAAGCAGAAGGAAAAAGTTTAATATGGAAAGAAATAATTAATCAATGGAAACAGTATTGGAAAGTCCAGGAAAAGGGGAGACATTTATATAAACTACAAGATGAAGTAAGAGAGGTGGGGTGTTGTGGAGGTAGCAGAGCAGAGCAGGTGACCATGAGCAGACTAAGAATAGGGCACAGTAGATTTAAATAGCACACTCAACATAATAGGGAAACATCCAAATGGTCTATGTAGCTGTGGGGAGAGAGAGACAGTGGAGCATGTGATGGTTGAATGTCATGGATATGAAAGGGAGAGGGAAGAGATGATGGCAGGGTTGCGGAGGACAGGAGCAGTGGAGAAAAGTTTCAAAAGTATAATAAAATGTGGGAAATGTAGAGAAGGGAGGAAAATCAGAATGAGATATCTGGTTGTAACTGGGTTAATAAAAAGAATATAAAAAAGAAAATGTAATAGCAGAGAAGTAAAGTCTAGAAGATGGCGATGCCGACTGCCGTAAAAACCAAAGAAGAAGAAGACGTTTTCTACTTGAATATACCTATAAGCATAGACATATATACATAGACGCCGCATTGAGCGCTGAATGGTACGTAAACAGCGCCGCCATATTGGACCTGGCTGAGTCGAGCGGTCGGAGAATAGGAGCAAACGAAGAAGATGCCTATTTCATGTTCTGCGTGGAATTGTACCAAGCGGTTTACAGTACAAAACAGATCTCTTGGTATTACCTTTCACAGGTAAGAATGAAAGATTACTTTTGATTGTATTTGGCCATTATAACGTAATTTTACGAACAGAATTAGCTGACTTTGTGTCTGATACTATGAAGTCATGCGCATAATACTGTACCGCGGTGAAACCAAACAAGCAAGAACTCTTTCCTATTTAACTAAATTGGGCCGAAGTAACTACTCTGATCGATTGATCTGATTCTATGTAGGTTGTAGATAAAGAGCTGAGAAAGAAATGGGAAACAGCTGTCAGAAGGGAAGGCTTTTCTGCCAGTCCATCATCCATGCTCTGCAGTGAGCATTTCAGACCGGAGGATTTTGACAGGACAGGTCAGACAGTCAGGATCAGAGCTGGAGCTGTTCCTCCAGTCTTCTGTTTCCCAGCTCATCTATCCACAGGGTAGGTGATCACTATGCTGTACTAGGCTGCACTTTATTTTATTTTAGATTAGATTCAACTTTATTCTCATTGCACAAAGTACATAGACAACAAAATACAGTTTAGCATCTAACCAGAAGTGCAGAGTGTGTACAAATGAACAGGATATATATATATAGTGCAGATATAAATATAACTATGGGATACATACAGTTGAAACCAAAAGTTTACATACACTGTATGAAAAGACATTTTTTTTCCTCACTGTCTGACAGGAAATCAGACAATACATTTTCCTGTTTTAGCTCCGTTACGATTACCAAAATTATTTCTATTCGCTAAATGCCAGAATAATGAGAGAAGTAATAAAAAATTGTCTAAAAAAAATCCTTCTCTCATATTTGTGTGTATGTGTGTGTATACATATATAATATGTGTGTGTATATAATGTGTGTGTGTGTGTATGTATGTGTGTGTGTGTGTTCATCAATATATATGTTCATCAATGTGAAATAAAACGATTAATCAAAATCAGTTAAATCTAAACGTTAGTGCTCTTTATTCAGAAACCCTCATGTCACATCTACATTTCAGGATCTGGTTATTATAGACACAGATTAAATGTTAAATATAAATATTTCAATATTTTTCATCACAGTAACAGTGTTACACACATTAGTAGCTGTAAATATTCAGCATTAGAAAAATACATACGTTGGTTTGGTGCTTACATAAGGAGTAAATTTATAATCATCACTTTAAAAGTTACATACGTTGTTTTTTTGGTGCCTGTTTATTTCCCAGATATATTAGTGTGTGTGTGAATGGGTGTATAAGAGACATTAACTTAAAGAACTTTGTAGAAAGGCGATTTATAAAGTTCAGTCCATTTCCGTGTATTAGTTTACCGGCAGACCTGCCAGGTCCAATATGGCGGCGCCGTTTACGTATCGCGACCAACGACCAACCCACTCAATGCGGCGTCTATGTATATATGTCTATGCCTATAAGTGCAAAACGTTGCATTAGTACCTTTTGAATTTTTTTATTGTGAGTGTAAAATGACAGTTATACACTCTGGCAACAATTGTAACGAGTTAAAGACACCGAAGGAGCAAACGAAGACGTCAAAGAGAAAACGTTTCGCTTCGTTTTACGTGTTAAACTGAGCGGGCGGGCGTTTATATCTTCGCTTAAAAGCCTAACTCCTCCCGCCTGGGCCGTCCAGATAATACGAAACGCGCCAACCCTAGACACCCAGGAAGTGACCGCAGCCGATCCAAGGCAAAACAGAAACAAACCGAGTTTGTCGAGAGAGACGAAGAACTGGACGAAGACAAACGACCCGGAGAGAGGACACATTCAGGGTTTATAGGCAGTCAGGCTTCACAGCCATGGTTTTAACCATGTCTACATTCACAACCGGGAGACGGACACTAAGCTCCTCGGTGCTTTGTTGTGCCTTCGTGCTGTGTGTTAGCTTTGTTAGCCAGGGACGATGCCAAACAACTCCACCACCGCCAACACGTAAGTTCACTTTAGTCTGGAAAGCAGCGACGTTACATGCGTTACTTCACTTGGTAAGCATAGTGTTTTGACTACAAATGACTATACTAGTTTAACCGTAACGAAACGTCAGGTTTGTACTGTAGTTGAATAGTGTATTTTCTAAATACGTCACAGTTGAACTTGAGTGTGGACTTTGGTCCTATCCCGCTTTATGTTATTTACGTTTGTCTTGATCTGTTTTCACAGCCTGTGCGCAGTTCAAGAACTGTGATACATGTGTGCCACATGCCAGGGTGAGTTTTCCTTGTGTGGAGATATTAGTTAACCTTTGCTCTCAAACTTCAGTCTGTCATAAATCATAATTGTATGCTCCCCTTTGGCGGCCTACTGACCAGCAACACGACTGTAGATATATACCAGCAATAAAGCTGTGAACACACACAAAGGGCCATTACATGGACGATATATCATCTTCTACTGATAGCAAGCCACTACCAAACCCTCCAGAGAGAGACATGGCCCTCAAAGCTGTGTCACCTTCTTTAGTTGAGTTTTTTTCTGTAACTGAAAAACTGTTTGGTTTGAGTTTTTCTAATGTAGTTAACCATACGATTATTCCAGAGATGAGCAGAAACGCCCCGAATGTGTAACCAAGTGTGCATTTGCACTCCTAAAAAGAAAGCATTGATTTCAATAGTCCTGCAACTAAAGATTGCTTTTGTTGTGGATTAAACCTCTGATTATTTTCATGATTCATAGTTTGGTATATGTGATATTAGAAAGGTCAAAAACTCTGTTGTCTTCTGATGTCTTCAAAATGCTTGTTTTTTTTTGTTTGTTTTATAACTAACAGTCTAAAATTCAGAGCGGGAAACAGAAGAATTAATCAGAATCAGAAATACTTTAATAATCCCGGGGAATTTTTTTTTTGTTACAATACTCCAGTGTACAAACAAACAAAAACAACAGCATATGTAACCATCTATTAAGAACAATATATATATATATAAAATTTACAGTTAAATAATGTGCAACAACTTCAAAAAGTGATTGACCAATAAAGTTAATTTAGTATTTATTTAACTGTCTGATTGTTCTCACAGCTCTAGATCTGCATGTCAAATAATCCAATTCTGATCCCTGTTTTCTCTCCACAGTGCCTGTGGTGCTTCACCACCAACAACTGCACAGAGTACCCAGTGAGCTGGCTGCTGCCTCCAGCGTCAGTATGCCAGTTGTCCCAGGCCCGTTGGGGAGTGTGTTGGCGTGAGTTGATCAGTCTCATTATGATTTGACTGCCTCTTCTTTGTCTTAATTTGCCTGTCTGTTTGATTTCAATTACCCCCCTGGTGATTTAGCACATTTTTTTTGCTGGGAACTCAAACAGGAGAAACCATGTTGAAGAAGGAAACTGTTAAACAAAGCAGTCATGTCATAATCATGCTATTAAGTTGCAGGGAACTATAGACAGTGCTTGTGTGCTGTGCGAGGGGGAAGGGCTGATATAAGGAAGTCTATGTTTAGTTCAGCAGACTGAAAATGTAACACTTCATTGCCATTTTAAGATGCAAAACAAAGACCAGATACATCCAGTACACAAAGAGACTAAAATATCTATGCCAGAAATACGCCAAAGAATACAACGACAAAAAACAAGTGATGAGAGTAAGTGTGTGTCCACATGTCTATGCACAGGTGCAAAATGATCTATCTCCATTGAGGTGGCAAAGAACTGCAGGATGTATGCAGTGTTGGGATTTTCTTCTGCTGACAAACACTGGAGTGCTTTTAGCTGAGAGGAGCGGTTTGAAAAGTCACCAGTCAGCCAAAAATCCTGTTGCTCTCACTTGATGTTGCTTCAGTGTCACAGAGGGGATGCTGCAGGGAACTTCTAGCCCTACGTCTCACTCCTGCAGCTCTCTGCCTGCTTCCTCATTCTTAGCAGAAAGTAAAGTAAAGTGAAATGAGTGCTGGGCTTCGAGGGAGTTCCCCTACTTTCTGAATAGCCGTCCAGATGTGGAAAGCAAATCTGTTTTGTTTTAAAAAAAATTGTAGCTGCAATTGTTTTGTTTTTTTAAATCAAAATCTGTTTCTTGAAGAATTTTCAAAGTGTCCAAAGTGCACTGCTGCAATGAGGTAGACACGAATACATAGCAACAGCAGTTAGCGCCAATGTTTCCAGATAGACATGAATTCTTTAAATATAGAAGTAATAAAAGAGCAACTTTATACAGAAAAGAAGAGGAATAGATCAAATAAAGTCTTCATATATGAAATAATGCCTCCAGTCACTGCCAAAACACTAGAACAGTATGAGTATTTTGCCAGATCTAAAGCCTGCGCTAAGAATGAGCAAAGAATACATAGCGTAGTTATAAAGCATAGCCTAGCATAGCTTAGCATAGCTAAATGATCAGACTGAGTATCAGGGTCACCGTGAATGGATTAGTCCAATTATATAACATAAAATTAGTTTTGTATAAATGAATGGCCTGTATTTTAAACTGCCTGGCTAATGGAGCGATGTAACAGCAATGTTAGTGTATATGAAAGTCCTCTTTTTATTTTTGTAATATTACATAACACGTGTTTAACTTGCACTGTGAGTCGTCAGGATGAACGAATTGTCAGCTGATTGAGATCATCCCTGAGTCATATCAGGTGTTACATATTTTTTTTGTTATGTCATAGCAGCTGCTATAGCAGTATTAAAAGTCATTTATAGGAATGTGAAAAAGTTCCCTTATAACAAAGTGCTTAACAAGTCCTTGAAATTCAAATGAAGCACTTAAAGTTTTCTTTATCGCATCATCATCAGGATTATAAGTCACTCTGTTTTTTTTCTATCCTGACTTGTCACCCTCTCTCCCTCTCCCTTCTTTGTCACCTCAATGAGCTGTTACTGATAATTAAATATGTCAGGGAAGTGTAAATTTAAATCTGATACAGCATTCCTGAAAGTTGATATTTACAGTGATTGGCTTTTGACTGCTCTGTTTTATACTGTCCGCTGACTCCTCACTCCTCCTAACTGACCAGTAGGAGCCAAAAGTATTTAAACGCTAAAAACAAAGCTTACCTCTGTTTGGACTTCAAGGTTCAAAAACTGACATCCATAGAAATGTTTGGTCTCAACTTGAACTGGAACATACTAGAGATGTATTCCATACATGATATGTTGTGATCAGTGATCACAACATAAGATAACTTGTTCCATTTTCAGCTAAACGGACTGACAGATCGCGCACTGGAGATAATAGTTTAGTCGCATTGTTAACCTCACTGTATCAGCAGAACAGTGAGGCATTTTCAATGTTGCAAATGTTCTTCAAGTTGGGTATGGAAAGTTGTGGAATAGTCATTAAGACCACAGTGGGAAACCTAATTGTAGGTTGACAATCGCACCACAAATTCCTCACCGGCTTCTCGGCTGGTACACTGAACAGAAAAAACATGAAGGAAAAGAATGGCTCTGTTAGAAGCTGTTAAGATGTTCACTTCTCTTTAAAATACCAACAAAGTAAACCTACCAAAGTAAACAATGCAGTTAATCCAAATATCTGCTCATGCGTGCACCTTTCACAATCAGATATCTCACTGTGGAAACCTGATCGCTGCTGCTCGTTCACTTTTCTCACTGACTTGGCAAAGTAATGTTGATGTTGATGATTATGTTATTATGTGTCACCAACCAAAGCTGATAAACACTGCTGCCGCTGGTGCTGGAGAGCTGTGTGGTCTTGGCACAAAGTCTCCTTCTGATTAAGTCTTGCTTCATGTAGTTTCAACACCATGGTGCAGTGACTTGTAGTACTGCTGAGACGTCAGCAGGTGGAGCCAGTGCCACACAGATTTAACAGGCAGTTTCAGATTTTATTTATTCTTATTTTATGTATTTGTATTTTATGATCTCAGAATGAATCCTAAACATAAAATCTCTTTCATATTTTTTTCATGTTTACATTGTGTGATTCAGTGAACTTTGAAGCCCTGATCATTGCCATGGCTGTCCTGGGTGGAACCATCCTAATTGCCATCGCCGTGTGCTGCTGCTGCTGCTGTTGCTGCAAAAAGCGCAGAGCAGGGTGAGTTTTGCATGACAAGGCGTCGACATTTTAGTGCAAACGTAACGTCTGTTTTTAAATGTCATTTGATCGTCATCAGAAAGCAGTAGGCTATGAAATCCTGGGTTCATCAGGAGAGCTAATAACACTTGTAAGTATGAAATACTGTGATACTTCCACACTACAGTCACAGTGTGATGCTATTAGTACTGAAAGTACAGAAGGTAAACGAAACAAAGTTCAGACCAGGACTACACACATGAAACAACGAGGAAGAAAATAAACATTATTAGAAGTGAAATTTGTATCTCTCTGTCCCAGCATGGTGTGCAGGTTGTTAACTGTAGTTCTCTGGGGTCAAACAGTCGCCCACAGATGCAAATAGGGCTTAAAGAAAGGGTGAAAAAGAAGACATTTTGTGTTAATTGAGTCTTCTTCTTCTTTTAGCCATGGTATCAAACATGGTTCTATACTTTGATTCTGAAGTCCTATTTTCTGGTATTGCGACAACTTTACATCACACCTGCCTTCAACTTCAGAAAATGACTGCACAGTTGAGTTAATAACTCTTGGACAGTTGGTGACTTGATGTAAATGTGACCTAAACTATTGATGCTCAGCTTGTAAACAAAAGAAGTGTTAGAGCCATGTCTGTGAATCAAAGTTCCACCTTGGTGAAATGGCTGCTCCGCTCAAATAAAAATAATCTTAATTACTGTGGTGAACAACTGTTCAGTGCAGTAAACCTCCCGAGTTCAGCACACATCATTCAGCTTCATTCACTGTTGTACCTCCTTTACAAGACATCTGTGTGTGTGTGTCTGTGTCTGTGTTTGTGTCTGTCTGTGTGTGGTGCTGTCATTGTGCTGCAGAGAAATTAAAATGTCATGTCAGTCAATCAACTGCAGACTGTCCTGTCACACACTGACAGCCCTGTGGGTGTAGGAGTCTCGTTCATGTCTATCAGCAAAAAATGGAATGAAGAGCTTGTCTAACCCTTAAACACACGCACACACACACACACACACACACACACACACACACACACCCCAAGTGTCCATTTAGATTTGCTTACAGGCGGTTTGATTTTCTCACCTCCTGATTGGTTAGCTTCCATTAAATGAGATCATTTTATTATCCGAGGTGACGCACAATATTTCTGAAGCATCCGTTTTCAATTTCTCAAGCTGCAGAGACACTTTGTGAATCGCATATAAATAAAGCTCCTCAAGCAATTGTGGGAATTAGTAGATGTATATAATTTGTCACATCCAGACAAGTGTGTTTCTGTTGTTCTAGTTCTGATGCTCTGTTCATGCCTCCTTATGTCTGAAGGCCTGACAGAGATGAGGAGAGATTTGCCCGCAAGAGAGAGGAGATCAAACAGCGAGCTGAGGAACGGTAAGACCTTCACTCCACAGTTTAGAAAAAATATGAAAAAAATAGACTGAAGGTGTCACAAACAAATTCTAACTGTAATTTATTTAAATGTTACGACAGCATGTTTGTCTACATCTAATAACTCTTTAAGTGAAAATAGTATGTTCTAAGTAGGACTGCAGGATAGTGTGATTATATTGCGGCAATGCGTTTTTATTTTATTTTCATCAAAAAAACAGTTCAAGTCATGACGATGAAACATTTGTACCATAAAGCTTTCTTACATCTGAAGAACTGGATTTTTAGAACATCATAAAAAAACTTCAGCTTCTCTTATTTGAATATTTCACTCGGCCATATTGCAATTCTGATAATATTTAACTTAATTGTCCAGCCCAATGGTTGGTTGCTATGACTACTGCTGTGTCGCCATCCTCTGGTTCAAGTAAAAACCACAAGATGTAAATGTTGTAGGGCTGGAATCATTTTCATTATATTAGCAGGACATCAACATGCAATAAATGTTAGAATAGCCTCATGGCTGGCCTGGTGTATCTGGAACCTTGCAGATTACAGCATGAACAAATCACCATTTTCTGCTCAAGTTCTCTTAGCCTCTTCTTTTGCAGTGTCTTTGGTCTATCTGTTTGTAAACAGGGTAAAAATCCTGATCTTTCAACCACAGAGTGTGAACTGTTACAGAAATCGTGGCACCACCTGCACCAAGCTCTTCCTCTGTGGCGCCCCCCGTGGTTTAGAGGTTAAAAACTCTGATCGTGAACTGTAATGTCCCTCGTTTGACTCCAGCTGGGGATCTTTGTTTCATCTCTGTTTCAACTCTTGACTGTTTGTTTAAGTCTCAAAATGCCCCCTAAAAGCTCTCGCTTGGCTGCTGGCCTTTGACTAAATTTCATAGGAATCTTTGTGGTCTTTTAGAAGTGGCTTTTCAGATATTCTGTTAACTATCTGACAGGCAGAAAAACAGAGCCAAATACATCAAATACAAAATCTCTTTGGTTGAGTTAGTAACAATGAATGCTAACATTTTCATATTAAAGTGCTGTTACATTCAAACTCAAAGATCTTATCCTGTTCTATCAACACACTAGAAGTTTTTGCCTCTTAGCAGGACCTACATGGGATTTCCGACAATGGAATAGTTCATAGTCCCCAACAAAAAGGCCCGTTGTATGTTTGGGATTCAAGCAACTGGTGTGTGTGTGCAGCCTCAACAAGTCCACGTCCCAGAGGAGGAGCTTAGTGTTCCCCTACTCGCATCCCAAAACACCAATTGGATTGTCAAAGCTGAGCAGCTGCTCTTTGGTAATGTGCCCATAAATAGAGTGGGCTACATCCTGTGGAGTACCATCCACTGTCAAAGAAACAGTGTGTTATTCACTGAATCATACAGCAGTGTGCTGGAGCAGTCAGTAGACATGGAAGCCTTCCTCTTCCTGCGCTCCATGAATGTTTCAGCCTCATCTCTCTATTTAGCGCCTGTGCTCTCTGGGTGATGTGTGAGTAAGCGGGGCAGTCGTGCAGAAAGAGTGTGTGTGTGTGTGTGTGTGTGTGTGTGTGTGTGTGTGTGTGTGTGTGTGTGTGTGTGTGTGTGTGTGTGTGTGTGTGTGTGTGTGTGTGTGTGTGTGTGTGTGATGTGTGTGTGTGTGTGTGTGTGTGTGTGTGAAAGCTGAATTATCCAGCCCTCTCCTCTATGAGCTTTTCTCTCACGTGCCAAACAATCCAGCCAGGGCTTTCTGCAGTGAGCATGATGAAATCTCTGAAGTCAGAGTTAGTGCAGTGACCTACATAGATGCAGTTCACGTTGCGAACAGGACATTCAGAATAGATCGGACCCATTGTGGGAAAGACCTGTGTCTCTAGACACTGCTGTCTGGTCCCCAGAGAGCCAGCTCAGAGCACTGAGCCTTCATCATAATCTGAGCTGGACTGGAGAACAGTGTGAGGAAGTCACGAGGGGTAGACTCAGCTTTTTGAATGCTGACTGATGTTATAAAACACTGAAGTAGGTATTCTTATTTGGTGTTTTAATCATGGTATGAAAGACACCACGAAAACACTTATTAAAGCCCAAATACTGCAAATATTTTCATTAGCTCTCTGACTTTGCCTTCTTAAGCTGGAGTTCCACTTCTCAGGGCTTTTAAGGGAATGGGTATTGTTTGGACAGGTTTGTGTGTTTCTTTTATACAGATTGAAGAGTCCACTGAGGAAGCAGCGTCACATTTGGAAAAAGACGGTTTTAAGAAAACATAGACGTAATCAGGAACAGAAATTAGTTTAACCCCTGTGACAGTCGACACTAACTACTCCAACTGTGAAGCAAATGTGAAAGACTTTGTTATTAATCAACATTAAAGGACAAGACACTGATGAGACAAAAGAAATCGATATTAAGGAAACTTTATTTCTCACTTGTGGCAGTACTATGCTGAAATGTACGGCCAAACTCTGAAAGATAAAACAGGCTGTGGGATCAACCTGTCGGCCTGACTCAGTCAAAATAGCCTCAGCTTCAGAGCGTGTATGTTTTATAGTTCTATTCAATCAAATATTGTTGCACCCCACAGTAAGCAACCACTGAGATACATGTTTAATGGTGACAACACTTCACAAACAACCACCAACTTACAGCATGTAACTCTGTCAGACCTCATATAGTAACCTACCTGTCTTATTCACTTCAGCTGACCTTGAGCTTTCCAGTCACAAGATGAATGTGTCTGGTAAACTAGAAGGTGCACGATATATCCCACTTTATTATCCAATACAACAAGTCCGCTATAAATTCTACTCGCAAAAGCTTCTTCTCTTTCACTTGTTGTTGATACTGTCAGCGAGGTATTCATTGAACTATTGTGTTGATGTTGAGGTTTTAGTATGTAGTACTGGACAGCTCTATATCGGGAGGTGTTTTTAAAATTCTGACCACTCCATTTACATACATGAGAAGGTGGCCGTGGCTCAGGAGAACTGTGGCAGGTCGTCCACTAATCAGATGATCGGCGGTTCCATCCCCAGCTCCCAAGTGTCCTTGATCCCCAAAGGCTGTGTCTTTGCTGTATGAAAGATTAGCTCCTGAAAACTGATGAGCAGTTGGCACCTTGCAGCCATATGTGAATGTGTGAATGGGATATGTAGTGTAAAAGCGCTTTGAGTAAGTTTCTACCATAATATTAGCATACACCTCTCGATATAATCCACACTGGCGGCACTCACTAACATAATAAACAAAGTAGAATTATGAGCTCTCTGACAGTGTCAACAAACACTGAAACATTATAAGCTTTGTAAAGTTAGATGTGTTGGTTACATTGGATTGTACAGCTGTACCTAATAATGTGGCCAGTCGATGTATATTTCTGCTGATAAATTTTCAGCCACTAATAGGAAATGTATATATTTAATTATAAGTAACACAACCTGTGATTTATTTTGAACTGCTGATACAAACCATTAAAAAGTAGTTTTGGTCTTATCGAGCTATGGAATATGAAATCACTACATCTTAGACTTTCTTACTCTCAGGTCTGTGTAAACCACAGGCCATAAACCTCTTTAAAATACAAAAAATGTAACATTATCGCTTGTCTTGTTGATATCAGCCATTAGAAGCAGGTCATTATCTGTTATCAGCTGAAAAAAATAACCCAGAACCTTGATCCCTGAACTTGACAGTTCAGACAGTTACATTAGGGAACACAGCTATGCACAGGCACGATCACGGGTCATACAAAGTCAGAAATGCTCTCCCAAACCTCAGGGATTTTGAGAAGCTCCTCTTTTGCAAGTATTACATTATTTTATATAGTCTCGTTTACATTCTCTGCTTGGAAGTGTGTGACCTGCTTGCAACCCATGACGTGGACATCTTGACAGAGTGTATGAGTCTGAATATATGCATAAAAACTGGAGCTTGGTCTTCTGGAACTGGAGTTGCTTTCAGATCTAGTTAGCATTTCCAGAGATGGGAGCTGCAAACGATTGCATCCTTTACTTACCTTTTTTTCCCTTGCCTTTTTTATTTCCTTACTCCACTTGTTGAATGCAGCCATATTTATGTTGAGGGAGTGTGAACATGTCCTTCAATTAGTTTCATACATGCTGGCAGCAGGCCGGAGGAGGAGGAGTGGGGGACAGATGGCGGGCAAAGCTCAGCCACCCTGATTGCTCACAGATCACTACCTGGCAATAAAACACTGACGGATTTACACCAGCTCTTTGTGCAGAGATGAAGTAAAGTGACGCCTCTGGAGGTCTCGAGCACAAAACCTCCTCCCAGGCTTTTGTTACTCGTCGGTGAGGCTGAGTGAGGGGCCAACGGCAGGCCTATTGCTCTGTTTGTGTTTCCCTGCCAGCTAAACTGTAGCATTGAAGTCTGCAGTGAGTGAAAATATGACCCACAGCAAACTAGACAAGATGTCTCTTCAAGCTCGGCTGGCTGTTCTAGATGCAGAAATATATGAAAGATTAGCATTTTAATCCCCTGTATTGTTGTGCTTCATATTGACTTTTTATTTGAAAATGATACACTTAATAAATTAGTGATACAGTATATCAATATAATATTGATTCTGTAATATGAGGCTATATATCACACGGGAGTTTATCTTTTCTGTGTCACTGTACATGATAGATAGAAGGTTGTTCTGTCTCACTAAAATCAATGCTTAATGTTTGATCATCATATCAACAGTTTGAATGATCATTTCTCTACATGTTCTTGTGTGTATCTTTTGAAAGCAACGTTTTGTAGAAATTGGTATTTTTATGATTTAGCACCTACGGCTTCAATAACACTGTTGTAAATATGGACAGGTTGCCGTCTGTCTTGTCTGGTGGCTTCTTGTTCGATCACTCTCTCCTTTCCTCTTCTTAACTTATTCTGTCAGCATCCTCTCTTCAGTGTTTTCACCTCTGCCATGCTCTCTCTGACACTGTTAAGCCTGACTATATTGCCCACTCACCAGGAGCTGACACTAACAGTGCTCTGAGCTCACAGTCAGGGCAGCCCAGCTAATAAACAGAGCTAACTTTAGCTAACAGCAGCTACAGTTTATTGTCCAACAAGAAACTCATAGAGAGTTGGGGCGGAGCAGTAAAACATTTTCTCCATAAATTATGATCCAGTTTCACCAAAACTAGAGATTTAAGAAGCTGAAACTGAGAATTTGTCCATTTATTTTCCTCGACTCCTATTAAAATAGTTACAGATTAATTTAGTAGTTTAAAATTAATCGATTAATCAACTACAGACGTGTAATCTTAGCTGTGACATTTCTTCTGTTTTTTTCTCGTACAGGAAAGTGGAGAGGAAGGCGAGGCACGATGAGATCCGCAGGAAGTACGGTATGTATGAGTCTTCATCGTATTACCATTTATCTAACATCTGTAACGACAGTCACACAGACTGTGTTCCCATCTGTCCCCGTCATGAGTCCACCTGCTGATCAGTATGTCTAACGCAGTGGTGGATGTAGACCACCACCACCCCTCCTCATGTCCACTTCGTCTCAGGTGAACGTTGAATCTGTTTCACATTTTTCAGGACATTGTCATTAAGTGTCATTTCCATACACTGTTCCAGCGATGCATTATTCAACACTCTTCTTCAAGGTAATTCAGGGCACATATAGGTTACACTAAGTCCTGTCTGCTTAAATCAATTTAAGCATAATTTATCATACGCTGGTGTCAGATGGAAGTCTCCCCGTGGCCGTGAGCAGAATTTTACAGGTCACTGAAGCAGCAGACAGAGGTTTGTCTTTGAACAAAGTACCGTCTTGGTATTGGAGCCGGTGCCGTGCTGCAAAAAATAGATGAATCCTTAAACCTCATGCATGAGAAACAGTGCAAGATTCACTAAACAAAAGAATCATTCAGTTAATTCTAAAGGATTTGGAACGTGGCCACATCGCTCCAACAAACTCTTGACAAGCCCAGAAACACGAGCAGTTTCAATGATTACGAACGAGCCAGCTGTTCGTCTAAACAACTACCTTGTTTGGAGAAAAAAAGTGAACGTGAGCTTTCTCTAAAAATCCCTCACAGGAAAACTGTACCCACGCGCTCCTGGCCTTCCATTTTTCTCTTTCCGAACAGGTCGGCTTATCTCTGCGCTTTGTTTAAAACATCCTCTCCCAACCTTGAGGTCAGGCCTTATGTGTGGCCAAAAGAAAAAACAAATCTATGAAGTTCTTCAGGTATTGAATTGCACATGCAGTGAAGGAAGCTAAGCTTAAGCTAAAAGTTTGATGAAGGCGTTTATGGTGCCGTGAAACAGCTGACCGAGCCGTCGTAAGATCAAACGAGAGGGAATTACCTAACAGTGACACTGTGAGCTGTAAGACCTGAGGGTCTCTGCAGAAGCTTCCACGTGTGGAGGTGATGAAGCGCTCTCATTTGTATGAAAGTTGCGGTCGCGGCTGTATATGACCGACGAGATGAGATGTGCGGCTAAACCGACTGACCTCCTGATGACACACAACCACCTCAGGTGAATAAACATCAGCGTCAGCATATGGAGCTTTAGAACTCATAGAGGTGATCACAGACTGGAATAAAACCTGTTTAATGTAATCTGGCTTCAGTAGCTGGGGTCACAAACAGCTTCAGGTGTATAAACCTGATGACTGATGATCCGTAGAGCTCCTTGACGTCATTGTGTTCTCACATTTCATTGTAAATCCGAATGAATGATTCTGATGCCACAGAATAAGAAAGCATTCAGTATTTTCACCCTAACATTATATGGCCGTGTTCCATCACATTTCACTATTGAATCAATACATTGACAGACTGATTATTCACTTGAAGCTCAGTGTGGAGCTGTATCAGACTGGAGGGAGTGACGTTTAAAAACATGTCTGCTGTCAGAGGTTTGATGAAGAGCGGATCATTTTCTGCTGTTGATGTGGAAGAAATTCACTTGTGTGTGAGGAATTGCCTACTATTGATTAACTCTTCATGGCGTGTGTGTTTGTTTGAGTCCCCTGGCAGCATCAGTGAAGTAAGATGTCAGGTTATGTGAGTTTCGTGTACAGACGACATGACAGAGTGATGGATGGTGGTCCGTTCCTGGGGCCTCGTGCTCTCATTAGTTTACTTCCACCGGGATGGCAGACTATGCTGCACTCCTTTCAGACTCATTCTGCAAAACACAATCCTGAGACCGCGTTACGTCCTCGATGGGAGGCCGCTAAACACTAAAGTCCAGTTATTTCCTCAAAGCTCTCAGCTGAGGATGAGGATCATTGAAGGAATTTTTTCAGGGAGGACAGAGGACATTCAGCAAAATGAGAAGTAGTTATGTGACTATCAGATGAAACTATCCCAGTGAGGGAATATGAATTATAATTACAGGTTTCACTCGAGGCACTTTAATTCCCAGCACAGAGTCATAGTCCTTCTGGCAGTTCAGGAGTGAATCGACTCCCTCAGACTAAAAGCAGCATTAAACCTGCTGAGATTTCATTTTTTCCAGTTCCACACAGACAATAGACAAAAAGGTGTTAAAGGGAAACTTCCACAATTTTGCACAACACCGTTGTTTCACAGGTGCTGGAGTTCTACTGTATAGAAGAAAAACTTCTTTCATATGAAGAGTCACAGTTCAGAGATGGATAGCAGTCCTCCTTATCTCACTCTGATGTTCCCACCACTGTTTGACATCAGTTAGTCTACAGCTCGCGGTCTTAGGATTTGGAGGATGTCTGCATCTAATGAACAGTTTATGGTTTATAAATCCTCACGTTCCCTCAGCTGCCTTAGCTGGTTGTTCAGCTCCAGCTGTTGTTTAGTCAGCAGCAAAAACCTCTTTAATCTTCGTGTCATCACAGACCCTCAGCGAGGACACACACACACACACGTAGGACCTGACATGTTGAACTTTAGAATTTGTTGTTCCCGTACTGTACCTCAAAGAAAAGGACTCTCATGTCCTAAATCACTCTGTTGTTTTTCTTCACCCCTCGGTGAAGCAAACAAAGAAGTACACATTTGTGTTTTATTATGCAAGCAGCATTAATAATAAATCTGCTTCTGCTGGAGGAGCTTCATCTGACAAAACGCCCCCTGGTGATGTCATCAGGGTTATCTCTGCTGGGCTTTTGCTTAGATTTTTACCCCATATGTGCATTAGACATGAAGTTTTGAAGGTTGTGGGTGAGTTTTAATGGAACACACAATGAGTTGCATTATGGGATTCAGTGTTTATGGAGCTTGAGCCATGTCATGATTTCATGTCCTCCGCTGCTTTTTATTTTCATTTAACGTGTTTTAATGTCTTTGAAGAGCAGAACTACATGACTCAAGCACCCTTTAATGTGTGTTTGGTCTGTGGGGACTGTGAAAAGACATTCTGGGCAGGATTAAAAGAAGAATAAAAAGTAGTAGAGGGGGCTGATTGAGTTGGATAAATTCAGGCACGCTCTGAACATCCAATTTCAACAATGTAAGAAACTCTAGGGTGTATTTTCTATTTCATTGTATGTCCATGGACTAATGTGGTCTACATTTGAGCATGCCTACCTCAGAGGTCAATGGAAAAAGTAGGAAGTCTAAGCAGAGGAACATAGTGCATCGTGTTCCCTGACCTGCCGTGAGCTTCTGTGTTTTCATTTGGTCTCCACTTTCTCTGCCTTCCTCTGTGCAGGTCTGATCGGTGACGCGGACCACCCGTACAGCAAGTTTGAGAACGAGTAAAGCAGCTGCACTGGAGGACTTCCACGGGCAGCGTGTTGAAGCTGCTCTTCACTTTTAGCTTGGAGTGATGCCGCTTCTCAGACAAACATCGACGCTGCACAATAATTCACAATAATTCAGACAAAAAAATCACCAAATCCAAATTTCTGCTCTGCCTTCTGATCCCGGACAGGGACGATTTCTTTTGTCTTCTGAGATTTCTTCATTTAAGTTGTTTTAAAATGTTGTAGTTTCATATCAGTCTTTGCACTTTGTACATATAAATTTATGAAATACACAATGATTGTACTGCAGATATGTTCCAATACATGAATAAAAAAATCTTCTCTTTTAATAGTGAGCTTTTGTTTATTTAGTTTTCTGGTGTCTCCAGACAGCAGAGTAATCCCTGAATGCGCACTGTAATTAATGCTGTCCTCCAGCAGTGGCATCATGAGTCAGCACAAGACGCTGAGTGCAGCTCATCAGTTTCTCCCCTCAGCCCCGTCTGAACCGAGCTGTGACACAGCTGTGGCAAGAAAAGTTTGCAACAGTTATTTTTTATTTTTTATTATTTTTTTTTTTTTACAGTTACACACAATAACTGCTAAATCAATATGGACATGAAGCCGATTACAGACAATAAAAAGCTATCATTTCTATAAAGCTGTTGACTGTCAGCTCTTTTAGATATTTAGTGAATATTTGGCCTGCTGTGTTAACTCATGAAGATGAAAAATGATTAGATAGAGATTGTATTTGGTGAGAGCAGTTTGCAGCCCTCTAAGTTAATGCTTATGGACTGTATTGTAGCCCTATTTAGGGTATGTTGTCATTCATATGATGTACAGTGGAGGTGTGTGTGTGTGTGTGTGTGTGTGTATATATATATATATATATATATATTAGTTCTTACATTATACATTATGTTACATTATGTTATGTTCCAACAAACAAACTACCCAGCAGTATGGAAGTAGTAAAATTAGGTACACCTCCACTAGCTACATTACATGTAAATAAAATCTGTCTGTATCAGTCAGATAATGAATGGCTTTTATAAAAAGACATTTTGCTGATCTGAATGATCTGAACTTCCTCCGCCAGTGATGGAACATATATTGATTCACCTATGCAACACCCACCCACGTGGTCAGCTACACTGAAAAGAGATCCATCAACGGAGCAGCTCACACTGTAAATACAGTGTGACAAGATCTGCATGGTCTACCTTACATGCTGCATTCACTGTGATGATGTGTGTCACTCCACATGTGGTCATGTTTTTTACTTCAATAAAAAATAAATTAAAAAAATCATAGAATCACAGTGTCAAAATATCTGTACTGAACCAGGTTTTACAGCTGTAGTTTAAGAGAAAACTGAAATAGTGTAATTATTAAATGTGCTATCACTTCATACACAGTTCATACCTGAGCTGTTAGAGAGGTTGCTGTGGAAGAACTTGACTGGCCCCAAACCTATTGTGCAACTTTGGGATGAACCAGAACGAAGATTGCAATCCATCCAGGGCCGGTTTTTGCTATGGCCGCCCTCTGTGAAGCCCCCTGAAAAAACAAAAAACAAAAAAAACTTCCAGTTTTCTATACCGCTCATTTCCACGTCAAGTTAGTGGAGTGGGCGCCCTCATTGTCACGTCAACTTACTGCTGAAAGTCATACACAGGTACATACAGGTTGTGTGTGTGTGTCAGAAGAGACAAGGTGGAGGGGGGCGAGTGATAGACTGATCCAAGGCGGCAGGCCACACAACACACACTGCTTCAGATAAACTGTATTTCATTCATAGAATTAACATAGACCCATATACCTATATGTAATTAATTGGGTTATGTGAAAAATGAAAAATCGACGTGTTGGCAGAGGTATAGTGGTTAATGATGTGGAGTTTTCATCATGGACCAAAGTAAAAAACCAAGGAAGCATCAGGTGCCCAATTTAGAAAACGAAGAAAAGAAGAAGAAGAGAAACGGGCCAAGATAAAGGTATGCAGATTTCTGTGACTGACGTCAGTGACAGCAGCTATAGGCTGTTTATTAGCCTCTTGGTAATATGTTGCTATCAGCCACAGAAGATGACTGGTCGTATTTAGTTTTGCTGAACTAGCAACTATTAGAATTGAGGCATCATGTCATGCAACTAATTTCACCCATAGGCAACCTAGTCTGGTTTGTGTTTGCAACACAAGTGCAGATTCACACAGACTGTGGAATGTTTTATTACTGTACACTTATGCTAATTCAAATAACTTCTAATATACAGTGACATGGCATTTTGTAAGCGACGTGATATAGCTTTAAATAATTTGTAGTATGTTATGCTTAATTTATAGGATGTTAACAAATGTTATTTAAATGTGCATCATGGTCATTTTAATTGGGTAACTGATGCATGTGTGATGTGAGTGTGATCACATCTTGTATCTTAATTTCTGGGGCACTTTTGAAATATTCTGGAGCGATTTACATCAGTGTTTATATACTGTATTTCATTTATTTATCTTGTGTTTTGTGTGTTCTTGTTACTTTTTATATATAATAAAGTAATACAAATCTAAAACATTGTTGTGTCGGTGCAGGGGTTGGGGGTAGTTGTTGGGGGGTGGGGGGGGGTTGTTCGCCCAGGGCGTAAATGTAGCCAGAACCGCCTCTGAACCCATCGTCTCGTCCAGCATCAGTGCCTGACCTCATAAATGTTCTACAGAATGAATGGGCACAAATTCCCACAGAAACATCTTGCGGAAAGCCTTCCGAGAAGAGTGGAAGCTGTTATAGTTGTTAAAGGGGGACCAACTCCATAATAAAGTAAAAAAGTATCCCTGTTGTCAGGTGTCCAAATACTTTTGTCCATATAGTGTATGTGAGTGGTCAAAGAGTTCTTTTGAACATGCAAGACTTTCAGTCTGGGTGTCTAACGCATGAGGATGCTCTGCTCATTGATTTCTCTGAACGGCCTCTAGGGGGAAGTTACAGCACCACCAGAGGAGCTTTCTCTGCTTACACTACCTGACAGGCTTCTGGGATGGGAAGTCTTTCAGTTACCTCACTGCCATCTGGTGCCACCGGTGTGCAAAGTTATCTTAAACGCCATAGCAACTCTAATGCACATCACCATAAGGCCCAGAGGTCTGTCTGTTTCTGCCTTTTCCATACATAAAATATTATGTCTCGCTGCATACATAGGAGGTGTGCTGCTCACTGTATGCACAGTGTGTGCATGCATCATTAGCAAACGCTCTGTAATGAAGCACCGATTCAAACTAATGAGCCTGTACATTTATCTCAATTACCGCCGTGCTCCTGTCAGAGTGATTAGGCAGCAGTATGAAAACATTTAAGCCCTCTGCAGCTCAGAGAGGAGACACATTGTGGTATATACATATACATATATACATGCATCCATATTCTGCTCCACCCATTGTTCTTTTGATGCCTCTGAATTACTCATGCAGCTGCCGTGGTGACTGCAGTACAGACATGATCAAACTGGAGATGTCAGGCAGCACATAAAGACTCATGACAAAGCTCATGAGCTCACTGTTGCAGGATTTGGATTATTGATGCAGGGATGATCGCTCTCATAGCTTTAATCCCACAAACTATAATACTACTGTAAGATGACAGAATGTGATTTTATTGTGGTAGGAATGTTCTGCTGGATATTTGAGTTTTTGCAAAAAAGGAGGGCCAGAGAGGAGAAAATGGTCTTGATATGATCATTCATTGTTTCAAGTGGTTTGCATGGCTATCAAACATAAATATTTTGTGTGTTTTATTGAGTATTTAAATTTAAATGAAACATGGGTCACATCAAGTTAATGTGCTGGTTTTTATGAGGTCTCAGGAGCAGTGCTGATAAAGCTGATGTTGGAAGAAACACCTCGACCTGCGCACAATGTCAGGGTCTCGCAGAGGGCAGCAGTCTGGAGTCAGGAGTGCTGACAACAATCTGGTTGTGAAAAAAAATAGAAAAAAGGAAAAAAAAGAAATATTCCTCCTCCTGCAACACATCACAGGGCGGGGGCTGCCTCTTTGACCGACAGCCAGCTGGACAAATCATAACGCTGCGCTCCCGTGGAGCCATCCAATCGTCGCGTCCAGGGCGGGGACTAAGGGGTCGAAACCAGAGAGAGAATCCCAAAAAATGACATCTAGATTGCGGTGGAGCAGAGAGCAACTGGGACACCGAGAGAAGAAAGAAATAAGTGAGAATCTAGAGCTGATTTTTTTTCCTTTAGGATTTTCATCCAATCAAAACGCACAAAAAAGGCGTGCCAGTTTGGATGCTTTCAGCGCTTTCACACTTTTATTGCGTCTTTTGGAAATGTAGTTGCATTCTTGAGAGAGAGAGAAAAAAAATCTCAAGAAGGCATCTGTTGTTTGCAAGTAAGTAGTTGATGAGGAGAAGTGAGAGTCGTCCAGGCTCCCGTTTCCTGTCTGCCAGCGCGCTGCAGCTGGGCTGAAGAAGCCCCGCAGGGCTGACTGAACACCGGTCCTCCTTCCCCCGCTTCAAACCACCGCACGGTCCGTTACCAAACTCCACGCCAAAAAAACAAAACAAAAAAAAAAAACATGTGCGACCTGATGCCAGCCTCCCAGCCCGCAGAGAAAATCGGCAAAATGAAAAAGTTGAGGAGAACTTTGTCGGAGAGTTTTCGGAGTATTGGTGAGTAACGGGACGTGTTTTTCATTTTCCACCTCTTTGTGCACATTTACAGCGGAGGCATGTTTCCAGCAGCAGCAGCAGCGGCAGCGGCACAGCCTGCTGCATCAGACCGGGCTGATGTGTGCTCACAGCCGCGGAGAAGGCACAGTAACCCGGCCTGTTCACACTCACTGCTGTGTTTTATTTTTCAAACTTAATACTGTTCTGAGGTCAGTGTCTGGAGAAACAACGACGGGTTTGATTTTCCTGGAAAGCAGCTGCTGAGTTTGAGGTCGATTGCGCAATTCTGAGTTTCCCCATAAATGTAATCTTCATCATCATCATCATCATCATCATCATCGTCATCGTAGCTTGACAGAGTTCACTTTCAGGCTCATGTACAGAGTGTGAGTCTACTGTAGGCAGATTAATGATGATGATGATGCCACTTTGATGAGATGTCAGAAAAAGAAAACTGTGGTACAGGAGAAAAAACTAGTAGTAAGTAGGCATGTATCATATCAGCCATGTTGGATAAAACATTTCTATAATCAATTAATCTGCCAATGTTTTGATTTTTTTGGTGTCTATAATATATATATATATATATATATATATATATATATATATATATATATATATATATATCAGAAAATGTCCAGTACAGTTTCCTGAAACAGTAAAAGGATGATGTCTGTATCATTAATCAGTTATTAGGATAAGATATTAATCGACTTGATTCTTAGATACTATAAACATGCTATAAACATGTGTCCTTGTAGGATCCATTAAATGTGTCTTTTTTTGTCAACTTGTGAACAAACTGTTTGTTAATGACCTCAAACGTGTCGTGACATCTGCTGCACTGATACTGACCCTGATATCTGATATGATACTGTCATATCTGTGATATCAGCCCATTGTGCTCCAGTCTCACGCACAGCCGTGCTTGATGTTGCAGTACACTTATTGTATGGACACTTTGCACAAAACTGAACGTGTCGCCATCGTACGTCAGCGTATGCGTGAGCCATATGAGCTGAACTGTTCTTCAAGGTGTAGCCTGTAGTTAAGAGAAATAACTCATCCTGAAGCCTGTATAGCAGCACTGTTTGAGGAATATTTAAAGACAACATGTTGCTTAATATTCAAGTCTTTTATATAAATATTGTCTCTTAAATGATGTTGTTGTGGTTAGATTTAGTTGTTGTACGTGCATGGGACATCTTGTTGCTTACAGTCAGACACATTCACCATATGAAGATTACAACAAATTAGGGCGGCAACTAGCTGCTGTTTATTGTTGTTGATTCATCTTAATTCTTTCCTGTTGGTTGATTAAAATATCAGAAAATAAACTCGATTTAGACAGATTGTTTAGTTTACAGTCATTCACATGTTCTTGTTTGACGTGCAGAATTTGTAAAAAAAGAAAAAAAGATTAGCGATAAGCGATAAATTGATGATCAGAATAGTTGGTGTCTAATTGTCTGCCAGTAAACTAATTGATAAATCAGTGAGTCCTTACTGTACTGTATACAGTTGGGCAGTGGCTGCATTTTAGTTCTGCAGTATTATGGAAATTTGGGCTGTGCATATGCATATGCATCATCATCATCATCCTCTCTTTTTATACATTAGTGAACGCTTTGATGCTAAAGTAACCTTGCACGTGCCTCTGAAATAAAGTCATCACTCCACAGATTGTCATGGTGCACCCATCATATCTAATTTTTTCTCTCTCTAATATTCACATACACACACCTTGGCACCGTCTCAGGGTTCAGCGTGTGCACACAATGAATAGATGGATGCAGAAAAGATGAGAAATGAACAGAAGTGAGTTTGGGTCGATGTTGTGGGAGAAGAAAGATTGGCATTGACTTTTCCACCTCGTCTCCTATTGGCCCATCTTTCCTCCCATCTAAATCAACACATCTGAGCATCGATCAGGCCCCTCGCCCTGCTCTATGGATGCTTTAACAAAGCACATTCAAGAGCCCGCTTTATTGTTTATGTCCTTGTAACAGTGTTGATCCAACTGGCCCCAGTGGGCAGGACTGTGTCACGTGTCAAACGGCGACTGTGAGCATCACGAAGCATCACTGAGGGTTTTTTAAATTTTAATAGCTTCAAAGCTGCTTAATGACCCAACACAGGGTTTTCTTAACCTTTTCTGACCTGTGAGCCCAGGTGTGGTCCTCATGAGCCAGGTCATTAGACAGCTGCCAGCTTGTCATGTGAACGTGAGGGAGGCCGATTAAGATCATCAGCATCTCAAGAAGCCTTTCATGCATCTTTACAACGTTAATGCCCACTCTGGAATTTTACAAATCGCCTTACATTTCTCAAAGCAGTCATGTTAATTCATGATTTTTGATTGACATATGTTCTGGACTGTTACAACATACATTCAAAGGAAAAGGGGTGATAAATATGTTGATTTTGTCTTATGTAGCCACATGCAGATTCTGTGTTTTAACCTCAGGAGTATATTAAATATCAGTCAGGAATGTGTGGGCCCTGACCCCAAGAGGGAAGGTGAACTTCAGCTTTTTAATTTATCTTTAAACCACGTATTAAAAATATTATCAATGATAAAAAACAAACATGATTTCTTAATGATCTTACCCTCAAAACATGTAGTTATTGGTTTTCCCGCATCTGCCCGATCCATTTGGGTGGTGAAGTCCATTAACGGAGCATTACTGCCATTGAGGTGCCCTTAAGCATGACAATTAACCTGCAGCTGCTCCCAATGAGCTGCACAGAGGCTCCAGCTTCATGGCGTGAACGTGTGATTAAGAGTACGACCGCATAAAGCCGGCGCAGTGGTCACTTTCCCCACTTTACAGAGCGCTCTGGTGCTGGCTCACAGGGTAGTTGAGGAGACTTGCTCCTGATTTCCAGGCGTTTGGTCACACCCTTGCAGTCAGACCCAACAGTGGTGGAATGACTTTGACTCTACTGACGTCAGGAGAGCAGAATTTCAGACTTCAGACTTTGAGATTTTATTTAGGTTTCATTTCTAAAAATAGAAAGAACCGAAACAAAAACTAAGCACCACTTAAGATGCTTTCAATTTTTGATGTGGCTAGCTCACTCTAGTCTAGCACATTCTAGTTTGGATGATAAAAAACTTGAAAATGATGACAATAAGAAGCCTGGTCAGGGTGTGTGTGTGTGTGTGTGTGTGTGTGTGTGTGTCACTGAAGACAACTCTGTCATCTCTAACTGTCTCTGGTCAATATTTTATCAGTATAGCTGTTAGAGATGATATAGTCATAGAGGTGTTTATTATCATGTTACAATTTGATTGGTTCTGTCAGAGGTGTGGACGGACAGAAAAAAGACATGAACATGTGTGGACATACATTGTTTTCATGTGAGTATGAGGCTCTTTGTGCTCAGTGAAGCTTACATGGATAAACACTACATATGCATCTGTCAGCTATAAATATACAATGAGAATCTCTATTGCAGTCTGTCTGTATCCTGCAAAACATTGAGCAAAGTAGTTGACTGCTGTATTCATCAGCACAACCCTGATGTTAATGAAAACACCTTCTATTTATGAGAGACAGCTTTGGCTTCTTAACGCCTTTCTCACCACTTTGATCAGAAGGCATATTCCTTCAAAGTGAGAGATGCAGTGTGGAAAGCTGCAGAAGCTGTAATGAGGTGTTTTAAGGCAGAAATGCCACTTTCACGTCTCTCTTTCTACAGTGAGTTTAGACAAAACCTTCTTCTTTTTCCTCTGTTTATGTTTCATGTCTCATTCTCACCATTTCCTTCAGAAAGTGATTCTGTTTCTTCCTGCATTCACTGAGGAAATAAATGTATAAAGATTATTTGTGGTGAGCATGAATGGTCTGACAGCATCTCACCAGCAAACAGAAGGTTTTCACAGATACACAAATGCTCCTCAGACTATCCTTCACATGCTTGTCAGGTCATTTTGTCAGCTTTCATTCATGTCACGTGCTATGAACAGTCACATGTGTAATATGTATAAAGCACAGGTTGGTATGGTAACAATGTAAAAGGTTCTCATCTCCATGCATTTTCGTTTGCATATGTACGATTGCTCATATTTGCATCAATATGATTATGCTGTTTTGCAAGGAGTTAGATGAGATGGATTACTCTCCCCACATCTGTAGTCTTGTCATCAAAGCGCTGCCATTAAATACAGCACGTAGCTCCTGTAAATCAATTTTAAACTGTATACATTGATGATGCGTGTGATAATTGGTGAGGTTTAGAGGTGTTCGTGGTGTTTATGCTAAGCTAGGCTAAGAGGCTTCTGGCTCTTGTTTCATACCGAACAGATGAGGCTGGTGTTGATTTTGGATTAAAAGCAAATAAGTGTATTCCCGAGATATTTAACTGTTCCATTAATTATAATTTAATTAATTAATAGTTCCTCACTGGGCTGTGAGCGTTTTAGTCAGTGGCCGTTGATTTAACTGTCGCTGGTTTACACACCTGTACCAAATTAACAAACTCTGTGAATTGGCAAGAGAACACTGACAGCTCACGGCTGCTTTATATTCTCTCTGCATGCGGGTGTCTGAAAACAATAACTCTGTCAAAGATGAACATTTTGACAAAAGTATTCTATAACACTGACATTTGACACTGGCTGCGTTTTTGCATGTCCTGCTGTAGATAAGCGCTAGGTGATTGTAGCTCGGTAGCTTTTGAAAGTAACATACATCTGGTGGATAGTTGTTGTCAGAATGTACTGTTAAATTATTAAATATTATATTGAGTTTTGAAGCTTATCATCTCAGATAAATAAACCCAGAATGCGGACGTCCGGGATTCGGGGCCACGTTGCTGATGTTGTTGACATTGTCGTTAGCTTAAAGTCCTATATTCTGATTAATTATAAACATGGTCAGACATGTCTCGGTTCAGTTGTAGTGACTGTAGCTGTTATTAATAAAGATCATACAAATATAATGACAGTATTGAATAGACTCTGGATATAATTGTTCATTAATGTTAGCTAAATTGTATTAAAGCTAGCTTAGTTTACTTCATAGCAACACTTGTAGAAACAAGATAATTTTTTTTTTTAACTGTCAATTTTAGCCTGCAAATTAAAGTCAAATAAGTTTATTTCCAAATGAACAATCAGACACATGTCTTACAGAACTTATGACACTTATTTCAAAATATCCTGCATGTGATACAGTGCAAAAAACAGAGTGGGTTAGAGTGGGATCTAGTAGAGGCCATAGCAACGGTACCTGTGACGTAGCCTGACATTCGCTGACTGGCTGGAGAAAGTCACATGATTCTGCTCCTTCATTGAGAGACTTGGGCTAATCAAGCCCGTGGAAGTGGAAGCGACCATATATGGTTCCTCGTCCCATAAAGGATTAATTAGTGTCACTGGAAACACCTGAGTTGACCCTACCATTTTATGTCAAAATGGCTGCTGTCCATTGTGTGATAGTTGTTTATATAAAACTACACAGACCACTAATACAGGCCAAAGTTTAATACATGGAAAAGTATCATAAAATTGGTTAGAAAAATCTGAATATAAGATTTTTCTCAAATCGTTCCAGTAATATCAAGTGAAAATAAATTATTTTGAATACATAGAGTGCTGAAAACGTTTTTTGAAATGATATTTGTAATGTGATTTTAATTACGGACGGTAACTCAATGTAAAATGCCTCTCTTGTCCACCAAGCACCATCTTAGATGTCTACCTGCAGTCCAATCCATTGTATTGAGTGTGGATCTGCTGTGATGATGTTGTCTGGAGTGTCTGGGAAGTCTTTGGGGAGTGTGTGTGTGTGTGTGTGTGTGTGTGTGTGTGTGTGTGTGTGTGTGTGTGTGTGTGTGTGTGTGTGTGTGTGTGTACTGACCGTTTGAGGAGAAGGAAGCAGCAGTTTAACGGCTCAGTGGCCGGGCTGACAACGCTTCCATAACACTCTGACATAGAAAAGTCATTTTAGCGTGAAGCAGCCCCCCCAGAGCACTCTGTCTTTTAGCCATCTGTACAGCCTCTCTCATTAGACAACATAATCATGATGAGGAGTTAATAACTGATCACCATTTGCCTGTTAATAATGCTCTCCTTACAAGCTCCTTGAACAGTGATTCAGAAATCAAAGCCGCAGAAACAAACAAAGCGTTTATTCCCCTTCTCCTCATAAATATGACGGATATTGATGTCAGATACAATAGACTGCAGTTAATGTGGGGGAACACTGTGGATTGTCAGTGTGGATGAAGAAGAAGACATATTTTATTAATCCTTCCAGGGGAATTTCAATTTTTTCACTTTGCACACAGACACAGGCCCGAAACACACACGTGCACAAACAGGATTCATACACATGCATTAATGTATTGATAGATTCCAGAGCGATGTGGCTGCCACGTAGTCAGGCGGCCCGAGCAGTCATGGCCGAAATACGTGCAACGCATCATGCGGGTGCAATGCTTTTTATTAATGCTGCACAGACTCTGTTTGTGTAGCATGTGGTTGTGTGATAATGGAGTTGGTTGTGCAGGGTTTGGAAGTGTAGGCTATATGAACTGGTACAAAATTAATTAGATCATAGATACACATTGATTTACATTGATTTGTCTTAATGTGAAAAACAGATGAGGTTGTTTCACCGCTTTGCATTGCCTCTGGTACATTGAGGTATTTATTTGAATCATTTTCTGCCCAGCTTTTACCTGCTGGAGCTCCACCTAGATCACCTTTGTCAAAAAAGAGATGAGCATCATGCTCCGTGTAGCAGCGCCAGCTGATGTCAGACATGGAGTTTGGTGCATTGCTCAAGGACACAGAGATACAATTATTTATGATGTAGATCAAAAATTTGAGTAGCTGTTTATATACTTTTTGGAGGATTTTAGGATCATAGGAGCACTCGTTTTGCAGTTTCTTAGTATTTTTCCAGTCTGCAGTAAAACATGTAATGTATTATACATCGATGAAAACTGAAAGTTGTTGCCCGACTCTTTCAGAAAGAGAAACTATGCTGCCATTTTGTGGGAAATCATAACACAAACCCCCTAACCCATAAGTAGAGCCCATACAGCCGTACCACTTCTCTCTCATAGATATGACCGAGTGTAAATAACCGTCCATAACCCACTCCTTGGTTTGTGGACAATCGCTTTGAATCATGGCGGTTTGGACGAGGCTGTGGAGCTGGTGAGCAATAAACTGCAAGCTGAGATGCACTTGGTTTTGACAGAGAAACAATGTCCAATTGCCTAGTCCTAAACGTTCTTGTGTTACAGCTAAACAGTACATGAAAATTTGTGAAAACATTTGAGAAGAAAAACAGAATCTTGACTCATATTTCAGGTTTGGTGAGTCTGGAGTGTTGAGCTTGAAGGGACTGACTTGTCAATCACAAGGTAGCCATGCCCTAAGCAGACCCTGCTTTATCATCTATAATACTATAAATATATAAAATGAACATCATGCTGCATGAAAGAAGACCTGAACTGTTGAATGAGACCATAAACTCACGAGGAAGCTGTTTAGTGAGGTCATAAATCAAGTGAGAACCTCCTTCTACTAATTATGTGCTGTCCCTGGCTATGACCAAGTGTACATGGTCACATAACGGGCAGATGAATTAGCACTAGAGCTAACAAGCTTTTGAAATGAGCTTTTATTTATTCCTCCCCTGATCAGTCAGGTGAGCCCAGGAACCTGTAAAGCATTACACGTGCCTCACAAACTGTGTTGTAGAGTTTTTACACCTTTGCTAAGAGGAGCAAAGCACTATATGTGACAGGTGCACACAGATGTTTACAGCCAGCTGTAACACAATTCAAAGGCTATAAACTGTTAATACGCACTGTTATTGAAGTTTACTGTTGTGAAAAAAGTCACATTTGCTATTGCTGTTGTACTATTTTAAATTGTTTAAGTCATTTTATGTGTGTAATAATGAAAATGTTACACTAATAATATGCTAAAATGAGCTCTATTATTTTTCATTCATACCTGTGGAAGTAAATATTTCTGCTTCGGTCCAATGTTAGTAATGTCTGCATACCCGCTAGTGTCTTCTCTGCCTCTGACTTATCACCAGACAAGTGACTGTCTCAGTAGTTTCACTGCTTTAATGAGTGCACAATGAATTCCGACAATGAATTCAGCACGGTGACAAACTTCTGTGCAGCATCTCTGCCATTAAACTTTTTATTTTGCTCATTCTTCAAAAGATGCCAATACAGGCGGTGTCTGATTCTCTCTTCCTTTCTTCTTTTTGCAGCTTTCAAGAAAGAGGACAGCGGCTTTGATGAGGTAGGATGAAAACAAGTGAATTTTGGGGAGCTTGTGACATTACTGGCCCAGTTTCAGCCCTATGTCACAGTGTTATATGCTGTATTTTTTACGAATATTATTCATCAAGGTCATGTTGGCCAGATGTTGTCAGGACTGCATTGCAGTTGATTTTTTTGGCTGTGAATCATGCTGTAACTCAGTGCATATGGTGTGTAATATATTCATGTGAAGAGCATGGTGATTTTTCCCTCTCATCTCAGAGACGTCCCTCAGGGTCAGTCAGCTTCTCCGGCCTGCCAAATGAGACACCACCAAATGCACCAATCAGATTCTCTCTGTATGAGTACACCCAAGGTTCCACACTTGTTTCCCGTCCATCCCGCAACCGCCTTCAGACATTGTTCTCACCAGCCTGAAGTGAAAACTGACTGTGACGTGTGAAATCCCCATTTTTCATACATCTAATTCTGTGTCTCGGTGTTGACAAGCACGGTCAGATTACTGCTCATTTGAGTGGTTAGTCCACAAATAGTAGGCTAATGACCAAAGACAGTGATAGTTGAGGTTTGTGCACTACACCATACAGTATAGTGCACTCACACGCCAAAAATTCCTGAAAACATTCCCATTTCTCTGTCCCAGTCTCAGTGTGAAATTCAAATTATACTGATGAAACGTAGTGTGTGAAGGTGCCAGGTGGACAGCATATTCACAGCTGTTTAGTGCATTTATGTGTTTCACATTAGACTCTAGGCGGTGCACCCACAGCATCATTTTGGGATGTTAATTGGCTATAGATACTGCAATTACAAAAATATTTGTGTTTGCAGAATGACACCATCAATAATCGTCTCTAATTGCATAGAGCTGCATTAATGCCTTTTATTTGGCCAGTGTTTCACCTCACAACATCATGTTTGACATATGGGCCATATGAAGTTGTTGTTGCTAAAGTGTTCAGCAAACAGCTTCCTGTACTTGCATCTAGCAGACACAGAGCTACATGTAGTACCATTCATTTGAAGTTTTACACACAGTATGTCTAATATTCAATCTGTTTCAGTTTGCACCAACTCTGGAGAGACACACAGCACATCAACTGCTTATGGCTCCCCTATGTACAGTATGTTCACCAGCTAATAGCTAACTTTGTATGTCAGCTGTTTGGTGCTGGGCTGGTACTGTACAGTGGGTTTATCAACTGCTCGAAGATGCTGGAAGCAAGGTTAATAAGAACAATGAGACTGAACTTGGACAATAAAGTTGCCAACCCTAAAACCAAAACAAGAACCCACTCTGTGGGTTTGTCACTGTGAGTAATAGGTTTCAGATTACACAGTCATTTGACTATTTTTAATATAGAATTATTGAATAGCGCCGCTGTAAGTTCAGCGTAGCTGTAATGTAGCCTCTTAGGTAATTTTCTGCAGTCATGAATAGTAAATGTGCTTCTCAGTGAGATCAAGTGCTACTTTTTTTATCATTACTCATTAGGCTTTTATGAATGGGCAACAAAATCTAGAAAACAAGAAACTCTTATTGATTTAGAAAAAATAACCAGTCATGAATGAAAAATCATATCTGGTTATATCACCATGAAGCAGCCCTGCTCTTTGATTTTCCACACTTTCCACAATATAAAAGAAGAGATCTCAAAGGGAACATTACCTCATTATAAATGGCCGCCAGACAAGAGTAAATCTGGGACACAATCTACTATTCAGGGGAATCACAGAGATTGTGGTATTTAATGTCCTCTGACTTCTGTTTCCAATCTTCACATAACCTCAATGACTAGTGAAGCCATGCTATGTGAACATGCCAACTGAGGGCTGTAGGATAGCTCCATGGTGACAGTAACACAGTACAATGATTATGTTCTCCTCAAATGAAACGTATCTTTAACACTGTATTGTGTTTTCATGGTGCAAATAGAGAAATTCATTTTAAATCTCGCTGTAGTCTACAGGGCATTTGGATTAAATACATTGTGATGTGATTTTTTTTATTTTTTTGGCCAGAATTTTTCTTGCATGCTGTGTTACCATACACTCATCATATCCCAAGACAGCTTCTAATTCCTCCTGTAGATGATGCATATGTTCTCAGGAACACAGTGATTGTGTTATTTTGCAGTCCTGTACAGCCTGATACATATTGATTCCTCTCAAATTCTCCCTCAGTCTGCTGTTGGAGGCGGCTGCTTGATGAGGCAGTCAATAGGTCTGAAGATACTGGGATGTTAAGTTTGTATTGACAGGGAAATCTTGCTTGGTTGCTCTTTTGAGTTAAAGTAACAGTGAGTGTTCAGCAGCCAGCTCAACCTCCACCTGCAGCAGATGCCTATACCTAAAGCTGCGTCCTTGTTGTAAAGCAACCGCATGGTGTCTTAGCTTTTGGAACCATTCCAACGTATTGTCTGCAAGAGACAGCACCATTGCTTAATGAATAAGTGATAAGACACCAGGATGCTTTGTGTTGATGTGGCTGACATGTTGTTGCTGTGGTTGTTTGGTAGATTTCTTTAATTATTCTATCGAGTAGACTGCTGAGATCCAGACGTGTGTTCAAGAGCGACCTGAGAGCAAAAACATCAGTACTTGACTGATAATCACACTGAGATGACATTTGTTTTCACATCATGTCCAGCTGGACATCATGTCGGGGTTGGCTATTTCTCTTTCTCTTTCTTTGTGGCCACAACAGTTGGTAGCAAGTGATGTATCCGTCCTTTTAATTGCAATCAACAAGCAAAAAAATAAATGTTGATTTAAGCTATTCAAGTTATTTCTAAATGTAAAGCAGAATTAGGTTTTGATCAACTCTGTTACTTCTCTAACCCAGGAAGTGTCTCTCTGCAAAAACAACCCCAGACCTGTTTGAAGATGTGAGCAGTGGTTCATGCCTGGAACCATCCTAATTTATAAAGATGACAAAGGAAATACAGAGTAAGACCCTCAGACAGAATCTAAAATAATTTAGATAAAGAGGAAAATTAATTTAAGAAGTAGTGCTGTGTACTTGATGCTACAGACAAATGTCGGGTATCATAAGCTGACATTACTTGCTCAGATTACAGTCATATATTTACCAATCTAAATCAGGAGCCTATCCAAATTTGAAGCCAAAACAACAATTATTAAAATATCAGATAGCTGTATACATCACACCAATTCTTAAGGATCCCTTAACTTTGAAATTAAAGTATCGTGAACAAGTTATGTACTGAATGAGCCATTTGAACGTTGAAAAATACAGTTTTTCTCAAACATTATGTTTATTATGCTGCAGTTCATTCAACCTTCAGGAAAGTCATGCTGTTGAGTTTTATTGAAATCATTTCAGAGGTGTTGATTCAACCTTCAACAGCACCACAAACTACACTTTCCAAAACGACCACACAGCTGAGTCGGCACACACTGAAAGAGTTTCAACACAAGCCGAACATTCCACCCTTCCTGTTGATGATTCATTGTGGGTTTGTGGTATTTGACTACATTTGGCGTGGCTAAGTTAAGCTAATAAACTACTGCTAACATTCCTGGCTACATTACTACGATGTAATGAGCTAATATTGACTGATGGATTGATCGGGAAACACAAAAAGGGGCTCAAACATCTTTATGATTCCTTAATTAAAGTCTTGAAAAAAATAAAAAAAGATATTGTTTTGCTGTCTTTACAAAATTCAGATATTGCATTGGCCATTGATATCAAAAAGTACAAACTAATCAAACTGACAGTAAAACAGGGCCCAAATGTGAAAAGTTGTTGTTTTGTGCCAGTTATGACAGAGATTATGGAAAAATAAACAAAACTGTTAGGAAGTATTAATTAGAATACCACCATGTAGCTGAAATGAGTGGCTGTCCTTTCCTGAGTGGTGAAGGAAACCACTTTCCAACTTCTCCAGCTTTGGGAGTTACTGTCTCTGAGCTCCAGATGCGTTGACTGAAAAAAAAAAAAAAAAAAAAAAAGTAATATCACGGACATCTTTAAAATCTAGTAACTGTCAGTACGGTGTTCAAAGATCCAGTGTGTCAGATTCACAGGGCTCTAGTTACAGTTACAGTTCCATCCTGTTGAACCACCATGTTTGTCCAGTAACTCAGAACAGACAAACTAAACACTGGCTCAAGAAAGGGACTTTCACATTTTTGAACATTTTGCGGCCACTCTAGTTCCTCCTTCACACTATAAAGGAGAGGGTGAAGTCCGCTAAATCCTACACACTGGTCCTTTAAATCTCTTAGAAACCTAAAATATGCAGTATTGTAATTAATTAGTTATCTGATGTCATCTCAGTCATCTTCACTTGTCCCTAGAAGAGAAACAGTTTGCTCTCATACTGCAGCCTCAGCTGGAGTGTGGTGTTGTGGTGTGGATGGGGCAATGAAAGAATGCTCCACTGTAAGATTTTCCCAATGACAGAACTTTGGAGGAGTCTTTATTTTAACTGGCAGCGAGCGATGAGGGCTCAGATATCACAGACATCACATGTGTTTGGCCATCACAGGGCTGTTTGTCAAGTTTCCTGTGATTATTTGGATAAGAAGATATAGCCCATGTTCTTGTTCGGGAAGGGACTTCTGTGGTGAAACAACACTGAGCAGACCATTTCCAGAGGCCATTGCCATGGGAATTAGCTTGGACCATTTGCTATAAATGGATCTTGCTGCTAAAGAAGAATGTAAAGAATCTTTGGAGGGAAAAAGACTCCTTCTTGTCAACACGATGTAGGCAAGGAGCTGAATGATGGCCTCCAGCTACAGCTACAGTATTTGAACATATGGGCGTTTGTCTTAAAACAGCAGAGTGTGATTGTGTATGTGTGTGCATTCTTGCATCCTGTGTGTCTGAGTGAGCTAGACAGAGAGCGAGAGCTTGTTTGCCACTCGTGTCTGTTGAACTGATTATCATTTGTCACAGCGGATTGGAAACTATGTGTCTGTTTAGAGCATACAGTATGGATGGCTGGTCAGACCCAGAGGTCTGAGCTTACATTCAGACAACGGCACAAGCAGAGTTTCTTGCTCTTTCTTTTGGAAGTTTGATGTCTTGACACAAACAAGTATGCAGGGAAGCTGACATGAGGACGTCACATTTGATGAGTCCTCCATCATGAAGGACAAAATAGGTCCGTCTGTGTCATGAGGGCAGAGTGCTCATCAGGGATTGTCTGAATGCACATCACCATTACAGAAATAATTCTTAAGTCTAAATTCTAGTGACATGGCTGCCATGCATTCTGGAGCTGATTGCGCCACGCGCAGGCAAGACCGGTTTATTTTTTAAGGATGCCGCCACAAGCTGCATCAATCAGTTTGATCTGACCAGAAATCAGACACAGAAATGACATAGAGAATCTGGTCAATTTTCAAAAACTAAACCACCCTGTGCAAATTTCTCTTAAAAACAAACAAAAATCGTTGTGATGTCACAGCTTTAGGGTTTATGAGCGGTTTTTGATATTTTACCACCACTACAGTCAAAGGAAGTGGTTATCAAATTGAGGGGGTGTGGTACACCACACATGACCAGTGAGAAGGATGTAAATAATGTGATTTTGGAACAATATCAGAGCTTGAATGCTTGCAAAAATATTATTATTATTGTTCATACATGATGACTTACAAGATACGAATGAGATAAAGATTTAAAATGTTCAACTCTCAGAAGTCTCTGTGAAGAACTGTGCTCTCGGAAATCAGTCCCAGATTTACTCTTGTCTGGCGGCCTCTTGCGTCTCCTCAGGCTGCTCACTTCGGTCATGTTGCCTGCTTCCCTGGCTCCAGTTCTGGCACGACGCTGTCTCTGCCCCCTGACAGCTGCCCCCTCAGGCCTAATCCAGAGAAGCTGAAAAGCTCCTGTGCTCTGAGCTCTGCTCTGGCAGGACAACCAACTGGCTGACAGCAGTTAGCACCAAACAATTAACTTACTTTAGCAACAATAAGTAAAACTTTCTGTCTATCAGGAAACTCTGTGAGTTGAGCAGCCGGAGGACATCAGAGGGAAAACCAGAAAACATTTTCTCCATAAAATATGATCCAGTTTCACCAAAATCAGTCAAATAGCTGGTGGTGTGTGACTCAGCGCTGTCATCACAGCAATGGCATCTCTTTTCACCGGATGATATAATATTTAAATATGTCGGACCAGGTTTTCCTAGTTAAAAACAAAATTGGTTATTATTGGATAATAAAAACGCTGCACTGTTGGTCGAATACAGGATATGAACTGTATTTCTTGGGTAGGGCTGCACGATATGGCCTGTAAGCAATATCTCGATATTTTGAAGCTATATCGCGATACACGATATATATCTCGATATTTTTGTTGTTGTTGTTTTGTATTGTTTATTTCTAATAAATAATAATGTCATTATTACCTTGATAGCATTGTAATTGCTCAGAATCAATGTAGAACAGTAGATTTACACTTGCTGTATGAGACACACCTCTTTATAGCATTTTAACACTTGTCATATTTTTTATGAATTTTTAATACATTTCATAATGTAAATATGAGCTTTAAAGCAGTGCAGGATCATACTTGGCTTATGAGACACTTTTTTAAATCAAATTTTAACCATTCTTCATATTTTATAAATAAACATTTAACACCCACGTCTTATTTTATAAACCGGAAGTGTCCACACACTGCAGTAAGCTAGCACCGACTTTCCCGGTTTTCTTAAAGTATTTGACATAAAGTCGGCAAAAAGGGCGCACTTAAAAATATTGGAGCAGCTGACGTGACCACGCGAAAACGAGAGACGTGACCGCAGCTGTTTTTCTTCGGAACCAAGTCGTCCGTCTCCATCTTTAAATTAACTCGCTCTTCACTTCTCTCCTCACTTGATACAGAAAGCACGCATGCGCGCAGGGGATGTTTCTGGGTGGGCGGGGCAGTGTGCTGCGTGCTGTGAGCAGCACCAGTAGTGTGTGACACAGGCGAAACTCAGGAGAACTAAATGCTGACGGCTTAAAACATTTACGTGACAAGTACTCGATGGTCGCGATATAGTCATTTCATACATCTCACGGAGAACAAGCCGCGATATATCGAGTATATTCGATATATCGCCCACCCCTATTCTTGGGTCATAATTAGATGTTTTGTACACTCTTCCATCCACCTCCCTCAGCTGTTTTCTAGCACTATAACAAGGTCGTACTTCTGCCTTCGACTCGTGCCTATTTGTCTCCGATAACAGCCACAAGAGGTCACTTCACAGATAAATGTGAAGAAGTTTTCACTACTCAAGGAGTTTTATTTCAGTACAAAGTCCTATCCAGTCTTAAAATCACTGACCAAAGGAAGAAAATCTTTGCTCCTGTGAGAGTTGTTAGATTTAAGAACACCCAGAGCTTTTGTCCTTTTTTCTCCATTTGTCGTCTGCCTCTGACTTAAATAGAAACAGATACTGAAACGTGACTGACCTAATCTGAATCTGTGGTAAAAGTGCTGCACTCAACAGAAACAGTCTGTGGTAGGCTTTGATTATTGAGGATGGGTGTGTCTGCATATCTGCTTTGTGTTTGTGATTTTATTGTCTCACAAATTGTCTATAACATTTAACTTGACCAGACTGTCGGGTTTTATTAGAGGTTTTTGATTGGCTGCCAGAAGCCGTGATTGTTACTGAGGTAATGATTTTCTCATTAGCTGTCTTTTGAATCATTGTTCATCTCTCTTGTGCTCTTTGTCTCCTTTTCTGACTCTTTGTCTCTCAACATTTTGTCTTTGTCACACTCCTACTTCATTATCTTCTCTTAGTCCAATTGGAGCTGAATAATAATTTCATGTGTTTGGTGTCAGGATCAGAAATTAATGCAACGAATGTGTTCTTTAATTACTTGAAGCCCTTGGAGAATCCATTAAAGCAAAACACTGTCATTAGTTCCAGGGAGTGTAAATCACTGAATTCTGTAGAATGTATTTTAAAAAGGTTGAAAAAGAACATCAGTACTTCCATGTCATGATTCTTGCTGCTCTCATCTGTTTTTGCTAGTGTGAGCCTGGAATTCTAATGTTCCATCTGCATTCAGAAAAGGATTTAAGCAGACCCAAACGAATTCAACCTTGTTCATTTTTCATGTTTTACCTTCTTGAATTAGCATTTCTAAGACAGCCAAATATAATTTAACAGCCCATTTATAAAACGGCACCACATGAATAGTTTATTTTTGAGTGAGACATCAGAGGAAACCTTGTAATCCCAAAGTCAAAAATACTTTCCCAATAAATGCAGCTTTGCCACATGTCTTTTAAACCTGATGTCCCTTCAACCACAAAATGCCATTGTGTACATGTTGTTGTGTTGTCATCAGTATTGGTTTAATGTTCAAATTAAGAAACAAAGGGCCAGTGGCTGTTCTAGCTTCATTTAATATTTCTCTTGTCTTTAACAAAGGGATTGATTGGCCGGAGGGGAAAAAAAGTTGGAAGAGTTTAGTAGTGGTTTGCTGGTTTCAGTTAGATTTATTTATTTTCCCATTTTATAGTTAGCTTTTAATGATATTCTCAAAGTTTCTCATCAAAGAAACATAAAAGTGATCTACTCTAACTGTGATCTATTACATTTTATTTCCCAAATTCCTGCCATTGTTTTAGTCCTTCGTGGTAACACTGCTCACCAGTAATTGTGCTAAACGTGGCAGCATTGCTAAAAATAGGTCTAATAGTTTAAAATAGATATTTTACTTGGAGGTGAAACCGAATAGGAAGCAGGAAAACCACAATGGTTAAGTGCAATGGGCAAAGTGGAACTGTGATGGGTGTCTAAAAAAGACCGTTCGGGTAAAAGTAACTTGACTGTGGGTTCTCTGCCAATCTGTCTAAGCGCCTGATGGCTTGTGTTTTTTGCTGATGGTTTGGTGTTGAAAATGACTCTCAATACACAACAAGCTTGGTCTACTTTTGCTACAAGGCAGTCAGTGGTAGCAAATTCAGATTTGACATTGCAGAAGCAAACTACGAACGGAGGTTTAATTCATTGACCTGAGTTCGAAGGCAAATTGATTTTAAACTAAAGGATGTTGTATCACGTTAAATCATTAGCTAACTGTGAGGGTCACAAGCAACATTTGCTACTAAAATACTTATTATTATCCCTAGTTGTGGTGTTTCCATCCTTACTTGAAATGGTCATTTTACAGACATTGCAAGTAGCACTGTTGTTGCAGTTCTTCTTCTGTGCCATGATTGTCTTCATGAGCAGTGACGACATGCCCCCATGGACAAAAAGGAACTCATAATCTCGGAGGAATATGGTTCCAATGGATTGGACAATTAGAAGTCGGTTCTAAACCAGTTCTCAATCCCATTCCTGTAGTCGACTATGGTTTTATGGCAAACCATCAAATACATGTATCTCATCTAATATGGTTGCTTAGCTTTATACTAAAGATGCAGCTTTGGGAAAGTTCCAACTGTCAATCATCCGAAGTTCAGCACATAAAAAGTAACCTGGTTATGGTCAGCGTTCTGATTTCCCTAAGCATTGTTTATATGAGAGACCCAGTTTCTGTCATTTGGGCATCTTCCTGAGATGTAAGTCATGGTCCAACAATAAGGATGGTGGTATGGGAGAAATCTGATTACTGAGATACGTCTGCTAGATGTATATGTGGATTTTACAGTAACAAGGTTAGCACAATGTATGTAAACGCATTGTCTGTTTTTGTATAACCTGATTTTTTTTCAGCATAATGCCAGTTTCCTTTCTCCTTCACGGCTCTTTTGTCTTGTGTCGGTTGGCAGTAAGTAATTCTTTATTATACTTGAACACATGATTGAGTTACAGATGACCTCCCACTCCTCATCCTGAGCTGATCTGGAGATGGAAGCTGGAGAAGGATCAGAGTGGACAAAATGGCTGACATGATTTTTGATGGATTTTCCCTTGTGAGACCGTCTCGCAGGGTGAATGACAGTTCTGATCACATTTAGCAAACATCTTTCTCAGACCGTTAAACCCTGATGAATTCAGAAATGCCATCAGCATCTGCTCTGTCTGTTTTAATCAGCTATACTGTCTGTTTAGAGTGAGGGCAATGCATATGCACATTTTTTTCCCTCCATGTCTTTTTGGTACCACATCGCTCTCTTCCAATAGAGATCAGACACATAGCTGGCTATTGGCTGAAGCATTCCCAATGGAAAATTAGCATGCACAGTGGGCAAAACAGCAAAGGCGGAGTCCCTTCAAATTGATTTTTTTTCTGGTTGAAGTTCAATTAATGCTTATTTTGACAGCTTTGAAAATTCCAATCAATGTGCCGCGTTGATAACGTTCCCTGAAATGACAAAGAAAGGCTGTTGATTAAAGCGTTATTGTTGTGAGGATCTCTTGGCTTTAATGTCCTACATGGTTGTGGATGAAAGCCCTGACATGAATTCAATAGTGTCAAGCCAGAGAGCAATAGAGGTGACTTGGGGGAGGAAGAGGAAAAGCATTAGGACCCTATCAACCTGTAAATCAGCAAAGATAAAAGACCTCTGATGAAAGAGCGAGATGGGTGGAGGCAGGTCAGCGGCAGTTCAGCCTGAAATGTTGAGCAAGTTGTGGTCTACAGTTTGGATCCGCTTACCTGCTTGTGGAATGTTACCTTTCCATGTCACCCTCTCTGCTCTGGTCTGCCCACATCATCAGACCCTCAGCTTGTGTCATTTAACCACATCGTCCAGAAACTACTCAAGGTCAAAGGTTACATGGAATTGCGCCAGAGATCAGATGTTGATGATTAGAAATGAAAGGCGAGGGCTTAGGAATGACTTTCAGACAAAATAAGGTCATTTTAAGGTCAAACTTTTGTTATGGTATGTCAATGTTTCTCAGCTTTAGGGACTTATTGAGATACTAAGACAGCAGTAGTTGTTTTATTTGAGAAAATAGTCTTGACAATTAGAATATATAACTTAATCAACAAAATATAACACCAGTGTCAAGTAACAAAATAAAGCGTCCATGTGGAACATTTAAGCTAAATGCTAACACCAGTCTGCTTGCAATAATGATGTAAACAAGCTGATGTTCAGCAGGTAAAATGTTAACCAAGTTTACCATCTCTGTTTAGTGAGTTAGCACGCTAACATTTTCTACGTAGCACTAAACCCTAAAGTACAGCTGAGGCTGGTTGGAATGTCATTAGTTTTGCGGGTATTTGGTCATAAACCAAATAATTGGACACGTGTTGTATGAAGTTTGAGATATATTTTACTGTGAACCAAAAATATCAATCTGCTAGTGCTAGTGGAAAAGTCAAGACCTCATGGAAGTCATGAAGAATCATTAGGTTTGGAAATGTGAGGCATTGCTTGGTAAACTGGATGCTTCGGCTTTGGCCGGTCCACCACTTTGGTCACTAAAATATCTCAAGAACTACTGATCAGATTGCCATGAATTCTGGTACACACATTTATGTTCCCTCCAGGATGACTTCGAATCTTCTAGCACAATCATCAGTAAGATTTTCACTCTGTCCAATACTTTGGTTTAAGACCACATATCTGCAAAACTAATGACATTCCCATCAGCCTGAACTGATAGCTTTGACTTTGTTACAGTGGTTGTCTTAAAAGCTGTTGATGAGTGATTATGATCAGAGGTGGTGTTAGCTTTTGTTGTTGTCTGTCATAATCTGTTATAATCAAATCACATAAAATCTTATTTGTATAGCTCAAAGTCACAAAATACATTTGCCTCGGAGGGCTTTACAATCTGCACAGGCAGTGACACCCTCTGTCCTTAGATAGATAGGTTCAGGTGAGGAAAAACTTGCCCACAAAAAACCTGCATATATGTAATAACCCATCATTTAATATTTATTTGATAATGAGATGTTTATTTATAATATCAGGTTATGGATTTATAATGGCATGGAACGAATAGAAATAGCGACATGTAATAGCTAAAACCATCCAGACAACAAGGTCATGCAGTGAGACAGTATCTAAGTAATGTGCAGGTGGTCTACATGCTAATTGACAGTTGCATGTGAATTACTTGATGTTACGGTTGATCGCCCTTAGTGGTAATCTATCAAAATGACAAACCACCTTGAGATTTTTCCTTCATTGTTCACTGACCATCCAACCATGAATGAACGAATGCAGTGTCAGTGTGATGAAGAGGAGAGGTTTCCTCTCATGCTATTCTAGAGGCTTTCAAGCCAGACGATAAATGAACATGAGAAGGAGTTAATAACATGATTTAATGTTGTAAAACTAGACATCAAAATCTGAAGAATGTTTGAACATGTTCCAGGTACTGGTTGAAACCTGAGTGACTGGCAGTGGAAGAAGACAGCTCACCTTCCAGACAAACATCCTCTGATGTGATTGCATTGTGAAGTCCTTCACATGACTGCGGCGTTCATCCTCAATCACCAGCGGCAGCAGAAATATCACACTTTGTATCTTCTGAAGGACAGGCAGCCTGTAATTGCAGACACAATACATATCAGATAGCTATTGTCAGACACTCATTGTCTCTGTCATATCTCAGACACAACATTTCCAGCCTGGTGGCTCGACGTCAGCCTGCTAACTATCAGAGGTCTAGAAGAAGCTGCAGCTTCTGCGTTACAGTAAGGGAAATGAGCTTGTACAGTCTTTATTTTAGATTTTTTTTTTCTTCATTCACTTCTTTTATACTTCTGAGACATGTGGTGATTGTCTGAGGTCACACTCTGACTAGCAGCATATTGAACATTGCTCTGGCGGCTATCACAGACAGGAATTCATACATTTGCTCACGCTGTGCTTCTATTATAAGCCTCTTTACGCGCTATCAGGTACTTCCGTTCTAAAATTGTCAGCCGTAGTAGAAAAGAGATGCTGGAGTACTAAGTCAGAATGAGATTAGTCTTGACTTAGGCAGAGGAACAGTGGCGAGAGTGTGAAATATTTGACCTGTGACTGATTTTGAAGCAAAAAGAATAGAAAGGATTTAATCTTCTTTACATAGAACACACCCAGTCCTGACTTTGCTGTTGGTATACTGCTGCATACTTGCTCCTGTACCATCTTATATAGCACTCAGCTGATAGCTGGCTCTCTTCCATCAGGCCTACGGAGAGACAATCAGTGTCTGATTGATTGTAGCAGCATTACTGTACAGGAGAATTTATCATCCAGCAGGCCTGAGGGGGCTCTGTGCTGTCAGCACCAACCTTTTGACTCGTGCACTTGTTCAGAGGTAGAAGGGATCACCTGAATATAGCACAGTGTTTGTTTGTGTCTAATGGGGTTTAGTCACTGTGTAGGATACCTGATCACTCATCACATTTGCACCTTTTGAAGTGAATTCCAAGTATTGCAAAGCATGTCCGTTGGGAGCCAAGAGTGAACGTGCATTTACAATAAACCGAGCTGCTCACTTCTTAATATAACATGCTGTAATGTTGTTGCAGGCAGGCAGCATCACTGTGTGGGCTGTATGTTCATACTATATGTGTTCATGTTACCAAGCAGGCTTTAACCGATGTGTGTTTTCATAGTAAACCTGCCCGCAGGCTTAAAATATAAAACTTGACATTTAAATGTGGCTTTTTTTTTTCTTGTTTCTTTTTAATGTGTGTTTGCAACAAACATTCATCTGAGCACACTGAGTGTGCTGCCAGCCCGAGCGTTAGACAATTAGACAATAGACAATTAAGAAGGTTCTATCGGTTAAAAGCAATCAGTAGCTGTAACAAGCTTTGTAATCTGTGCACATAAATGAAAAGAACACAACAAAGACAACAATATTTGACATTTTCTTGTGCATTTTAAGCCCCCCCACCCCAAAAGAAGATTATTGTAGAGGTGAAAAGCCACCAAGATCCTGACTCATGTGCTGTGTGAAATAACTTTGCTGTCTTCATACACATTTACATATATTTAAAAACATATCTTATCATTCAGGGAGACAGGGGTCCCACCCTGCCTGAAACAAAGACACTGGACCTAAACAGACAGAGGCTAAATCAACGTATCTCAGTTTAAAATCCAAACTGCATTAAACTCAACTGACTCATGAATTCAGTATGTGTTTACGGTCTACTCCTGCCTAACTGGATCTTCGGTTAAAGAGTGAACATACAAGGCTTTGTATGTGCACTACAATTTCAAACCATTTTGTTGTTTTTGTGCCAAAAATTTTGTTATTTTAGATATCCTTAAAAAACACTTATTAAAAAACATCATATAATGAACATTTTTAAATATTTCTGTGTGGAACTATTTTTATGTACATGAAGCCACAGTGCTGACTGCGACTCATAACAGAAACATTAAAAATGTAACATTGAAAAACATTTACAGAAAAAAAAACTGTCCAAGCCCAATGTTCATAATCTCAGCATTGCTAATGTCAACAATATGTTTAATACTGTACAATTTATTAATCAGAGAGCACAAATGAAGTGATTTGAGAGCAGGGATGCAGGGATTTATTGTTTAGTTGTAAATGTTCAGCACTGTTTGTAAATGTAACACTCCCTAAAACAGCATGAAATCTTCTCAGGGGCAGAACACATGCATACAAGATGCTTTCAGTTTCTTCCTTTCATTTTTACTAAAACTGCAAAACAACAGATAAACAAAAAACTGCTTGATTTGATATGTCTGTAGTGTTTTCAAGTGTAGTGTTTTTGTTGAATTATTCTTATGTCCTCTTAGTCCTTAAAAACACAGAAGTATACTCTCATTCTTCAAATATTGTAATTATCAGTCCTGAAATTGTGACAATGTGATTAACTTGCATTTGAACCATTATGATGTACTATGGTCATGTAGGGACTCGAACACTAGATGAAATCAGAGTTTCATTTAAACACCAATGTCACCTTGGTGTGTATTGGTCTGAAGATAGTCACCAGATCCCACTGCAGGGCAGCCTCAGCGCTGAAGCTCTGTGTTTGAAAATCACTTCAGGATGTCCTGAGCTCTTTCTTGTGTGACCTCTGAGCTCTTCTTTTCTCCTTTCTCCCTTTTTTCCTGAGCTGGAGTAAGATTGATAGATACCCTTGAATGCTCTTTTCTCGTGTGTGTGCGTGCGTGTGTGTGTGTGTGTGCGTGTGTGTGTGTGTGTGTGTGTGTGGAGATGCTTTACAGTGGAGAATAATAAAGAACCCATTAGGAGCTGTTATTAGCTTAATGCTTTGCACGAGGTCTATGTTTGTGTAGACAGTCAGTTCTTTAAGCCACCATTCATAGATTCAATATACTGACTTAATCAAAGGTTCAGATTCCACAGAGGTGTGGGACCAGAGTCAGTATAGTGACCCACACAGGGCGGGATCTCAACACGGAGCGGCGCTAAAGTTTACCTGCTTTTCTAGCATGAACTCGTTTTTGACTGTGACGACATTTTGAGACTCAGTTTGTAAAGTTTGGTCAAGATGTAAGAACTGCTCTGACACAGAGTCTCCTGCCGTGTGCTACATGTGTGAAATTACAACTGTAGTCTGGACTTGGTCTGCAGTGTGTGTGTGTCTAAAAGTTACCATGGTTACGGGAAGGCCCTGAAACTTTCTAATGATAATCAATAGGAAGTTTTTGGTTAGTTTGACTGTACAAAATCATGAATGTAGCCTGACTGTAAATCTTGTATTATAACATATTTAACAATGTAAAGCCTCAGAGCTTCTTTCATTACTAACAGTATGTAGTGAGAGTTCCCCATCAGACTGACAAGGCTGCAAAAGTTGCTGTTTGTATGATGTATTTTTCTGTTAAACAATAAGAGGCTCACTTAAAACTATCATTATTAAAAATAATAATTAATAAGAATGATGATGAGTCTGAAAGGTTCTGTAGATGATTGATTATCTGAAAGAGTAAAACTTGAGAGAAGCTTGGCAAAAAAAAATAAAGGTTTTATTTCATAGATTGAAAATTACATTGAAAAGACAAAAGCGTTGAACAGCTGTTCAAAGCATCAACCTGTAAAACACTGTTGGTTAAATATTTCAAATTGATGGCTGCTTTAGAGAACATGGTTGAGTGGAGTGGGGCTGAAATCTTATCCTATTTTTTTTAGCATGTGTCAAGTAACATAACCTCTGACATGTTTCACAAATTACAAAGGGAGAATATGACTTGGCTGCAGCTCTAAAAAATCAGTTCAAAGATTTTTTTCTTTGCTTTAATCCATGGTTTTGTCTTTGATCGTCCGGCAATTTTCAATCCAACATTCACTCACCATATAGCTCACTAAATTCTCCACTATGTTTACTAGCTAGTCGCTAACTCTGTTTGGTGTTGTCATGTTGTGTGCACTGGGTAATAAGTGCTTAGTCACTCTTCTTCTTCTGATACTCTCACAGCTCCCTCGAATAAGACCAAGAGCTTTGTACAGAGTTCCCTTTAAATATTAAACTAAAGTAAAAAGGAGTCATCAAAATAACTAAACACAACTTATTTAATGCATGTATTCTGGCTACTGTAATGGATGATCCCATTACCTTCAAGAAACTGATTAGTTTCCCTCCTCATTGTTTAGACTACACAAGATGTTTGGTCTCATCTGAATTTCCCACCAGTAGTCCAACTATGGAAGAGTTAAGAGTGGACTGCTCTTTGATAACAGAGAGCCAAAACTGAAGTGTGATCGGCCATCAACCACTTTGAATTTGGAGAAGAAAATAAACAGGAAAGGTGCTGAATGCAAAATGGATAAAATGGTAGTTTAGTCTGACAGAAGAAGAAAATAAATTTACCTCCACATTTCCATCCTAGGTGCCTCCTAAATGATGGTATCAAAACAGACACATGGACAAAGCTTGCTATTTTGACTTGACAAGTTGACAAGGAGTGCCCAAAAGCTGCGTTGAGGCTTAAAGAGTAGTAGGCTTTGGGAAATGTCTCCATGATTGACATGTCTCCTATTACAGTAAGTGGTGGTGGTTTGTGCTTGCTTGTCCCAACTCAACTTAAGCCAGACTTTCTTCACTTTGACCTAATTTGAATTTTCTGCCTGCAGTAACTAACAAAGATAACGAGGAATGATGAATCAAAGCTCCAAAACGTCCATCACTGACCCTACCTTCATGTATTTCTACAGCCCACAGCTAAGGTTAGGGACACTGTGGTGAGGATTAAGATGAGAAATGAATAAATGAATGTCCTAACTAGAAGTTAAAAATATGCATGTGAGGATCTGCTGTCCCATTCCATAAGCCCAATTTTAGCGTAGCCTTTTAGCTTCAGTGAACTCATTAACTTTGAGTATTAACTTTGCATGCGTTCGCCTCCATATGACTCCCACTGTAGCGGCTAATCCTGACTGACTGATTGTCACAGTTCAAGCTGTCGCCATGAGCCATGTTTATTTGGCTCTGTCAATCTGATTTGTGACAGCTGCTGGCTAATCTGCGCAGGGTCAGAAATTCTCCAAATCTGTGGATGATGGCTGAGCTGAAAGCGAACCGAAGACCGCTAACCCTCCATGTGCTCACTCAGCTCTCACTTCACTCTGGTTGAGTCCATATTGAAGAGTCATTTCATTTTGCCCAGTATGACTTTCCCTTCCCTGCGTTTGAGGATTAGAACTATCTGTGTAAATTAGCAAGCATTCTACTGCCTTGGGGTCCCAAAGAGGTAATTCTTGGAGATGTAGCACTGAGTGTATTTATAGAGTTCTCCCAGCCATCATGGTCAGCAGGAGGCCCTGAGTGTTAGCACAGGGCCAGGGATAGCATCTCATTAGTAATTTGGAGCCTTTAATTAACCCTCTACTAATCGACCCTGGAGATAACTTAATGGATTAAATATTGCTGAGGTATTAAAATGCAAATGGAGATGGGAAACTGGCCTGGTGGGCTTCGGTCGTAAAGCATGCCGCAATGATGGTGTCGAATGTGATGTCACATCCATCATGCTGAAGGTTGTGGAGCTTCCCCATATGCTCCGAGTTCTGTGTTGTTAGTGTGTGCAGGCAGGAAATGGGCCCTGACTGTGCACAAGAAGAAGTGATAGAGGAAGGTGATCCCAGGAAATGAGACATAAGAAGGGTAATGGAATGGGATATAATCGTGAATCAGCCTGACGGTTATGGTGTGGGTTTAGTGAGTTAGGCAGGCAGTCGTGTAGATTTCTCATTACCATTGCAGATTTTAGGTGAAGTAAGACAAAAAGACTACACCCCTGCTGGCCTTTAGATGATGCAATGTCCATTACCCCAAACAAAAGGAATGTGCGACAGTTTCTTTAATTAATCAGCCTTTAGAGATAAAAATGTAAATGGTGTCCACCCATGGTGCTACAGAGAAGGGAGTCTGTAAAGAAAAATATAAACATAGTTCCGATTTAGGCATTTGAACAAAAGGCTGATGTTGCTGTTTCTTTGATGAGGACAAAGACTCTGGAAGCCGTGCAGATAATGACTGATGTCTGTCAGGAGCAAAGGCACACATGTAGCATGGCATAAGACCTTTTCAGGAGGAGGTTGAGATGGATAGTTGTTCAGAACGTGGCTCTGATACAAGAGATCTCTGTTTGCATCATATTCCCTACCATTAGTTATCTCTTTCTTCTACCCATGAGCATGGATACAGTGTTAGAGTAGTCCATTACTGACCTGTTCATGTTCAGTCAACAAAAATTATGAAGTTACTGTAGAAGGAGGTATGAAGAATACTACTCCTGATGATGAAACTGTACTCCAAACTTCCTTGTAGCTCAAACTGTAATGACGGGAAGGCATGACAGGCCACAGGCGGTACATTTAGTCAATAATAATAAAGTAATGACATTTAGCTCTTGCAATTTTTCTATGGAAAACACAACCCCAACACTCAAACCAGGTGCAACAGATCAACATCAATTTGCAAATTTCCAAGGTGTCGGACAGATTGACAGACTGATAAGACTGATAAGCTGACAGAATCCATCATCCTTACCTTCATAGCAGAGCATAAATCAGTCTTTGATTGTATTTCTTCATTATTACTCACAACAAACCAAAAGAATTGATGTCAGTGTCACATGTCAAGGTAAATTAAATTGCCTTTAATGAATAGTCCGTGTATCGCAGGAGAGAGGAGAAATAAAATCATGCTTTCTGACCTTTCGAGTAAAATAAATAGCTCTCGTCTTAGACAGAATATTTTTCTTTCTCTCGCTAAATCTGGATGCTATTTTCACCACAGCCATTAGAAGAAGGGGTCATGGTTTGGTCATGGTGTGCATGCGTGTGTTTTGTGTGAGACTGTGTACCTCCGTGTGTTCGTGAAAGCTCTGCTATGTGTAAATGTGTTTTTGCTCCAGTATTTCACCCCCATTCTTCGACAGAGGGGGCCCTTAGAGGGAGCATGACATTTTAAGTAGGGCCAGAAATGGAAGAGAGACGTGGGAACATTGAATCTTGGTTGGTGGTTTGCAGTCTGGAAGTTAAGGTTAGATTGATACATCACTTTGCTGATAAACGGGTCGATTTCTGGCTTTTTGGTACAAATTGAACACTATTCATAAGGTTAGAGTAAGACATGAGGCAGGTAATATTTTACTGTAGAACAGCAGGACTTTTATGCTATTATTGTTTAATTGTCTAAATAGAGCGTCCCTATTCTACCAGGTCTGCTCCATAAAACAACAGTATTGATTTAAGCTTGGTAATTCATAACACATTAACAAGATGACTTGTAATCTTTTAGGTTACTTTAACTTTTCATCTACAGTAGTGCCATCATGCGAATCTAAGCCTGTGAATCACCTGTTTTGTGCCATTATCAATTTCATATTGTGAGCATGTTAGTACAGCTGCAACAAATTAGTTTGGTATTCTTTTTTTTAAATTGTTGACCACCGGTTATTCATAAAAGGTCAGGGAATTGTGGAAAATGCACATACAATGTCCCCACAAATTCAATGTCATGTCTTAGGTGTCTTCCATACTTTGGTCCATACTGGACTTGAAGCGGCCACCATCTGGTTCCCAAGCCAAATCCCTATAGACTGAGCTGCCACCCCTTATGTTTTAATCAACATTATGAGGAAACTTTTTTCATGAACATAGTAAATGGATTTGCTGTCGGAGCAGATTTCACAATCTCTGTTGTGACCTGTGTGACCCTCATTTTGCTGACGAGCAACAGTGCAAACTTGCAGTTGATGTTATGACTGTCCTCTACAAAAACAAGAAGAATAAACAAAACTGCTAAATGAGCTATTGAAATATTGGTCAGTGGCTTTTAAAACTCATACTAATAAAACATGCTCATTTAAAACATTACCTTGTAAATGCAATAGTTTGTCCATTATTATCTTACGATAACAAATGACTCATCGTGGAGGCACATTTTTATGTTTATTAACTTGGAAATGGGCAATTTTAAAGAAACAATAAATTTATTGGTGGGTTGTAGTGCAAGTTAGTACAATGAAATTTTACAGTGAAAGATTACAGGCCTGTATGATAATATGTGACACCTGAACTTCAAATTAACACTGAATACTAATGGAAAGAGTATGTCCACAGTTTGAACATAAAACTCATAAATTTCAATGTTTGGGACATATTCAAACAGTGATGCTACCATAATGCACAGAGAGATGAATACCTGAGTGAGGAGCCGTGAAAGCAAGGAGACTCCTGTGGGTGGCGGGCAGCCATACAGAGCTGGAGGCGCTCAGCTCTCATGTTGATCCCAGTGATTAAATGGTGTGCAGCAGCTGGTGCCTATATTAAAGCATCTAATCAGCCTTGAATGATGGCAGTGGCATGCTCTGCCTCCTCATTCAAACCTCATTTAAATCAAGGCAACAAGCATAAACATGGATGATATGTGTTTGTGGCCCCGGACCGCTGCACTGCAGAAATGTGCCAAGCACAAAACAGAAAAATGTCATGTCTGAATATTTAATCAGCAATGCAACACATGCTGACATACCCGCAAAATGCTGAAAAATGGACTGCTAATTAAGCAGCTGGTTAAATCAAACATGATGTATGTGGATTAGTTTCATATAGGCATGTCACTGTAGATTATAAAGGTACAGTCAGTGTCATTTAAAACTAAATCATTGACACAATAAGTCAGAACATTTTGATTGTCTTGAACCAACCACTGAACTTTGTTTAGAAGGAGTATTATCACCAACTCGTCAGTTCCCCTTAGCTCTACGGAGCCGCAGTGTCTTTCAGCTCATTGTTTTGGTTTTTACAACCCACACTGTTTTTTTTTACAGCGGGGTTACAGACTTTTTCTTGGCTAGGAGCTGTTGCCAAGTAACTTGCTGCTGGCTGTAGCTTCCTATTTAACGGACTGAGGTTTCCATCCATTCCATCAGTGGACAGCAGTGAGGTTTGTGACAGGAATAAAGCAAATTCCACATTGTGAATTTAAGAAACAAAAGCAAGACATAGAGGCTAATAAACATATCTAACATTCATGCATAATAAAACGTCATCATTAACTGGTGTACTGGTGTGACACATATCACCACTATACTGGTACTCTTAACTCACTCTGCCTGTGAAATACTTCTCATACGCCCAATGAAATCAACTTGTGTACATTCACACAACAGCACAATAAGCCCACAGACACAGTGAGGCGGCCATATGACAATCTTTTTTTTTCTCCCTGCTGCAGAAATCCAGCAAAAAGCTGCTTTGTTGACAGGCTCCCTTGCTGAATCTGGGTTGGCAACAAAGGATGTCTTTCATCTTCAGTGGCTGCGTTTCTATCTGCAGGAGACTGCAACCTTCCTTTATCTAGCTCCCGATAAAGCACTTTGTCATTCAACAGTTTACCACTACCAAAGCCAGAGGATTCAAGGCTTCTTCCCTCTCAAGTCGAGAGTCGTTTGAGATGCAGCGCTTCACATTTATAGCAACACAGAACTGTGCACAATCCCAGTCAATGTAATTTTAACCTGAGCCATTTTTAGATTCTCTTCCTGTCATTTGAAAAGGGAAAAGGGGGATGATGTATTGCTTCAATTATTTGTCCCAAGTGGTAAGTTTATACATTTTCCCACATCTTTGTTCCATTTTGAGCTTCTTGACCTTTTTGGTCTGCTTGATTGTGGTTTTAGGCAAGTTGGATTTCATGGATTCCAAGGAATTTTGGGCTGACTTTAGAAATAAGTATCTCCCATGGTTCTCCCATGGAAACAAAGCATGTAATGTATGTAATTTTGACGCAAATATATGTATTAGATACAGCCATAAATTTAGAATTTTTGTCACCTTGGCATTTTGAGGTGTTGTTCTCATGTATCGCAGGGTTAGCAGAAATAAATCCCTGACTCGATCCAAACCTCATCCCCAAACTAAACTCTGGCTCTCCCAGACCTGTACTCTCTACTGCAGCAGTGTCATCATTCATCATCATTTAGTTGTTTACCAAAGTGAATACAGTGGGTAAGTCATTGCTTAGCTCAGCAGTTATAGCGGTGGATACAATAGAAATCCTTAATACAATATGGTGGTTAACTGCATTGATAGCCTATAAACATGAAATATTGCCAGCTCAATGTAACATGTTACATCTACATTCCTGTTGGCATTGTCTTCAGTTTTTAGAAATGTCTATGTGCTGCTTGTTTTCCTATTTGCGTACATTCGTACACTGATGGTATTGGCTGCCATGCGAGGAGCTCAGACAACGGCTAGCCATTCATACACATTCACACACCAGTGGTGCAGGAGCAATTTGGCATCCAGTATCTTGCCCAAGGACACTTCAACATGCAGACAGCCGATCATCTGATTAATGGGCGACCCACTCTCCCTCCTTAAACACAGCCTTTTTTATTTTTTAAAATGGTCTAAAATGATTTCTTTTCTGTCATTGTTTTTTCAAATTATTATTTGGCTAATCAATAATAACACTGATGTGCTTCTGGACTGGAACTAATATGTCTTTTTATTATTGATTAACCTTTTTATCTACTTCAGTCAATTACTTATTTGGTCAATACAATATGAGAAAAAAAAAGTTTCTAAAAGTCTGAAATGACATCCTCAAAACTCTTTTTTTGTCCTCTATACAAAAATATTCAATATACTATCATAGAATGCTTGCAGCTGTACTGTGTTCTAATGATGGCTGACATGGGCCTTCAAGAGATGAAAACATGAGAAGAGTCAGTTGCTAATCACATAGGACACCTGGGGGTATTTACTGTAGAAGCTGCAGTCACATTGAGTAAATCCTCCTCAGAGTGACAGCAGGACTACTCATTTAACTAATGAGACTTTCTCCCACTTTGTCAGCTTGATGTGCAATCAAATCAAGGCGGATCACTTTCTCTAACTGGTTGCAGGGGTGTTTTTCTATGTTGTCTAATAAGTGGACGTTTGGAACAAAAAGATGAACCAAGTTGCCCGAACTGTGTTCTCTTACATCAAGCTGTGTTATGGCTTGAAGGCATGGCAGGAAAAGGCTGACAGAGGCTCCATACACGCATGAGCTGACCACACCACCATGATTTAAATTCCCTGTTCTGATAAATGGAGTAAAGAAAAACTTGCAGCTCTTAATAAAAGATCTTTGATGTGGAGAGTGATTAATTGACCTGCACATCTCATACAGTGCCAGAGTACGTAGCTTTTTTGGAAGTGAGTCAGTAAGTCATTGAGTTGTTTCAGGGCGGGTCAGGAGTGATGTCATCGCTGATGGATTTGCTCGTGCTCCCTCCCAAATGCTCATGGCAGAGAACAAAACTATTCAGTATAATGTGAGTTTGGATGATGATGTGACTAATGAGAGTCTCATGATCTCAGAATACCATTCCCACAACAGCTTCTGCTTAGTGCTACCTTAATTACCCCCCAAACTTGTTGGAAAGGTCTGTTGTGGGCCAAGGAAAAGTCAATGTCTGTGGCAAAACGAACTGAATTTGATGTGCATATGATACATTGTGGTCAAAAGTAAATAAAAAAAAAACTAAATGAAAATCAAGTGCCTTGGGAGAGGGCGCAGAACAACTCCCTCAAAACAGATCATCTTCTGTTTGAAAGTATTTGGGATTAGGTGATGTTACTGTAAGCAAAATTCCAATAGTGCTTAAAGCAACACAATTAACTTGTTCAACAACCTGGAAAAAATACCACAAACTGCAGTACAATGAATTTCTTTTTCTGAATCTACATGGATTTACTGGAAGTGTGCATTCCACCTGTGATTTAGTTGTGATTGTTATAAAAATTAAGTTTTTACTGTGTTTCAGATGTTTTAAATCATACAACGTGTATGTAAGTTCCTATTCCTCACATGTTCTGTTTTCACTTCTCTAATATGACCTTGGACAGGTCAGACAGGTCAACCCCACGCCCACGGGGGCGCCCGCTCCGCTGACTTAATGAGCGGTATCGAAAATTTGCGAGGTTTTTTTCATTTTCGGGCGCTCGTGGCGCCCCCCACGAAATGGCGCCCCGGGCGGCTGCCCTGTCCGCCCGTACCTAAAACCGCTACTGGATTGGGGACATGTTGACTAGTAATTAAGGAAACTAAGAAGACTTTGTGATGCCATCTGTATCTATGGGGAGGTGTCAAAGACAGCCCATTAGAGAGTGTATAAGACCCAACTGTTAGAGCTCCTCAGGGAACCTTTTTCTCTGTAACCCCTTTTGTGTGTTGCACTGTTAAACGCTCCTTCTTGTACAAGAATGATAAATTCACGTAAAACTTTGATACTTTGAATCCAGTCTGCCTTATTGAAGGGGCATTTGAAAATTCTTATAATAGTGATGACCAGCTGATCATAGTAATGGGCAGGAAATTAAATGTATGGACCACTCTAAATACTGTAATATAGCGTACTATGCACTCAATAGCATCTGCAGAGGTGACTTTACAGGGTCTTTCAAAGTCATGCAACATGCGTTTCGCTCACTCATTGAATCTAGCTTTTGCTCAGTTTTGTTACCTTTTGACCAATCAGATTTAAGTCTGATTGACATGAACTATGTTGTCTGATGAAGGACGTGCACGATTGGACATTCACTCCTCACAGGCTTTTATTGTGTAGCACTCATTTGTACACCTGGAAAGTGAGGGAAGCAGTTGTGGGAAAATGAAAACAGTCCTCGAGAGAGAGTGTAGAGGTTGATTGATTCATCGGTTTGGCTGATTAATCAGTTCCAATAGAATGTTTTAAAAACTATTGTTATTGGAGGAAATTGATACTGATGGTCGAGATCTGTGCACTGTAGCGATTGGTGCCTGTAAGCACACACACACAATTTTGCTAGCATCCGGCACAAGCCAAAAAGTTTGTAAAGCATAGTTTGTCAATTTTACAGAATCAGATTATTCTCCAACTCCATCCTCTAACTGCATCTTTTTGTGGACCCACCATTAAACCATCTGGCCCTTCTGGCAGGCCATTCCCTGGGGCCGATAGCAGGGCACTGGCCGGAATACGGAAGATAAACCTCCGGAGTTGCTGGAGAATCACTAATCTTGTTTGTTACATGCAAAAGGCTTCACTTGGGTTCATTTCCACATCTTTTTACAGTTTGTTTGACCTGCTGAAGAAAAATATACTTTGTGTTCCGTCTTGCAATTTATGCATCAATGTATCCAAGGTCTTTGAAGGCTCTCTTTACCAACCTGTTGGAGACTCATTGCCATCTGCTGGCCAAGCTAAGCCTTAATCCCATCTCCACTTTCTGTCAGTATGTCACAATTTGCAGCCAGCAAACACACCCCAACCCTTTACATTAGTCTCATCCACAGCGGCTCTCGCCATTATCTCAGCACACATGCCTGCATGACAGTGATGGCTTTAGACAAAAGTCTGCTTGACTAACTTCCACAATGAAAGCTGTGTTAGCATCAGTGCCCCCAAAGCCAAGTCTTCTCTTTTACTTAAGTCTTAAAAGCTTCAAGGCCATGTGAAGCAAAGAGTCAAGCCAAGGTCAATCCAGCTTCAGAAATCACACGTTCACAGAACCACAGGCGTTTGAGACGTTGGCACTTTGTGTAGGTTCACTACAGTAAAATTCAAGCGCTAATCTGAGGGCCTGGAGCAGTGTGCTTAGTGATGAATAGGGATTATAGTGCTTCTTAAAATTCAGTGGCAGCTCTGTCTGTTCCACGTGCTCGTGTCGTATCATCCTGCTGATTTGCATTCTGATGCTCGTCAGCAGCACAAAGCCGCAGTTTATCCCTCACAGCGAGCAAACAGCAGACTGATGAGCTGTTTGACCACCACTATGAACAAGTAACTGTCTGAAGGCTCATCCCCTCAGGCCAACCTATTGTTTTATGAATTAGTCCTAAATTAATTGCAATGCTGAGCTCGGGGGAAACAAAAATCTTTTCCAATAAGCTATTTTTATTTGTGATCTGCCGTGAGCGTATGCGTTTGTCTGCTCTTCTATTGATCTGTGCGGCCCAGGGGTGGCGGGCAATGTGGCGCGCACTGCAGAATAACAATGACAGAGTGATGGAGGGGCAACATGGACGATCTCTTTCTTATGGAGAGAAGCCGGAGACATCAGCAGGATCCTAAATCCTAATACAGACAGTGGGAGGGAAGGACGGCGCACAGATGTGCTATCTGAGTGGAAGGGGAATTTAGGCCAGGCCCTAGTGTGAATATCACTGAACATTTGTCCACACGCACAAACACACATAAACACACACACAGGCACAGAAACCTATATAAACAGCTGGAGCGCTAAGAACAGCAGCTGGGTGCTTCATCCTCTCTAGGTCAATCAGTTTTCCTTCATGGCCAGCGTTCAGTGGATATGGTGCTTCTGCGGCATTATTCGCTTTTGTCCTTGTCAATCGATTGGCACTTTTCTTCAAGAGGTAAGTGCCGGCTTATTGTGTTCAGTCAGAGTCAAGGTCAACAGCAGGTTGAAGCTCACTCCGACATATTCTTTGTGGCTTTACAGAGCTCCACTTCCACACTTTTGAAGGAGTCTGATGAAATGTGTTTCACAACTTTGTGTGTCTGTGCAGCCAAATACATCATGCAGGCAGGTAGAATTCATTTTAATAGCCACCTGAGGCAGACCCCGCTTCTCTGATCTCACCCTGGACTTTGGCACCAGTTCGGGTTTAACTCCTGTAAGGATATCCAGCTTCTCTGCCAGTTTCTTTCTGAACTGATGTTGCCTTAGTGAAGAGCTTATTAACACACAGCTGAAATGTAGTAGCAGCTTCAGTAGTACTTAAGTACCAGTAGTAATTTCTAAATTCTATATGTACTTTTTACACTGTAGCATTGAAGTTGTATTACACTCATAAACCATATGCTTTTATATTTGGATTCATATCTCGGGGGAGGTAGGTGATAAAACACTATTTATTTCCAGCATGTGTAACTAAAATTGTTCTAGATCATGTTTGAGCCATTTCCAGATTGCAGGAGGTGATTGTGTCAATAACAATAACACTTCCATGAGAAATGATCATTTGTTTAATTGTATAAATAATATTTTTGGAGTATCTTCTACTGAAATGCTTCTGAATTTCTTTAATTCCATGTGCTCCACTTCACATGAATCTACACTCAGTTAGTTCATGTGATCCAGACAGAAAAGCAAAAAAGTAAAAACGTTAAAGATACAGTTTTACAAATTTTATAATATTATTAATATATTATGGAGAGATCCCAGCATCAGGCATGAAAACAGAATAATTGTCATAACTACCATCTTCTATTGTAGATAAGCAAACATATTTGATAACCTCAATTTTCATTAAAACATACACTGCTGCAAGATTTTTCATTGTGTCCCAGTAAGTCATGCACAATATCAGGACCATGTACCTGGCAGACCTGAATAAAATGGAGTTATCATTTACCCATTTGTTATCCTGCTGCTGTCAAAATGTCTTCAATAAAAACATGAACTAGTGAGGCTATTCATATGGATGAGGATGTGGAGCTCGGCGACATCATGAGCACAGCTCCGTCCAACTTTAACTTTATCAGAGGAAATGGGAACACCTGTCAGGGTGTGTGCAGCCTTTTAAACGTTAAATCCAAAGAGACACTGTAGTGGTATTCAAAGTCACGCCCTCATTCACTCATTCTCTGCCTCCACTCAGAAATTGATTCTGTCTTGAGCAGGAAATAGAAATTTAGTCACTTCTAAATCATTATCAGTTTGTGTGGCAAAAAAAAACAAAACATTTTTGTATCTATATGATGGAGTTATATACAGTTTTCTGTTCGATTCATAGCACATACCGAACCGTGACCAATACATGTATCTGTATCGAACTGTTCAATACAGATACATGTATTGTTGCACCCCTAATATATATGCAAATAAAAATGTTTATATCAAGTGTCCTGTAATTAAACATCACATATTTTGTCTCAAGAACCTTTTAATCTCCTCTGTGAAAAACAGATGGCTGTGTCGCCTGTGTTTGGACCCACAGGTGCACTGCACAGTCGAGCGATTTTGGGATATCCAGGTCAGAGAAATTCATGAGTTATTTAAGGTCATGAATGTGGATAAGGAGGTAGCTACTATGGTCACATGACCCAGCTGAATGAATCCTATTCTAATGCTGATGCAGGTCTGTACACGGCTAAAAGAAAAAACTGACTGCACAAAAATCAGCCATGACTTCACTGATCTGCTGCTCATTTCACTTTTAAGTGATGTAAAGTTGACGCTTGAGTGTGAACTTGTGCTGCGCTCTACAGGACTCTGGAAGAGAGATGCAAATGTTTGAGTTTTATGGTGTGATTTTAAATTAAGGAGGAGAGAAATAATTACTTGACGAGAAACTAATGGTAATGACCTGTCCACATATTCTCCAGAAGTTTTTACCCAGACGAGAGTCAACGAAACGAAAGACGCATTGCTCCAAAATCTGAGATCACTTGTGAGACCCATGCACGGCATGAAATGATGCTGACTACACTAGAGCTAGCATTGTGATAAAAAACACATTTAGCTCAAACTCACTTTGCAACATTGCTGTCCACATCACCCTCTGGCTATAAACAAAACATGAGGGCGACGCAGATGATGGATGATGCGATCTGATGACATGTCTCCGCTTGCATCTTTTCTTTCTTATCTGCATCTTAGTGCTTCAGCTCGGTGGGCGTTCGTCACACAATCTGACACACTTCAAGCCTTCAAATTGGATACTCTGACACCGAGACTTTATTGGACTTATCTCGCACAGGGTGCCATTCAGTAAACCTGCAATATTGTTGTTATCGCACAGTGTGTTGGCGCCTTTCAAAAGACACTGAATGGGAGAATCTTCAGGAATGTAAAAAGTGATAAAAATGTTTTTAAATTAAAAGTAGAAATACTTTCAACGCACAAAATGAGTGGCTCTAAATTGAAAGTGTAGAAAATTTAAATGACAAAGGTGAAGGTATCTGACGCGGACACATTATTTATTTGTTAATACAAAAAACATATGTTAGTTTAAATACAGTGCTATTTTTTAATGCTATTAAAAGCAGAAAGTAAGAGTAAAAGCAGCACCCAATGTAAGCCTTTGTAAACCTTCCTCAAGAAATGCATGAAAACCAGGTGACAAAGAAAAACTGTGAAATATGAAAAAAAGAAAAAAAATAGAATAGAATAGAATAAAAGAGAAGATATAATCCAAAGTTTGTTGTTAGGTGTAATGTAAAGGATATTAAATGGATATGCAGGCCAGTATGGTCCTTTAAGAATAGGACGTTCTCTCATCTTCATATGTTTAACCAGAGATAATCATTTCAAACAGGCGTCACTTAAAGCAGATTATATTAAGTCCCTCAGTGTTCAGAACATGAGCAAATATTCAGCTGAGAAGAAAACACATCACTGTTCAATCAGACCTGTGCCCCACATCTGAGCTCCGAGTTACTGACCATCACAGACCAGATTCCACTCAAATTAGCCTTTGATGGATAAATCAATATGAATCTTCTGCCATGCTGGTCACTGTTTAATGAGACAACACCACCGAGGTAGGATTAATGCGACCTGTGGCCTGGCTGTTGGCACCCACTTCAATCCAGCCATCACACACCATCTCTAACTTTGAGCCATTAAATTAAACAGTTTTGGTGCCCGCTGACTTTACTAATGATCTCTGCCAGGCAGAAGTGTATGTTATGTGGAAGATGCACAGATAAAGTAGCTGATTCCATGCTCATATTAAATGGTCACATAAGTCATTGTTTGGTGTTAGGTATTAGTTACACTTTCCTCATATGCTACCTAATGCAAACGATGCTGAACAGATTGTTTTTGTTTGTACTACTTTCCTTAAAGGTCCAGTGTGTCAGATTTAGGTGGCTGTATTTAAAAAATATAATATCCATAACTCTCTTTCCATTAATATTTAAGAATTAGAATGAACCTTTTATGGCTGCAGACACCACAGGTCCTCTTCCACAGAGTCCACCATGTTGAACCACCATGTTTCTACAGTAGCCCACAATGGACAAACTAAACAATGGCTCTAAATAGAAACTTTTGCAGGCACCGTAGCTTCTACTTGACACTTGAAACAGGAGTACCACCAAAGACGTGTGTTTTTAGTGCTGGTTGTTTGTTTGCTTGTCTGTCAGCAGGAAATTAGGGGGGAAAAAATGGCCTGATTTTCATTAAGAGTCTAACATGGGCCAAGAAAGAACTTATTACATTTTGGAGTGTATCTAAATCGCGCTGTGGTTACAAACATATTTCACTTTGGTTACCATTGGAATACCATCATGTCGCTGGCAAAATTTTTTGCACGTGCATGAACCTGTCATAATCTAAATGAATGATGTGCCGTGACTAGACATACAACAAAACATGACAGCTGCCTCAAACATCACCGTAGAAACAAAACACCTTGGTGGAGGTCTGCTTGAGGTCTACGTTCTGCTTGTAATTGATATCATGCTCTTCTTTGCCAAAAGTATACAGATACCCAAACATTCGAATAAACATGTCTGTCAGACCAAAACCACAGGCATTAATGTGCTGCTTTAACAGCCTGCAGTCTTTTGGTTTCAGGCTTACAGCAGAGTTTGGCTTTGATTAGGTCTAGCTTAAAGTTTGCATTCCAGTTCATCTCAAAGGTGAGGCGGGTTGAGGTCAGGTGCAGACCATTCGGGTTCAGAAAATCATTTCTTCATGGACAGGGCTGTGTGCACTCAAGCATTTTCTTGCTGAAGGTATGCTGGAGGTGTACCATGCAATGTATTTCGCTTTGGCTTTCGTTGCCCTTCCTTTACCAACTAAACCTACTGACAGGAGGTTGGGCAGTATAAGATGGTATGTAGAACAAATCAGTGTTTAGGTCAGTTTTTATTCCACTGCAGGTGAGCTCAAAAGTATATTTTAGCCTCTTGTTTGTCTTCATCTTTGCTGCAACTTCTCTGTCTGGCTCCACTTTTTATTCTCCGCTCGTCACACATCCAGGCAGGCTGTTCATTGACTCTCGGCCCTGATTCACCTCTTACCCCCTGATGGACCCCGGTCACCCCAGTGGCCTGTATACTGTGTGTGTGTGTGTGTGTGTGTGTGTTATCTGCTTCCAGACCGGAGTTAGGGAAAGCACTTTGTGTGCAACACTGAATAATGAATGACCTACAGGCTTCCCCCCACTCTCGACTATTCTGCAACTAGCTTGCACACATTTGAACTCTGTGTATGTGTGTGTGTGTGTACTGTGTGTGTGTGTGTGTGTGTGTGTGTGTATACATTATATTTGTGTCCATGGTTAAATCCTTTTAAAATGCAAATAATCTCCTCTGCAGCTCTTTATGGTTTAAACTGATTGCTGTCTGCCATGGCTGAAATTGACTCTAGTTCAGATCCAGTCCGAGCTATCATATTGTGAATTTCACACCTTCCTGCCTCACTACAACACAATAGACATGGTGTGGTTCCTGTAGCAACAAGCCTGTCAGTCAAGGTCATCCTTGAGAGAAAGAGGGAGGCAGGAAAACAGGGTGCAGAGTGAGAATGTGAACAAAGGAAAAGTCCCCTCTATCTGATGATTTGTATTTTGTAGCGTGACGGAGCATGACATGATTTGGGAGGCGGCTTCTCGTCCGTGTCTGACTGACAATACTGATGAATTAAGGAAACAGGTTATGGAGGTATACTCAAAATACACATTGTGACACACTCGTTGCTCCCACGCTACTCTTTATATTGAAATTCTCGTCATTACCGTCCTGTTTTTCTGTCTCTGCTGTGCAGCATTCCTGCTGTGGCCCTTTTGAACTCTCTCTCCCACATATTTATTCATACATTAATCTATCTTCATCTAGTGGCTGTTAGGAGAAATGCCATTGTCAGAAAACAAAGTAGAACACATGTCCTGTCTTTGCAGAGCTGCAAACGTCCCTCTTAGACACACTGTATGGTTGTGCTGTCTTCACCTTTTTCTCTTCTTTCCTCTCCTACTTTCCTCCCTTCCTTCCTTCCCTTCACTTCTCTCAGTTGCCTCTCTATAGTGAACTGACCATAAGTTGGGATCACTGTTATAGTGGTCTGCTGTATATTATTAAGACAGGTGGTGTGACTTGTGGAGTGGCTATGTCCTTGATAAAGTACATTATAGTGTCAGTTAAGCCAATACATTGTGTTGTGGTAAAGTTTTAGTACACACTTCGGTTTATGACAGACATTTTATGTGTATATATAAATCAAATGATTGTCAGGTGGCACTTATGATCCTACACTTTTGAATGTTATGATTCTACACCTCTGATGGAGGAGGCAGTAAAATATATTACGCAATATTAATTTGATCTTTTATAGTCTTGGTGCTGTAAATCAGAGCGTGCAGCTATTATGAATTTCTCTCAGAGTTGTTCGAAGGTCATGAACAAGCTTCTTCAGAGGTGCTGCAAGACAGTTCATCCCTCCTGCCATATTTGGGAAATCATATTTTTACTGATGAAGAACAGAGTGTTATTCCTTTAGATTAGAGGGTTTGATGAAGATATCTGGCGCTGGTGTTTTTGTTGACGCTATAAGCATGTTAAAGCAGTACTCAGTGTTTTGGGCTGGCTGTTCACCCAGGTGTCACATTTCATATACTGCCCAGCGAGGCAGATAAAGACAAACCCAGTCGAACTCGGCTCCTCCTCACTTAGCTCAGCTCGGCTCAGATTCAATAACGTCGTGGCTGCATCACTGTAGCCTCAGCTGCTAGCTGCTGCTGCTGCAGACACCGTTTGCTTCCTTAAACTCCTCTGGGCTGTACCATCTCAGCCGAGCGGGGGGTCCTCTAGGGTTTCAGGATGCCCGGCACAGGCAGACTTTTTTTTCTTCTCTCCCATCTGCTGCATCGCACCCATTCCAACCCCACACCCGCACCCCACCCCGCAACCCCAACTCCCTCCCCCCCTTGTCCCTCATGAGACGCGAGCTCACCGTCTCTCAGGGCTGTTGGCCAGGTAATACCCTCCGCCGCTTCAGATTTCACTCCCCCCCTGCTCATAGTACAATCTCATCATTTCCAGCTTGCGAAGGGAGCGGAAGAGAGAGAGTGAAAGAGAGAGAGAGGGAGGGAGGGTTGGTGTTTTGAGCTGGTTTGCAGGGAGAGAGATTGGCCTGAATGCGTTCTGTCTGCTCTTTAGAGGCATCCAGGTGAGCTGTTTCCTCCTGGAAGGTAAGAAGAAGACTGAGATCAGGGCTCATTTTGTCTTGCATCCATTGTCATTACCCCCCCTCCCATCCCCTTCTTCCCTTGTTTTGAATACATCGCTTCTGTTAATGTGTGTGTGTGTGTGTGTGTGTGTGTGTGAGGTTGAGCGTGAATAGTATTCCCCAGACAGAGCACACTCACACACATGTGATACTGTACGAGGTGATGTGCAGATGTCCAGGCGTGTTAGCATATGTGCATTTGCAGGGCAGATGTGGACTGTAGATGCGTGAATGCATGAATGTTGTGTGCACGAGTGTGTGTGGTGTGGGGTTTTTCCTCGGAGGTTGGGGGGGTTGATGATGATGATGATGATGATGAGCTCTCGTGCTAGCATGAAAGTGGATGACCCACCTGAGTCTCAATGGTAAGGATGTGACGAGAGACTTGTCAGGATAGGAAGGAAGTAGCGGGAAAAGGGAGACAGCTGTGTGTGTGTGTGTGTGTGTGTGTGTGTGTATACATGTGTGTTTGTGTGTGTGTGTGTGTGTATGTGTGTGTCTGTTTAGCTTTATCTGCAGTCTCAGTGTTGCTTTATGCCTGAAACAACATTAGCACTGTCACCCCCCCCCCCCCCCCCCCCACACACACACACACACACACACACACACACCTCATCTCCCTCCTCCTCCTCCAACCACTACCACCAATCCCCTCCGTGCTAAGAGGTAGCATTTCCATTGTGGTGGTGAAAATGGGTGCTGATGTTTACTGGTCTAATGGACTGGAATGCTCTTCTGCAGCATTTTTCTGCTCACTCTACAATATGTCGTCCCACTTCAGGCAAATCTGCAACACGCTCATCTTTTCCGAGCCCAGAGGGATGGAATGTGGGCACTGTGGGGAGGACGAGGAAGAGAGACAGGGACAGGCCATTTACCATCTGTGGCAGTGTCTTGTGGACGCGTAGTAAGGCTTTCTGCAGGGCCATATGCAGCTCCTTGCGAAGACAGCAGGCCAGGCTGTCAGGAAAGAGCAAGAGGGGGAGAGGGAAAGAGGGAGAGAGAGAATAAGTAAGGAGGGCTGAAACTGGAGGAGAGGAGTATCAGGGTGTCGTGTTTGAAAAAGGATAAGTGTTGTCAGGATACACAGCCAGATCTAGAGTAGAGTCCTCTTCACTAATAAGCAACTAAGGATCTTTTTTGGCAGACCTTCAAATGTAAAGCTTTCTTCAGTATGTAAGAAATAACTGTAAGCAAAGCCTGTCTTACTCTGTGTTCAGACCACTTACTGTCAGACTTTCATTCATTTTTACCAGTATAGTATCTGTTTTGTTGCTATCAAATCGATTCCCTTGCAACGTCTGCCCACGGTTTTCACTTCTTTCGTTGAGGCCTGGCAAAGCTCCATAAGACTTCGAGTTGGACAGAGCCTACATGTCAAGTAGTCTTTATAATAGATGATAAAAGTGCTCTAAGCCTCAAGGGCTCACTATGCTTTAAACTAACTAGGTTGTACAAAGTATAGTCTGACTATGACTAAAAACGAGTGTTAATACCTGCTCCAAAAGGCAAAACTCTACCATCATAGTCTCCTCTTGGCTGCTTCCCACTGTCTCTTTTGCATATGTTTGTATCCTTGATCCAGTGGCAATGAGCCTACTGACCTCCCAACTAGATCTGGAGTCTCTCCTGGCGTGGTGGTGTTGTGTTGAAAGGGTTGTTGTAGAAGACCTAACTCCGCTTACTTTCCGCACACAGGGCCAATTTCTGTTTAAACCAGGGGTCTGATCGTTGGACAGTCTGTTTTGGAAAGTTGCATTCCGCCATTGGAAATGGGCTTTAAATTGCTGTTCTACAATGTAATAAGCACTTTCTTTTAGAGTTGCACGATACCCACAATATACACGGTACCCCTGCGGTGCCAAATCATAACGGTCGCTACTATACTAGAAATTTTACACAACGGTACTACCATGAATTACTATTTTACTGGTGCCAGTCTTCGCTGCATAGCGGCCACCTCTGCTCTCCTCCCGGCATGGAACCGCAACCAAACTACACAGCTGCTAAATGATTGGCTGTTTGCCTGTTACAGGTGACGTCCAGGGATATGATAGGCTGTTTCCGCACGCTGGGTCCGCCCGTCTGTTAGCTGATTGGCTGTTTGTGTCTGCCGGCAAGAACGAACTCCATGAAGACAGCTCAGCTTCGATAGAAACTCGCTTCGAACCAAACGACAAGTTAAAGTTCTGTCTCGCCCCGACACGAGACAACACACTCACCATGGCACCATGGCCACGGGCCCGAGCAGCGAGTCTGCCGTGGCGTCTTCGTCAGTGGCAACACTAATTTTGCAAAACGTCGGTGTTTCAAACTAACTTGTTCAAATACATTGCAGTTTATAAAAATAATATTAATAAAAAAAGGCAGCAGTATCGCGATAATACCCGCGATACTTTGTCTGGTATAGTATCGTGGTTACTCATTTTAGTATCGTGACAACTCTACTTTCTTTTAAACATCTGGAGGCTTTCACTGACTCGCTGAACACTGTACCCCATCATCAACCTGGAAAACACTGGTTTTCTGGAAGTATTTAGACATTTTTTTTTGTAAGAACTCCTATACCTAGAACACCTAGCTCAATAGCCGTTCATGTGTTTGAATTTTTTTTTCACTCAAATTTTATTGATGTTTGGTATATAACAACATTAAAGAACACATCACAGGGTCAGTGGGGTACATGTTGTTAATATTCCTCAAATGTCTCTAACATCAGTCCAAGTTTTCGGTGGTGTCTCTGCGTTGAGATTTATGCTCTGTCCATTTTTGCATTTCTTATCAAATTGTTTTTGCTGAAGTCTCAATACGTAAATTTTTGTTGATTATCTCTTCCACTATGTCCAGCCAGTTCCTCCGAGTGGGAGGGTCCTCACTACACCATTTCCTGGTGATTGCCTTCTTGGCCGCAGCCAACAGTATTTTTACCAGATATTCGTCTTCATATTGTACATTTTTCCTTGTCAGGTTACATAGGTATAATATCTCACATGACTTTGGTAGTTCGTATCCCAGTATTGTTTTCAATTCTACCCACACATCATTCCAATAATTTCTTATTTTAGCACATTCCCAAAAAACATGAGTGTGAACTGCATTCTGCTCTCCACACCGTCTCCAGCATGTTTGTTGTGTAGTTGAAATTTTGCTCTTTCTTTTGGGAGTAATAAAGAACCTGATCATATTTTACCAACAAAATTCTTTTCACATCCTGGAGCTGGTGGTGGTTCGCTGTACATCACATATGTTAAACCAGTCCTCTTCAGTTAATGTCATTTTACTTTCTTTTACCCATCTGTCTCTAACATACAGTGTAGTAGTTCCTCTGGTCTTCTCTAGGCCCTGGTACAGTGTTGAAACCACTCTATGAAGGTAGATTAGTGCCATATATCTGAAGAAGAGCAGACTATGATTTGCACTTGTAAAACCCGTAATTCGCAACTTGTGAATGCGCATCTCGCAACTTGTGAACGCGCATCTACCTGTCACGTGTTATTGTAATACTCTGTCTTATTGCAATAATAAAAAAACAAAACAAAAAAAACTGAGCCGTTTATTGATATATTATCCAATAACCACACTACCACCTCTTGGACAAGAGTGGTAAAACAGGCATTCCTGGTCTCTGCGCGCAAATCGTTTCCTTCAAATCCATCCGAGTGAATCGTGCCAAAAATCACGTGAGAAGGATGACGCAACTGAGCGAGCAAATAGGAACCTGCGCATGCAAATCATGTTGTGCAGCTTTGCAGATCTGAAGTTACAAGTGCAAATTCGAAGATGCGCTTTCACAAGTTGTGAAATATGCTTGCAGTTTGCTTTTTGCAGATGTGTGGATCTGAAGTTACACTTACAAACTCTGAGATGCGCGTTCACAAGTTGCGAGATGCGCATTCACAAGTTGCGAATTACGGGTTTTACAAGTGCAAATCATAGTCTGCTCTTCTTCAGATATATGGCACTAATCTACCTTCATACCACTCTTATGTAATGTTTCTATATGCATTACACAATGTTATAGTTACTTTATTCAGCCTCTACCAAGTCTCTAACTTGGTAGTACCTAAACTGGTCACAATCCTCCAGTCTATATCCCCTCTTCAGTTTTTGAAAGCTTTTAATCTTCCCCCGATCAATTATTGTACATATTGCTTTAATCCCCTTGTTTATCCATTGTTCATAGCTACTATCCATTGCCCCAGGTTTAAATTTAGAGTCACAAGTCAGCCAGCTCAAAATGTTGGTTTCTCTTTCTAACTTGTACTTCCTAATCACTATGAACCAGATTTCCAGAGTGAATCTAGTAATTGAATCAAGCATATTCTTATATTTTTTAAACATGTCCCTGTTTGCAATCATACTTTGGATATGGTATCCCTCTCTTTTTAATTCAATATCTTTCCACCTTGCAGTATACTCAGGGTCACACCAATACACTAAAGGTTGAGTCTGGGCGGCATAATAATATTCTAAGAGGTTTGGTAGGGCTAAGAAGAGTTGCATTTTTAACCTTGGTCTTTTTCCCGGCCAGATGAATCGTGAGATTTTTATGTTCCATTCTCTGTATTTTGATGTGGGGATTTCTGTTGGTAATCATTGGAATAAGTATAAAATCCTCGGTAAAACATTCATCTTTATGATTTCTATTCTGGAACTAAAATCCAACGTTAGTGCCAACCATCTTTCTATATCTTTTTGAATTTCTTGATTTAGAGTCCCATAATTAATTTTTTCTACAGTTTTGTTAAGTTTCCACTAATACTTACACCTAGGTATTTTATTGTTTTTGCTTTCCATTTGAATTTATATGCTTGTTGAATGGTTTGGGGTGGGGTATAGTTAATGGGTAATACCTGTGTTTTTGTCACATTGAGTTTATAACCCGACAAGTAATAAAATTTATCCAGTCTTTCCATAAGTCTTGGAAGACAGACATCTTTCGTTCAGACTCGTTTCAGACTGATCATAACATCATCTGCAAATAGCCCGATTTTATGTTCTGTGCCCTTTACCTCTATCCCTGCTATACCTTCGTCTTCTCTTATTGCCTGGGCTAAAGGTTCTATGAAAATTGCGAGTTGGCGATAAGCAACAGCCCTGTCTAATAGATCTTTCCAGTTTTAACCAGTTAGTGCGACTACTATTTATTTTAATTCTAGCCTTCGGGTCTTAAAAGAGTGTTCTAAAAACTGAGTCTGTATTAAAGCTGAATCTTTCTAAAGTAAGATATAAAAATTTCCAGCTGACGCTATCGAAAGCTTTTTCTGCGTCCAAGCTGAGCAGCAGTGCACTTTCTCCCTTTTTTTGTACTTCTTCAATTATATGTAAAGTCCTCCTTATATTGTCTATTGCCTTATATTCCCTTGATAAAGCCACATTGATCTTCATTTATTAGTTCTGCCATAAAAGTTTTGAGTCTCTTAGCTAGGATGGTTGTGTAAATCTTATAATCACAATTTAATATTGATATAGGCCTATAATTTTCACAGAATTCCGTATCTTTTCCTTCCTTGGGAACCACCGTAATTATGGCTTCTTTCCAAGAGGGGGTGTCCTGCCTTTTTTTAATGTTTCATTGAATGCTGCTAATAACATTGGACCCAATTCCTTTTTAAACATTTTGTACCATTCAGCTGGAAAGCCGTCACTCCCCGGGGCTTTATTTGGTTTCAACTTATTAACGGCTTCTTCCAGTTCCTTTGCTGTAGGTCCAATCAATGAACTTAAAAAGTTTCTTATTACTTCCTTGTCCGCTGATTGCGGTTGTGTATACAGCTTTTTGTAGTACTTTTCAAAGACATTTTCTATTTTTCCTGGTTCAAATTCTAATTAATTGTTTATGGGATCCATGATTTTATGGATTGTATTCATGAGTTGCTGTTTCCTTAATCGCCTAACTAGTAATTTTGTAGCTTTGGGGCCTGATTCATAATAAGTCTGCTTTAGAAGTCTAGATTTCTTCTCCACCTCGTCTTCTAGTATCTCATTCACTTTTGTCCTCACTTCCTTGATTTGTTGAAGTAAACCTGCATCATTCGAGTCTTTATGTTGTTGCTCTAATTTTTTAAGCTCTTCAATCTTCATCTGATATAATTTCAACCTATCTTTCTTATTAAATGCTGCTCGAGATATTAGTTTTCCCTGCATAACTGCTTTCATGGCATCCCATAGAGTAGTAAAATCTACCTCCCCATTGTCATTCTCTTCCCTGTGTGTATTTATTTCTGTTTTGATGTCCTCAACAAATCCTGGATTGTTTAGTACACCAACATTCATTCCCCATACTGTATTCCGTCTCCTGCTGTTCATATTCAGTGTGGAGAATACAATGATCTAAGAGGACTGCTACTCCAATCTTACACTCTTCTATTCTAAATCTATCTGCTGTATTCATGAAAAAATAGTCTATCCTTGAATAGACTGAGTGGGAAGCTGAGAAGTACGTGAAGTCCCTTTCGAATGGATGTAGCCCCCTCCAGAGATCTGAAATTCCCAGCTCTGCTAATACAGTATGTAAGTATCGGGACACTTGAGTTTTGCTACTTTTCTTTGCACTAGTTGTGTCCAAATCCTGATTCAGTGTATTGTTAAAGTCCCCTCCACATATCAGTATCCCTTCTATTTCTTGAACAACAACTTCAAATAAATTCTTGAAAAAACCCTTATCACTGTCTGGAGGTGCATAGACATTGACGAGTGTAACTAATTGATTTTCAATTTTCCCCTTAACCAAGATGTATCTTCCTTCTTTATCTTTGATTTCCTTTAAGGTCTCAAATTTTGTTCCATTTGGAATCAAAATCAATACCCCCCTTTTCCTCCCATTTTTTAATGAGCTATAGTATGTGTTTTTAAATCCCAATCTTTTATATTTTTCATGCTCTTGATCCGACAAATGTGTTTCCTGTAGAAAAATTACTTTTTTTACTACCTCTTTTCATTGGCTACATAACCTGTTCACATTCAGAGACACCACTTTAAGTTGGCTATGTTGCATCTCCTCCACTCTTTAAGTTTCCCTCTTCTCTTCCACTGACACCTTTAACTCGAACAACAATATGAACTTTGTTGTTCTTCAATCATGCCCGTGCCCCAATCATGCCAGTGCCCCTGTTGGTAGGAGAGGGGAATGTCCCCCAGTAATAGTGGGGCCCCTCACTTGAGGTGGGTAGAGGTCCTGCATATAGACCCCCTTGCCTTCTAGTAGTGTCCAACATTTCTCTGCATTCCCACTCTACCAGTCGAAAAGAAACGTATAAAAGGCCTAGTAGTGGAAGGCAAGCCATATTTTAGCATATAAACACTGCTTTTAACAATACTTAAATAGTACTATACAGCTAGGATATGGTGATGGTTCACTTATTTTAAGATGAAACCTTATTCTCGTCTAGATCTCCCATTTCAATCAGATATTTCCTCTGTCTTTGGCTCTCCTGAACTCTTGCAGCCTTCCTCTCGTGCGTTGCGTTAATCCTTCACACGCCCCTGGTTCCCGGACGCGTTGCCATGTCCATGCCGCGTGTATCTGCTCCTCCATCGTGCGCTCATTTGCTTTATCGTTAGTTGGGGGGGTGTATATTCATCTCTGACTGGTAGGAGCTGCAAACTACGCTGCCATTTCTCTCATCGCTCAACCGGAAGTCGTGTTTGAATGTCTTGAATGAAATCAAGCCATGTTTTTTTTTTCTAAACCAGTGATTTCTGGTCTTTTCGACTTGAGACGTTACGTCACAATTTTGTACTGCAGGAACTTTTTTCTAGAGCCCAGCAACCATTTGAGGACCTTTACCTGTATCTAAAGTGAAAGAACCAGGAACTAGTTTTAGATACACTGCAACTGTTTCTAGTGTCAGTCCTTTCTCTGGGGGTAGTACTTGCTCATAGTCCAGGAACTATTGGGCAACAAGGTACTAAACCTTGTTCATGTTGAACACAAACCCTGTGGCTGCTACAAGTCAGTGATCAGGATACCCATTGTCGACTGATTGGTCCACTTTTAGACTTTTTTTGTAAGGCAAACAAGAAATAGTTGAAGACAAGGGTTATTTTCCTCAGTATTCATATCATATTTGTTTTTATTTAGTATCCTCCAAGGCATGTTTTACTTGTCTCATGTAGAGGTTACTACCAATTGAAATGCTTGAGCATCAAATAAACCCAGAGCTTCAGTGCAGCTTCCTGGAAGCAGAAGTCTGGACAGAGAGCATCACTCCATTTTAAGACCTGCAGACTCACAGCAGGCACAATGCTTTGATTCAGATGTATTACCCCAGAGTGGAGTAAACGATACACATTGTGATTCATTACAAGTGCCTACAAAATGAAGGTGTTTGCTCAAGTGGCTCTTCTGCTAATGAGTCAGCAGTGAATGCCCAATTAAACCTTAGATCCACATCCAGTTAATGGATTGTTATGCTGATTTCATAAGGACACTGAAAAATCTCAGCATGAGACATACTTATTTTCGCCATAAGAACTACAAGGCTGTGCATCCAAATTGTTAGAAAATGTGTATTCATTTGTATCCATGGTTACAGCACAGCTCTATGGATGGCTTGGTTATCTATCAGACTAAAATATATCAACAACTTTGTGATTGATTGGTATGAAATATTATACAGACATCCATGGACATCTATGGTTCTGAGAAGAGATGTCTGAAGACCTTTCAGTTAGCATGAGGTTAATTATTTTTTTTATTTTACTTTACTATATATTTTTCTTAATACAAACTACTGGATACATTGGCATGAGATGCTGTCATCAAGGTGATCTCCTGATGTTTACAGTGTCCAATACTCTGCTTGGTTCTGTCTAAATGTTTTGATTGATATTAAAGTATACATGGGATCATGGGGAGTACTGTTCAAACTGTGGAAACACTTAAAGTTGAACATGTAATGTAAAACTGTGCTTCTGCAGGAGTTTTGACTAGTCTGAGAAAAATACCCCACGTGATGATGTCACAAGGGTTAGCTCAGAGAAAAAAAAAAGTGGACAATTACCATGCGGTGCAGCTCTTACAAAAAAGACACAATTGTGCATTATATGACCCAGCTTAATGCATATTAGAGACAAAAAAATCATCGATCATCATTTCTGTAATTTGTCTCCTGGGAGTCTCACAATCTCATAGAACAGCAATACTAAACCACTAGACTGCACCATTAATCATATATGTTTACATTTATTGTTATACACTTATTAGTTCATGATTATTCCAAAATAGTTAGCTATCATCAATAAATGAACCATGAATGAAAAATATCCTATTTGTGTATAAGAAACACGGCACCATTATCATTTTTCAGCTCTAATGAATCCTCCTTGCAGCACTTGTCTTCAGGAAAGAATTTAAAAATTGCCAGCAGCACTTTTTTATTGTAACAAAGTGAAAAGTTGCTTTGTTAGTGAAGTATTTTCATTATAATGCTGCACCCCTGGCTCAGGTTTCACAGCCTTATATGACAGTGTTTTTGAAGATGAACGAGGATAGAGGCTGCCAGGGCTGGAAAGGAGACAAGTTGGTGGGGTGGAGGCTGAGGTAAGGAGCTGGCCACATCACAGCCACTCTCCTGAGTGACTGTGCGCTCCCCTGAAGCCATAACTGCTCGGAAGCTGGCCAATTTAGTCATTTATATGTTGGTGCTTTCTATTCTCTACAATCCTATCAAAGACCATGGCCAGCTGTACTAATCAGGAGGTAAAAGGCCAGGCTGAGTCATTAACTGGACAGAACGTTTCCTTCACCAAGAAGTCTGCTGGACCTCAGAAACTTCCCTCACTCTGGGAGAAGAGGCCGGCTGGCTATCACTGAGTTTGAACTGTGACGCTTTTTTGCAGTTAGAGATACAGAGTGGTTCCATGTCACATTTTTTAAAAAGAAAACCTTTAAATCTAAAATCAAGATATCGTATATCTCAACTGGCGGCAGTGGGCCACATCCGGCCCGCCAGAGCTTTCCATTGGCCCCCAGAATATTAGTGGATTCAGGAATAGCCTAGTGAAGAGGCCAAAGTATGTTTCTACATTTTTCTTTAAGTGAAATTAAACAAGCCGCTCTCTGAAAAGTAGCTTGTGCCAAAGCCCGTCTCCAATCAAAAAAGACGATAAATGCGTTGCTCTTTTATTGTTTTACATCTGTCAGAATTGTCCTTTCTTGGACTTCATTTCCCCACAAAATAGCACACTATTGGTGTCTCAATAACAACTGTCAACATAACAGAGAAGAGCATAGTAAGTGCAAGCTTTGCACATCAGAAAATACAACAACAAATAAAAGCGTCAGGCCGTCAGTTATGAGAAATGATCAAAGAGAAGATCAAATTAATCCAACAAGAAAATCACAAGACTGAAAAACTCACGTTTGGTTCATGGGAGAAGTGACATTTCCCCTCTGACACTATGTTTTTGACATCAGGCCTCATGCCTGCCTTATGCGCCTGCAGTCCTAGTTAATTTTTCACAGCTTCACAGGCGTATGTTGATCCGAACATGGTGAGCACATACATGGCCAATTTCTTCAGTGTGTCATACATTTGAGTACAAGCCACCCAAAAGGCGCTTAAGCTTTCAGCACCACAGAGAGCACCAGTGGCCTGGATGTCAATTAGTTCACTGTGATTAGTTCAGTGTGATAGTGTCTGCCAAGACAAATTGGCCCTTGGACAAATGTAGTTGATGACCCCTGATATATAGCATCTATGTATAAGCTTTTTAAGGGAATAGAGTGGATGTGAATGGAGACCGTATCCTAAAGAGAAGAGCACCACTCTAATTGTATCTACTGCTGAATGCTAATGCCAATTGCAAAGCTGTAGCCTTTGTGCCATTTGTGTGTTGAACCAAACTTTGTTAAAATAAACTACAAATGCCACATATGCCATATTTGGTATCAAAGTAAGGAGTTGTGTTTTTTTGAAAAATTAAAACAATTAAACGTCAATTTCTTTCTGTTTTTGAGATCAATTTATTTTGAGTGGCAGTTCTTAGTGAACTGCTGCAACATTACAGGATTCTGTGTGAACCTAGAGGGTTAAAAAGGGCTATACTTTTGTTTTGAGGAGTGTTTTCTTGATTGAGAGATGTTACAGCCAAAACCTGATCTGCAAAATTGGCTGACAAAGTGGCAGCATGCATTAAGCTCAAGGTTTATTGTTTTTCTATAGTGTGTCCTGTTAATGTCATGTACTGTAAGTAGACCAGGGCTGAAAAGGGCCGATGGAAACGTTCCATAGGGAAGATAAGCTAGGGAATTTTTGAAATATTCCAAATCGAAAACTCTATGGTAATTATGAAAATGAATGGGAATTTTAATAGCCCTGCAGTAAGCAGTGTGCTATGTGCATGTGATTGGGGATGAGCAGATCAAGTGTACTTGCATGACATCTGGTTGTTTATGCTAAAATATGTTTTTAAGTTCCCCGTATAGGGCCGACCTACAATTTTGTAAATTTCAGATTTTTTCACAATAATTAATCATCATAATCCTCTTCGGGATGTGTTCACTTTTGTGCAGTGGTGATGCAGGTGTTCCATTCTACATTAAAGAGCCATTATCTAGGGAATAAATTGGCTGTTTAGATGTTTCGTTTCACCATATATATTAATATGGACTCATCCACACTGTCTTAAGGCTGCTGTTCAAAAAACGATGAAGCAGCAAAGAAACCAAAATGCATTAACATATTTTGTTTTGCTGCTTTACTTAATGAGAGTGAGCTGCAGTGAAAAGTCACATTGGCTTTGACAGGAGGCCAACAGAACTCAAGGATATGGGAAAGGTTGGTGTGTGCCAAAAAGAAAATTACAATGTTCCATCACAAAATAACTCCTGAAATGTATTAAAAGTCAGACAGATTAATAAATCATATTCATGTATATTGGTGTGGAGACAAAACTTCTCATCATAGTCAGTCGTGGTTATTAGCTTCTGTAACTCCAAAAGCCAATGTACAGGAATGAGTTCATCTGAAGTGTTGCTTGACCATCTAAAGGTGAAGGTTTGCTAGAGTTAGCAGTTAGTGCCAGCCACTTAGTCTACGCAATGCTTACAGGGAACGTGCGCATTTCCCTCAACTTTAGAGTGTTTTAGTGTCTTTTAGCCAATCGTTTTGGTTTTCCAGCCTACAACATTAATATTTTGGTTCACTGTCACTGCTCCCATCACTGCTGTCCAGTAGCAGATAGACAGTTAAAGTTAGAGACCATCTGGTGAACATAGTGAGAGTCATATATTTAATTCAGGAGTTGGTGGAGACCAAATGAGAGGTAAAATGATGTGAACATCGGTCAGAAATATGACAATGAATGCTAATGCTGTCTTTGTGTGTATATAAGTACATATTGTGTCAGTACATGCCCCATATCAACTGTATTTGGTACAGTGCCTCTTCTTCTGCTGAAAAACCCATTAGTACTACTTAGCCTCGATTAAAACTTACTATGAAATGAAGTTAATGGCTGCCCGTGTCTGTCACGTTAACCTCACCTTGAACATATAAGTGGGCAGAGATGGACTCGATATGAATGGAACCGAAATGTCACCATGCTGACATGTCAGCTTAGCCCTCTATCAATTCTTCTTCTGCTAAACTGTAAGTCATTATTGTGTCACTTTGTCATTCTTTTCTGTTCACCCATCTCCAGTTCAAATCTCTGTCAGCCCGCAGTGACCAAGGCATATTACAAAAAGCTGCTGTGTTTTAGGAGGCACCAGCTATATTTAGAGCACACACACACACACACACACACACACACACACACACACACACACACACACACACACACACACACACACACACACACACACACGTGCATCTGCCATTCAAGAACATTGAAACAAAGGCTTGTGAGCTCCAGACAGTGTGGATAGGAGGAGGATGAGGTGTTTTTTTCCAGTCTGTCCTCTGGTGTATCACTATCATCTTGAGCTCAGGATGATGAGCCCGGGCAAGCCGATAGCTCTGCTTTGTCTCAGTGAAATGGAAATGCATTCACACAGTGGGTAAGCCCTGAACGGTGCCAAGTTAACATGGCTGATAGCTGTGAGTTAGCAGAGCACATAAGTAGGCTTTATGGCTGATTGGTCTTTTATGGCCTCCATGGTTCTTGTCATACTTCAAGCTAATGTCATCAGTAACTATTTCTCTGGAGATAGTTGCATTAGCCTGGGCCTGCCCACTGTGTTACTGCCTACCTTTTTCCATTACTGTATGACAACTCTAAGATAAGATTAATCTTAAATTATCCCTGTGGGGCCAATAGGGTCACTGCAGCAGTACAGAATAAATTATAGATAGGAAAACAATGCCGTTTATCACAGTTTGTTTATGTGTGTGCATGTGTGCACTGGTTTATCAGAGTGGCGGTGGGGGTGGGGTTAGGGGGGTGGGGGTATTAGTGATTAAAGAGGCTGTCCTTCAACCAGAATCGATATGGTGTAATTGCATCCGCGGCGGGGTTTTCCTGTCTTGGCTGTGGCGTTCGCATCCTGGCAACAGTGAAAGCCAGATGTAGCACCGAATACTCATGCTGCTATATAAACCAATGAGCGCGGTGTGTCTTCCTGTCATCTGTGCACTTGACTTTGAATTCTTACACTCTTATTTGTCAGATTTATATTAACATAATATTGCTCACTCAAAACTGCAGTTCTGGAAATGATTGCTTAGAGCACTGACAGTCATCCAAAACATTAAAGCTGATGGACATAAAATCAAAACTAGCTAAAAAAGCGAATAGATACTAAAACGCTCCTACAGAATCGGGGATAGCAATATTAGGGGGCATGTTGTTGTGGTATCCTACAGTCACATACAGGTTCTACCCAGTGTTTATATAAATAGGTTCATTAGCACAGCTTTAAGAACAGTTGTGCCACAATTTCTTCAAGCTTATTGGTGTTTGCTCTCTCGAAACAATGTAGTGTAACACATTTTAACTAATATTACAACTACTTAGATTTCATATGAAAGTAGAAATCAATGACTATATGCACAATACTGTTAAACCATGAAATAAACTAACAAAAATAAAATGGATGAAACAGTGACATCTATAGATAATCCGTTGACATAGAGTCAAATTGGATTATCAGGATCTACCCCTGCGGAAATGCAACAAAAAGATGCAAACTGACAGAACCAAGTCAGATCAATCCCAATCTGGACCCACATTCACCATATTAATATCCATAAATGTGGAGTGTGAATGGACAGTACTACACTTAAGACGGCTACTAACTTGTCAGTTTCCACTACTCCTATGAGGAAGCATTGTGCTGGATAATGTAGGAAATGTATAAATCACATAACAAGTTCTGTTTCTCTGCTTTAAAGGCAGTGTTTTGGTCATGCACATACATTTAGCTAGTGGCTAAACTTGTCCCCAGATAAATTTGTATACGTGAATTCTATAAACACATATGAATGGATTTAAGGAGACTGCACCAGCTGACTTTTGTCCATGATAATTTAGGGTCTGTTTAAACATTTACAGTAAGCAGTACATATTATACAGTAACTCAACAACAGAATGAGCATGGCATCTGTCAGTATCCATGGTGACAGATGTTTTTCTGCTCATAGTGAAGAATTAATGCAGAATGTCAAATGGCTGTTAGCTGAGTCCATATGGGTTGGTTTTAGAAAAGAGGCCTTCTGATGCCTCCAGGCTGCACTCAGATCATACTTAAGGTTGCCCTCTCATCCTGTCTGTGCGTCTGTGTATGTATAGATCGACTGGATCAGCTGGTGCAGTGAGAGTCTTGGCTGAGAATCATCAGTAGATAATCTGCTCTCTGCCTCAGGATGTAATATTGTAATTGCAGCCAGCAATGGCTCCACAGTAATTAATAGACAATGTTTGCCTCTAAATGTTTGTTCCTCATTGTTAAATGTGTCAGTGTGAGTGAGTATGATGGCACAGTGATATAGGAGACTTGTGTTGCATTAGAGAAATTTTAATACTATAGGATACAATGTTTTTGAACACCTTTGTGACTGTTTGGTGCTACTGTGTTTGAACAAGACAATACCCCAGTGCACAAAGCCAGCTTCATAAAGAAATCTGGCTTCGTGCACTGCGCTTTGTAAAGAAAGCTGGCTTGGTGAGTTTGATGTGGAAGAACTTGACTGGCAGAGCCAACACCTTTGGGATGAACTAGAACACTGACTGTGAGACTTATTATCACCCAGCATCGGTGTTAGACCTTACTAATGGGAGCAAATCCCTTTAGGTTTTTGAACATCTGATTAAAAGACTGAAACCAGAAGAGGCTGTGCATTCATACCATGGTTTTGGAATGACATTTTACCCAATCATACATGTGTAATGTTGGAATGTTCACGAAGTGTTGTGAAACATTGTTTGTAGTAAGTTCCAGGTGATGAAATAGCAAATAAAAGTAAACTGAAATTGGGAAACATCAAATAACCGGGTAAGGTTCAAGGTATACTGATTATATCATGATACTAGTTAGCCCATGGATTTTTGGCATGTCTGAACTGCTAAATGCCTGACCTTGTTGTCTGATACCTGTGACGTCTTCAGTGTTGCAAAGTGCAGAATGCAGCAGTGCTCAACAGCTCCATGAGTTTTGGATCCACACTGCTCATTTTTCATCTCAGTTGTTTCGGAAGTGAAATGTGCCCACATGTTCCTGTGAGTCTAATGGCACCGCTGACAGCAAACAGATGTTGTAGGCTTCTGATTTTAAACTGTTTACTTCCACGTTTTGTGTGGATTCAGTATTGAGCTTACAGTGGATCCAGCCAGCCTGCCAGCTATCTATCCTTGGATTCCTTCCTTCCATTTCAAGTTGCATGTCCAGTTCAGGGTCATGGGAGAAACAAAACAACAAAGTAGCATTTTATTGAACTTGAATCCAGTTCCAAATCCTTTCAAACCTCTTATGACCTCAATGCCAAAAAATAACAAAGGATGCTGCAACATTCGCCACTTTATGAAAAACTGTTCTGGCATAGTAGTCAAACAGTTAAAGGACAATGTTTCTTAACACACAAATGCAATGAATTTAGAGATTTCACCATCTATAATCCGTAATACCATTAAAAGATTCAGAGAATCCAGATAAGTCTCTGCATGCAAGGGCCAAGGCCACAAACCAACATTACATACCTGTGATCTTCAATGTCTCAGGACTCACTGTATTAAAAACAGACATAATTTTATAAAGGGTATTACTACATGGGCTGAGTATATTGCAATTGCAATGAGGTAATACTGGAAAATATTTAGCACAAATATGTATTTTACATTTTCATTGCCATCAAACTATGTGGAAACCAGGCAGAACTTATAGGACATCAGTTGAGTAGGCGACCCTTCATTGTGATCCACGATTCATTAGCATTTACACTATAAAAGAGGTTGGCAAGTGGTTTGATGGTCATTGTTGGTCATTTAAACCTTGGTAATTAGGGAAGTTCACAAAATGCATATCAGTACAAGACACTCTAAGATTCTATAATGAATTCACTTTCCTCAGAGTTGAACAAATCTGGGTGTTTTACCAACTTACAAGTGACAACTGGAATCCATCCGTACACCAACTATAATCTTTTCCTCCTCTGGGATCTTCCAGCTCCTCTTAGGGGATCTCCAACTGTTCGTTGGCCTGCTATCATATGACTCATACAAGACAAAGGAATGCTACTCCTATGGGATTATTTGGGTGTTATTCTAATGACACATAGACATTTTATTTAAAACCACAAGGGAAAAGTCAAACGATCCCCAGTGTCAAGGATTCATCTCCAATGATTTGTGTCAGCCAGTAAATGTTGCGATATGCAGTAATTTGAGGTCAATTCTGATTCATGTACATAGATTGCTTCATTATGGCAGTGAATATATTGGGGATGGTGCCCTGTGCGAATGCACAAACTAGCAACAGTGTGTCTTATAATGGTGAAGAGAAACAATGGTGGTGAAGAGAAACAATGTTGCAAACAGGGGGTATCATATTCCCCAATACTGAGAACACAGAGGCTGCTAATGAAGAAGAACCTCACAACACGAGACCAAAACAAACTGTTACTGTCATTTACAAAACACCTGAATGAGAAATCTACATTCATACCAGAAGCAATAGAACGTTTCTGTTTGCAGTTGTAGCGCAACACTTTACCTATGAGCATGACTATAACGGATACTTTTGCACTTTCTAGGAAACCTAACACACACTTCTGTACTGGATGTCCATGAGGCTAAGTTAGATCATTTACAAGGTGTCTGCCATGCGATGTGCAGTCGTGGAACAGACTGTTCACATCATTTACATAAGTTGAAATAAAAATGGTATAATACTATATAGTCTACAAAATAATACTCTATTACAAGTAAAAATGCATAAAAAAACTACTTGGAAGTAAGATACAGAAGTATTCCCAATGAATGTATTGAATTGATCAAAGGTTAAGTGCTCGTCATGCAGTGTAGTTGGATCAGTATAGCTGATGCATTCACATGTAATGGTGGAGGTGAAGAAACGTGCCACGCTTCATCAGGAAGTTAAACTTTGACCTCTCTGTCCTTCTGTCCTGTCACTTTGACTCTCTGGTGGATCTCTGATGTGGAGTGTTTGGAACGTAAGCCTTGTTGAACACATCCTTCCCAGACACACTCATCAAGTATTGATGCCTTGTCGTGTGATCCTAAATGACGACATTTGTTTTTGTTTCAGCTGTCAATAAGAATGTACTGGATGGGACAGTTTATGACAGTGCTGCTGCCTCATTACCAAACTTCTCATTTGTGTGTTTCTCTTGTGTATTTCTTCGCCTATTTTACATTCTGAGTTATTTAGACTACTAAACAAACTACTTCTGGTATCCCTTCCATCTTAATTCTTGCTTATATTGCTAATGTTTTTATGTATCAATAAAAAAAATAGATACTGTTAAATTTTAAGTCACACTAGCTTTGTCTAAAAACCTTTTAAAAAAAGGGAAAACTAAGTCATTTATCTTTGGGTTATGTCGTAGGTGCAATATAGGCATATACAGTCTATAAATCTGATTATTAAGTTAGGTGAATTGTTATTAATTTTTTTAGTAGAAAATGTATGTGCTAGATTAGGACAGAAAGACTCTTCACTCATTCTGTGAAGCTTACAGCTCTATCATATCAGCTAAAATTAAGAGCAGTAAACTATTTTTCCATTATTGCCATAAATATAGTGCCTCTTTTGAATCATCATCAATATATTTGAATATTATTGAACAATTTAAGGGATAACGGTAGTGTAATATTTCACTAAATGTGACTTAAAATGGTCATTTTCTACATAAAGCTAGCTAAGTTGGGGTGCCAGGTAGCTTACAGTCAAACAGTCAAACAGCCTACAAAATATCTTTAAAAAACACACACACACACACAAAGAAAATAGCCAAGATTAGGTAAGAGTGGCACAACAGAAAATGACTACATTAAAAAAAGCAACAGCATAACAGCCTCAAAAAAGCAAGCACCATACATTTAATACACACAAACGCACACCTCTGGTTTAATTTATAGGCAATAATCACAATTAAAATTTTGTATAACCGTCATTTAACACACATCGTCAGTAATTGTTTGCCCACAGAGAAGGGAGTCCGTGTAGTGTGAAATGCTCCGGTGTGTCCATTGAAACTTGGCCCATGGTAAAGAACTAGCTGCAAGATGACTCCTCCTCGTGTATTAAAGTAATTAGAAGTTCTTTCTGCAGGGGAGCCCAGGCCTAAATATTTAATCTGAAGGGAGCCGTGGCAAAACATGTCATGCCGCCTGCGTCTTTTGTGTCCAATATACGCAGTCCATGGTGGAGGAGCAGCTGGTAAGGTGCTTTGTGTTGGAAAATGGATGGGGAGTGCAGAGCGCTGTGTCTGTGTCTGCCTGATGGGCACGTGGGAGACATTGTGTGGCTTGTCTGCACAATTGTATGGATGTGTAGATATGTGTCAAAGATAAGGCCGAATATTGTGAATATGCAGGACGAGAACAGCAGCAGCAAAGGTGTGTGTGTGCGTGTGTGTGTGTGTGTGTGTGTGTGTGTGTGTGTGTGTGTGTGTGTGTGTGTGTGTGTGTGTGTGTGCAGCAGAGCCGACAGAGGCTGGAGCTGTTTTGATCAGAGAAAAGAGAGATGGAGATAAAAAGACTCTCATCCTAGCAGAGAGGTAGCAGCAAGGCTCTACAGGGAGGGAAGAGACCCAGGCTGACAGACAGATAAAAAACAGGCAGGAACTAGAAGGCGGGGGCACAGTCAGTTTTTTGGCTGAACACTGGTAATCGCAGATGGATATTTTTTTATTTTTGCGTTAATGCTCACTTTTATCTTCTCCCTCTTTCTTCTCTTCTTTTCCTCTTCCCTTTTCTGACTTTCAGATATGTGTCACAAAGATGTCCACACGCAGCTGCCAGGGAACAGACTCGGTCATCAAGCCCCTGGACACCATCCCTGAGGACAAGAAGGTGAGAGTGCAACGCACGCAGAGCGGCTTCGACCCATTCGAGAAGCCCGCAAGCCAGGTGAAGAGGGTCCACTCTGAGAACAATGCCTGCATCAACGCCAAGAGCTCATCTGCCGGCAAGGAGTCGCCCAAACTGCGCCGGCACTCCAGCCCTAGTTCTGTAAGTACACCTGTAACAGACTGAAGAAGCCAGTGTGATATGTTGATATATGCTACGTTATACAACAACTCGGTTTGGACCGAGTAATTTGTTCGGACAAGAGGTGTTCCATGAGATCTGATATAGAGTATAACAGCACTGAAACTTTGATCTACTTTGATCTGTATGACTTTACACCACAAAGAAGAACATTTCTGCAAGTAGTTTAAAAGCACACTCAACGGGCAACCCTTTACTTTATCTGTTGTTAGAAACTGAATACTATTAGCTGATCAGCCGCTGTTAGTAATCAATACAACCATTAATCAACCAATAACTAACAGCAGTCAACGGCAGACAACCTTATCATTGTTAAAAGTTTCTGTAGCGGCGTTTAGCTCAGTCCGTAGAGCCAAACTCTCTTTCACAGACATTTGAATGTGACCGTGAACACACCTAACTCTAGGAACACAAGATAAAGGATGTCACAACAGTTTTCTTGTTGGTTGGGATGAGAGCGCACCAACTTTCTATAGGGGCGCTCTAATTTCTACCTAATTTCTACTAGCATCTGTCAAAACACACTATTTCACTGGTTGCATACAGGACACAGAGCAGTTAGCCTGTGGTAATGTAGATCTACACAAAGTAGCAGTAGAAGTGTTCTGGAAGTGTTGTTATTAAAAATGTCTTGCTTGGCAACCAGTCCTATTGCAGTTGTAGAACTGTTTGTGTTGGTGGAGAGAAAGAAATTATTAAAAAAACAAACAAGCTATGATCTGTAGTCACTTATTTCTGTCAGTTAATAAATAGCACTTAGATTGCACATAGAACTGTTGTATAAAAGCAATATCACACTTGTCGTGCTGTTATACTGGATATCAGCACAAGGGCTAAGTATCACCTGGTACCTCGTGATACGATACTATCATGATATTTTGCCCACGATAATGATAATTTCACGATACATCTATTTTTCAGTAATCGATATATTGTGAGAAATTTCATCCACGATACATCACAATATCTGTGTCACTGAAATTTAAAATGTATTAACTGCACTGAATCTATTTCACATGAATTACAAAACATTGTCAATCAATTTCACATGAACAACAAAAAAAGTGCACACTGCACACTATAGGCTGGCTTACAGAAGCGTCGTAGCATTAGCGACGTTAGCCGTCCTCTCCTCTATGGCAAGATCAGGATGATGACGGACCAGGTGGCTTTGCACATTTATTGTGTTGCCCGAGTACTTGACCTTCGTGAGACAGTTCTTGCAGATTGTAAACTCTCTATCGAGTGTCGTTCCATTGTCAATATTGTAGCAGATTTTTGTGAGAGAATCTGTTTAGAACGGCTGTACAGTATGTTTATTGTTTAAATATAGATATTTGGCACCAGTGTAATGTCCCGCAAGATGAAATATCGCGATATATCTTAGTATCGATGTTTTGGTACACCCCTAAGCACAACTGTGCTAATTTTGCCATGCTGATATTCAGTACAATGTCAATTGTTTAACTATAGTATGGAATTGAAAATGTATTGCATATTTTAGATAATATCATTGATCCAAGATAAAAAAAACAAAAAAAACTTTAGCATTACGGACAGCACCTTGGATTTATCAGTCCATGGTTGGCTGATTTCACATATTTCAGAGCCGTGGTCAGGGCCATAGATTCTGATGTCAGTTAGATAAAGGACCAAAGTCAGGAAGACTAACATATTCAACTCAACCCCTCTGCCCGTGCACTATCTTTCTGCTACAAGGGGACTGAGAGGAAGGATAGCAGGCTAACAAGGGGGATGGAATCCACCCTCATCCCCTCTCAAGTTCCCTACTGCCTACACCTGATGGTGAAGACACAGTAACAAGTCCGTGTTACAAAGTTTCATAAAAAAGAGAATAAAAATTAGAATAATTAGACGTCTTGTAGCTAAAATGAGTCTCTTCTCTCTCTGATTGGCCGGTGCTTGCATCACCAGAGGCTGAGTGCATAACTGTGTAACAGCTTAGGTCCATTAAAAGCTCATATTCCACATAGACTAGTCATCAATTAGCTAGTCTAACCTTTAACTGTTTTAAAACCTAAATCATTATCAATGGAAGTATGTCTTTGTAACCTTTGAAGATAATCTTCCACTTATGCTGGCTAATGTTATGCATGGACGTTTCTGTGATTTGACATTACAGAGTCAGTAACGTTTGCTGTTTTGTGCACCTTTCATCAGCTTGCCTCATGATGGTGACATTAAAGTCCAAGCTCTTTAAGGCTCATGTCTCCACAGAGCTGGAGAGGATAATTGGTGTAGCTTAGCATAAAGACTGGAAGCAGGTGGAAACAGCTAGCCCGGCTCTGTGAATTTTGTGTTTTTCTTCTCTTTCTTGACAAACAATGAGCTGTCGTGCTGCTTGTCAGATTAGGTCAGCGAGCACAGGTCTTAATACATGTCTCCATACAGGCACAATGACAGCACTTTGACAATAAGACTCCAGGAAGCTGCACAGAGTCACAGCGCCTGGCCGTTAGCCAAGAAATAGTCACAGCATGTGACTCCCCAAAAAGTAACGAGAAAATAATAAAAATGCAGGAGAAAGACAGCAGAGAGAGCCTCCATCAGCAATGGTGCTGATGATGCTTGGTAGGCAGTCACCCCTGTTTGAGTTGATAAACAGTGGGTGAGAAAGCAGTCAACAGTAGTGCCAGCATTGCCATGGAAACACAGCTTGGAGTTCTTTCATAGGATGGGGGTAGAGGTGGTAAATTTTGTGTTTTAGCTCATTATTAGTGTTTATATTCCTGGAACTTTTTAAACTCTCAAGTTTGGAATGAAAAATAAAAACTGGCCTGACTCACAGAGAGACTGGGTTGGAAATCAATAACTATGCCTACAGTATAAATTAATTAAGTTTACTTTTCACTATATTTTATGTTATTCAAAATACTGTTTCAGTACTCTAGTAAACATATTTATTTGCATTATTTATGATGCAGATGACATTATTACTGATTTTCTTTCCTGTCTTGCCTTTAATTGATCTTTGATTAATTATTTACTTGTAGCATCTTTATAAATACACTCAGCAATACAAATAGATTCTTTTGAAAAGCATGCAGATAAAGTCATAGTGTTTTTAGGCTTGTATTGGCTGCAGATCTTGCTGTAGGCTATTGCCAATCATATTGTTAAGCCAGTCTGTCGGAGAGGCAAGATCCAGGGCAAAAAGTAAAAAAAACAAACACTGGTTGCTGCTTGTAATGATGCAGTCAGAGCAGCTTTTACCTTCCAAGTGCTTACTGTGACAAGACACAGGCTGCAGGCTGGATACAAACAAATCATATTTTCATGAAAACAGGTCAATCCCACTACCGCTCTCATAGACACCCTCACTTCTTTTGCTCGTCGGTATTCGATCAGATTGAATTCTGCTTCAAGCGATCCAGGTGTCTGCACGTAAATGTACAGTACGTGCATTCCCATCCACCTATTTCCTTTTTTAATGTGTGTATGAAGTGAGTGGAAAATACAGCACTGGAACAAAAAGTTGAAATATTGCTGCCTGAGGTGGAAAAGTTGATGCACTGACAAAAGCAGTGCATTCATTTACATTTTCTTTGGCGGATTTCTTCAGATTCGATTAAAATTTCCTGTTACATTTGGAAGGAAACCTGGCTTATGTCTCCTGCCATTCCTTCGTGCCAATCAGGTGTGACTTATTGCTGTGAGGGTACAGTAATAATAGAAAGCAGCCTGGTCAAGCTCATGAACAATAGTTTCTTTTATCCATATTATGGCAGCAACATAGTAAGTGTACCAAAGGCCTAAGTACAATAGGCCACTTAGTCAACTGAATAATCTTATTTTTGACACGTGTCCATGAACATAACTCAATCCTCTTGCGAAAAACTCATTACAATCACGAAGAGAGATGAAGGTTATCTTGAAGGATGATTTATTCAGAAATTAAAAACTTGTAATGTTGGAAAAATTCCTTTATGTGAAAAAAGACAACAACGGCGGTCAAGAACTTCTATCGATCCAAGCCTTCATTGACTTCAGAGCGAACCAGTTAACTAAACCTTTTTTCTGCACCCATGCGCACTAAGACTAACTGATGGCACATGCAAATAAACAAATAAAGTTATCTGGTTTAAGTTGCTCTTACAGTAAGTGACATTGTTTATTGATGTTGATGAGTAGTTGTGTGAGAATGGCTGACCACAGTGGAAATCACTTGAAGCCGGTTAAAATGTGGGAATCACCAAATGCTTTTAAACATTTCTCCTCCTCACACATGGACATGGACATGTAGAAATAGTTCTGCCTTTTCAAAAGCTGTCAAAACACACGTTACCTTTGTGTTTCTCAGGTAATTCGGTTTGTTAGGCAGCCAAGCTTTTTCTTTTCTCCATTTGAAACAGATTTAACAGCCTGTATTCCTTCACATGGCTAATTAAGGGCTGTTTACAAACAACACAATTTTCTTAATCATGCAAATGAGATTTTCAGGTTTCATACATATGTGCTTCCTTTTTTTAATTTAGCTCCAAATGTGAAATAGCTAATGAATGTGCTCACAATTCCGATTTAATAAGTGTGATATGAGGCTTGACTGATTGCCTGCCAGCATCGCCGCAGGACACTAATGAATTGTTTCAGCCATGATTATGAAAATGTGTAAATTGCCCCTTTCATGGTTCTTTTGTTTAGACAGCCTGACTCGCTCAGATTTCACACAACCCTTTGGACTGAAAAACGAGATTGTGACCTCCTCTTTGACCATCAGACATGTCCTGTAAATGAAGTTAATGGGTTTTAATTAATAGACACTTAATGTCAAAGCTGCACTCAGACCAGCTGGCCAAGTTCAGAATCAGAAACACTTTTCTTGGTCAGGTATGTGTACACATACAAGGAATTTGTTTTATTGTCAAAGAGCAGTGACCAGTTTTAGATAGCACACTTCTTATTTAATCAATCAATCAATGAACATCACATCACACTGTCAACTTTAATAAAGTAAAACATCTGAATTTACAATTTCGGCCTTCTTTAATGAATATTCTGTGTGTTATGAATCTATTAGGCCGCCTCGTTAATACGGGTGTGTACCTCTTAATATAGGTGTGTACGTCGTCAGGTTAGTGAGTCATTTTATGAACCAAACATTCATTTATCCTGAAAATGATTGGTGGCTAAATTGATAATGAAAATAATCCTTAATAAAAGTCTAAACCAGAGAAAACTTCACTTCATAAGTGAAATGTCTGTTCTTATCGTATTGCAGAGCAGCAGTGTGGTGGATCTTTTCAGGACAAATGATTGTGTCGTGTCAGTTTCAGAGGAATCTCTCAGATAAACATGTCACACGTGCTTTAAGCATGAGGGAATCCAGTGTTTGAACAAAGTAGTTTAACAATAAAGATAGATACAGCTGTGTTGGATACCTTTAAACCTTTTTTATGATGCTCACCTGGTTTTCAGATTTATTTGTTCACTACTCAAAACAGTTTTTGCTGTCTTAGTCAATAAAGTAATGACTGAAGTTTTCATTATTTATAACTTTAATAACTTCCAAGCAGAGCCAAAGAGGAATTTTAAAAAATCTGACATGATTGGCAGATTTGATACCTGATTCAGCTAAATTGCGACTAACCTCATATCCATGAGGGGCAACACAAGAAATGCAGGAATGTCCTCCTCTGCTGCATCTAAAGTAGCAGTATGTAGATTTACATTCAAATGATTTCAAATGTTAGACAAGTTTATCAAGGCACATCTTCGAGTGCTTTTCAACAGCAACATTTCAGACAGGATGCTTCTGAAACATGTCCCTGAGATACAGCAGAAGAAAATATGTCTTCAGTCGCTGACAGACGCTGAGTGTTGATGTTTTCCACAGTCACTAATGGATCAGCTTTTATGTAGGCGATACACGGCCATTAAACATGTCCTTCCTTCATGTTTGTTTTTATAAGGACTGTTTCAGTCTGTTTGTTGTTGTTTTGAATTTATCATCATTTTTTTTGCTCAGCCCATAGAGTATTAATTAATATACGGTATTTACTGTACAATCATTTCTCATGTTTTAAATCTCACCTGAAGATCCAAACTAATTACAACTTGACGTTGCTCCTCTGACAGTGCACACTGTATTTTTTATAGTTTTGAATGAATGAAAATGTACAGTGAAACGTCCCTGTTTCCCTTTTTTGATAACTGATGGTGAGGAGTTAATGGTTAATAAGTATAGCCTACATTTATGAATCTGCAGCTATTGATAAGATGAACTTCTCTGCAGTGTATGAGCAGGAGGAGTTGTTATTGTATCCTGTTTTTGATCAGAGGTGTCTTCACTGACAGTGTGTGGGATCCGCCAGCACAACACTCAAAGCCATGCATTAGCATATTAGCTGATAAGCACCAGCTGCTCGGCTAGCAGCTGACTAGTGATGTCTACAGTAAGTGTGCTGGGCGTATATGGGCTGTCAGGAACAACATGTCAGCTGTGGTTTACTGTTTTAGTGTAATTTATGCTTCATGTTTGATGAGAGACATTTGGTGGTACGCAGTAATCATTTCTTGACTTTCACTTTTTTTGAAATCTTCATAAACTCTAAGTAAAGATGATGTGGAGCAGGTGTGAAACGGTGGATGCAGAATGTTGTAGACAGAAAAAAAGAATCTCTTTGTAGTCCAATCTCATCGTCACTGAGAGAGAGGCAGCACGAGTGTCTTTGAGAGGTTTCCAAAAGCTACCAGGAGAGGACTATATTACTGTCCAGCTGAGTTGTTTCACAGATAGAGTTACACTTCCTGCTTGATCCCAGGAGGAAGTCTAATTTGTTTCGAGAAGCCCTCAGGAGGAGACACAAAGCAGTGCACCTCAGCACTCTGTGTGTGTGGGTGTGTGTGTGACGTTTAAAAACCAACTTCTGTTTCTGCAACCTTTTTCTTGCTTTCTGATAAATGAATTCATAATATCTAAATGAACACAAGAGCTGTGCCATTGTCTTGCAAACAATGCAGAACAGTCGTTTTACTTAAAGGGTTAATTTTGAGTCCAGTCATATGAACTAAAGTGGATGTAACGTCCTCATTGAGGTTCACTGCTGACACAAACGTAGGCTATAAAATACACATCACTTTACTTTTAAGACAACAAAATACATGATTCAATGTTACAATGACAGTCAGCATATAGTTCATACTTCACACAGTTAGCATGTAGATAATACACAAGATGCAAGATGATAACTGTTTACACTGACATGGTTACCTGATTGTTTTCACCACTACTGGGCAACAGAATGGCGGTTATCATGTAATTGTTATCGCGCTTTGGTCCGGACGAAGGGGGAAAAAATTTGACATTGTTAGCAAAGACGTGGATCATCTGTTGTATATAAAGTCACCCTCAGTACAGTTGTCATGAACAGGGAAATTAGCTACAGAGACCAAAACTGTTTTTGTACCAGGCTGTAAACATGTTTATTTCTGCTGTGAAGTTGGACATTTGAACGTGAAGACCTATGGAGGTTGAAATGTTCTGTGTACAGCCTCATGTGGTCACTTGTCGTCACAGTTTTTTGCAATTCTGCATTGGCTTCATTTCCCAGCCATGGATGTTGCTCCTTGGTTCACACTAGATTTTTATGAACCAATCAAGAGCTACAAACATGAATTACACAGACTGACTGGACAGTTTTATTGATGTTATCCCATGTGGCAAGATGAGATTATGGTGATTGACAGCAGGTTGCTTCTTATGTCTGTATTTATCTGCTGTGAAGTTATAAAGAGCTCATGAAGAAATAATTTATTTTGAGTGCATGCATATGCAATATTAATGTCATTAGACGGCGGATCATATGCACGCTAAGACGAGGTAGATAAGGTAGGTAACAGGTAGAAGGATGAAAAACAGGTGTTGCATTGGAATATTATGTGGGGGGGGGGACCTGTGGGATCACACACACTTCTTAATGGAATTAATGAACTGCCAAAGTACACATAGGATGATACAGGCTCAGCAGATTGCAGTTTGAACTGTTTCTGACTGTCTGTTTAGAGAAAATCCCTGTACACACGTGCTGACACGTTACCATGGCTACCAAATTATTTGCATAAATTTACAGCACGCGGCCCATGAAGATCACTTCCCAAACAGTAGTTCAGCTTTATAAATCATCGCACATTTAAAACTGTAGTTGGTCTGTTTGCTTTCACACCACGAACAAAAAAATCACATTTTCAGGCCTCAGTTCGGTTGTTTGTCCCTTCCTAATGCATCGCACTAACCTGGCAAACACACCATGGTTCACTTTAACCAAACCAACCACTGTGGTGATGGTTGGTAATCAGTGCAGTCACTTCCCTCTACACAGCATCCAGTGAGTTTTAAAGTTAAGCTCTAGTTTCCTCTTTTCATCCCATTGGGTAAGAACACATTCACATCAGGGCTTCATCTCCTGCTCTGTCTCTGTGAAGCGATGACAATGAAGTGTCTAAAAGTTATGAGTCGACGATGAAAAGTAATCTTGCGAGTTTTTACATGAATACTGTGTGAAATCTCTCCTCCCCCTCGCTGACATTACACCTCCCAGATGAAGCATCGGGGGAGCCTCCACATTTTAATATCTCTCATAGAACTGTAATGTCTTCTGTTGAATCCTCCCAAGAGGTTTATTTTCTGGGTTACTGAATTCATAGCCTTTTATATTACCTTTTTATATCTTTTTCTTATGTCTCTTACTTTTTCCCGTAGCCCACAAGCCCCAAGTTTGGAAAGGCAGATTCCTATGAAAAGCTGGAGAAACTGGGAGAGGGTTCATATGCTACAGTTTACAAAGGAAAGAGCAAGTAAGTAACATGTGCATGTCCAATCAGGCCTAATCCAGTCACTGTTCTTTATAGTTCATAAGAGCCACTCATGCAGGCAGTGAATATTACATTTAATTATACAGGAGCAGTGCTGCAAGTGAATGAATTCTTTAAATGGAACGGCAATAACAGTTACAGAGTCTAAATTTATGTAAATAATATTTTGTACTCACGGTAGAGCTGCAAATCCCTCACATGCAACGTCATTTCTTTATTTTAATCGCCATAGGATGGGTGTTTTTCCTCAGTGATTCAGTAGTTATGTTCCACTTGTCATCGCTTGGAGCTTTCCCTCCAAGTTTTTGCTAATTAAATTCTCTAAAATGACAAGTTCACACACTGTAAATGCACCAAACTCCACAGACTCTAATCTTCTCAGTAATGATGTTAAGTGTGCGTTGCCCTTCACCACAGCATCTTTGATTGGTGAGCTTCATTCAGTTGTAATTCGGTGGCCTTGTCCTCAGGTCTCACTCCACTGCTGCTAAATTGCATTTCATTGACTTAACAATCCTTGCTGTTCTCCAGCCTCGCTGATTTTAATAGATTCTTTTTTTCATGTCACAATAGAAAAGAGAAAAAAAAAGCACAGGATTATCACAATTTGTCTGTCCTGTGTGTCGTTGCCAGGGTGAATGGGAAACTGGTGGCTCTGAAGGTGATTCGTCTGCAGGAGGAGGAAGGAACGCCCTTTACCGCCATAAGAGAAGGTAAGAGGCTCAAAAAGAGACTGTTAGTCTGGAATACAAATAAACTGGAGTGAAATTATTTGGTTCTTTGGAAAGGGGGTTGCTTGTGGATTCAAGAAACCATTTGGTGAAATGTTGCCGCTCAAACATTCAGCACTGCACATTAGTTAGACCCTCAAAAGTAGCTCATGCCTAAGAAGAACAATATATGAAGTTATGATTTGGCTAAAAGCTCCAGTGTGTAGGATAGTGGCATTTAGTGGTCAGGATGCAGATTGCAACCAATTGAATACCCTTCACCTCACTCTATCCTTCCAAGTGTGTAGGAGATACTATGGTGGCTATGAAACTCTAGAAGAATGCGAAAGACCCTCTGTAGGTCCAGTGTTTAGTTTGTCTGTTCTGGGCTGCCGTAGACACATGGTGGTCCAACATGGTGGCCTCTGTTGGGGAGGACCCATGGATATAAAAGTCTCATCACATAATAACAAACATAATGATGTTGGGAAGCCTGATCAGAGTAGCATAAGCAGGAGGCATATTCAAGGCAGTTCATTCAAAATCACTGCAAGGTGTTTATTTAAAACAGAACTAAGTGCATCTATGTTCACGTGCGGCAAAATATATACAATACAAAAAGAGATAACTGAATACTTAGCTCAGCTGAACTCAATAAAACTCAACTTAGTAACGAAAATTACAACTAATATCACATGTACTCCACTACACCTGATCGGGACTATGTTCACATTCTCTGTGCTCTCTCTGGACTCCCCGACAGACAAAAAGCAACTGCTTAATTAGCCTCTCCACCTTACCTCTCTGGCTGTACCACTGGTGGAGGTGACTCCACTGGCTCCTAATTTTACAAGAAGTTTGCAAAGTTACAATCACACAGATTACAGTAAAAAAAAAAAACCATTACCTTTTTTACCATCAGGACTAATTCACCCCACCACCACTCACTTGGAGTAGTCCAATGAACTCCCCCAATCATGTCAGCCAGAGTATAAATACAGGAAATGCTGCAGCATTTGTCTCTAACCACATGGTGAGTATGGTAAGTAACAAAATTAAATGCTAATTTAACTTATGACAAGAAATAAATCAATAAACTATAACTACATTTAACAGTGCTTGTAAGAGTTTATTTTAGCCAAAGCTGTTAAACTATGAAATATAACCAAACATAATACAATACAATACACTGGACCTGTGACTGTACAGGGTTGATGGTAATATCAGATCATGTTTCATTTGAAGAATATCAGCTTCTGCCATCAGTCAAACTGTTCAGACAGTTTGGATTCTGAGTAGTCTCAGTGTACATGTGCAGACTATGTTCTGATTGAACATCAGTAATATTAAAAGTACTTAAAGTTTTTTTTTCTTTCAAATATACTTTCAGTGTTCAGCATATGTTCAGTGTTTAATGGATGATTTGAAATGAATGTAAATAAGAAATATTCCAACAAGGACATCAAGCATTTTCTGTCTTTTACTTAAACCTCTTAATACAAGTCAAACAGTCTGTCATGGCAGTGAGTTTACTCACATCTCTTCCTAGTACACATCAGCGTGTTTGAAGGACTTTGAAGAATTTTTAAAGGAATCAAAATCCATCAGAATGTTCCTGGTAATAAATTTAGGGACGAAGAGTAGACAAAAATACTCAAAAAGAATGTTTTTGTAGTACACATTACTATTTAAGCTAATATTGTGCCCAGAGTGGGTCAAACTTATACATAACTTAATTTTTTCGGTGTTCATATATCTGACATTCTGTGAGGTGTGGACCAGCAGCACAGTGTGTCTTCGCTCTTTTTGTCCTGTCAGTTGTGAATGTGAGGCACTCACAGCTCTTCAGTTTACTGAAACACTCACCGCAAAACACAACTGGCTTTTGAAATTAGATGAAAAAACGATGGTGTCCGTTTGATCTGTGTATGATCCAGGCCTGATGAAGTGAGAGCCATCCACACACACACACACACACACACACACACACACACACACACACACACACACCTACACACACACACACACACACACACACACACACACACACACACACACACACACACACACACACACACACACACACACAGTCCAAACTCTCCCTGTGAGCATATTAGAAAGCCACTTTGAAATTGAACTAATTCAGCAATTACTGAGCAGGAAGCTTCCAGCACTGATATGTGAGCAGCATTACAGGCCGCTGCTGAATAAGGTAATCTATCCGGAGGAGACGAGTGTTGAGTGTGTGTATGTGTGTGTCCATGCTTATTAAAACTGCACACACTTCTGCTCATTACTCAAGATGAGGTGGATGTATGTGTGCGAGGGAGCGGGGTGGATCTTCAAAAGGTGGCAGGATCTTTGAGGTATCTATAGTACTAACCTCCTGCTTACTGACAGTCCTGCCTTATCTGATTTATAATTTTTTTTAACAACCTTTAGGTCCTCACACAGAATGAATGTATTCATGAGACTATCACTCACCAGCTCTCTGAGGATTTGTCCATCAAAAGCTCCCCTGTGTCCTTGGAGAAGAACTTTGCGTTTTGCTGATTTAATCCCATTGGCAACCGCCTGAAAATCCCATTTATGTCTCATAATAAAAACTGCGCTTGTTATGCTGCGCTCACATTCTGTGCTAATGAAACCATTCCCTGACTGTGGCTTCGACACTTTTTCTGGCAGCTGTTTGTTTGCCTGCAAATTTATTTCTCTGATTATCGGCGGAAGCTTTGCAGTTTGTTGCTGGAGTATAATCACAGCTCTGAAAACTTCTTTCTGAAATGTTTTTTTTCCCTGTCTGGGTCAACTAGTTGTGAATACCACTGTGGGCAAAAAAGTGTAGACATTTATAAAAAGTCAGTGTTGTGATCCTGAAATAAAATGTCCATGACATTCCAGAACCACAGTAAAAACCTCAACACGATTTAATAACATTATACAGAGACAAGAGCTGCTCCATGCATGCATTTTGTGTAAAATGGATGATAAAATTCCATGATGAGTTCAGTGTTTTTTTTATGTCTTTAAACATAATGTGGCAGATTCTCTTGGCCTGGTGTGTTTGGCTGTTGTAAACTGACACATACTGATCTGTAACAGAGGAGGGCTGTTTGCTGCCCCCAGTGTCATTTCAAACCAAACTCAAGGACCATATATTATTAAAACACACTTGCCATTACCACCAGTAATCAACTAGCACTGAAGGATCTTAAGTGAACTTAAGATGGGATCAGACTTCAGAAGTTTTAGGTCTATTTACCTCAGATTCACCAAAAATAACCAATGATTGTTGGAGTAATCTGGCCCATGCTTGGTATTGATGTTTGGCCTAGATTATCTGGTAATGCAGACAGATCCAGTTTGAAGTGCTCTGACCTGCACACAGACTCGTTGAGGATGCCCTGATTATCTGGATGATTACATGAGTACTTTCCAAACAGGACTACAACAGCCAATTAGAGACAAGCGTACAAGGAGACAGAGAGGGAGGCGACGCAGCGGACGTACTGCCAAGCAATGATAAAGACATTGAGGCTAATGTTAGCTAGCCTACTACTGATGACAGATATTAAAACAGTTAAAGCTTTGTTGTAATCAGTCTCCATTTTGTTTTTATTTGCTTCCTCATAAGTTCTCAGGGGTGGTGTATTGCTTCCTATGGTACCATAATCTTAATATCATATTCTACATACAGCTCTGATTTCTGACCATTAAAACAACCATCCATTCAAACTCTTCTTAAGAGGCTCTTCTGATGATAAGCCATGCTAACTTTGCAGTTGCCACCTCCTGTCTGACTCAAAACAAGCAGCATAAGTCTCCAGGAGATGTTCAAATAAACGTCCAACTCAAAGGAAATGCAGACAATTCTGTGACATAAGTCTGCCTTGACTTCACGTCTACAGCTCTGGTGAATTGCCTGTCTGAAAGCAGTACATTACAATAAAAGTGTATTTGGACATTTTTCTTTCAAAGCTGATGTTTTTACATTGGTGAAGTAAAAGTATAGAACTGATCATAAAATATTCATGGAATGCAAAGTCTGTCTGAGACTGTTTTTTACTATTATTAATGTTCTTTACATATTTTACCAGGTCAGAAGTCTTTGCTTTTAAGCCCCAACTCAGTCCAATGCACCTATTCTTTTTATTTATTGCTATTTGCACAATCCTCCCAGATTGGACTTGAAGCAGTTCGCATGTGAAAGTCTTTACAGATCTGTCCCAGAATGTGGTGATCACACCCAACATTCTCAGTAAGGCTGCGAGAAGCTTTGCCAGCGAAGTAATGGACAATGTCTCTCTGCTCCACTTATTAGCAATGTGTGTTACCTCATAAACGTGTTGACAAATGAGTGTGAGAACTTCCAGAAGTAAATCCACCCTGTATTTTTCTTTACTCTTTTAATCTTTTCTTAATTCCCTTCATGTATGTAGGCTTATAGAGAGCCCACGTGGCATTCTAATGATGCAGCTAATGAATGCATAGATCATGGCAATTCCTCTGGTATCTCAGTATGTGCTTCCCATTAACTCTCCGTCTCTGTCTGTTCTGCCTCTGCAGCATCTCTTCTGAAAGGCCTGAAACATGCCAACATCGTGCTCCTCCATGACATCATCCACACCAAGGAAACCCTGACTCTGGTCTTCGAATATGTGGTGAGGCTGCACACCGCCACGCTGAGATCGCCCACTTGGACCCTTTATGGGCGGACTGTAGAGCTCTGAAATTAGGTTGAGAATCTGTTTTTAGTGTTTGTTCAAAAGGAGAAGAAACCACAGGTTTAAAAGGGCGCAGGGGTCAGCGTCTTTTGTTTGATTGATTTGACCTCAGTGTCTGCTCGCTGACTTAAGTTTCAGTTTTTAATACTCTGCCCACAGAAACATGAGCTGTGGATATTTTGATTGGCATGCTTTTGTTTATAGGGCACTTGAAGAATGTTAAAGCAGCCTGGGCTTTTTCCACTCTTTGCTCAGTGCCATAGGATGGCAGCCAGAAGCATCAGAGACTGATCTGTCTGCGCCTAGAGCAGGGAGCCAGGCGGCCATTTTATTGGAAGGTCACTGTTTTAGTGCGTTTCCGCAACTGTCCAGTCGCAAAGCATTTCCTATTGATGTACTTATGTAACTTTGTTAGGCAGCTGAACTGATCTTGCCAGGCTTCATGGTATGAACTTGTGTCATGGATGTTTTATAGAAATGAATACCAGACCCAAAGATGGTGCCTGTTCAATCCAATTAGTATTGCTCACCTGGCAAACACACCAAAAGAGTGTCGGGGTTTACCTCCTGGTTATATGGCTCACTGAATATACTCAGTAGTTTTTCTATCACTGGCCCCACCCCAAAGGCTATGGACTTGAAATTGTGATCATCACAGATTTTTTAATTGTTTTTCTCAGCCTGAGGAAGGTTTTACAAATATGCAACATCTGTTTCATAAAGAGTATTTCTTTACTGAAAGAGCAAAGAATGCTTTTCTTGATGGAAAACACATTTTCACTTTTCTCCTGACTGGCTGAGTTTGTTACTGGACAGGAACCATATAGCCATATCTTATATGGTTCATTGATCTGATTGGTTGAAGTTTGCCCCTGATAGACGGATGCCCTTTGATAAACAGTTTCCAACAACTTCCCAGATGGTTCTATGTAACAAACTTTCTGGCAGTCAGGTTAATACTTATGGTTAGTGATGTACTTTGCCTGTCTGCAAAGTCAGCACTGGCACTAATTGATGTCCATTATAAGGAGATCAGATATTTAAAACTATTTCATTTTGGACTCTGGTTCTGGCAGCTCATTGTCCTCTATTAACTCAGTGGCTTCCAGAAACCAACTGATATATCCTTAAAAACAAATTTCAACCTTGTTGCAAGATTTAGATTTGATACAGCACTAATAAAACTCAGTCCCTATTTATGTTAAAAACAAATCGATCACCAACCACTGCAGCTCCCATTGGTCTAAGCACTACGTATATCATTAGCTAAGTAAACTAATAACCAACAGTCTATGAGCTAAAAATCCTGCATCTTTAGTCGTCTCCATCAGTCATGTGAGCCTTGTCACTCTGGACATATGTCCAGAGTCTTGCCTCCATTTGGACGACCTCACAATCGCTGCATTCATTTTTATCTATAGTCTGTGTTTATGGCACTAGAAACTAGTCCACAGTGTTCTGGCAAGTGAAAAGCAGCATGAAAAAGCGGCTCAACATTTTTCCAAATGTCGCAATCCCTTCAAAGTGTCGTTGTTGTGGAAACTGCAAGTTAACCTTTCCTTTAGTTTTTCTCTTAAAATGAAGAGAGTCTCTCAAAATCATGTCCAAACCACTGGAAGTCCAAACAATAATGTTGAATGATTGTTCAGCCCTTCAGGGCAGACAAATATAATCAGGACCTCTTCCCTGGTTAATACTGTTCAGCTCAGCTCCCACATAGTAAATATTGTACTATTAGAAGAAACATTTTTCACCTCAGCCCTCAAACTGAAACTACAATCTTCAGAACAGTCCAAATCCTCTGCAGATGTACCGTCTGACAACTCTGATGGTCACATTGATATTCAGGTCAATGTTGGATCTTAAAATGCTGAACGAGGCCGAATCTCTCAAGCAGAACTTGCTTACTCAGCTTTCCATCACTTGTGCATTTAATGAGACTGAAAACAGCACGATGCCCCCTGTTGGTGCGATAGAACGCATGTCAAGTGTTCAGTTTTTGAAGGATCTGTGGGGAGAGGTGAGTGGAGCTCAGCAGGTCATGTTTGAATAAGGAATGAGAGCAGAGATCAGTTTGGCTTTGGGGTTTAAACGCAGAAGTCAGGTAACTCTCCACTTAAGTCCTCACTGGTCAATCACGCATTTGAATTAATGACTGGTGGCTGGTTGTTTATCTGAATAAAATGTTAAATTCCAGGCCATGCCAACATGTTGGATGACCGCTTGGTTTTTGTATTGATCCATCATTCCGTGTTCTGTTTTACATACAGAGAGCTTTTTTCAGCAAGAAGAAAATCAGTTCATTGTCCTCTTTTCAAAGCCTAATGATGATTGACAGGTAGAGGGTGACATGCATATAAAGAGAGAGGGGGGGGGTGACTGAGGGGGGTGGAGGAAACAATGAAATGTGTTACTGAGAGATAGAGCAGGAAGTGTGAGATGGACAGGCATGTCCATGTTGCAGCATTTTGTATGAATTATTCAGAAGTGAAGCTCTGCTGGTGTGGGCAGTGGTGGGAGATTGTTGAGATTGTAAATATTAGTGTGGTTTCCGAGCCGCTGCATCCTCCATCCTCGATGTGCTAACAAAACACAGAGGTGAAGGGCAGGCCAGCGTGACACTGCATGTCATATGAGTCAGTCCATGTTGGCTCTCAGATAGAGAAGACATCTACCGGGCTTTAAAACAAATAACGTCACGTCTCGCACGGTACACACTGATAGAACATAGACCAGCTTTCTTCATGTTAGGAAGGACATGAAGAAACCAAAGAGTGGTTATTTTTGTGTTTGTGAATATCTCACCACTAACATTTAGAGATGCCCAATTATGGACTATTGACATTCAACCAATGACGTCTTACTCTTATCCATAACTTAGGTAGCACTTGCTTTAAGTCCACATCTATAATGCATTATGGGGGCATTCATAATGAAATATAATGCTTTATGACTACACTTGTAAAAACACATAATGCTTTCAGATGCACTATATCAACAGTCACAACACATTATGGAAGTGACTTATAATGAATTATAACTAAGTGTCAAATTGTTGCTCTTGACTAGTTATAAACTAGAGGTTGACTGACGAGACTATGATGACTTCAACAAACAAACTGTATTAAGAAGCCATAGTGTGCTATAACAGTCCATGCAGTGTTATAAGTAGGGTTTTTAAAATTTCGGGAATTTTCAAAGTTGGAAACTGTCCATGGGAATTAACAGGAATTTATGGGAATAAACAAGAGTAAACCCGGAATTTACAAAGTTAAATGTTGACCCTTAACAGGGAACTTTAATATAGTTGGGGAAAATATATTTTAGCATAATCTTGACAGAAAAAAAAAAGATTTTATACAAGTACACACACAGTCAATCACATACACATAGCATACTGCTTACTGCAGGTCTATCGAGGCCACGCCCCTTACCTTCACAGGTGATTTCTGTACCTGGACCACACTTTAGAGCCCAGAGCACATAGACTCTATTGAAGCCACACATTTGAGCTTGTGTACTACATAATATTGTTGAATAAAATAATTCAAACTTCATAAAGTACTACTATTTACTTTATCTACTTGCAAATAAATTTGTTGAAATGTTTTTGTTTTGCATGTCTGCTTATGACAAATCAAAATGTTATTTATCCTTAGATATGATACAGTTTGTTTAAATTATCCCTAATTTACATTTCATTCCCATAAATTTCCATAAGTCCCATTGAGTTTCTGATTTGGAATATTTCCAAAATTCCACAGCTTAAGTTGCCATGGAAAGTTTTCAGAAATGTATTCCCTTTGCAACCCAAGTTATAAGTTCATCATTATATGTACGGAGTAAAGTGAAGTACATTTTGATATATCTATAATTCATGTTTCACAATGTTTCATTGTAAAGTGTTTTGTATGTAAAGTGTATTTTCATTTCTAGATGTGTTCTTCATAGAAAAAGACTTTCTCATGTCGTCATATTAACTGCAGTCTTTTGCTTTCATTCTTTCAGCACACAGACCTGTGTCAGTACATGGACAGACACCCAGGGGGTCTCCATCCGGACAATGTGAAGGTACAGTATGTATGGTCATGCTGGTCACAAAACAGTACACACTACAAGGGCGTGGGTGAGAAACAGAAGAGTTTTTTTAGGTGGAAGACATAACAAGGAACATGCAGCAGTGTGACCTTGGAGTGGAGTCGCATTGTAATGTTTTAGTACTGAGGTTTGGACTCCCTGTGGGGTCACATGATAAAGCTGCAGGACTTCACAATGATTAGTTATAAAAAGAAAATATAAAAATCTGCTGCACAGCCATAAACCCAAAGGTTTGGGAGCCACTGGTCTATAAGTCATTAGAGGTTTAATGTGTTCAGATTTGAATTCTTCCTTGTTATCTGCAACACAGTTTTTTGGCTTTTATCAGTCCACAGAGCAGCCACCAAAACAAAGTGCTCACAGTAATGATATGAGGTGCAGTTAAACCAGACGCCGCCTGGCAACATTTAACAGAGTGGTGTCTGAAAAGTAAAAAAGACAGAAAATAATGAAGCCAGTATTATAGCATAAATTGTGGCTAGCTATATTCATATTTTATATTTAAGGAGGTGTATGTATTTTTATTAGTTAGCAATGGTGGAGAGGAAACAGGAAACGAGGGAGAGAAATGCACCAAAGGTCCTCAGCTGGAGTAAAAAAAGGCGTGATAGTTAATGATTAACATCTTAATCCATAAGCCATGGGGGCACCTCTATACATCACACACTAGCAGCATCTTTCCTTCTGTGTTGCCTGTGTTGTTTCAACATACACTTCTATAAACTAGATTATGAAGAAACAATATTTCAATCAGAGTGAACCTGAAGAGAAGAAATTGAAATGTTCCTCATAGAAAAGAATGGGAAATGAAATCTCTCAGTTTAGGTATGTGCTACAAAGACCAGCAGCGGTATGTGCCAAGCCAGCAATAATGTGTCTGAAAAACAGGGGCTAATTAAAACTAAAAATAGCTGTTAATATTGTGGATGTCATCAGAGTTTATCAGAATTTTATCCGTCAAATTATACCTATATATCATATACTACGTATCATATTATATATAATATCTATCCTCAGATGCACTGGCATCAGATAATAATCATGTTTACCTTCGGTTGCTCTGTCAAGTGAGAACAAATGAGTGTGTCCACCACAGTCAGGCTTATTTGAAGGGGATAGTTTGGATGGGGGTTGCATGAAGTACTTATCCATCGTCAGTGTGTCAGTATGTACAGTAAATGATGGTCAGTATGCTACCAGTTTGGAGAAAGTCATGTCGTGGAAGTAGAGCAAAGCCCTGCTGTGGACAGAGTCAGCAGAAAAACAGGCTTGGGCCACATAAAAATGTGTGTTGAAGTGCACACTGTAGTGAGCTGATTCTTATGGCTTTACTTGATTGACAGCCCACTTACCTTGCACCTTGCATCACACTGCCTCAACTATAGAACTTCCTTGGAGCTGTAAAACTTGTATTTCTATGCCAAAGCCCAACTGTGATGTGTATGGTGTCTGACCATTGTTTACTGTAGGAAACAGAAACTGAAAAACCTGAACTATTCCTGAAAAGTGAAAGCACTATCCAGCTGGAAATGTGACTTTCCAGTGAGCTCAACATACTGAACATTCTTTTGATCTTTGCTCCTAAACTAGGAGATTGTTTCACTGAGTTTTTTTGTATTTTGGGATTTCTTAACATGAGTAAATTATAAACTGATCATTTCATACAGGTACACATGTTTTTTTTTCTCATATAATATCAGTATAACATGACAGGGTCTGTGTATCTTGTCCAGAGAGAAGGTCTGGTTTTCAGGTTAGGATTAGGATTAGGATTTTCAGGTTGAACTGTGCCATTAATGAACACAGCTTATTTCCATCATTAACCAGACTCTTCTTTTTTTTATGAGTTAAAGTAGGCCATGTCTGTAGATTATAATACAACACATCTTACACCAATTATCAAGGTTCAGCTTCATAACGATAAAACCTTAGTAACCTAGATTTAAACCATAATTAAACAGTTTGAGCTGCTTTACATCAACCTTAACTACAGTTCAAACCATAAAATGTTTTATTACCATGCTGGTAATATTGTCCTGACACTCTAAGCCTAATGACTGACCCTGACACAATGCGGGACATTGGGAGTGCGCTCTGTTCCTCTCCTCTCTCACAGTGAACTCTCACTCAGTGATGTTTGTCCTGCTTTGATAACGCAGACAAACGGGTAGAAACAAAAGATGATGGAGTGAATGAGGCCATGTGGTGCTGGTGCTGGTGTTGGTGGGGGTGCTGGGATGTTCCAGCATGCAGGAAGGCGACAGTTGAGACTACATGTGTTATGTAACACCACTCGTACCCTTTGCCGCTGAAGATTTACATAAGTAATATGTGTTTTTTCTGCTGTTTTTCCTGCTGACAGCAGCCTCATTGAGATTCACATGAATAATTTAGGATTATTCTCGGAGAGCAGAGTGAGGTGTTGCTTGGCTCCCGCTGACTGTGTTACTTACTGGTGAGATGCCTGAGTTGTGATTTCGAATCTGTTGATGGGGCCTGTGGCTTTGTTCGGTCATGTAATGGAGGCTGCATTGGAACTACAATGGTTGTAATAATCAGTCACAAAGAGCAGAGCCTCTCCATCCTATCCTCTAGATGTTGTTTAGTAAGGAGCGTTAAAGATTGGAGCTTTTATCTCTATCGCTGTCACTTCCCAAATGTGCGTTGAGCTGTATCCTATTTAAAATGTAGATTAACGTACCGCCTGATGGAAATGACCTCACAGACTATGCTTAGCTGAATTTCTCAGTTTCTCACTACGGTCTTTATCAGATCAGTTATCATCCACGTAGCACGTGAAGTGGGTCAGAAGATGAACAAAGGCAGCAGAGTGTTTGCAGGTTTTGTTCTACGTTTTTTACACCTGTGATTCAAATACTGAAGTTATGAGCAGTGCTGTTCGTGACTGTAATAAGTCTGGTGATCTATATTCTACTTATGGTCAGCTAAAAAGACCAAAACCAACATTAAATTTCTTTTACATAAAACATGGCTAATCTGTATCCAAAGCCTGCAGCACAGACTCAAACTGGGGACAGTGTATCTCTTGGGCAACACTCATGGTGCCTTGGAGATGACTGTTAAACATCACACAAGAATTTAGCATACTGGAATTATTCCTTTAAAAAAACAGCTTCAACATGTGTGTAGCTTTCCTGTGTCAGTCTTGTCAGGTTTGATCCCTCTGTGCCTCTACAGAGTGCAAAATCCTGTTTCCACTGACTGAAAACTGTAAACCTGCATGCTCTAAAGCTGAATAGCTTTTAGCTCCTTCCTCCAGTTTGTATGCTATGCTAAGATGAGCTAATCACAACCTCGAGTCCATCTCTCTACTTAACACACGGACATGAGATTGAGATCGATCATCTCATCTCATGTCATCTCATGTCATCTCATCTCATCTCATCTCATCTCATCTCAGATAGAACGTTAATACAGTGTGTGCTTTTCATTTAAAATGCATGTGCGCTGAGGATGTGATCAGGTGTCATTAGTGTGTTATTAGTGTGTTTTATGGCTGACTGTGAAGTGCAGCCGCTTAACCATCTTCCTATTTACTAATCAGCAACATAAAAGCTATTAGTGCCTCCACTGGTGCTAGATCAAATTAACATTCAGAGACACACTCAAAGGCTCACTGCTAATGTAATTACTGGTCAGGAACCAGAGAGAGAGAGAGAGAGAGTGTGTGTGTGTGTGTGTGTGTGTGTGTGTGTGTGTGTGTGTGTGTGTGTGTGTGTGTGTGTGTGTGTGTGTGTGTGTGTGTGTGTTTTCTGCAGTTTAATATTGGAAACGTACTGAAGTTTCTGTTTGAACACGATGATATCTGGTGAAAATCTATCAGAAACCGTCTTGTTGTGCAGCATCATTAACTTTTTCTGTACAGTACTTGACTGCAGCTTGTGAGCAGCGCTGTAATTGAACACAGTTGTGTATGACCTCATCCAGACTGCCACTCAAGTGCTCTTCCTATTAGATTATATGCAGTCAGCTGAAGGGCCGTGTCCCAGTAACATCTCCATCAATAGAAAACTGACACCCACGGACCATGTCTACAAGCCAAATAACAGCCAGCATTTGCTCTTACAAATCACATTAAGCTGCTGATAGCACGTTAGTCATCAGTGTCATGTCATTATCAAGGACGGATCATCACAGCAGCATCTGAAGCACAAAAAAGTTCCATGTGCTTCCTGGAAAGAGTAACGAAGAGTTCTAGTTAGAGGGATCACAGAGACATACTAAAGAGCTGAGACTTATTTAATGTAGGTGGGTATCTGTATGGAGTTTCTGAGCAGTTGTTGAGTGTTTCATTTAAACACAGTGTTCCCTGCAGACTTTATTTTGTACTCTCAGCAAAAATATAACACTTTTGTTCTGCTTCCATTTTTCACGAGTTGAAGTGACTTCTTCTGTGCATGCAAAAGGTCTCAAGTGTATTCTCCTTTGCAAAGATTATGATTATCACACAGATGTGTCTTGGACTGGTCATAAAAAGTCATTAAAATGTGCAGTTTGATCTTGAAAAAAAGCATTTATTAGACACTGAACTATAGCTGTGTCACATCAACAGGATGGAAAAAGTCATGAGCCACCCTCCTTTGCCTCTGATTGACTAGTTGTCTTTGTTGAAATATTAGAGAAAGCCAGTCAGAGCGTCTTGATATGCCACACCTGTGAGGTAGATGGAATCATTATAAGAGAAACAAACTTTGTGAGCATACCAAAGAATGAGATCTTTTACTCTAGTGTTGTGAGCTGCGGTGCATTGACTGAAATACATTCTTGTCTGGACGAGCAATTAGTGGATCAATTGAACACCGCCTCTGTTTTCCATTTAATTAGTATAAAGTAATGAAGATCTGCTCTCTCTTTGTCTGTCCACACACGGTCAATGTATTGAGTAGTTACATTTTGGTACATTTTCATTTAATTCATTTAATATGACCACGTACAGTATTAAACATAAACATAAACGATTCCATTTGATGTACTGTACCAGAGTTAGCTTACAGCTACTTTTCATCTGCAGTTCCTTCAGCAGACACAATTAAAACAAATGACAGTACAATGACAAACAGTACAAAGCAAAAACACACAGAACACATAATACAAAGTTACACACAACAGGACATAACTTACACCCACAATGTCAGTGGCTACAGAGCTGAGTATCCTTTAGCAGACCTTTAAATTTGGTTTGTACTGATGGAGCTGCAGCTCTTTATATCATCAGGTTGGGCATTCCACAGAGTTGTGGCTTTCACAGTGAAGGCTGATTGCCCAAATGCAGAGCGACGAAATGGTATGGCAGAGGATATTCCGGAGGATCTAATAGAGCTGACTGAGCGAGTATACACAAAGTCATGTAGCGGAGGAGGGGCCAAACCATTTCAAATTTTATAAACAAGGCACAAATTTGAAAATAATCTAAAATTCGCAAAAAAAAAAAAGCATTTTTCCAGTACCCTACAGTGATGGAAATGACATTATGACATACAGTGACCTTTATCTGCCGTTACTGAGCTGTTGCTTTGGTAAAACGTATTTTATTAATAAAAAATAGTACCCTGCTGCAAATGACAGTCTTCTTCTTCTAAAATTATGAAACATTACCTACATTAGCAGGTGTTAGTATATGGTACTGGAAACACAGAAGTCTGTACAGTCCTTCATCAATATCATTTAGGCTGTTTAAACATTGAGAGTTACAGAATGTGTTTGATTAATGGGATAGGAAAACTTAAATACTTACATGTACTGTATATTTTTTTTCCTCCTGGCGTTTCTGTTGTCTCAGCATTATTCTTGTGAAACCTAGTTTTCACTTTTTGTGCTGCAACAATTCTTCAAATGAAACGACTTCAGAAGTTTAGAGAACATTGTATGCACGGTGAAAAAGATCAGCCCATTGATACATAATGTAACGTGATGAAGGGGAAATAAGTCGACTGCTTTTTTTTAAGGTGCTTATGAATAAAAAGATTAAGAGTCTCTGCTCTGACACTTCAAACAATATCATCTGCTGTTTGTCCATCCGCCTGAGGGGAAACATCACCACTTCCAACGCAGGCTGTAAGGGAAGGTTACCCTGCTGTTCAGCAGTTTGCTGGCTCCAGTGCATCACTCTGGTGGTATACGCAGAAATTCCTGACTTTTTTAATTGTGTTGTGCTGCAGTTCTCTCCTTGGCTTTCACAGGAATTAGCACTCTTGGAGAAACACAGCAAAAGTCTGAGGGAGAAGCGCTGTATTTAGTTAGACTGCTCTTTCATGGTGGTTGTTGGAATCAGTGTTAAGGCTTACAGAGGAACATGTTTGGGGGTGTGTTTGTTTAACTGACAGATCTGTCATCCTATTGCAGTCAGCTGAGGTGGTTATGCCTCTCGTCCTCACTCCATTCAGCCTCGTCTTACACCAAATATAGATTCTGTGGCTTCACTGAGTACCAGTACAAATTCAGACTTCAAAACATGTCTATAGAAACATTTGAGTGACATCAAAGACACTTTATGGACTGTGCAGTGGTGTTTCAGTAGTCCTATATTTACACATGGAGGCCCTGCAGTACAGCACAGCTGCCCATTAAAACACAAGCCAAAGACAATTCTGGGCATATCTGGAACTTTATGGTCCTCCATGGCCGGTGCCACGGCACACGTTGATGCTGTCTCTTGATTCAGCCCATTAAGGACAACACTGTACAGATGCTTAGTGGAAAAGATTAGGGCTATTTCCGTGGCTGCTGGCAGATGGCGGTGCCTTTTCACTCCATTTAACACTGCTGCGTTTTAGCTCTTCCTCAATGATTTCACCACTTTTACTCATTTCAGCAAAACACTGTTTGCGAGATTCATCACTGGATTCAAAGATTTGTGTTTGGTGTCCTTGACAGTGCTGAAGTCCTCCACCATGATGGTCTGATTTGAGCTCATATAACACAGACAATTAATATTTCACCAGGCCAACATGGATGACGGTTTCAGTTTATCTGTTGATCGGTCTCACAGTTTGTCAGTCAGTTGTTCACAAAGTCCTCACCAGAAGAGTGAGAGTTTTTTTTGTTGTTGAAATTATTAAAAAGGACTTTATTCTTACCTGATAAAGGACTTCTTGTGGCTTAGCAGTTATTTCAGCAAAGCTGAGGCAGACTGCAATCTTTCCCTAACCTTAGCTAAACAGTATTTCCAAGTGTTCCACCACTTTGTGCCAGACTGAAATATCTGCAGCAGGGTCAGCAGTTATGTTCAACCTGTTTCTTCACCATTGTTCACTGGTGGGGGCAGGCGCTGTGGAGACGCAGGTCTGTATGCTGTTGTTTGTTTGTGTGTTTTATTTTTCAGTATTTAATTTCTCTTGAGAATCAAAAGATTTTTATTCTTACATATTCATTATTCATTCATTTTAAAGCAGCATATGTCCGCGCTCGTAAGGCATATAATGACTCGTATATATTTTATGTTGCACTATAAAACTAAGCATCCACACATGACCTGCTTCATCTATGGTTGAAGTAGGTCGACTGTTGGAGCATGTCATCAGCATAGCATGCCTGTTGGACTATCATCTATTTGTTTGATAGGCACAAATCATTCATCATGATCATGAGGTGAGGTTATATTGTCAAATATGAGGATGGCTGGTCACATATGATTACAAGGTCATATTTATCAGGACTTACATGAGCCTTGTATGAGTTTACAGTATGCAGAGGTTTAGACGAAAACTAAAAAACGAAAAACAAAGCTGATAACAGACAGCTATGCTACAAACATATGATGATCTTTTAGAATAAGATGCATTACTGTGGATTAAACTAGCTAACCGGATATAAAGTAAGCAAAATAGCAAAATGCAACTTACACATTAAAGATCCAGTGTATCAGGTTTAGGTACACAATATAATGTTCATAACCCTGTTTATTAGAGTATAATCACCTGAAAGTAAGAATTGTTTTGATTTTGTTACCTTAGAATAAGACTTTTATCTACAGTAAGACGTCAAGAGTCATGTTTAACCACCACATTTCTACAGTTGCGCAGAAGGGACAAACTAACACTAGTTAGTTAGTCATTTTTTTAGCGCCTGTTACCGCTTCTGCAGTAGGTGAGGTGAGGGTGTTGTAATCAGTAACTACACTGTAAGATGCCCCAAATCCTACACACTGGTCCTTGAATGCAGCAGTAAAACTAATCCAAAAACATCATGAATAATAGTGAAACTGATATGGTTCATTCTACTGCACAAAGAGTGCTTTGGGTTTTCACAATTTAAGTATATTTACATTTTTTACTCCAGAGAGGTTTTTAATATTTTGACTTCAGTATTTACACAGTCAGGTATTAATATTTTTACTTAAGTAAAGGGTCATTTAGCACTGTGCACAAGAAATATCACAATCTGTATACCATGTTACTGACTGTGTGTGTGTTTCTCTGTGGATATTTAGGTTACTGACTCTAACAATGGAAACACAGAACAACATACAATACAAAATCATAATGACAATAATAAGTACTGTGTGTACATTCCCCTTTCTGTTTTGCTGCTAGTAAGACCAAGACTTCTGTTTTGTTTTGTCCCAAATGAGTCAGTCCTCCTGCCTGAGTATGTTGAAGCTTGTTAGTTTATTGTGTGTTCCACATTAACGTGACATTAACGCACCGTGTCTCTACTTTCTGTTGCTGTTTTTGTCCTTGTGAAAACTATATGAACCCCAGTGTGCTGCTGTCACTTTGAAATATAGCCTTATGCTTCGCTGCACATTGAATATCATACCAAAGAGCCAAATCCCAATCCATTCTCTGGACAGATAACACGCAGCCGATCCAATCCACACATTTTATTTATTTATTTATTTAGTTCGTTTTTTTATAATGCTTATCTTGATGGAGAGTTGTGCTCGCCTTGGGTACGATGGCAATAAGTATTCCATCATTAGAGAAATGGCAGCGTGTTTATTGGTGTGCTGGTGATGGATTGTTGTTGAGGCAGTAGGGTGGCTCCTCAGGTGATAGATTATGATAATGAATGATTTAACTACGATCTCACGGTTTGTTTCTCCTGCAGTTATGAACTAATAATGCATCATGATTAAACAGAGACTCACACACACACACACACACACACACACACACACACACTGGAGAGTCTGCAGAGCATTTTCTCTTCAGTGAAAGAACCATACATTGTGATTGACGATGTATATTATCAGCTAGTTGTTTTACTCATGTGAGTGTGTTTTAGTGGTGAGCAGGGTTCTTTTGTCCTGCAGATGATGGTCGGTGAAGAATGGCCATTGGAGTATTTCCAACATTGAAAAGATATTGTATTATCCTGGAGAGTCGAAACAACGAGACGCTGCATTGAAAAAATTATAAAGTACAAAAAGTCAAAAGTACAAGACTGTATACTACTTAAGTTCGGGAGGGAAGCCAAGTTCAAGCGTGCACTGCAGTAGGAGGCATCCAATCGCTGAGCTTAAATATCTGTTGCTCTGCAGCTAATGACAGGTTGAAGTTAGACATTAATGGGCCACTGCGCTGATTTGAACATCAGTTTGCTCTTCATGATGATTACTAATCAGCCTGTGGAAAGCGTTGAGGGGATCTGAACGTGCTCTGTCGAGGCTGTTACCACAGAAAACCTGCGATACAAGAAATGTTTTCCTGTGTTTTCTCCATGGCAACAGTGAATTGTATTTACGGATATTGTAGTATTTACAGACCTTAGAAGCTACATTAACCTATAGCCTGGACATGACCCTGTAGTGTTGATGTGTTTCTTTGTTGAGGAACATTCAGGGTAAAATGCCACGATTTCTGCAGTGATATTTCAGTTGTGAAATGCGATATATCTGTAATATATGTAAAAGATTACACATGGTCAAGCTCTCCCGACACTTCCCTCAAACAAACCTTATGCTGTATGTGTGTTATATAAAGTCTTAAGGATATAATATAACACTTTTCTTTCTTTCTGCCACACATATCTCTAGGATCACTAAACGCAGATTACCCACACAGACCACACTTTATATTAATCTAACCTCTAGCCCTGCACCTTTATCATTATATTATCAGATACAACATCATAACTGCTTCCTGTTTCTGTCTGTATATCTGTCCATTATGCTAATAGTATTTGTCTTCTCTATTACTTTGTGTTCTCGCTCTCTTTTATCACACTTTTACAGTAATAACTGTGTTGTGTTGTTGTCAGTTGCCCCAACAGCACCTTTTTACTTTGAGCCCGTCTAACATCATAACACACTATTATGTATTTAAAAACAGCTGTAAGGACATTTGAAGTGTTTATTGCGGAACAGTAGTAACTTGTTGGCAAATATAACTTTTCATATGAAGATACTTTACTATATTGTCATTCCTTATCTGTTCATGCAGCCAGCCTCGTCTAACAAAACCTATTTTAGCAAAAAACAGATTCCTTTAGAATGAGTGACATCTATTTTCAAAGCCGCTGGGATGCTGTTAATGATAAAAGTGATGTTGTTGCTTCTATATTTTTTTTTCCACTGTCACATTATCTGCTGGTGGATTTTGTTGTCTCTTTTTATTTTCAGTCTTTACTTTCCAGCTTTCTCTCTCGTCTCGTAGTTAATTGGTGCGGTCACACCTTAAACTGCAGGGTTCCTTTCAATACATTTACCCAGATGGACAGATGGACTTCTCTCAGTCACTTATCATAGTTGGATGAGCTCTGTCTGGCAAGCAGATGTCTGTCAACAAGCCAAACGTTCACCACTGATCACGCTGAGCCTGTTTGACTTGTAAGAAGAATGGTGACGTATGCCTCCTTTTCCTTTTTGAAGTGTGCAGGAGTAGAAATGTGGCCAATTATTGACTGGATCTACATAATTTAAGATGAAAACTGGCCATTTTGAAGGCAGCATACAGTATTACTATTGTCTGTCTGAATAACCTCCACTTCACTTTTCCTCGAATATTAAAAATGCAAATGGAGCCGGGCTGTTTCATTTGAAGCCAAACAGAAAAAAAAAAGCTTCTTTAAAGAACGGTTTGATGTTTGAATTTAAGAGCTGACTGAAGAGAATGAAAGTGTGATTCTTTCCTTCTTTCTATTACTGTGCACTCACACTAACCAGGCGAGGGGCTTTCAGAAGTGTGTTTTGATATACATGAGTAAACACACATTTCCCATGCTAATTTTCTGCACTGCAGTTCATCTCTCACCCGCTGAGTGCAGGAATACTAAACTGTTGACCCGGTGACTCCAGATGCCAGACAGGGCTCGTCCCTGATTGGACTCCATGGTGCTTCAATCAGCTTAATTGGCCGAGACTATAGTATCAGTGAGAGGAGAGAAATGAGAGGGGAATGCTGGAATTGGAATCAAATTGAAGGCTGGGTCGCGTACGCCTCATTATTCGCTGATTGACATGTCTGCAGGGGGGGAGGCTGCAGAACTGGCACATCTCAGAGGGAAAACAAAACAAGTTTAATGTAGCTCTGACTTTAGGAACATATTAAGATTTAGGATTTTTTATTTTTGAAAGCTCATACAGACAGCAGAGGATACACTTTATGCAGTATGAATATTAAAAATTATGTTTGTAAGCTCCGTAGGCATGCTGGGGAGCTGTGTTTAATTTCAATAGTAAGATAATTGGCTGTGAAAATGTAAATTTAAACCAGTTCAATCTTTATTCATATGATGCATCAGCAAAAGTGCATTCATGCATTTTCATGAGTGTTTTCTTTTTTTCTTTTTATGAATGAATTTGCTAGTTGCTGTTTTTGTCAGTGAAGTCCTGCAGGCTTCAGGGCTGCTGCTTTTAAAATACTTTCATGGTTTTAAACAAATGCAAATCATGCAAAACATGTTTGCCAGTGTCCTTAAATGAACACCGTATCCCACAATCCCAAAGCCGTCTGAGCTTAAACATTACCAGCTCAACAGACTTAAGAATGAACAGGGTGTAGACATGTTGAGACAACAGTGATTACTCCTACCGAGCTGTTAAAGTGTGTGATGCACTATGTGGCATCCTCTGAGTGTGTCCCTTTCTCCTCCTCTTCTCTGGGTGTGGTTTCTCTGTTTGCAGGTGTTTTCTATTACATTACTTTGGATTAGAGTATTTATGCCACTGCAGCCAGATGCTCACTCTCTTCTCTAAACTCTCTCCGGCTCTGCCCCGTTCTGGGCTCCTCTGTCCCCAGTCAGGGGTTGGTTTGGTTTGGTTTAGTTTAGTTTGATGCTTTAGGTTGTCGTGGGTGGCTTTTGTTTCACACTATCAACACTTGCACGCTCACACTTCTCACTCATGCTCACCCTACACCACTAATACCACTGCTCCTACACACTCCAAAACTCCAAATCCTTTATGATTGTTTAATTGGGCTAATTTGGTTTAATTTGATTTAATAATGAATTGTTTATTTTTTCTTTTTGCCATGACTCTCAGAGCCAGGTCATGATAATTGACATTAGAATGGGCTGTGAGCAGGGGCGGACTGGAACAAAAAATCGGCCCTGGCATTTCGGACCAGACCGGCCCACAACATTTGATAACACACCTTTTCCTTTTATTGCAAAAGTAAGGGTCACTTACTTTTGCAATATTATTTATATCATGTTACTACTTCTGAAGTATTATTTATATCTTGGTTACTACTTTTACAATATGATTTATTACATGGTCACTTACATTGCAACATTTTCATATGATGGTCACTTTACCTTACAATTCTTTTTATATCATGCCACTTTACCACAAATGCATTTTGCACATGTTGTTTGCCAGATGTCTGTTTGTTTTTGTTTATTGTGTAGGTTATAAGATACTTCTGTCTGTTCGTGGTGTTGTTGCTAATTTTTTCTACTTTCATTTCTGTAGTGTGTACTGCACTTTTCTTTTTGCTGCTGTGATAAGTACATTTTCTCTGCTGTGGGATGAATAAAGTATAATCCAATCTAGATGTTAGTTATTTTAGTTTATGTTTCTCTCGATAATTGCATGTTGCTCTAAAGTTTAACTTATGTCTGGAAAAGAACGCATCATTGTAATCAGAGCACAAGGTCAGAGATCAGTGGAATATATATCTTATATATGAATAACATCTTGAACGTCTTAATAGACATCAGGACAGTAATAAGCACTCCTCATAGTAGGAAAAGTTTAACTAAGCACATAAATGAGGGCTCAGTGCCATTTAAGATTTGTCTTAAAGCTAATCAGTTAGCCAGCATTAGTTATAATGTTTGAAAAGTCAAGATGTCTGCTGTGTGAACCATATGTCTAGACATGTTAATGCAGAAATGTTATATTTTATATCTTTAAAAAGTGACATTTCATGACAGATAGCAGCACATCTTACTGTCTTACAGTATTTTACCAATGAATATCTTTATACACAACGCAGAAAAATGAGTGGTTATAAAGTTATATTTGAATTTTTTTTTATATAATTTTTTTTTTTTTTTGATTGAACATTTAATGTCTTTGTGGGGGAAACCTGAGCACCAGGAGAAAACCCACGCAGACACTGGGGAGGGTGGGGGGTGGGGGGAGTTGGAGGGTGGTCGGGGGCGGGGGGGACAGGGGTAGAGGGGTAGAGGGGTAGAGGGGGGTAGGGGGGTAGAGGGGTAGAGGGGTGAAGGGGGAAGGAGGGGAAAGCTACTGTTGTGCGACCTGAGTCGAACAACAAGGAGCCTCGTCCACCTCAGCTTGGCTGTCACAGCTTTTCTTTTTTTGGGGTACAGCTCAGAAATCCCTTCTTCTTCTTCTCCTCCTCTGTTTGTGTCCCTGATGTGACATCTGTTTCTTTATGACTCCTCTTCGAGTGCTCTTCTTTTTGGAGGAGGAAGTTCTTCTCCTCCTCCACTAGTTTAGATGTCTTCTCCGAGTCCTGTTGTTTCTGGATCAACTGCTCTTTGAATTTCTTCTCCAGGGCGTTGTATTCTTCCTGCCAAGTTTTGTAGCTTTGGAGAAATTCAACTCTGCAGCTCCGCAGCTCACTTGTTGTCTCTGTGAGCTTCTGGGAGAGTCGATCAATCTCTTGTTTGTCCTTACTTTTCATTTCCTGGTCCTTTTTGTCTTTTTCTGTCTTCTCACTTTTCATTTTCAGCTGAAGCTCCTCCACTTTCTTCTTCTCCTCCACCAACTGTTCTGCGGTGGCCTCACAGCTCTGTTGTTTAGCGGCCATCTCCTCTGTGAATTTCTCCTGCAGAGCGTTGTATTTGGTCTGCCAAGCGCTGTCGCTTTGAAATTCAGCACTGACCTCTGTGAGCTTGTGAGAGAGATCGTGGTTGTTCCTCTGCAGGTCCAGGATCTCTTTGTCCTTCTGGAGGAGTTGTTGTTCCATCATCTTCAACTTCTGCTGCAAGTCATTCTGCAGCACAGCACTCTCCTGGACTTTTTGCTTCTCTGACTCCAGCTTTGCGGTCATTAGATCATTTTCCTGCTTCTTCAGGACCTGGATTTGATCGATCTCCTCGTTTTTAGATTGGAGCTGTTTCTGGAGGTAGGAGACCTGTGCCTCAAACGCTGAAATGGTCTCGTAACTCTTCTGAAACTCAGTTTTAAACTGATTCTCTCTGAGATCCAGAAGTCCCTCCAGTCTGTTGATCTGCCATTTATAATTGTGTAAGGTTTTGCAGAGCTTCGTCTTATTAATTAGTAAGTCGGACCTTTGACGTGCCAGTTCATCTACCGTACCCTGCAGGCGCTCAGCCCTGCAGTGAGCAGAGTCAAGGTCCCTTTGCAGAGAGTGGACATCTGGACGAGATCTTGAGTAGTCCTGAGGAGCAGTATCAACAAACCGAACACGCCGTCCTCGGGCAGTCCTTGGATTTTGTCTTTGTTCCATTGTCTGTGATAGACTGTAGTTGTCTGTGATAGACTGTAGTTGTCTCCAATCGTGTGCAGTAGTCTGTTCCTGTGTTGTTCTGGGGTGAAGACACACAGCAGAGTTATAGAGTCCTAGATCAAAGTTCTGTTGCTTATGATGTCATTTGATGTTAAAAGTGGGAGGAGCTACTGTATGTGAATAATATTGTTTTTGTTTGTTTTTAAGTGGGAGGAGCTAACTGCAGCCCTGGTTCCTGAAATTCATTCATTTTCATTTTCATTCATTCATTCATTCATTTCTCACATGTTGTGATTGACAGTTGACCCTCTTTTGTAGTTTTGATCTGAATGTTGCAGGGATGTTTGAGGTCCAACATACAGCAACCTCTGTGCCTGTGAAATGAAGTCAATGCGGAGGTGCAGAAAACAAAAACCTACTCGTTGCATTTCATACATGTTCTGACAGTAGTCCAGCTTACCGCAGGTTCAACAACATGTTGAGTGCCACAGCCACCGGCACCACTGTCATCAGGATGGGAGCTGATGAAGCCTGCTGTGGCAAACATGTCAGTGATTTTGGCACACTTCACAGCATCTGCCCGAATCGCGTTTTTCTGCACCACCTTTGCGTTTTCTCTCCATCTTTATCTGATAGCGTTTCACCCATCAATAAACTGCACACCGGCGCATCAAGCCAAAGGGGGGAGGTGTTTCATGATGTGATTGGGCCGGTCCCCTGTCAGTCAGCGTGTAAGGGCCGGTGGTAAGGAAACAAAGTCTTGCACAGCATTTTTTTTGTGCCTGTAGGCGGGACCAAAGCGCACAGAGTGGTTGTTCAACAGTGTGTTTGGGCTGTGTGATCTACTCGTTATGGGTCGGTCAGAACAATATTTAAAACATTTTAAAAAATCAGGATATATCGGCCCAAATAGCACGTCGGCCCACCGGGCAAATGCCCGGTATGCCAGATTGCCAATCCGTCCCTGGCTGTGAGTAGATATCCTGCTGAAGAGCACTGGTATAATTTAATGGGAAATGTGCTTTAATTTTCTGCACGGCTGCATTATGTTTTTGGCCACTTGGCCCACTTGAGGCTGGCTACAGAACAAGCTAATCCATTTTAAAATATCTAGTTAACAGCACAATTACAGTCTGGTACAAAAAACGTTGCTATAACTAAAGACATTTGCTATAGCTATAATTCCTTTAGCTCTGTTTTTGGTCTCCACCAACTCCTGAGTGAAATATCTGTCTCCCTAGCTGCTAAATGCTCCACTAGCTTTCCAGATACTCCCTAAATGTGATAGTCTGCTGTTTGGTGCTGTGCAGCTTGTGCACACTTGGTTTATCCTTCACTGAATACAGCTGCCTGCTGCTGGAAACGAGGTTGATGGGAGTGGAGTCGTGGACCGGAAAACCAAAATGAGCCGAGAAAGGTTAAGCACTCTGCGTTCATCACTACAAGTGATCACTTTCACCTTCCATACTGAATAGTCATGTGACAGCTTTGAAATTTCACTTCTAACGATATGTGTGTATTTATCTTAAATGTGGATAGTAAACTTCAGTGTTTTTCAGAAATACAGAGAAAAGAAACTCAACAAGAGACTTCATTGACCTCAGCACAAACTGCTGAGCCACAGTACTGGAATCCATCATACACTTGCATAAAGGGGTCAATCCATCACAATTCCGATAGTCAATCAATGTTATCTTATCGATATTCCTCAATATTAAACACAACAGGTCAACAACTGTCCTCTGCTTGATGGCTCAGTTTGGACTTGGCAACACATTGTTGGTGTTTTTTTTTCTTTTTCAACCCCTCTGGGTCAAAGTCAGCTGATTTGAACTTTTCTTGCTGTGCTACCTTCCCGTCCCCTGCTGTCAGCACTCCTGTCATGCTCTGTGCGATTGATTCGCTGCCCTTCACACAAAATGGAAAAAGGGGGCAGCGGCCCCGTCCAGCTCTGTATGTTCAGCTCCAGTCTGTCACGCCCCCATACATTTCTGCTGTCACCTTTCTCTTTTCTTACCACTTTCTAAAACACCCCTGTCATACAAAATACACCCCTTCTGCACCAAGCTAAATTAATAAAATACATCATAAGACACAATTTGTACACAAGGGGACATTTTGAAGCAGGAACAGACAGCTTCATTTACTACTTATTTTCACTCTGTGCAGTTAATGCAGCAGTCCCCAGCTGTGAAATCAGATGGGCGTCGTAACGTCTCATCTGTTTGATCGCTGTTCAATAATCCAGCCATGGTGGTGTTCTTGACTGATGGCTCAGTATTGATTCTGGTGTTTACGCCTTTGTGAGAGAGACAGCATTAAATTGAACTGTTTGTAAATAACATGTGGGATTCATGCCCGCTCCTTTTCACACTGGAATGAAGTCACAGACCCTACCTTACTGATGGATGGCTTATTTCACACATCTCTGCAGTCAACAGCTGCTCAGATTTAATGCGCCGCACTGAGATGTAGATTCAGGCAGGGACTAATGGGAGGATGGTGTTTAAAGGAGTATTGATATTCATGTTATTTATCCAGCGTGATAAAGAAAAATATGCCCTCTTTACCTGCTCTGTCTCCACCATGCTGTTTGTACACAGAGATATGTCATAGTTAAATATACTCCTGTAAAAATAGTTCTTTCTCTTCTGTTCGCTGTTTTCTAGCTGTTCCTGTTCCAGTTACTGAGAGGCCTGTCCTACATCCACCAGAGGTACATCCTTCACCGTGACCTGAAACCGCAAAACCTGCTTATTAGCGACACTGGAGAGCTCAAACTCGCTGATTTCGGTGAGTATGCCAGACACTGACGCCCGTTTATTTTTGCGTATCTGTTAGATGTAAGAGTGTGTGTGAAATCCATAGGTGTAGATTGGATGTCAGAGGTGGCAGAGTGATGATTACACAGTTACTGCTTAGATCACAATCTACACAAATCTGCACTTATTATTGTTATTATCTATAATTTAAATGAACCTATTAACTAGATCAAAACTGTTTTTTTAGTCTCATTAGCCAATGATAGCATAGCTTGTTAGCTGGGCAGCTCAGTCTATGAGCACAGAACACTGGGGGAGTGTTAGTGTTTGCAGGTGAATGCTGATGGGGAGTGGAGCCTGTGTTGTGCCAGAACTGGAGCTGGGCATGTGGGCAAAGTGGGTAGCTTGTCCCTGTAAAAGTACTTTAACATCTTGAACCCAGGGATGGCTACATTGATTTATACACTCAAATGTGATTTAGTCTGACTTGCTAACCTCGCCCATCATGTCACAAGCTGCAGTGGACAGCAGAGTTAGGTGAAGGAAGAATCGTCTTTGTCCTCCTCTTCCTGATCTAACAATGCAGTGAGGAAGGTACAGGTGAACATTCAGTTATCTGCAGTTTGTATCACACACCAATCACATCTGAAGGATTTTGTTTAAAGCGCTCTTGTAACTAACCCGACCCACACCATCTGTTTTCTTCGTAGATCCATCACATGACACAGGAAAGAGAAGCTCTGGCTTCCATTTAACTGTAATCTTAAAGTATCTGTATCAGTGAGCAGTTTTTAATTCAATTCACCACAACTTGATTTATGCCTGTGAGGGAAAATGTATGCAGCAGCTCCACACACACACAGGATAGGAAAGAGAGACAACTAGTTAATAAGAACAAAACTAGAAGCAATCAAAGGTTATTAGCTACTAAACTATCTGTGGAATAAGTACAAATATTTGAATAACACTCCAAAAAGATGCACACAGTAACAAGGCTGTACAAAAGCATGGAAGACAAAATAAAGGACAGCTTGCATGATCAGTCCCCCTAGAATTCTGGAAAACAAGCTATTGTCATTTGAATAAAGAAGTGAGGCTTGTTTCTATCCAGAGGCCATTCTGCAGGTGGCTAAGATCAGACATGATATCAGACTAGTTAAGCACGACGACATCTTGTTTTGTCCCACACAGTTGTCTTCTTCTTCTATGACATGTTCTGTGATGTTGAGCCTTATAAGGACAGAGCAGCCTTTAACATGTAGATGAATAATGTTGTTGTCAGATGGACCAGTGAAGTCTATTCAGTAGCGGTTTTAGGTACGGGCGGACAGGGCAGCCGCCCGGGGCGCCATTTCGTGGGGGGCGCCACGAGCGCTTGGGGCGCAAATATGGCCGGGACCGGCGCTGAGTCTATTTGTCATGCAAGGTGTGGAAGAAAGCTAGCTGTGATTGTGGGTCCAACATGTATGTCTGCCATGTGGCTCAGGATTTATGATCACATTATAAGACTTAGATCGTCTCATAAGACCAAAACATTGCAAGCATAACAGGATTATAGGAGAAAGACCTGCCATTTTAGGGGGATTTTCTTTTTTCTTTTTTTGGCCTTAGCCTTGTGGTGGCTTTGGATCATCTGTGGATCCATCTGTCCAACACTTTGGCCAAGATCACAATATCTTGACAACAAGTTGACCTGTTGACCTTTTCTAGCCCAGACTTTTCATCTAGTTCCCGAATTTCCGCAGGACACATCAGAATTAAAGTTACTCAGCACATTCATGCTTTTGTTTAGTTAGTGAGTGTGTGTGTGTTAGGAACCCCTCCCGAAGTTGCACCATATGGCTTAAATCCATGCTCAGTAATCAATGCCTACATGGCCTGTCTGGCATCCTGGGGGGGTCAGACAAACAGACAATCCAGGCTTCTTTCCAGCCTGTCCATCCATCCATCCATCCATCCATCCATCCATCCATTACATTACATTGCATTTAGCAGACGCTTTTATCCAAAGCGACTTACAGAGGAGGACATAAGCTGAAAAGGTGTAAAGGAGCACAGAGTAGTTTGTTAGTTTTGTTAGTTTCCATCCATCCATCCATCCATCCATCCATCCATCCATCCATCCATCCATCCATCCATCCATCCATCCATCATCCATCCATCCATCCATCCATCCATCCATCCATCCATCCATCCTCCCACCCATTGAACCATACATCCATACATTCTTCTATCCAGCACCTCTTATTCCTAATTCCTCAAACCCTTCTTTTCATCCTTCATCCATCTCCTCCGCTCCTCCAGCCCTTACAGATGGGGGGAGGAGGAAGGTGGCAGCTTCATCAATAATGCAAACCTTGTATTAGTGCAGGAACATTACTGCAAGGGAAATGAGAAGGCGAAAATAATGGATAAAATACCAAATGAGCAAGAGTAAAAATGCCTGGCCTGTTAGTCTGTCGCTGGCGCTGTGCTCATCGACAAATATGCACAAAACACAGAATCAGCCTTTGCCTGAGGGATGCCAGATGAGGAAGGTGAAGGCTGTTAGAGTGTGTGTGTGGGTGTGTGTGTGTGTGATTGTGTGGCCGCCAGGACTCCCTGTGGTCCAGAGCCTTGGCAGCAGGAATACTAACGGCCGACAGCTGAGGCCTGTGGCGCTGGTTGGGGTAAATGATAGAGAGATGGAGACAGAGTGTTAAAGGAGGGGCTGAAACACACAATAAGAGGGGGCAGAACACTCAGCGGGGACGAGGCTATGTGGCGATAGGATGGAGGATACAAAGAGGAGTAAATAGAGGATGGCTGTATTGAAAAAATGTATTTAGGCAGGTTAAGGGTGAGCTGGCAAGTGACAGTAGTGAATTCTGTTAGAATAAATAATCCTTGATTTCGTCCACTCCTTTGGTGCTCGTCAGTGCTTTCGTCTTCGTATTGGTAAACCGATTAATCAGTTTGTCTTCCAACTTTGTGGTTCCGAGTAAGATACTGACACTGACATTGATTGTGGATATTCACAGTGAATCTTAAAGAGAAACTCTAGGAGCGCTCTGGTAACTGATTGTCTAAGCACATGGTGCATTGGCGCAACTGTGGCCAGTTGGATTCCAGCTGGCGACCTTTGCATGTCGCTCTCCACCCCCTCCCCACCCCGATTTCCTGTCTGCCTCTTCACCTGTCCGCATTCAATGAAGAAAACGTGCCAAACAAAAGATAGGGAAAGTCCAAACTTATTGTGTTATGGTTGTGACTTCGTGACCACCTGATCTTCCCTTCAACACTGATCAGGTCAAAAAGGATGGCTGTATTGAAAACATGTATTGAGGTAGGTTAAGGCTGAGCTGGCAAGTGACAGTAGTGGATTCTGTTAGAATTAATAATGTGAACCACTCAATCCTTGATGATGTTCACTCTCTTGGTGCTCATCAGTGCTTTCATCTTTGTATTGTTTGCCAAAAACTCTTATTGGAAATTTATAGGATTGACTTGATAGTTCCTGTCGATATGAACCGCCACCATCAGCCCAACAGATATCAAAATCAATTGGCAGGTTTTCAGTAATGAGCAGGTTTGAAATTTGCAAATCGCATTCACGATCTCGAGGAGAAAAACACTTTCTAATGAGTGTATGGACTTACAATTGGAAGGCTCCAATATTTCAAAATAATCGCTCTGATTTCCCTTCAGCTACAGCGGCCAGAGCTCCGTATCCCTGCTGCTGCTGGTGGTGGAGTTGATCCAGATGCTCCCCTCTGCTCCGCTGCGGGTTTACTCACTTTTTAATGAGCTGCACAAACAATCACTACATAAATAAGATCCCACGTTTCATTTCAAGGACACAACAAATTTAAGCCAACTTCAGCAGCGTGTGTGTGGTGGGTGATATGTATTGTTTGAGTTTGTGGACCATATTCATTGCATCCCTCCCTCTCTCACACACACATATGGCACCTACAAATAGTTAAGCTACATTAATCACAGTTTTCTAAACTTTCCTCCCCAGTGATTCTCTGCTGTGTATGTTTTATTTCTTTTAATGATGTTGGATGTAATCATTCCAACAAGTTTAACACTTCAGAGCTGTAAAGTTTGAGTAGTAATGTGTCATCATGCTTTACATCTACTCATCTGGAAGCACACACACGTAAGTGCTGGCAACAAGCATTGTCGTCACACACAAAATGACTTTAGCCTTGAGACAATTTTCTGATGACAGGCCCATATTATAGAAGTGGATGAAACAGCAGATGAGCGTTGCTCATAGCCCGCATACTTTCAGAGCCTCATGAGAGGGTGAATGTGTCCACAGTTGAACGGAGTGAACCCGCTGAAAGGCTGCTTGTATTCGCATTCGAACACCAAAGCACGGCCACATGCTGTCCGTGTCTATCCCCCACCCCCACCTGCAGCCTAGAGACTGCGGTCAGTGGCCAGAAACCTTATCCAAGGTGCATTCATAGACAAAGTGATCAGCCTAACAGCGATGCGTGTGTGTGTGTGTGTTTGTTTGGGACGCAGAACCTGTTTGAGACCATTTGTGAACTGCATACATTTTGCGGTCGATCACCTCTTTGGTCAAAACTGAAATAACACAGCTACGACATGATTTCCATGAAATTTCAAACAAAAACTTCTCGTTCTCAGACGGTGAATCCTAATTACTTTGGTGATCTGCTGACTTTTTGTCTAGCGCCACTGTGAGATTGACATTTCTGCTTTTGAAATGTCTTGACTATTGGATAGATTGCCATGACATTTGGTACAAGACGTTCATGTCCCGTTCAGGGTGAAGTGGGATTACTTTAATAATCCTTTGACTTTTCCTCTGGCTTCAGTGGGTCAACATTTTGATTTGGTTTATGATCAAGTGCTTTGAAAAGAAATGACATTCATCAGCTTCAGCTGTACTTTGTCTTTCGACCTACTAAAATGTTAGCATGCTAAGACAGTAACGTGAATAATGAACATGGTGAACATGCTGGTGTTAGTATCTAGCTTGAAACACAGTCTCACAGGGACAGTCTGTTTGACAGTGTTTAACATATTTCAAACACCTGCAGCGACTTTACTGCAGGTCCGACATGTTGGATTGTGCTGAACTGAACAATAGTTCTGTACTTTTGCTGTCACAGAGTGCATCTGTGGCTAGCTAATGTGTACTGATGTGTGTGTTGGTCTTGCTGTGCTGTGAAGTAACAGCTGCTGGGATAATGATGTGTGAGGAGTGAAGCAATGTGACAATGGAGCTGGAGGAATGTCGCAGGCACCCGGAGCAGACGGTTTGCCTCTCCCCAGTGTACTTTTCCACCCAGCGTCTTGCCACAGCGCAGGGACGGCTGTGCTGCTGAGTGTGTGTGTGTGTGTGTGTGTGTGTGTGTGTGTGTGTGTACGTGTGTGTGTGTACGTGTGTGTGTGTACGTGTGTGTATGTGTGTGTGTGGATGTTTGGGGGGTTGCAGATGGTAGTTTGAAGTCTCTGTGTGTTTTTCAGTCCAAACCTGAGATCTGACTGAAATAAACTGCAAGGTTTAACGCACCAGCAGCAGGGATAGTGTGTGTGTGTGTGTGTGTGTGTGTGTGTGTGTGTGTGTGTGTGTGTGTGTGTGTGTGTGTGTGTGTGTGTGTGTGTGTGTAGGTAATGACCTGACGGGTTTCATGTAGTTGACAATAATGCAGAGCTCATTACAGTCCACTTTGTGTTGGGAAATGAGCTGGGACGATGGCAGGTGGTGTACTGCACACAAACACACAAATACACACACTTATGGACGGACATGAACAAATGCTGGATCTAAAAGAGGTGAACATTTTTCTTTAAAAATAATAATAATCCAAACAGTCCAGCCCTGCTAATGAAGCTGTGAACAGATGATTTCAATAGAAGCCTCAAAGTCTCAGTGGTACATCTAAGAAACGAAATGCTTGTCATAGTTTGCTGTCAATGTCCATCTAACCTTAGCTGATTCACTGAATGACAACAGCCGGGCAGAGCCGCAGTATTTACTGCTCTGGTCCCTTATCCATATTAGATCTGTGTATTTTCAGTTGAGTGAATGCAGCAGAAACAAGCTGTGCAGCCGAGCCTGTCTCAACCGCCATGGCTGTGAAGTGAAACCTATGTGACAGCGCTAAAAACTGCAGTTCCTCGAACAGTCCCCATGTTAAAATGTCCAACTTCACAGCAGAAACAAACATGTTTACAGCCTGGTACAAAAACAGTTTTGGTCTCTGTAGCTAATTTCCCCGTTCATGACAACTGTACTGAGGGTGAATTTATATAAAACTCACCTGTTCAAATGATATTAAGGCTTAAAATTATGCAGGATTAACAGCGTGGACGCTTTGATTGACAGGTAGGTGCCATTACAGGTGACTTGTTTGGGTACTCAGATGTCATTCAGTTCACCTTAGGTCCACTGATGATCCATGTCTTTGCCGATTTTTAGATTAGCCGGAAGGCTGGACAGCCAAAATGGCAGCAGAGGGCGTCACTCACACACTGCCCATCCTTTATACTGTCACTGATTCTGCCATTTTTAAAAATATCATTAAAATAAGAAATGATTTGTCAAGCAAATTGACATATGCATACTGCAATAAATAATTCTGATGATTTCCCCAAACACATACAGCAGATAAACTAATTAAACAGGATTGAAGTGTTGAAGCTGCCCACAGCTTTGGTGAAAATCCAGATGTCATTGTAAACCAGCCCTTAAAGTAATTTAACATTTCACTTTATTTGCTGTAGTCCAAAAATATGTCAGGCGGTTTGGAAGAAATACGATCAGAGCATGAAATCCCAGGTTTTACTGTAACTAGGTTACTGCAGTGCATGTGCTTAAATGTATTCTCTGATTTCCTGCCTTAACCTGATTTATTCCACTTACCTCTGTGCATGCAAACACAGTCGAGATGAGAGTGGGACCTTGAAATCAGAGGAAACAGAAGTCCAGCTTTGAACCAGGGCTGTAGACCTGAGCTGTAATTATGCATCTGCAAAGATACAATGTCTCCGGGGACCTCTGCAGAGTCTTATTGTGAAGGTCATAGAGGAGCTGATGCCCAATCTCAGCAACACTATCAATCTATATCAAACGATAACCTAATGGCTGTGCGTTAAAGGGATAGTTCAGGTTTTTTGAAGTTGGTTTGGGGATTGTATGAGGTACGTCTTGATAGTCAACAAAGATCAATACTCATTGTGAGTGTAAATTTTACTCAAAGTATTTTCACCAGCCTTTTTCTGCAGCACCATCGATCTTCCATATTCCATATAGCATAAGCTCACCTGTGCTGCACACTTTAGCAGCTGTTTGGGTCAGAACATGTTGAAACTGAAATCAAAACTGGCTGTACTGCTGTAATTCGGAGTCACAGAGAACAGATGGTGAAGCATATTTCACAAAATATAGAACTATTCCTGTAATATGAGAACACAAGAGGCGGGGACAGGTTACTATAGCCTGGTCTGACTAAATCACTGATTTTCTCTGTGCTGACTATGAATTTGTGACTGCAACAAATATTGCATTTAGCCACGTTTGTCTTGGGGAGCCGTGATGCCTAAAATAAGTCCCTGTGGAAATATTTCCGACAGCATTTTAAATCACTTCTGGCAGCATACAGGAGATCTCTCAATCTGCTGCTTGTTAGCGAGCAGGAGGCGGAGAAGCAGGCAGAAACTACAAACTGCCTTTTAAAAATCCAAATTAACTTCAAAAGAACAGTGGGCTGTTTTCCCTGGGGACACAGACTATTTTAGTGCTTCTTCTTTTTCCACGTTCATTCTTCCTTCCTCCCTTTTCCCAGCCCTCCTCTCCACACAGGTTTTGTCCATGCAATAGTGATGCATACTTCACCTGTGACCTTTACCTCTGAAGGTACCTGGACCAAGATCGCAGGTCAACTGGTGTACTAAAACAGATGATGCATGTCTGGATGAAGCCAGGTCTTTGAAATCGTACTCTCCTCTCTAGTTGGGCTCATGTGGTTTTGAGGTGGAAGGTCAAGGGTGGGGGTCTTCCACACCACTGTCGTGTTAACGCTGCACAAGGTGACCCAAATTTTCAAACACAGAAACCATCAACCAACCAAAATTAGAAGTGCGTCTTACTGTCAGAGTGGGATGTGAATGTATCTCCATTATAATTGTTTCTCTACGCACACCACAGTGTTGTTATAAAAAGTGGTAGAGCATGTTGAGCTGAACCATCCTGGTCGCCTCCAAGCTGTCTGTGGGTGGAGAACCGGAGCTAATTAAAGTCTTGTTGATTACACAAGCTCATTATTTGGACTGTTAACTTTTTTTCAGCTTATTCCATTAATCTTTAAATACAATTCTATAATTGCTTCATTACTTTGCTATACTTTGAATACACGCATCACATTTATGTCACAAATATGTAGATCTAAAAATTAAAGTATAAAGCTGGCGACAATTCACATAAAATGAATGAAACCAGTAATGATTAGTGCATGTAGCCTTATTTTCCTTCATTACCATGACTGTAGTGTTCACCGTCCTGTGGCTCCGAATGCTCACTCGAGTAGCAAATGTGGATCATTCTGCCTCTGAAAATAGTACCCAGCAAATACACTATTTCTTTCTGAATTAGTAACTGTTGTTAGAAATAAACTATATATTTATGACTCGTTTACTTATGGAGAGTGTTCATAGAGATGAAACCATATATATTGAGGCCACATTTTACTACATTGACTGCTTGAAATGAAATTGCGTGCACAAAAGAATATAAGCAGCACAACAGTCTGACCTTGTGTGTCAAAGTGCTCTTCAGTGCTCCAGGCAATGCTGCTATAATAAAAAAAAAATGTTGTAATAACTGTAATAGTTTAGAAGGGAGGATTTGAATGTATTAATATATTCATGTGAGATTCTTTTTAAATTCTGAGAATAAGTTAGTATTTTACAGGTTAACGGTTTAAGTCAAGCATAGAGGCTGTGTTATGTGTAGCTCTACAGTAGACAGTTCTTTCTGCGACTGGTGTGTAAAACAAGCAGCCAGCGGTGATGCTGATGCTGCAGATTGTGAGCTGCAGGTAAACAAACTGACCTCCTCTGCTGTCAGTCCCTTCTGCCCGGCCAGCTGGAGTGTCTCTGGGTTTGGCTGCATAGCCTGCAGTTTCCGTTTTCTCCCTGTCTCCAGTGCATCTTCTCTCTCCGGTAAAGTCTTAAAACAAACCTTGTTCTGTCACCAACATGAGCATGTAGTCGTGACTGTGTTTTTCAAAGCTACACACAGGCTAAAAGAGCGTCTATGCTTGAGTCAGACTGTGAACTCGTAGACCTTTAGAATTAGCGGTTTTGTGTTACTTCCTTCAGACATGCTTTGTTCCATTTTACTCCACTGCACCTCTCTATGTCACAAACAGGCAATCCTCCTACAGTACTACTGCATTTCCTTTTATGATGATACACACACAGGACGCCTGCAGTGGAAATGATAGCCTCTCTCTCAGTGTGAGGGGCTGATGGCATCTATTCCGCGTTAGATCAGTGTGTGGAAATTACAGTGCTCGGCCGTGATGAATGCCGGCTCAAAGTCCCTTTCTCCTGTGGGTGTTCCAACACAAGGAAATGTTAAATACCACCCTCCCTCCTCTCATTTATTCTCCCCTATGCCCTTCTTCCTCCCACACACAGGGAATTAACAGCAGGGCAGGAAGTCCTTTTTTACCAGGCTAAATGCTTTAATTAAGCTCTCCGACCACTTGGGAAAAGACAAAGAGGTAATGCCATCGACCTCATTAAAGCTCACTGCATCTGCACTCTGCTCTGCCATTAGCTGCCATGGGAGTACTATCACCAGATACTTAACTAACCTGGGTTTGTTTCACCACGTAGACGGAACAACCTGGAGATGCTTATGTACTTTTAAAAACCCCGGAGAAGGTTTTGAAAAAAATGGTTTTCATAAAGCTGCATGATAGGTGCAACAGTAGACAGCTGTAGCCTCATCATTGATTAAGTGTACTCTGATGTAAAAACGTCCATTGATGTCCAATTCACTTGATGGAAACTGGCCTTTTGGTCCTTGGGGTTCCTCTGACTAATATTCGTGCCACACGCCTCCTCGCTGAAGTCTCAAAGGTCTTCCATCATGATTTCCATTTGAAAAGGCAATCTCAGGCCTGTTGCGGTTGAATGCAGGAGTTAGTACAAAGACAGGTCTGCAAAGTGGAGTTTGCACGTTGAATGTTGAGAGCAATATTGCAAAGCTCACAAGAATATAATGAGGCAATATTTCAACCTTCAAGATCTCAGTCAACATCAATCATACCAGGTTAAAAAAAAAAAAAAGTTCTTCCACATAAAACTTTTGGATACACGGAGACATGTTTTAAACAAGGACTTATGATGATGTTAATCTCTTCTTCCAAAAATAAAAATAAATGTCCTTCTAATGAGTAACATAGCTGAAAGTCTCCAGTGGTGAAACCTCTCACCTTGCTGCGGTGATTTAGAAGTGTACTTGGACACTTTCAGGACAGCGTGACATCACTGTTGTGTGTGGTTACACGTTCAACAGGGCATACATCTGACAACACTCAACCACTCGTATCAGTGATGCCAGTTTGATACTAAAGACGACTCAACATCTGAATCCAAAACCTCTGATACTTTCTGTGATACTTGAGAATTTTCTGATAGGATCAGACACCAGAATTAAACTTCATCCGGACAGCATGTCTATCTACAGCTGCCCACAGAAGCAGTTATAGTCGTGCCTGATTGGCACAAACTGGGTCATAACTCAATAAGATCTAAAGACACATATATGATACGTATATTTTTAGATTCAATGTGACTTTGCACTTTGCAAAGATATATTATCTCCAATGTCTGTCGCTTAAAAATTTTAGAGAAAAGACACATCTCCAACTCCAGAAGTTGCCCAAAAATCACATTTTCTTCTGTATCAGAGTAATCCATGGATAAAACTATAAACAAGATGTACTAAAAGCTAATTCAGCACAGCCCACAGCTAACTCACTGACTCCATGGCAACATTATACTTCCTGTTTACAGCCTCCAAAAATTTATTTCACACAGTGTTTTATTTGAGGCTTCAGCCTTTTGTCTTTTTGTTCCTCTGTTGTATATCTGGAAACACATAAATGTTATATTATAATTCTTACAGTATGCTACAATCGCTCTATTTCCTGGCGAGTAACACTGAACTATAATGTTATCCTTAAGGCAGGTTATGCATTGTCAAGTGTGTGTGAGTGTGGTTGCTCCTCTCCAGCGCTCTGCTTTGTTTTCAGAACCCCTGTGAAGGTCATTCAATGATAATGCTTTCTGAGACGCTGTTGTTGTGTTGCTCCCCTCAGGACTGGCCAGGGCCAAGTCAGTCCCCAGCCATACCTACTCCAATGAGGTGGTGACCCTGTGGTACCGGCCTCCAGATGTCCTGCTGGGATCCACAGACTACTCCACCTGTCTGGACATGTGGTGGGTACTCCTAACCCCTGACCCTGAGATCCCCCCTCCTGTACTCTCATCATGTACTCTTTGTGTAATTCATCCTTGATTTATTCCGTTCCATTAAGATCTAGATCTGTGTTTTTTTTCTACAGGGAACTAAATACATGATGGTGTAGACAAAAACACACTAAATCCCGCTTATCTGTAGCTCATCCTAACCTAAGGGGTTTGTTGCTGCTGTAGTATTCTGTAGATTGGCTCTTTATGAAATACTGCTGGGTATCTTAGCTTCTTCCTCTTATGTATTTTGTCTCCTTGGTCACCCTTCACCTCCCGTATCCCTCCTCCCACTGACAGTGTGGATTTGGAGAGGCATAATCATACACATTTATCACATTCACACAGATGGAGCTGCTACAGAGATGAATGAGCCTACGACAAGAACGCAATGTATTACTAACTAAACTTCATTTGATTGTCCCGCAGCTACAGTGATAGAAATTTAAGTAGGGCTGAATGAATACAACATTGCACTGTTTCTGACCAATATTGAGATTACAGTTTCCGTTTGTTGTCCTTCCAAAGTCATCAGAAGTAACATCAGCTAGTTTTCTGTACAGAAGAATATTAAATTAGCTTGCATATACAGTAGATATTACATTGGTGGTGTACTCACTCATATTCATATTAAAAACAACCAAAGACTGGTTGCTCATGACGCTAACCAGTACTGTACGCCACAGAAAGTGACAAGAAACAAAAAGCCAGATAGTGTATGTACAGAGACTGCATGTCTTCTACATTTCCGAGCATTAAAATGATACATAATAGTGTAGTGTTCTTCTTTATTCTTTTCTTTAACAAGCCCTCTTTGGTCTAGCACAGATAGCATAGATATCAGCATGCAGAGGGTTATTATTCGTCCCGTATAAATCAGATTTTGTGGATGACAGGGAAGGTGTCAGACTGTACAGTTTGTAGTAGTGGCACCCAAATTTGTGCTGACCTTATTAAAGACAAACCAATGAGATAACAGCCATATGTAATGTAGAGTATCAGCATCACATGCAGCTTTAATACCCCCCCAAACTCAACATATTAAAAACAAACACCATCTCACCAGAAACATTAATCCATGGAGGAATGTCAGCAGTCAGATGGAGCTACTGCCAATGTTACTACCAGTGCTAAACTAAGTGTTCCTGTGTGTAGCTGTGCCAGGTATACCCAGTGACAGTGGAGATGCTTCATAGATATATAAACATTAGCTCAGCATCAAAATTCTGATTTGATCTTGGTGCTGGCTGCACTGCACTTTGTCTACCTTGCGGTAATCTCAGAGCAGATCTCTAATCATGTGAAAGCAGCTTTATACTTCTTACTTCCAAATGTTGAGAGAAGTAGAGGAATTTGAAATAGATACATAAAAAGCACAAATTGTTGTAAAAACTTATCAGAATGCAGGAAATACAAAATCAAAAGGACCTCCAGGCCCCCTCTGCTTGACTTGTGTCCCTCAGGCATGGACCCACTGGAAAGGTGTCCCCTATGTTCTCTACACTGAACGTAGCAACGCAATTATATACCGGACAGCAGAACAACTCACAGAATTACATTAATTAGCCAGAGCTGAGTACAGCTGTCATATCAGGACGGATTTAAATCTGACCTTTGATTTTCTATCTTTACATGGTACATGCATAGCTTGTTAATTACATATTATGGCAGTGGTCTGCACTCCACTAGATGCATCTGATGCCCGTGCCTCGAGACATGTTGAAAAAGCTTGGGCAGTTTATGTTTGATCTATTTTAATATAATTACATTGTTTAATGATGATTTGTTCATTCTTGGCAGAAGTAAAGCAACAAACTGAATCATATCGACTAAAGACAAGACAAACAGAAGAACACTGATTCTATTTTTTCATAAAACATGATTTATCTGTAATTATTCTCCACCAAATTTAATTTAGACTACTGAGTCAATCTTTCCAGATTTTTAATATTCAACTTGGATGCAGAGATGCTGAAATATATGAAGTTGACTCATCGTCTTCTCCTGACCAGATAAGATTTGAAATCAAATTGATCAGACCTGTTTGAGCAGAAACTGGAAAATAAGGTGGAGGAATCTGTTCCCCCTCTAGACCGGCCGGCCCCCTCTCAGTCAAGCCTTGCTGACCCCTTCTGTCTGGACAGGAAGTCAGCAGGGACATCCCATGAACCTCAGCTGCTTTTACCAGCATCCAATTAAAGAGCAGTCCAAGGCTTGAGGCAGAGGGTCAGGAGACAGACAGAGTGTGTGCCTGCTTCAAGGGTATTTGCAGGTGGCCAAATCCACAGGGTGTTCCATTCCCCTGAGAGTCACTCTGCGACACACACACACACACACAGACACACACACACATACCCCTGGTCACTTAGGAAGCAGTCGTCCATGAAAAAGCATCTCTTGCTGGACCAAAAGGTTGTACAGATCTGTCTTCCTGCCATGAGAAGCATCCATCACAGCAGCGTACAGGTTACAGGCTGCCATCTGTGAGGAGGGAGGATGTGATGGAAGACAGGCATGGAGACGCTCTATTTTTACCTTCCTTAGCACATTGCCCAGTTGCAGCTCTCACACACGTCTGTCAATCCGAGTCAGTGCAATCGCTCAAGTGTGATCATTCACAGATTCATTTACAGGTTGGGTTATGGTACGCTGCACTGCAGAACATCTTCAGGTCTTTTATTGTCAACAAATCTGCTCCTCAAGTGCACAACTGTGAAAAAACAACAACAAGCAGATACAGTACACTTTGTAGAGAAAAGAGCAAGTCTCCATTCACTACTCTAGGGGCTTCTGTCCCTGCTGACAGATAATTAAACTCAGAAATGACTGTGATTGGATTGTGACCTGCTGTAACACTCAGTCAGGTTGGGTGTGTGTTGGAAAGTGCAGAGAGGAGTGATGATGAGAGAGACAGAAAGGACTGAGTGTTTGATTTTGAAGTGCAGAGAGAGGTCATTATTTTAGGCTTAGTGTGCATTCAGACCGGGTCCGGAAACTGAGCTTTTTCCATTCATTTGAGCGGAAGTTGTCTGTTTTGCTTCAGTGGTACAGGCCACAGGTGTGTCAGCCAAAAAAACACAGCAGAGAAGTCGAGCCAGATTCAACTTTTGGAAAAACACATCACACTGCGGCCAGCCAATCAGACTGGGATCGGGCCAACCTGAGACTGAGACCGTCTACACTCTGATACTCTGCCTTTTGTGTTTTGGCTTTGTTTATTTCATGTACCCAGCTTGACTTGCAATTTAGGCTGCAAAATAGTGACATGAAGAAGTTTAATTTGATTTGTTTCTAGAGGTTTGAGACACAGAGTAAGAGAGAGCGAGCATTGGTCAAGAGACTTGGACAGTGAATGAGAGTGACAGGGCACTAGCATCAAAGCTTGAAATAAAAAGTTGCAGTAATTCGCCACAGTGGCAATTTCCCACTGTATTCTTCAGAACTGAGACAAATATTAGTGAGGTCAGGTCATAGTTGGTTTTGGTCTTTATTCATTTATGTCTTTCCCACAAACACATACAGGTCTGCTGCCATCACAGGGGCTCATTAAGTGTCTGTGAGCAAACAGACCTGTATTTACTGAAGTTCATTTAGTGTGTGATTAAACTTAAGAGCACCGCTGGTCCCAGTGACGGACTAGTTTACTGAGATCTGACAGGCACAGTATCTTTAACGCTGTGTAATTACAACAACAGCAGTGTTACAACTTTTTTTTAAAGAAACGTGGACATGACAGTATTGAAATCATCACTGCATGGCATTTGAAAAAGGTGATTTTGTGTTTTAGAAATGTGTTTTTATGAAATCCAGAAGACGAAGATAAAACAATCACAGGCTGCACTTTGCTACATGTTGCCTATAAATATACAGCATGCATGGACATGCATAGAAATGTACACTTTCAATCAGAACAGAAATATATCCTCACAGATTATATGAAGAGTATACCACCATGAAAGTAACCACTGTCACTGAGGGGAGCAAATGTTTTGAATTCCAGTCAGCACCACAAAAAGAGTCACATGCAAAAAGTACACTGCTGCTGTACCTGAACAGAGCTACCAGCTTCACACATTCCCTTAATCATCTCAAGGGTTTTCAGACTAACTGGAATTAAAAACCAGAGTCAAATCTTTTAAAATGATGATAACATTGAAAAACACAGAGGACAACTGACGTGACAAAGGAAAGTATTGAAAGTTAACACAGCTCCACACCTCCGAACCTGTTCAAGGACTGGATGTTTTGATGAGTTATGAATTGTCATAAGGTACAATATTTTTGCCTTTAATTTGGAAAATTATTCTTCCCGCAGAAATTCAAATTATTTTGTGTTTTTTCATGAAAGACTAGAAATGCATTTAGTCCATTGCGGCACCTTAAAACTAATGATTCTTTTTAGATTAGCACCTCTTTAAAAGCTAAATATTGTCATATTAACATTGGATCACATGATTACTTTGGTCGTGCATTCTGACAAACTCAAGAATAATCAAACCTCCCCTGCAGTTTCAGCTTGTTATAGATTTACTTTCATTTTGGATCATGACAAGAGAGTGTACTGAATCATCAGGTGGACACCAATATGGTTCCAATGATTGCCGACGTTTCACCATGTCTACTAGATGAAGTTCACCAACTTTAAAGAAGCAGTGTGAATGATTTAGTGACATTTAGCTGTATAGTTGCAGATTGCAACCCTGTCCACTTAACCTCTCCTTTTTAGCATGAAAGAGGAACTACGGTGGCTAGGAGCTAACCTAACTAGCACTAGCATATCATGTTGGCAGTGTGACAGTATTTCACGCTGGATCAGTAAGACTGCAACATGCAACATATGCAAAGAAAAAATCTCGAGGGGTGGCACGAGTGTTGCTAATTTTTTTATTTTATATATATATATATATATATATATATATATATATATATATATATATATATATATATATATATATGAATAAAATATGTGTGTGTTTGTGTGTATATATATATATATATATATATATATATATATATATATATATATATATATATATATATATATATATATATATATATATATATATAATATAATATAATTATACTGTTCTATTTAAAAATAAATGTTATTCATGTTTTACAAATGGTTTAACCTGAGCTAGGCCTTACCACAATGATAATCATATTTCAGTCATGCAGGTGTAGTATGATATTTTAACATACCGGTGTCGGATTGGCCGATACCAACAGCACAAGTATCGGAATCAGAATGGGGAAAAATGGTATCGGAACATCTCTAGGTATAACCCTATAGATGGAGAAGCTGACCTTTGTCCATGGTCACACACACATACACACACACACACACACACACACACACACACACACACACACACACACACACACACACACACACACACACACACACACCTTAGCTAACAGAGCTGTTCTGTACGCTCCAGTAGAAACACTGGATGCTGAGGTTACAGCTGTGTCATGGAGATGGATGGATCCCCATGATCCAGGTTTTTATTCACAGCAGGATTCAGGAGAAATGTGAGGAGTCTCTCTCTCTCTCTCTCTCTCTCTCTCTCTCTCTCTCTCTCTCTCTCTCTCTCTCTCTCTCTCTCTCTCTCCCCCTCTCTCTCTCTCTCTCTCTCTCTCTCTCTCTCTCTGTCTCTCTCTCTCTCTCTCTCTCCCCCTCTCTCTGCCCTTGCGTTCCCGGTGTCTCAGCTCAGAGAGGGAGTGTGCACTGAGCCAGAAAGTGAAACTGTCAGGCAACAATAGCTCTTTGACAAATGAGCATTGGCAACAATTTACACACACGCGCGCACACACACACACACACACACACACACACACACGTGCCTCGTTCGCTCTCCCTCTTTACTGAACTTGATATTTCAAGTTCTCCGTGTAGCAGCTCCTCACAGGTCTCACTGATCTACAGATTTACTGAGTTTAACCTGCATTTTCAGTCCAACTTCCGTTAAACAAATTAATACCTCCTCAGAAGCACTTTGACTTTGAGGCTTGTTGACGTGATTAAACAGGACGTACAAACTATACACAGAGCAGAGCAGTCAGTTGTGTTTTTTAGTAATTGGTATGATGGTATTATCATTTCTGGAAATGACATCATGACAAATGAAAATAATCCTTAACACGTGTCGTTCTCTCTTCAAGGGGAGTGGGCTGCATTTTCATTGAGATGATCCAAGGAGTGGCTGCCTTTCCTGGGATGAAGGACATCCAGGATCAGCTGGAGAGGATATTCCTGGTGAGTCACTGAGGCTGCATGTGCTGTGTATGTATGAATATGTATTCCGATGGCAGCTGTCGCAGAAAACCTCCTACTGAGCAGCCTACATCAGTGCTGCTGGATCTCCATTTTCTTTCAGTCCAGCAGCAGCAGGAACAGAGCTGAGTTCTGATCCAGGTGTAAATACCTGATAGATTCATCACTGATGCATAACCTCTAGGAATACTTTTGTTTTTCACAAACTTTAGACATAAAAATACATTTTGATCCTGCTGAGAATGTTCACATTCAATTATTGCATCGAAAAGACATCTAGATGTTGAGTGTGTTCTGAACGGCAGTAGAAGTTCAGTTGATGGATATTGAACCTGGCTCAAATCGACTGGCAAGAAACAAAATCATGTGCATGAAGTGTGTATGAATTCAGGGGGGTAAAATATTGAAATCATCATCAGCTCCTCCAGCATGTGGTAGTAAGGCCACACATATACATGTACGTACACTCCTGAACAAAATCTTAAGACCGGAAGAAACAAAGAAGAAATTTAAAAGAATTTAAAATAACTGTTTTACTGTGTCCAACATCGGCTTGTGCGACTTCTGCAAGACAGAAAACTGTTTTGCCTTTGCCCTCAGGGGTTCATGACGGTGTGAATGCCTGATTTTTGTGCAGGTTTTCACTCTTTGAGGCCGTGGTCCTAAGCTGATGAACAGCCTGTTTGGTTTTAAATGCAGTTTTCAATAAACTTCTGACTCTATATTATTGTTTCTTGCTCCTGTTTCTTCTTTTTGCATTTTGAAGGTCTACTTAAAACCTGGTTATTTTTCCCTCGGTCTTTAGATTTTGTTTAGGACTGTATATCAGAACTGTAACCAGTTATCCAAGCTGACTGTGATTGTCCAATTTGGGAAAACACTTCCATATTTTGAACATTCATTTGTTTTGTCCGATAAGATTTTTTCATATAGTCAGAGAAATAAAGTGTATGTTCATCATACTGTAGCTAATCATAGCTCAGTAGTTTCTAACACATTGCGCAGTGTCTGTGCTGCATGGCTGATGACAGCGCTGTCAGCTCAAGTGTTGATCACACTGGACAGCAGTAGAGGAAGTGATGCCAGCCTCTGATCTGCTTCAGAAGTAGTCTCAGCATCCATCAGCAGGGCAGAGAGCCTCAGAGGGGCGAGTGGAGACAAGGACGCATCTCTTTCTGTGAGATGGCTTCGAGTTGCCGCATGCTAATGTCAGGGTCAGAGTGCGGCATAAACAGCATGAATCATCGCTTCTGTGTAACAAAGGTGCAGGCAGGTAGTCTAATGATGTGTGCTTTCAACACACACATTAGGCTCATTAATACCAGTCAGGTCTTGCCACAGTGTACACGAGCGCTGCAGCTGACCAGGTGTATCCATCTGTGGCCACAGTCTGTTTGAAACTGGACTGCCTCCAGTAGAATATCACACCGTGTCACAGAGCACCCATCATGCTAAATGCTTCCAGGAATGTTCGAGTCAGAGTGCTTTTAAATGAGATATAAGAGGGGATCTGCTGTAAAATCAGGAGGAACTCTTTAAATTGAGTTAACATCCCACAGGAACATGGCTGGAACATTTCTGCAGGCCGTACATTGCACAGCTGAACAGTAGTACAGTATGTATGCATTCACTGCATTGGATGGTAGGCTGCTATAAATATTTTAAGGTGAAGTGAGCTCTCATGAATCCTTTAATCGCCTGATCTGCTATCCCCCCATATAATTTCATCCCCAATCTGTTAATTGAAGCAGAGTGTAGCAGGGCAGACATAATAGATTTATATTCATAGGCTGGAAGGACCTGAATAATTAATGCAGAAAATCACAGAGATGAGAGTATGAAAGAGTTGGAGCAGGGAAGAAGTCAAGTATGAAGACAAAGCACGTTCGCTGCTTATTGGCCTCTGGGCTGAAGGCTAAAGATACGCATCTGAGAATGGATGGATTTTTGGATGAAGGGATGAGGCGAGGTGGAGGAAGCCCCTCAGGCAGGGGGTTCTCTCACACAAAGCGTGGAAACCTACCAGGGAGGGGGGAGGTGGGCAGATTAAGAAAATGCCTCTTATTGATTGGCTTTTATGCCAGAAGGGAAAAGTGGGGCTCCCTGCACACATCTGTAAGAGGCTGCAGCCCTCAGTGATCCCAGCTCCCCTCTCAGTCACAAAGACACGCCATGAGAGGACGAGAGAGGCCCAGTGGTGGGATGGCTGCTGGCCAGACTGTCAATGAGGCTCAGCTGCACACTGCCTCCCTGCAGAGACTCTCCAGCTTGGTCAGAAATCATGCTTTTTATCTTTCTGCTGAATTAGACGTCTACATATATGACAGGCTAAAGAAATGAAGAGAGAATGCGTGTAAGAAATGATTTGGTCAAACTACACATCCATGTATATGTAAAAATGTAATCATTCTAAATGGCTCATCTAAGAAGGTAGATGTATTCAATTTGGGCTAAAAGTAACCCATGGAAAATGTTCTGAACACACCACACAGACAAGGTTACAAAGTTATGTGTTCATACATTCAAGGCCCTGATTTAATGTTCCAGGCACAATGACCAGCACAAAGCTTTTTCTTAAAAAAAGCTTTAATTTATTTCCTGCTTTAACCATGAGGCACTCATTTCTAATAGTCATTTGTACATGTAATATGTTAATTAACATTTTATTATTTACGTTTTGCCCGGGATAGAGGGAACCCAATTTCAATTCTCTGTATGTCCTGTATATATAGCAGTATTGATAATAAAGCTGACTTGAACTTGAACTTGAACTTGAATTTTATAGTCCTAATTACTGACATCATGGTTTTTCAGTGTAATGAGGAATAATTATTAAAATCACTTTCGGTTTCAGTCTAGTCTGCTTTCCATAATCTGGCTAAAATGTTAAAGTTTGTTTGGAACCTGACTGGACTGGACCTATTTTTATGTCACAGCGTTCCAAGATCTAACCAATGACTTTGGCGAGTACTGCGTTACCATGGCCAAAAGAATGGAGGGATGGTCAAAGCTACAAAATAAGATTCAACTTTGCTTAATGCCTGTTATTTTCCTCCAAAGTCAGCGCTGCTGCAGAATTCTAAAAGTCAAGTGACACGTGTAGTGAGACTAAAACATTCACATGCAAACATCAGGAGTTAACCAAATTAAACATAGCATTAACTTAACTTCAGATTTTTGTATTCAAATGTATCTTTGTTTATAAAACAACATGAATATATGTACCCTGTGTTTTGTGTTGGTGTGTATTCAGCTGTCGGCTAGAGGTAGAAGAGACAGATGAATATGGAAATGCAGAGGTTTGCAGCTCGGCTTGGCAACATGCAATCCACAAACCTAACCCACCTGCCAGAGCGAGCCTGATGTTGACATTTTCATCCATCCTGCCCGCTCTGCAGCGCTGCGTGTCTGCTGCTGGGCTGTCAGCCGGGTCAGAGTTTGGATGCACAGCCTCAGAGGCTCATGTGAAGGGCACCATCAATGAATTATGCGGAGTCAGAGGCATCTAAAGGCCATGTTGTTTGAAGAGAGGAAGGGAAAGGTCAGACTCCATCACTGTCTGAGAGGCATCCTGCCAGGAGTTGAGTCGGCACACTGAGTGCAACGTCTGCAGAGCTTGGAATGTCACGAGGTGGCCTGGAGTTTTTCTCCTGTTAGACAGCCCTTCAGTGTGATGGGGCCTTTGCATTCTTGTGGAAAAACATGTACTCTTGCATGACCCGCTCTTCAGTGCAGTGTGAGAATATAGGAACGTTTTTCTGTAGACGGACATCATTAGTTTTGATTGTTAGAACATACCCAAAGGACACCATTCGAACAATGCTAACATTGATCAGATTATGACAAAGAATAGTAAATGGACCTTTCTAGTCTTCTGACCACTCAAGCACCAGCACTTTGACACTATATATCTCATCCACGCATTCACACACATTCATAAACGAGTGCTCATCAGTTTGAGGAGCTAACTATTCACACACTGATGGCGCAGCCTTCGGGAAGAATTTGGGGTTTACAGTATCTCGCCTAAGGACACTTTGACATGCAGACTGGAGGGGATCGAACCACCAATCTTCTGATTAGTGGACGACCCGCTCTACATCCGAGCCACAGCCACCCAAAATCATTTAAGAATCAACTTTGTTACAAACCTGGTTGCTGATATTTCATGACAGATGTGTTCCAGTTTGGCCTCAGTGCTGTGAATAAAGACAACTTCTCTGATTTAGCATCGCCCTTCCATAACATTGTTAGATTCATGCTGGACAGCGAACAAAAGGATCAAAATCCATGCAGCTAAACTGGATATATCTTCTTTTCTTTGTCAAAACCTGGTGCCTACGTTATCCACAATCCAACTTGATCCCCAACAGCTCAGTACCGGCCATTTTCAAACGTCAGTAGTCCTTAGCCACAACCAATGTTTCCTTAAGTGACATCACTTGAGGAAACATACACACATGTAGGAAATAGGAAAAATAGGAAATAGTAAAACCAGTGATGGTTCCTTTTAATGTATCCTTCCACTTTAATTGTAGTAGAAGCAGAAGACATCACAAATGCCAGTGCAGCTCAGCGTACACTGACATTTGAAACGCATCATGTACAGAATAAGAGAAGAGGCACAGGCCAAAGATGTTTGTCCGTGATTGATCTTGAAGTGACCCGGCCCACTAGTGTTAAAGGATGATTGAGTCTGATTTCCATCCTTTCTGTCATCATAGCTGTGTTATGTTACAGTTGTAGTGTAGTTGAACAGTGTGGAGCAAAAAGTATTTTACAAATCATCCATCACTTACTGTGTCCTGTTATACTTACCATAGTTGTGTTCACACAGTTTCCCTGTGTAATGAGAGACTTTAACCAACATTATGGCGGCACTGACTTTCAGTTATGTCTCCAAATAAAGGGTTAGCTTATCTGGCTAAACCGCTTCCAGTTTCCCCGACTGACTTCATTACAGAGAGGCTGTGTTTCTGGATTGAGCTATAGATATCATACCCAGAAGAAAAATACCTAAATGAGCCAAGTTGTAGTGAACGCAGTACAGCAGAGTACATGAAGATTGCAGAGTACATCATTTGGTAATTTTTAACACTTCATCTTTATCCGATAAATCAAAGTCTTTTCCTGATGATTACTCGACAGTGTCAGGAGTTCACCATGCACATGGATGAATATTGCATGAGCCATTCGGTGATTTCAATCCTGTCCAGATCATGTGTGATTTTTCATCCTCTCTGTTAATTAAAACTGCAAATACTTCATATCCTTTAGTGCTGACATTAGCCCTCTGATAATGAATGTCCTGTTCTGTTGGAGTGGAGTTGGATTTCTGAGTAGTTTTTGATCAGTTTGAGTTTTGTTGGGTTTAGACAAATTGTCATTTCGATCCTAATGGATACAAACTTATTTACACCAACATGCTGTCCATGGAGGGGAGAGAAAAACCTATGACACGTTTCTTCACAAACCTCGGCTCATCACTAATGAGCCCATTAATAATTAAACACTGAATCAGGCCACTGTGGCACACAGATAAATAAATAAATCCTCAAATGGCTTTTCCATTTGGTGCTTGTTTGTTAAACCAGATTTCTTTATATGAGCCAATTCCGCTCTGATACCACACCTCCACAGTGTTATTATCCCTGACTGCCACTTCCTCGGTTTATCACCATTCCCTCAGAGCTGTGTGCGAAGCGTAAATACACGCTTCGACTTATCGAAGGTGTCTGCTTCAGATGCATGCTGTTGTTCTTAGTAATGAAATAGCTGTGGTTATACCCAGGCATACAGGCTGCATGTTCTGGCCTGTGTTTTCTTTGGATAGGTGTTGACTTGGCTTTGTGTTTCTCTTTACCTCTCTCTGTCACACACACACACACACACACACACACACACACACACACACACACACACACACACACACACACACACACACACACTGAATGTCTGTGTGAATTAAAGTTGCAGTGGATGAGGTCAGGCTCAGGCGAGCTACTTAACTAGCTGTCACTGCACCAAAGATTACATCCCACGGAAGGACTGTATGAATATGGACAGGTCTATCTGCAGGAAATGGCCTGCTGTCAGGTAGAGGCGAGTGTGTTGCTGTGTGAGTGTGTGCTTGTGTTTCTACTTAAAGACAATGAGCTGCCTCCTTGCATTAGTGTGACTGAAATAGCTGTTTGTGTTAAAATATGAGCACTGCCAGTCTGACAGCCATGTTAGTATATTATCCCATGTTTCCGGACAGAAGACTTGTTACTTACCTGAATAATCTGATCCTAGTCATTAATCAGATTACTGTAATTAAGATGTATAAATGTTGCCTATAGACTGTCATTAATATTCCTGTTGTCATGCAGCGGAGTCTGATTAATGTCTTTATGCTGCCTCCATGTTACACATGTCACAGTCTCCTTAAAACCAAAATCTCTGCCATGATGCTATCGTACAGCGTACCCTTGTGGCTATGTTGTTCCTTTCCTGATAACTTCAAGAGAACATGGAAAAAACTGTTTGTCCAAAGGGAAACTATGAACCACGAAGTTAGCTGTTGACTCCAGCACAGAGCATTTTAAATTGACCAAGAAATGGACCATCATGAAACACGTTTACTCCTTCCTGGCCTTCAGTGCTGTGGCTAAAATGGGAGCACTTCACATATCATACTGTGATAATGCTTCCTCCGTCCATGCGTGTAATCGTGTTAACATAATGTGTTTACATGAGGCTCTGTGAGGTTTAAATGAGGTGAAGGTCAATTTTTAAGCATGCTAGAGGCCTCAAAGAATGCCAGTGTCGGTCAGTCAGTCCACCTCTTTAGTGCAGACTGAAATAACCCAACAACCATTGTTCAGATTAACATGAAATTCTGTGCAGACATCTATCTTCCCCTCAGGATGAATTGGAATAACTTTGTTGTTTCTCGGATTATTCATGTGGCGCCATGGTCAAAGTTTGTCCAGTGTAGGGCTGACTGACAATCTAATACAAATTAGAAAATGTTAGCATGGTGTCATGCTAAACCCTGTCATGAGCTTGTACCGTGTGCTCTAGCTTTTATTCTTATTAAGTGAAAAACTGGCGATTTTTGAATGTGGTGATGCTTTACTTAAGCAATATTACATGAGAGGGTGTGCTTTAATGTCGTTATTGGCACGGCAGGTATGCTGTGAGATCTGTCACTGTCGATGGAGTGCCAATAATAAGTTAGAGCTCACCCTTGAATGTAATATTGCCATTATACAACAACTAACAACTGCCAATTTTGCTCGCTGTTTCCGTTCTGATCTGACACACGGGATCTGACTAATACCCGGTAAACAGTCAGTCACAGCAGTAGACTGGAGCACAGTTTACATCTCCTTCAAGTAGTCCCAGCCTTAGTAACGACATAGCAATGGAGACGCTTTCTAGTTCCAGCCAACTAACGTTCATGGAGCTGTTAAACTGAATAAATACTGCACATATAACATACAACTACATATAACATATAACTAAACTGCTTTACTAGTGTTGTAGGAATAAGATATTTCATGGATAGATCTGTCAGTCTGTGGACTTTCACATTCATTCACACATTCATTTTTGAGCTCGTAGCATTGTATTCGCGACTCATAACACAGCTGATAGAGGATGTGATCCTAACCCAATCTGGAGTAATATTTTAGTGATGAGTCATGCTGATTTAAGCACATTCTAAATGTCTAGTTGACCAATCAGATTCCTTTGTCTGAACTATCTGTTGAATAATTCTATTTATAATATGTTAGTCTCTACACAACACCTGGCTCTGTGGCTCTAAAATCTTTAAAATCAGGTCACACATATTTTGTTTCATTTATCTAATTCTGGTTGCTGTAGTTTTGAACAAATGTTCCTCAAACAGGAATCTGATCTGTTGGCTATATATCCAGCAGCAGGACAGCAGTTCTTAGCTGATACATTCACTGTTGATTTGGCTTTTTTGTTTAATGAGTTGACAAGAAAAAACAAATTTTAGCAGAAAAAAATCAGGTAGTTCCTGCGTAGTCATATTTACATATTTGCTGCTAAAAGAAAATGTTACCATGAGCAGCCTTTGTGAAAGAGCCTCCTCACAGCAGACCCATTGGTCCTGCATGGTGCAAACACTCATTTTCTCTCAATAGAGAGGCTGTTTATTTAGAGTGTATTCCTGCTATGAGGAGTAAACCAGTGCACATGTGAGCTGATCTTCCCTCAGGAGAGAGCAAGAGGCTGCTGGGGAGATAAATAATGCCATTCACCAACAGCCGCTGTGTCAGTGACATGAGCATCCATCTGCTGAAACCCAGACAGGATAGACAGGGCTTACCGAACACATTCCACTGAGTCACAGTGGGAGACAGCTGATCCACTTGGCTCTGGTTCTGATCCGTTTGACCCCTGCCTGGAGGTGACCCCAATCTGTTTGGCTGTGACGGAGTTGGAGAGGAGCTAGGGGTGGGACTGTGATTTTCAGAGCAAGGAGAAGGAGATGAAGGCTGGGGTTAGGATCGAGACAAAGACGGAGTGTATAGTTAGGAACGTAGATTAGGCAGGGGCGTGATTCAGCAGGGCCTGGGATCAGTTCTGGTACTTATGCCTGGACCTTAGAAATGTGCATCTCCCCCAAAGGTGCAGAGAACCCGAAGGAACAGAATTCTAACTGCTGAAACTAAAACCACCAAACAGTTCAGCAGATCACAACTAAAAAAAAAACCTCATAATGTCTGAATTCAATTAGGGTTTAACAGTTTCAGGTTGTAACTTACAGCGGCACCTAAATGGAATGCAAACAATGTTAATGTTACTGGCTACACCTGTGCTTTACCTGTTATGGCAGGTCATGAGAAAGGTCTATTACTTTCTCCCCTGTGGCCTTTTTTTAGTTTACGACACTGTAAAGGGGAACTCCGCTGATTCTACACGTGAATATCAATTTACTGGTCAAAGGTTGGTACAACTCTGCCTGTGAAAACAGTTATGTGAAGTGTTCTGTGGTTCTGGAGGAAAAACAGATCTTAACTTTGCAGGAGGTCTCGAATGAAAGATGCTTTCAAGTTGCATTATGGGAAACAGCTTTTTTGGTTTAGTAGATGCTGGATTCATGCCTTGTTGGCTTGAATAGGAGAACAGGAAAACTGCCATGTTGAATATTTCAGGGTAAAGCATTATGATTTTCTTTTTCAGTCAAATCCAAAGAAACAATGTTTATTATTTTTTTTAGTTTAATCACCTATTTTTGGTCTTCAGGCGTTAGACATTCTTCTCCTGATCATGGTGGGCTGCTGGGTTGTATTGTGTGTGCTATCACATCGTTTGAAGTGAAGCTTCTTATGTCAGCTGTGACGAGTGTGTCCGCTCTCTGTGCATTAACTATCCACATCTCACTAATCTCTTTATTCTATGTCTGGCAACGTAAATATAATCAGGGGGTTTCTTGCGTCAAGGTCAGATGTTCTGTTTGTGTCTGGCCGGCTGGGTGGTCTGTAGCTGAGCTGGTGGGGGGTCAGAGTGTGTATGTCCATCAGAATATGCATGCAGAGCTCAGGGTCATGACCTGTGACCTCACAGGAATTCACTCTCCCTCTCTCTCCCTCTCTCTCTCTCTCTCTCTCTCTCTCTCTACACACCCTACACTCACTCACTTTGTGAGATGAATACTGACCCCGTCCTGCACTCCCTGATGGATTACCATGTCCTCACTTTTAACATGCTGCTTCATATGTCTCCATCTGTGCAGCGTTTGGAATTCTCTGTCCTTGCAAATGGATTTTTCCATTCAGAATGTGGATAGAGGGCAAAGAAATGCCATCAGTCATCTGTTCAAAAGTCAAATATGAGCTGATTTTACTTTTGAAGGCAGCATTGTAAAGTGTGAGCTGATAATTAAACATAAGAATCATCTACTGTATCAACGGATCTCTGAATGCTTCTCAGACCTACATGCTCCTCTCAGCCAAACCTACTTTATACAGTACCATGACATCAACATCAAAATGTATTTGCCCTACCAGGGTAGCAATGAATTTAGGAGTCACAATCAAAGACCAACTAACCTTCTCTGATCACATTGCCTCTGTTGCTTAACATGCTACCCAACTCCTGTGGTCATCTCGCGACTCGATTATTGTAACACCCTCCTGACGAGTCTCCCGGCCTGCACAGCGAAACCTTTTCAGATGATCCAGAACGTGGCGGCACACCTGGTCTTCAATCATCCCAAAAGGTCACATGTTACCACGCTGCTCATTGAGCTCGTAGTTCCTAATGCTCACCTAGAAAGTAGTCTCAGGTTCTGCACCCACCTACTTGAACGCCCTTATACAGACATACTGTAGTGTATGTTACCTCACGTCTGTTGCATTCCTCCAGTGAACGACGCCTGACTCTACCACCCGTTCACTCAGGGCAGTCCAGACTTTTCTCGTTTGTGGTTCCCTGTTGGTGGTCATCCTACCAGTTCCTACCAGATCAGGGGTGTCTTAAGACCCGGACAGGCTTAAGACCCGGCTCTTAAGGGAGGACCTTCTCTCCAATACTACCAACTGAACATGCCTTTCTAAAACTGTCACTGTACTTTTTACTGCACTAACATGTCCTTGTCACACTGTACACTAACTATTTTTTGACACTTATATCCAAAGAAACTAATTTCAACCAATTTCATCAACCAAAAAGCTTTTAAAACAAGAAAATACCTTCCCCATTGTACTCCTCTGTACATTTTTTATACACAGGATATGTTTTTAGTTACCTGCTGGATGCTTTTATATTTTTTTAACAAAGCTATATAAAATACATATGGAGGAGAGATGTCGTCTTTGTCTCATTATTATCACCTGTGGAGGAACCACTTCTGCATCTCCAGATCAGTCAGTCAGTGTAAGAGTTTGAAAACTGTGAAAGATTCGTCTGGTATCTTTAGTTAAACCCCTTTGTGAAGACACATAATTATAGCCATTAGGATGCGAGGTGGTATAATATGTAATTAAATTCACAAACAGTCCTCCGACTGCTCAGTCAAATAGCTAGTGTGATATTAAGAAGAATAATAGCTGTGACTTTCTAAGTACTGACATGTTTCAGAATGATAGTAATTAGCTGAAGGCTGGTTTCTGGTCAAAACAAGTAAAGATACAGCATAGTCACACATGTTTAAAAGTGCTGCCTCAATATGCAAAACGCTCAACACTAAATGATTCAGAGGGTCAAAACCTCAAAATAAAAAGGAAATGATCAGAGAATCAGCCATGAAACATTGTCAGTAAAATGTTCATTGACATTATAAAATGTGCTGCCAAACAATTTTAAAATACATAAGTAGCTTATTAAACTACAGTTTGAAAGGATCATTTATTCATTGTGATATTATACTTAAAAAATGATGACCGTACTTCATTGATTTAATTATTTTTTTGTAGTATATCTGTGTTGTTATTTACACAGCCATTTGATATTCCAGTCATAATAAGATACAGGAGCACATTTTACCTTTTTAAAAGAAAATGGTCTGTACTTATATATCTCCTTTCTAGTCTTCTGACCACTCAAAGCTCTTTACACTACATATCTCATTCACCCATTCACACACATTCATACACTGATGGCATTGGCTGCCATACAAGGTGCCAAATGCTCATCAGTTTGAGGAGCTAACCATTCATACACATTTACACACCGATGGCCCACCGCCGATCATCTGATTAATGGACGACCCGCTCTGCCTCTGAGCCACAGCTGCCACAGTGACAATAACTCCATAAATTACAACATTAAAGAAAAGCACAGCAATGGTGGTGGAATTATTAGAAAGTATGATGCCCTGCTGGATACATTTTTTAGTATTTAGACCATTTTGCCTCCATAAGAGTCAGGAAAGAAAACACAGAAATACACATTATGGTTGTATGGTATTCCACCAAATGTTAGTATAAGACTATGCCTCATTTTTTATATTACGATACAGATTATAGCAGGAGATATTGCACAGTGAAGATAAATAATATAATTGCACAAAAAAAATCAACATAGACATCATGAATATATCTGATAGTTGTTTTCTTTTATCTCTACTGTTAAGAGTTTTCCGCCTTGACCTCTCACATGTTTTGGGTGCTTTTGCATTTAGTCTGGTCTCCAACAGGTCATACACCTGATGACTTTGATTGTGGTCAGGTGACTGACTCAGCACTTTATGCTTATCATCATGTTATTCTCGATCACATGTGCTGAAGTACAAAACATTCTGCTGTCTAATAGAAAACTCTGAGCTGTGCATGAGCTGGTTTGATACTGTAGCTGCTGTCAGGGTGAGCACTGATGTTTCAGCTCTTTTCCTCCACCCTCAGCTGTACTGCTGCAATGCCCCCCCCCCCTCTGATGTCCTCATAAAGACTTTGACATTCACACCCAGCCCCAAATGCACCCTCCACCCAGCACTCGCTCTCTTCACTTCAAAGGCCACAGAACCTTTCCATCAATAATGCAAGATGATTTCAGCTCTGCAGACCAGATTGCTATCCACTCACACCCCTCCCCACGTCGCCCCTGTGACACTCCCACAACCTTTCCTCCTCTCTCATAACACACCCTGACCACCCGTCTGCAGAAGACTCGCCCACCCTGTTATGGTCCTGCTTGTCCATGCTGGAAGGTGCAGCGCCGCATTTGACAGCTCTCAAGTCTCCATTTTCTCCTGTTTTGCCTGGTTCCTCTGTGTCTCCTGTGTACACTGAGCTGGGCTTTTTTCGGCGGTATGAAAGTAGATCTGCCCTTGGCAGTCAACCACAGACCCTCGTCTTTTTGTCTGGGCATGTTGATGGCAGAGCAGTGGCAGGTAGAAAGAAAGCCCACAACAGATACAGAGAGAAGGCTGCAGTCAGTAAAGAGGTGACAGAATTGACCGCTGAGCTGTCAAGTCTTGAGACTTAAAAAGAACAAGTCTCTGAAGTGAAGCGCGGACGAATGAACGTCAATTTAGCATCACTATTATGCTTAAATTTAGTATTCAACTGATTTTAGTTGATGTAGTCAGCAGAACATGTCCAGATTTTAAAAAATGTTGGTCCCCTGAAACAGACCAATCCCTCCCTACACTAAAGGTGCTGGCCAAGTGTGTGTACAACAGCTCGGCATACTTGAACTTCAGAGGAAATGTTTATAGACAAAAACAAGCAAATGATGGAAACCTCTTCACCGTGTAGATGTTTGAAGTGGATGAGGTGAAGACTTGTCCACTAGGTACGCCACAGTTAGAAAACACAGAAATACAGAGAGAACAAATCAAGTTTCTTAATATAATGAGGAACATGAGAAGTGAAACATGCAAACTCCATCTACACAAAACGCTTGAATTAAAGTCAGAAATATTTGACATTGATGCTACCATCCTACACACACACTGTTTTGTATTTATTAATATTTTTACATGCCCAAACTAACAAACCAGATCAACTACACACACAAACACATGCTGTATTTGGATGAACCCTGCAGATGCTACACGTCCACACACTGTTAATAAAAGCCTTCCATTATCTACATCAATCTGAAGAACTTTGACGGAGAAACCAGTTGTAATAACTGGCTGAAGAATGACTAACAAATCCTTTTGTCACTCTTACAGTCTTTTGACCTCCTTCACTGTTGTTGGCTTTACGCTTATCTCTAAATTATGCTGCCATGTGTTCACTCAATTATTGATATTTTCCCAGAACAGCAGTATTGCTTCTAAACACAAATTAAGGTAAATAAATTATGACTAAGAAGTTCATTATCTGAGCTTGCAAATTGAACTCTTTGTCCTGACTGCTTCTGGAAGTCACACTGGGGCTGAGCTTGTGGTGCTTTACTGCCCTCTAGTGGCATTGTTTTGTAATTGCATCAGTTATGGCTGCCATTCGAGTCAGTTACAGGCTGACACAGGCCAAACAAGGCTCTGACCTTTTCGTAGATTCCTCTGGTTTCCATTAAATTTCACTTTGGTCACACTCCACTAAGCACATCATTCTGTATTTCTGTGTGTATGTACGTGACCTAGATATCCTGTCATGGAAACACAGCCTGTGATTCCCCCAACCTTTGCTTTCATTCTTGTTTTTCTTTGTCTCTCAGCCTTGCCAACAAGAGACATCTGAAACACATTTATCCCTGTGATCCCACAACACACATCCACCCAGTGTTTGCATGCATTGTGCTCTGACTTGCAGCAGAAATCCAACAGTTCCCTTAGCAGCTGTAGAGTGTGCTGCAGATCAGAGACAACTGGGCAATCTGGAAACTATTATGCCGCTTAGCTGTGATGGATCATGTAGAAGGCATGTCCGCTGCTCTGGGTTTTGTCATCATAAACTCAGGCTGTGTGCGTGAGAACTCAGCCAGCCTTTCCATAAAAGATGCACTAATCATGACTCTTGCACAAGCACTGGAATGTCTCTATGCTGGAAGTTCAGCCAATCACAGCGCAGATTCTCTCTAGTACAAATGCTGTAGTTTACTTCAAAACATGCTGGTCATAGCAAAATAACTGAATTGGCTGTGAGCATGTGACTAATTGACGGGGTGATCATTTGTTTATGAAAATGCTTGTAGAAGATGGTGCATTTGTTTTTTATTGATATGACGTTTTCTGGATTTTATCTTCATAATCCTTTTCATTTTTGGTGTGTTTTTCAGGTCATTGGCACCCCATCTGAGGACAGCTGGCCTGGTGTTAACTCTTTGCCCCACTTCAAACCAGGTGAGACCTTTCATAGTGTTCTACACTTTAACCATCACTACACTAAATCCTACTTAACCCTTGACCAACACAAAGAACATGGTGATGGTTATGTTAGCATGGAGCCACATTGTAATCGACATAAAATATACTGAATACTTAATATAATCGTTAACATTCTGTATGATATAGTATCCATATGGAACTCAACATTTACTGTATAGTAAAGGTTGGAAGACTTTGTGTTTTAATGGTGAGCAAGTGCTCAATTGAAACAAGCATATGGTGCAGATGTGTTCTTTTGACAAGCATCAGAATAAACTGTGAATATCTGTTTTCTTATATTCAATAAATAAGTAGTTCTCTTACTCTCTTCAACATCAACATAATAGATGCTAAAGTGTTAGCACGGAGCCTGTTTCTAATGAAGATAATCCATGCTCAAGCATTAGCGTGGATCCTGCTGTCACTGATTGACATTGTGTATGATAATGTATGAAGATGGCTCCTTGGGTGAAAACCCGTCCAATGAGATTTCTCCTTTAATAATTGTTAAATGTTGCAAATGTAGCTTCTCCAGAAAGAATGACTGGCAAATAGGTGCCAGTACCAACATGTGCCCTGCAGTGTTAACAGTGAACATCTGAGCTTTGCTGCCACATTCTGCACACTGTTGAATAATTCCAGTTGTCATGCTACACTTTAGCATAAGCAGTTTGTTAACGTGCTGACATGACCACCAGAGTGATGATGTGTTTATCTTCTCAGTACTCCAAACCAGAACCAAAGAGAAATTTACCAAAAGCTCAGTGTGCTCCATTAATGCATTCAGCAGGAGTGGGGTGGGGGCGGGTGGAGGTGGCAGCTCTGCCAGGGCAGCCGTGCCCTCTGGGAGCTCATTAGGGCTTTTTACAGTGCACATGAATAGAGGGGCTGCAGATTAGTGTTAGCTTATGGAGGGAAGGAGTGCTGGAGTGGAGGAGAGGGGACAGGCGACGATGGACATAAAGAGGGTTAGAGTGATGGTGCGAGGCAGCGGGGCATCACAGACCATACGTGACCCGGCCTCCTACCTCCAGTGGCCAATTAGGGACCAACTGCGGCGACTCTCATGGTCACATGCACACACACAACACATACAAATGTAATCTCTCATCCTGTGGCCATGGCGACAGTTGGCTCTTGTTTGCCTCTCACACACTGTGTTGAACAGCTGTGCAGCTGTCCGAGCCGCACACGCACACACTAGATACACACACACATATATATGGGAAGCTGGATCTAGCCTCCAAGCATTGCATCTGTTCATGCGATGTCTGCAGCTCTGATGCTGTCATGGATGCACTTTGAACAGACACAGGAAGAGTGAGATGTTAGCAGAGATGAGCTAGTGAATGCTAACCACATGGTGGTGCTCTTAAAGCACGTTAAAGCCTCAGAATGACGGCAGGATCGGAGCGCACCATAATTATTAGTCAGGGAATGATACAATCAGCACAGGGTCAACTCCGAATGACCAATTTCAAACCTGATTGGAAAGAAAAGCTGTTGTGAAGGCCACATAGTGTGTTCATTAAGTTTATTTAGAGCTACAGTAGTCAGAGCTCCTTTATCTGACATTTGAAAGCTGAAGGCAGAGAGGAAAGGGGAACCACTGCAGGGTCTTTTAGCCATAGCACAGAGGGTGCACGCTCTACTAGGTGAGTTATTGCTGCACCACAGTATTCCGAGCTGTGAGTCTGAAAATCTGATAAATATTCAAACACTGGTGATTTCTAAAGAACCTCAGGGGGGTCAGCTTTTTGTGAATTTCATGATTTTATATGTATGTGTGTGAAAAGCAAAGATATATTTTTATATCTCTGATTTTCATTTACTTCTATGAAGCTTGTTAGTAAGCGCAGGCAAATATTCAGATGATACCAAACAGATAAATGTTGCCGTCAAAACTGGATATTAATCTGAGGGATTCACTTGGCTTATATGAATGCAAGTCCTTGATAAGTTCCTAGTAATATTCCACCAGATATTTCTGTCACATTAACGGAGCATAGTTGTGTCCATGCCTGCAGTGAGCAGCAGATGTCAGTGTTGTATCAGTGTGAAGGAGTTTCCACAGCTCCTCCGAGCTGACCGTTATCTGCACACTTTTCCAAAACACATGACTGTATCTCTCTCCCGCTTATGATTCATCACATTTTCACTATTACAGTACGTCCACATGCATAAAACTTTCCGTCAGTTTATCGTCACTCCAAGTTTGGATCTCAGACATGATAGTGTGGCTTGACCTCAGAGCAGAGGCGCCACTTACTTTTCACATTTTTGTGGTTATGAAAAGGTTCCACAGATATTTCCTCATTTCCAGCCATATCTCCCTTCAGCTCTCTCTCTCCACTCTGCTGTCGTACATATATTAGGTCGGGCTTTTACGCATTCTGAACTGATTCATCTCTAAACCTCATCTCTATGATCAGAGTGTGTGGAAGTTTGATGATTGTGATAGATTATGTCATGTTTTGATTTCAGCGTTTGTCTCTTAAATCCAGTTTTGATCCGGGTATTGGAACCCAGGTGGTAGGCAGGATCCTCTTCTCTTGTTGTTAGCATTTGAAATGAGTTCATCAGGTTTATTCAAGTTTTACTCACCTCCTTGCCTCTTTCACTCTGCTCATTTCTGGGTGCTCTGCCCGACAGCCTTCACTTCTGGTAGCCAGGAAGCTGCAGCCAGTTCAGGCCAACCCTGGCACTGAACCGGGTGACTGGACCCACTGAAGACTAGCTGGCAGGCTGTAGGCCCACAAACTGAAAGACAGTTGGGTGGCTGGCTAGTAGGATTAGGCTGGCAGCATTGGGAGGTGGGCTAGCTCGCTGGGTGGTTGAATAACTTGTGTGTGGTAGGCACTCGGTTGGCAGCTCGGCCGGACTGTGTGTCCACATGGTGTATTTGGCTGAGATCGTGAGAGCACTTGCAGCGTCATAAACATATCTGTGGAAATATGGAGTCTGTCTCAACAAACTCCTCTCAAAATTCTGATAATTTAATGCAGTCTGGCTTTGGAGCAGGAGCACATAGCTCACACAGTGTTACTCAACAGGATTTCTTAAATGATTCGAGCCACTCCTTCATTTGGCAAACTGATATACAAATAACATGCAGCGCAATGAAATGGCAGCTATGTGATCTAGTTTGCCTGATGTCCAATAGTCATCTTTAAAAAAAAAATGTGGTTGACGCAGCAAACAGGCATTTTAATATGGTTCAGCACAGGTGTCATTACTTACATTAATTATGCTTGAATACCTTGAAGATGACACACTCACATTGTTTTTAGACACCTCCTCTGTAACCTTAACCCTAATCATGAGGAAACTGCACATTTTTATTTTACTTAATTGTTTTAGTTAATATTTAATTATTCATTTAATATTAATGTTTTTTAGAGGAAACATGTTTCTATTTTTTTATGGCAAAAACAACAAACATCTCTTTAGTTCGTCTCATTGTCACTTTGTGGGACTAAGACGATTTTCCGTGGATCAAGGTCAGGTTGAAATGTTTTATTTATTGTAACACTGGGGTCGTCACCATTTTTATATTTAAATATTTCTGAAAATACACTTTAACATGAATCCAGCATATTAGCTACATCAGTAAGTCAGCTGATTTCCAGGCCCCTCGGCCTTAACGTGTTGAATGTTATAGTGTATAACACCGCTCTGGTTGACACTCTTTTGCACATCTTCTGGTGATTTTTATGTTTTTATGAATAATACAAATACAAATTTACTTTAAGATCAGGTTCTGAAGGGTACTACTGTATTGCACACGTTATTTCGAGCTGTGTGTGTCGAGTTTTATTGTGAATTCCTAAATGAAGAAACGTGAAAGTGGCCAGCACAAGCAAATCACAGCAGAGATATGTTAAACATTTGACGAGTGGTGGAATTCATTGCACAGTGTAAATTGCAGTCATCATTAGTCCAGTCATGTCATGTCATAGTGAATAGTTTTCATCCTTAATGAGCTCATATTGATTTTCTGCTGCCATTTGCCATGTGCGACAAGTCACTGTCTCTTCCTGCAGAGACTTACCGTTAGATTTCAAATTAAAAGACTTGGAGGGACAAAAGGGATATGACGTTTGAGACAATGTAAATTTTTCATACGAGGAATTGTATGAATTTTGAGTTTTAAAAAGGAGAAATGACCAAAGGGAAGCATCAGACTATACTCAGTGAAGGAAAACAGTATTTTCTTTAAATAAAGAAACTCAGAGTTGTGAGTAAGACGTACAGATGTGAACTTACAGTATGTGATTGTTTGAAATTAAGAAGAGTGCAGCATGTGTGTAACTTCACTGTAATGATGTGTACATTACATTAAGAGCTCAGTGACTGAATTGTTGCTTTGTTGTCTTCCCATCACAGATCGCTTCACAGTGTACAGTGCGAAGAAGCTCAGACAAGCGTGGAATAAGTAAGTTAACTGTTCTGTGTGTGTTTTATCCTTGTTTCTGTCTTTAAAGGCAAATATATGCCATATAGTGAACACACTATCAGTGCAGCCCACACACTCTTTACACACTTTTTATAGCTCACATGCTTTGCCTCAAGCATACACCCTTCCTGCAGCATACACACACGATTCTGCTCTGGGACATGGGATACATATGGCAGGGAAAGGGCATGGTGGCACAGCCGGGTCTCCCCCCAGATGTGTGCCACTGTTCTTCCCCAGGCACACATCTGGAGGGGAGAGCACAGAGGGCAAAGGGGAGTTTGTCTCTGTTCCAGAGGGAATTTTAAAGCAGCAGCAGCAGCAGCAGCAGGCAAGTGATTTATGTAAAACACCAGCTGTCTAATCAGCTGGAATCACAAAGTATAGCTGAAGATCCGTCCACGCTAACTGAAGCTCTCATCACACAGGACTGCTAATACCTGGCTTCCTCCTGTGATTTATAATAATTACACAGGTCAACTGTGTCCTTAATCCCAGGAGAACCTGGGAAGACTCTGCTGTGTCTGTAATCTATGAAATTACTGGAATAATGTGCCCAAAAACCCATCTTGGTACCAATCAACATTTCAGTGATCCACAGTGCACGTTGCTGTCCAGGTCCAGAATAATGAAGTGCATGTAACACATGAACGAATGAAAGATTTATAGCTTTATTTATCCTTAACACACTGACAGCACAGAAACTTCCAGTAATCCTCAGCCAACAAGTTACGGCAGTGATCTCTCCAGGAGGTGCCTCAGGTCAAATAAAGCTCATTTCCTTTCACACTAAACTGCATGAACTGTATGTTTATATCACTCCAACATCGAGCTTAGAGCAAACTGACGGGGTAAGTTTAAAATGCTGTTTACTCCATTGTCACCATTCATTTTGGATTTAAAGTTATGTTCCAGCTTATCATGCTGCAGCCATGTTTGTGTTCTATAAACTAAAACTAAATCTGAAACAAGCCAGAGTTTTTTATAGCAGCATGATAATAGACTCAGTTCATTTAGACTAATGCTGGTTTGTTATAACCTGTTTGATTGTCCACACACTCGTGTTTTCTCCTGTTCTGGGCAAATATTTAGCAATTACTTTACAATATAATATTATAATAACTGATGGCCGGAGCTATGAAAAGAGTTGTAACTGTTGTTTCTGTAGTTTCCTTTAACCACCTCCTTCAACCCACTTCCCACATCCTTGTTGAATATATTCTTTGGTGGTTTGTTGTGTGAAAGATTTGAGAAACACTGATTTAGATCCAGTTTATTAGTTTTAAATGCCAAGACAGCTGTTATTTACATTCTTCTAAGCTCCATGCTCATGTGCAATATGACCAGATCTTTTCAAAATGTCCCACATTAAGGCTTATGGTTATAATTCATATTGTAACTTAGAATGAAACAGATGGCAGAATGCTTTACAACAACATCTCAACATCTCTCTTTGATATAAAATTAACATTGTGATACCACTGCTTGAAGCCTTCCTCAGTTATTCCATTAATAATATTACTCATCTTGTGTATTTACTGTACAACAACAGGTAGCGACAATCATTATGAAGGTCCAATTTCAAACAATGGAAACAACATAATTTATTATTGTAAATACATTTCCAACACTTAAAGAAGTCTGTCTGTCTGTCTGCCAGTTCCTGTCTCTCTGTCAGTCCCCTCCCCGTCACGTAGCCTCGCTCCAGTCCAGAAGGGAAATAAAAATGTGAAGAAAGAAAGTGAGGTGGAATGTTAACGACCATCACTTCCTCTCTGCTGCCTTTTATTCTGAGCCAGAGAGCGATGAATTTGATATGAACTTATTCGCTCACTTTGTCTCTGCCCTGAGAGTTGGCTCACCCTCTCCTGCTCTCTTGTTTCAGCTTTCAGTCGGCCATTTTTCTCTCTGTTGTTGTTTTTTTCGTCCAGCTGTAAAAATGGGAATGATGGATTAGTGGTTTGTAGTTTTTTGATGTATACAATTGATGTTAAGTCAATGCCAAATACAGAAACATATCTGCTGATCAGGCCAGGAGGCTATGTTTTCAGTGCTGCTTTTTGATTGTTAGCAGAATATGTTTCAAACACATGTTGACTGATCCCATTGAATTTAGTGGAAAGTGGACCGTGGATCAAAGAACAAGGGACTTTTTTTCGGGAACATTGCTACATATGGCAATTTTAACCATTTCTATGAACTGTTGCCACAGAAATAAAATAATATCAACATTTCCAGGAATAACTCCTGAAATGAAAATGGAGGCGGCTTTGGTTGGCCGTCTGTTCTCTGATATGATGGAAATAGAGCAGTTTGTGTGGTTACACTGTATCCCTGTGAAGCCTTTAACCAAAGTGAATTACCCTGATGATAATATTCACGTAATATGTGAACACACTGTTATCGCATTATCATCCAGCCAACCTGATACAAGAAAGACGAGAAAGAGACATTTCTATTAAGACATATCTGCGTATGAATGCAGATACATTTCAATGAAAAGCTAATCTGTCATCAGATGATAGCTGACGTGTTGTGATATGTTATTTTGGCCAACTTGTTCTACCTCCTCCCCTTCTATAGCAAGCAACATCTCTCATAGTAATTATGATGAGGACAGAGGAGGAAGTCAGGTGATGTTGTTATAGTGACAAAGTGTGTATATGTATGAGGTCAGGGTGTCTGGATGGGACAAGAAAACATCAGAATTTAAGAAGTGAGGCTGATTTTTTTTATTTTCAGTTTACAACAGTGAGTTGATTTTAAAGTGTGGCCTTAAGTAAATCACATGTAGTGTACAAAGTAATCATTTGAACCCAAACCATGATCTTCGCCTCAACCTAACCTAACCCTAACCAGAGCAGTGTCACATCGTAAAACACATTTATCATTTAATAGTGTGAAACAGTTTTGTACACATACAGTGATGTGATGATAGGGGCATCAAAATCATCAGAAAACGCTTCGATGCGTTGGCATGAAGAAAAGAATACAGATACAATTATAAAAGATAATAAATACAAATAAGTAATTTGAAGGACTTTTGTTTTGCATGGACAGTTTTGTATTTAAGGAAGCTTCACTGTCAACCAGGCTCTCTTTTGCAGCAACACCTCCATCACACACACATCCACACCTGGAAGCGGTCCAGACGCAATCACAGTACCCTTGCATACTGGGGATTGAACCAATGACCTCCCAGTTACAAGCCTTCTACTCCCATGTACCATTTGTAGAAGCTGTTAAAGCTGAATGAGAATATATATTGTGAACACACTGAAAATTCATTTATTCTTCATATATCCATTTAAAACACTAAATATTGGCTGCTCCCATCCATGAATCATAGATGCCGCTCTGTCGACCACTACTGTACACACAACTTGACAGCTATGATCGCTGCATGCTAAGGCCTGTACAGTCCCAAGTTGCCTCACAAACACCCTCATCGTCAAGAGGCAGACACGATAAAAGCTCTTTACAGGAAGTCTTCAGGAAAAAAAACAGCTCCTGGTTTCTGCTGTGCTCAAACAAAGACACTCCTCTGCCACTTTCTGCTGTAGTGGGATGGGCAGGAGGTCGGCACAGGCAGGTGGTATCCTCACCTTTACCTGGTCCTTGCTGTAGTTTCCTGATAGAAAAGCATGAAAAAGACACGCAGCACGCACCACTGAAGAAGGAATGCTTCTCTCTGCTGTGAATGTGTCAACACCTGGAGCTGTTTGATAGTTTGAGGAGATACTATCGATCTTGCAGCAGATGTGCGATTATTCACTCAGCCCAGCTGACAGCAGTAGCGGTAAGGAATGTGCACTTACTGCACACTTTTCAAAGTTCGACACGCTCATATCTAGGTGATTCACACCTACACAGAGGTACCTGTTTGTCTGTGCGCCTGCAGAGAAACTACAGTGAAAAGCCTGAGCCAAGCTGAATTCACCAGCAGACACACCCACTGTTACTGAGAACATATGGACTCTGGGAATTGATTGGATTTATTGGAAGATCAGATCATTGGGTCCTTCAGTGATTTAGTGTCAGTTGAACGATTCACAAGATTTCCAAAAGAAAGGTCAGAATGAAAGCTGCAGATGATATCCTGACTTATAGACCCTCCATACAAGGTAAACGCCCAAATGATGCAAGCTTTTTGATACGATCTGTGGTCCTCACGCCTAGGATCAGATGACCCTGGTGACATCATCACACCTGACAAAGCTCCTCCAGAGCCACAGAAGATTTCCCTTGACATGTAAATGACCCCTTTAAGAATTATATTAGTGGTTAGTCCATCTGTTTGTCTCGACTGCTGTTACTAAACCAAAACATATCGTGCAGAATAAAAATGCACTGTTAATCCTGCATAACTTTAAGCCTTAATATAATTTGAACTGGTGAGTTGTATATAAAGTCACCCTCAGTACTGTTGTCATGAACGGGGAAATTAGCTACAGAGACCAAAACTGTTTTTTGTACCAGGCTGTAAACATGTTTATTTCTGCTGTGAAGTTTTGAACATGGGGACTTATGGAGACTGAGTGACTATGTAGGCAGAGTCAAGTGGACATTTAAGGAAGTGCAGTGTTACAGCAGCTACATAGTGAAATAGAGGCTTATCCGGACGCGACGTCATGTCTGCAGCTCTCTGTAGCAGGAAATCTTTGTCTTGCATGCTCCATTTAAAGTTTGGTGAAATACAAACTTTTATCTTCCCTTTCGACTCTGTGGCAGCTCGCTTACTTCACATTGCAGGATGTCTAGATATTGAAGCTCATAATATTATTATTCAAATAAAAACCTCCTGCTTTTATTTTGTGTCCTCAGTGAAAAGTCACCCTGCTATATCTTTGAAAATGTTGACAGGTTACAACCAGCTGCTTCAAACCGAAGATCAATATTGGCCTCATATCATTAAACCAGTAATCTAGGAGGCTTTTTCCCATCAGTATGATTCACACAAAGATGAGTCTGTGTTTAAACTCTGCGGTGGAGTTACACAGAGTATTCCAGCTGTATGAGAAAGAGGCGAGAAGAGGCCCTGATGGACTTCATTAACTTTATCTCTGCCCGTTTGCTCAGTGGCGTTGATGAGTTGAACAGAGTTTTATCCTCCCTCTCTCTCTCTGCTGATAAGTCGAGTTGAGATCCCCATTGAGAGCCATGGGAGAGGTTGTCAGACTGCTTGACTGGGGAGCCAACTATGAGAAGCCTGCAGAACATGAGAGGCACTCTGAGCACAGCGAGCGGCGCGGGCCAGCGAGCTGCACTGAATAACATCATGTTTATTTAATGCGGCGGATGCCTAATTACTCCCTGAATTTGTTGCTCCTCGTTTATTTTCAATCTCTTCTCCCCCCTCGGAACCAGCCCTACCTAGGGCTGGTTCAGGAGTTCAGTGACTCCCTGTACGAACACACACACACACACACACACACACACACACACACACACACACACACACACACACACACACACAAACACACACACACACACACATAGGGTGTGCTTCCGTCTTAGCTTCTGCTTTAATGAACACTCTTTGTTTCTCACGGTGACCCGGTTGCCATGTGCGAGGCAAGCTCAAAACAGAAAAGTGTGTGCGCTCTTTGCGTACGTGTGTGAAGTGTTTTCCCTCTCGAGTCAGCAAACCTTCAGCATAATTAAAAGGCTTGTTTTTTTGTTGTCAGCAGCTCTGTGAATGGGAGGAAAGGTGAGCTGCATTCTCAGAGGGATGAATGAAAGGTGTGATAGCTAACTACATTAGGAGGATGAAACAGAAGTGTTCCATCATTTTTTTAGGTCTCAATAGGTCGAATACTGTCTTGTTTACGTGTGTGATCCCACGCTGATAATGTGTGTGTCTGTGTTTCAGGTTGGGCTACGTGGACCATGCTGAGGAGTTGGCCTCCAGGTTCCTCCAGTGCTTCCCAAAGAACCGGCTGTCAGCCCAGGCAGCGCTGAACCACGAATACTTCAGCAACCTTCCTCCACGGCTCTGGGAGCTGCAGGACAGTACGTAACACCACACACAAGAAATCACACAAGAGAGGCGCCGCTGAGTCTGATGCTCATAGGTCAGCACAAACACATTGGAGGTATTTTGTGCTTATCGTATAGCAGAGAGCTTCAATCTGCAAAGTACACCTCACCATTGAAGGACAGGAGAGACGTAAGGGAAAAGATGCTGTGTGAAGTAAAAAAGGACAGGTGCATGCTGGTTATCGTAGTCTGGCTCCAATGATTTGGCCCACTAATCAACATGGTCAGTAGTATCTGCAGCAACATTTCATAGAGGCAATTATAGAACTTCAAAACTCTCCAAAACCGTTCAAACTTTTTGATTAGCATCAAAAGTCACATTCCTTCTTTGAGTCACAACTCTTTCATAGAAGAAAACACTCTGCTTTTTTCAATAGCAGACGTTTAATGGTGCTAAATTCTACAGAAAAGTAGTTCAAAGAGGACTTGTTGTAGTCACAGAATATGTGCACATCTATTAGTACAGATTGGTCTCAGTCTCAAGACCAGAAAATAAAAGGAGGGCTGTCTGGGACAGGATGTCCAACAAATCTTTGATAATAAAATTAGTCTTTCTAAGCTGCAGTGTTAATCTGGAAAGCAGCATCAGAAAGAAAACACACAGCAGTCTGTCAGTACAGCGCATAGAAAACATGAGCTACATATTAGAGACCTAAGTGGGCTACACACAGTCTGGTCTTGCTCTTGGTCTTGACTTGACTTCAACCCTACAAAGTCTTGGTCTTGTCTAGGTCTCAGTACACTCTGGTTATGGTCATGCCTCGCTTTAGGTGGTCTGGACTACAACACTGCTCACACAGTATAATGTAGTGTATGTCAGTAGAACAGTGTAGTGTATTGTGGTTTGTGTAAATATTATTATAAGGAGTACAGTCTAGACCTGCTCTGTATGGAACGTGTCATGATTTGGCGCTATATAAATAAAGCTGAATGTAATTTGTGTATATTGGTGTACAGTAGTGTAATATAGTGTTTGATAGTATAGTACAGTGTATGGTCACAACAAAATATCTGGAAACATGCAGATGATTTATTTTTGCTTTGTTAAAATCAGTTACCTCTGCAGTCAGAAACTTGGCCTCTCTCTCTCTCCCTCTCTCTCTCTCTTCTTTGTGTTTTTCTTTATCTCTTTTTTTTTTCTCGTGCTCCCTCAGCTACACTGGATCATACACAATCCTCCTCCTCCTCCGTCTCTCTGTAAAGAAGGCGGTGAGCAGCGACCTGGGGTTGTTTTTTTGTTCATGCAGAGAGAGCCTGTCTTATTATGTGGATGCCGTTGGGACAGTAAACCCAGCCGGACCTCTGCTGGCCGCGGCACCATGTTCGGTTTGATTTTCTATCTTCCTGACTCGCTGTTTGCCCAGAGCAACAGCACACTGGGGCACTCTTTAAACAGGAGGCCCAGCTTTGAAAAAAAAACAGCACCCACAGCAAAACAGCATTAACACACTGTCAATTTACAATCAGATCAGTGTTAATACTGATGATTTTCCATAGGTGCAAAGAGTCTGAGCTTCATAGTTATATTTCAATTAATCCTACAGAATTGGGTTATTGCATGAAAATGACTGCATATCCATATTATAGGACAGGCTACATATACATACATCACCAATCCCTTAAGCTGTTATTCATTAGTGATGTGAAAAGCCCGCTCAGCAGACCGGAGTGTGCTGCCACCGACATGGTGGTAATATTAATAGGAGAATTCCATTTTTAATTCCCCCTGATTAGGATTTTCCAGCATTATTAATCCTGTTATCAGCACCCAGCAGGTTGTCATGTCTGAAAAAAAATCAGAAAGCGGTCACTAAGAGAGGGAGAGAAGAGAGATGGCTCATTTTGATTTTTGCACTCTCTCTCTCTCTCTCTCTCTCTCTCTCTCTCTCTCTCTCTCTCTTCTCTCTTTATCTCTCTCTCTGATTCTTTTCTGCATGTTCATGTGACACAACAGCAGAAGCCGAGCCACCGAGAGAAAAATGGGAATGAATTAAAAGAGTTAGATAAAATGAGGACAGGAGTGGATAAACACAAAGTGTCTCACGTGTGTGTGTGTGAGCCAAGTGTGGATTTGCCGCTTGCACTTTTGTGGGGGAAGGATGTGTCAAAATTATGCAAATGAGACGTGAGATAAAGAACTGGCTAATTACTCCAGTTGTGAGTATTTGGCTACAACCGCAGCATGATAATTATTCTCTTCCACCAGGAAAGAGCCGAGCCAATGGGAGCATCCCCGTGCTGTGCTGTGCTGCTCTGCAGCTAAAGCAGCAGTATCTCCATCACCCCGAAACAACCCGAATCAAAGATAAACTGACCAAGAAAAAATGTCATTGATGGTTCAGAAACTGATGAAGCTTTCAAGTAAATGGTCCATGTCATCCCTGTAGGGATGAACATTATGTTTTCTATGGCCAGCTGTGTACTGTATTGTCATGTGTATTATGGATTTATCCAGACAATACCAGGACAGATTACTGAGGACAATGACAGAATTATTGAGACAATGGAGCTCCTGAGGTTTCTGTTAGCGTGTGGATTGGATTGTGACATTTTTTAATTTGATTTCAATAAGAATGTGTGTCTGTGTGTCCGTGTGTGTGTGTGTGTGTGTGAGTGTGTGTGTGTGTGTGTGTGTGTGTGTGTGTGTGTGTGTGTGTGTGTGTGTGTGTGTGTGTGCTCTGCTTACTCAGACTGACTTGTTTCTTGTTTAATGTCCCTTTCAAAGGTGTGATGATAAGATTATTTTCCTTTAATGTCCATCAACATGAAACTTCTCTTGGATAATGTAACACTGTCGGTTTACGTCAAAGCAGTTGTTTCCGCTTTGTTTATGAGACACCATGTTACCTGCTAAGCTGTGTGACATACCAGCGTTTTCTAAATATTACAATGCCCATGAGTCCACGGTACTCAGGCCATAGAGGTTTTCAAGCCGTGACACAGGAATCCCATGGGGCGCGTAGACAGTTGAAAAGGGGCCGTGGAGCAAGAGACATGAGGCAAAGATACTGTGCAAGGTGAAAGAGGCAGCTGCTTGCTGGTTTTCTATGAAAGAACTGCAGTTTGACCCACTCGCCAACACACAGCTCACGAAGGTAGTCGAGTTCCTTTGAAACCTTCAATTCATCTTTATTTATTTCTCTACAATATATTACTTTCTCCAGTCAGGAAGAAGCTTTTTTGTGTTTTTAGGCTTCTAAACTAACAAGATCCTGGAGCTAAGTTAGGATGTTCATGATGATGGTGATGATGGTGATGATGGTGATGATGATACTTAATGCAAGTGGTCGGTGAGGTTTAGGTTCTTTAAGGTTTAGCTGCTGTCAGCCGTGATTGTTCAAGCTTATACACAACTTCAACAAAAACAACTGTGGAAAACATTTGTTGGACAAACAAGCATGTCCATCCTCTGATTAATATTAATATGTGATAAAAAGCTGCACATGGTTTTGGGTTAGTGTACAGTATACAACATTAATCTAAATGTTGCAGCAATGTAAAAATATCACATGTAACATTAAATATGTCTGTAATTTAATGGCAGAAATATGTAAACCCTAAAAAGTCTCTTATTGAAAATAAATATCCAAATATTCACTTTTTAATAACCGTCTCTATCTTGAACGAGTCACTTGAAAAATGTTCTCCCCCTGTCAGCTTACACAGCTCTAATCTGCCTGCGTCTTCTCCCCCTGCAGTGTCTTCTATCTTCACTGTACCAAATGTCAAGCTGCAGTCAGAGAGCGGGGACAGCATACAGGTGTGTGCACGAAGGAACAGTCATGGAAAGGCATCCTCTGGCAGCAAACACTGACCTGAGGCAGCATCCTGCACGACTGCCTGACAGGTACGTGCTCATTACCATGCAAGAAGCAGACATGAGCAGTATGCAGCAGATCCACATGCTCACACACGAGCTAAATATGAAAGCACAGTGAAGGAACGTGAGGTGAAACTTTAATGATCCTAACTGGATCAATGGAACATGGTTACTGCAGGGCCCCAAAAGGATTTCAGTAGGAGTGCTGCTCAGTCTGAAGTATGGCAGTGAACGTGACGATATATCTCATTTTACTCCAGTGCGCTTTGTGTCAGACTGCTCCACATTTTGACCTTGAAAGCATGCTAGCATGCTAAGATTGGGGGTCATGTGAATTACCTGAATTTTGCAGCTATGACCAAAAAATAATGTGTGGGAACAAAAACATGAAAGCATTTCAACTTAGAAATACAAAAATGCAGACAACTAAAATTACTCCTAAGCTGTTGGTAAAAACAATTTAACTATGTAGCATATTTACATATTCAGAATCACATGATCCAGAAAGTTAACAAAGTGACAGGTAATACACTTGGCTTCTGGTCAAAACAGTGTCGTGAATGCGACATGATGGAGATGTGCCTGGTGGGGTTTCACCATAAAACTACTTATTTATTGATGTTGCTCTTCAGTAAGTAGCCTAATAAAATTGATGATGTAAAGCCATTAAATTATAGTAGTATAGTCTTATAGTCTATAGCCTTTGAGGTGATTTAAGACCTGTCAGGGTTTATAACTATTACTGTGGTCTGATATACATCATATCTTATATAACACTTTGACTCAGTGTCTCAGAATTTTGACGTATAAAATAAAAAATCAAATACAGACTATGTCTCAGACAATTATAAGATTGCATTTGATTAAGTATGTCAAGATTAATAATCAAAAGCTATGCTTTAACCTGAAAGACTAACATCTCCGCTACATTGTCTGTTGCTAGTTAAACATTTGAAGTATGTAGACATAAAAATGTTTCAATTTTCTGGTAAAATATCTGAATATCACAGGAAAACAGACCTTGGATGTAATTTGCAGATTACTTTGATATAACAGCCTAAGATTGTGCATATTTGACCATTCATCTGTTCAATCCATTAAGCAGTCACATGAACGACTCTCTGCACACCACTTATCTGCATCGCGCCAACCACCACAGTCTTTCTTTTAACACTGACGCCATGAGATCCATGGTGTCTGCATTGAAGCAGAGAATGCAGTAATAGATGGAGGAATGGCTTTGAGTGGGCAGGGAGGGTGTCCCATTCTTTAGAGACGGGGCTCTCATTCACTGCTCGGATAAAGCTGCACTATTTGCATGTAATAAGAGGTGCAGAGGCCAGGCATGGGGATAATGGTTGGCCTAATGATAGACTGAGGATTGTGAGGGCCAGCGCAGGGCAACAACACAGCGCTGTGGACCAGATTATTTCTATAATTAGTGACAGGTGCAGAGACACAGCAGACACGTCAGCTAGGTTTAAAACGGAGAATCTTCAGCGTCGTAGCTCACAGTGTTGCAGAAGATGGAGTATGGTGGAGAATACCGTCTATTTACTATTCCACTGAATATGTTGAAGTGTGTGCATCCTGATCTGAAGGCTTGTGTGTGTGTGTGTGTGTGTGTGTGTGTGTGTGTGTGTGTGTGTGTGTGTGTGTGTGTGTGTGTGTGTGTGTGTGTGTGTGTGTGTGTGTGTGTGGAGGGTGGAAGTCACCCCACTGAGAGAGCTGTGTCCTCTCAGCTGCTGCATTTACATTGAAATCAGCCTCTTTGTCCAGGCTGTCCTAAAGCCTGACAGGCTGGGAGAGCTTCACTGATAGCAGCCTAATCCCTGTGCACACATTCACATTAATACACTGACAAATTACACCAACACATGCACGCAGGCCATTCATACACTCCCACAAACGTTAACTCATGCACATATTTGAACTCACTTTCCCACCAAGTATTGTAGTTACAATCAGAAGGGCAAATAAGCACAATATTCATATGTTTATTAGAATTCCTGAAGTTATATGACATGGTTGTAAAAGTATGACACAAATAGCAATGGAAACATATTTTTATGTTGCAGCCTGATCAACTGACAAAAGTTGTCTTTGGTATTTTGAAATGCTGTTTGTAAAAACAGCCCCCAAGTCACTGGGACCACGGTCTGCATCCTGCACCCCACGACTTAGGCGACTATAACAATGACATATTCCATCAATTCAGTGCTGCACTGCAGGCTGAGGAATCCTGACAGCAACGAAATGCTGCACTCACGGCGTCCATGGTTTTGAAAGGTGTGCTAAGCACTGAAGTCATCATTGTCCCCCATCCTGATGCCTGTGGTGCATGTATGTGTGCCTGCATGAAGGGTCCCAGTTTTGGGGGTTTGCAAATGAGGACACCCTTCATTAACCATATCTTACCTATAACATAAGTGATATCACAGTGCATGGCATATCAATATAACGTTTGACTGAATGTGTATGTGACTGTTTTTCAAAGCAGTGGTTTAGTCAAATCAGAGGTAAAAGAGGTGAGGAGAAGGGAAGCCAGGGAAGGGCAGGGGCAGGGAGGGAGGGAGGGAATAAAGGAGAGATGGAAGCTTGCAGGAGCAGGGTTTTTTCTTTTTGTTGAGGCAGCGTTGTATTATTTATATGAGGTGGTGAAGGCAGGCCGCTTCAGACGGAGCAGAGCAAAGAAGGCGAGCAGCCCCTTTCTCTTTTGTGGGTCTATTCCCAGTGGGCAGGCTTTGTGCTGGCTGGATGACTGCCTTTGAGGAAACCCAGGCAGCTATTGAGCTGAGAGTGAAGGCCGGGCCTGACTCGCCCGCACTGAGACACAGCAACACCACACCACTACAATGTCTGTCACCGCTGTGGCCAGAGAGGAAAAGAAAAGGATGGCGAAAGAGTGACAGAGGATGGGGGAGGGGGGGATAGTGGGAGTGTTTGATTTTGGCAGGGAGGAAAGTAAAAAGTGTTTTTGTGGGGAGAAAAGAGAAAGCCAGAGAGAGAGATAGAAGGAGTGGAGGGAAAAAAAATAGAGGCAGGGCTGGAGAAGAGAAGAAAGAGTGGAAAGGATTTTAAAAAAAGGCAGGTCGCCTTTACAGTACTGCACTGCCTTGATCTATGTTTATTCATGATTCTGCATTATTCACAAGATTAGCTGATGCAACTCGGTGCCGAGGGTAGGCAATGCCCCCACCCCCAGTATCAATCCACTCAGTGACCACACAGTTCAACTCTGAATCCTGACTACAAGTGGGAGACAGCTGCCCTGTCAACACACTTCAGTGGTACTCTAGGGCTAGAGTGTATGAAGAATGGGACGCAGTGTCCTCACAGTCAGAATACATAACAAAGCATAAAACACTGATTCAATCAGAGAGCAAAAAGCAACATGAAAGAGGTAAAATCAGCAGCTCAGCGCCTCAGTCCAAACAAGAATTTAGTTGTACTTTGAAAAGCTAAGCTTCAGAGGCTTAGAGCATTGTCACAGATCTATACTCAGATATAATATTTGGATAATTGTGTGATGGAGTCAGTCTTGGTGCCGTTGTTCTAATCATGGGTTTAGCCTGAGTTTTTTAAAATTGTGAGATCATAAAGCTGCAAGCTTTACAGAGTTTTAGTGTCTTTCAGCTCATTATTTTGGTTTTTGGTTTGCTCTCGGCGTTCACATGAACCCTTTCAGAGGAAAATCTTAGATAAACCCCCCTGTTCACTACCTGCTCGGCAGAAAATGGCAGACAGACAGTTATGTCAGATATTTTCTTAAGATTTGGTTGAGACCAAAGCACGGCTGCTCAGGCTGCAGATTATCAGGTCATCGGCAACATGGCTTCAAATGAATGCTAATGTTGCTTCATGTCTGCTGTGCCCTGTCAACTTTGCAAATATATCAGATGTGTATGATTTTAGATTAATATGGAGTTCTGGACCCAAGTTAACCTTACTGGCTTAGGTGGTTTGTTTGGAAGAGGGCAGGCACCTTCAGAACTTGGCAGGTGATTGGATGAATCATCTTGTCAGGCAAACTTCAACCTCTCAGATCATTGAACCATATAACGTAGTCAGCGTGGAGAATAGACAATCCTTCAGTGTGGTTTTGATGCTAGTACAGTAGCATTTATGCCAACCTCTTTGTTTTGTGTGTAATTATTGATATTTATCCTCCTAATCATGGATGAGAAGAGGTGTTTGAGTCGTGCAGGTTGCACTGATCAAACTGCAGATTGAAGAATGACATGAGCATCTTTGCGACAGTAACAGCACGATGCCTTAAGGATGGTCATGTCAGACGTTTGGTGTCTCTTTTAAACTGGTTCTGTCCAGTGGAGTGTGAAGAACAGCACATAATCTCAGTCATTCTCAGGGGTGTTCAACATTTCAGCTTTTAGATTCCCAGACCTGACGCAATACACTCTGCATGTGCTGCTGTCTGAGGCTGGCAGGGTGAAAATCAAAGTGAATCAAACTAAATGTTCCCAAAAGGCAAATGATTAAGTTTGTGACCACAGTGTTCCAAGCAACTCTCAGTACAGCTCAAAACTATTTCCTAATATTGGAGATATGGAAGGTAATAACTGTTATCATTATGTTTCGATGCCTTAAAGAACAATTAACATCAACCTGATAGAGAAACCCTTTGTCCTAGAAATGACTTTTATATATTAGAAATGATTTTCCTAATTACATTGTGATGACAAACATAATCACTGCATGGATTAGTGGTCCTGTTTGTGGTCAGGTTCTGGCAACAGAGGCACTTTGTTGAAATATGAAATATGAATATGAAATTTCATGGTTTAGTAAAGGTTCCAGGATTTAGTGGCATGGAGCAGCGTAGTTGCTGATTGCAACTCCCTCGCATCACCCTTTTCTTCCTACTGTAGAAAGATGGCAGTTCAACATAGCAGACACCCTGGAAGAGGCTGTAGATATAGAGGTATGTAGGGTTGCTGAATTCCGGGAATTTTTAAAGTTGGAAACTTTCCATGGGAATTATCGAAGCAAGCTCTCGTATCTGGTTTGTCAGAGGTTTTGCTTCATTTTTTTGTTTTTTTAAAGGAACAGCACTCAGTTTTCGAGTCATAAGAAATTCATCATGAGACACGAACAGAGAAATGTTAATTTAAGTCAGACTGTCGCTGCATGTTGTTACTGATTAGCCAACAATCAACACCTTTTATTTTTCCAAATCAAATCAAAATGTTGCTTTTCTGCCGCACTCTGACGGCTTATGTCATGTGTTTGAGTGCTGTTCTCGGGGCTGCTGCTGCTGGTCTCGTGGCCGGGCTTCACACAAAGCAGCATCCTTTCTACTGTGTCTGTGCAGTCAGCCAACACAGGTCGGCTACAGGACACTTTGGCCCTGAAGCATCAGTGTGTCACTTTGAAGATAACAGCTGCAGGCAAAGCCAGACTGTAGTGTCCAGAATGTAGAGGTGCCAACTGTTCAGATTGTTCAGATCCATGGTAATCTAGTCCACAGAGCCAGGTTTGCTTTTTCCCAAAGGCCTCTGCTCTGACTTTTTACACTGCCAGACACACACACACACACACACACACACACACACACACACCACACACACACACACACACACACACACACACACACACACACACACACACACACACACACTTACCCAAGGTGTCCTGGTGACCATGCTACATTTTTTTTTGGATGAAATGCAGAGAACCGTCATAGCTGTGCAGGCATTTTCTCTTGAAAGTAAAAGCACTATTGGTCCCCTGGTGTGTTTCTACCCTGGTGTCTTTCTACTAAAGCCATCAGTGTCCAAAACCTACAAAGTCAGCAGGACAGAAAAGAATATTTTTGGCTCTGTAACAGGAAGAAATAGACAAAACGACCTGTCAGAAAGTTTTTCTAGGTAAAGGACAAAGTGATTTAAAGTATATCCCTGCTGTGAGCCAGAGGGGAGGGAAATGGAAGGTGGGGGGAAGGAAGGATAACCGGAGGCATAGCCTTGAGAAATGGAGAGCCTTCAGTCAAATCAGCCAGTTTTACTCTCCCACTGCCTCTTCTAACTCTACAGCTTTAGTCCCTGCCAGTAATGTGGGCTTTCATTTCATCTTATCCTCATGAAAAAGCATTGTGGAGGCACTAGATGTGAACCGCAGTTCTACAGAATTTGTTCGAATGTCTCTGCAGTCACTTTGCTCTCTTATTTACTTCCGTTTCGGTTTGCACTGCAGGCTGTACAGTGTACAGAGCAGGAGCAGCAGCTGTGTCAAATTTTTTATATAAAGAGATATTACACTTGCATGTGCATCTTTCAATATTAACTTCTCAGAGGGTGCATGGTCGACTCTTTTCACCATTCTCTCTTCACTCCTTTCCTACAGTCAATCATCATGCTCAGCAGTTTAGCAAGGGTTGTAGGTCAGGATGGTCAGTGGGCACAATCTCAGTCTTCTCTAACCTTTCCTTTAGAATGATAAAATATTAACATTCTCCGCTAGACCTCTGAGTTTTTACTCGCAGTGGTCTTCTCAGTTACGCTTTTGTAGTTACCAGGACCCAGTTGGAGTCACAAGTTTGAGGTCTGTGTCGTTTTGTGTAACATGTGAGCAGGCCCACTATCCGCTTCTTAAAGTGTTGTGTCCTTATCGTCATCACAGTAGAAATGTGAGCAGTTTGAAGCAGAAGGGGAGAGTGTTCTACCTATGAAGTGTGTGTTGCGTCTGTGTTTGACCATGGCTGCTTATTAATTGGTGGAGCATCATGCTGTGTGTTCAGTGTTTGTCAGAGTCTGTTGGAGTTTAATTATCCTCCAGTCCATTTCTTTCCTCTTCTTTTTTGCTGAATATTAATTTATGCACATTAGGGTTTTTTCGGTATTTACAGTAACCTACATCTGCTGCTGCTTTTGTTGTGTTGTTAACTTCAAATCAAATCAGATTTTATTTGTAAAGCCCGAAGTCACAAAGTACGTTTGCCTCTGCAGGCTTTACAATCTGTACAGGGAGTGACACCCTCTGTCCTTAGACCCTCAGTTCGAGTGAGGAAAAACTTTCCCACAAAAACCCTTTAACAGGGAAAAAATGTGGAAGAAACCTCAGGAAGAGCCACAGAGGAGGGATCCCTCTCCCAGGACGGACAGACATGCAATAGATGTCACGTGTACAGGTCAAATCAACACAAACATATTGTACAATTACAATGACTGACAAAATGACAATTTATCACAATGAATGATAAAATGATTACAGTAGCAGTGGAACCTGTGATAGAGATAGAGAGACACAGATGCACAGGAGCAGCAAATCATCAACTAACTATAAACTGTAATGGAGAGATAGATAAGAGAAGGTTTGAGTAGAGTGTTGAGTAAAGGGAGATGTGACTACATCTTAAACCAATACCTTGCCTGACTAGGCACAACCCTGATCTGAAGTCTACTCTTCAGTACTTCAGTACTGTAACAACAAAACTGTGTTGTGGTGACCATGTGCGTGATTAGTCAACTAGCTACTTCTGTCACTAACTAAATGAATTATTCACATTTTATTAATGTTATGCAGCCAGTGCACTGGCTCAACTCAGCAACCTCAACTCAATCACCTCATGCCAACTGTACAACTTTATAATCATAACACTTTGTTACTCCACTTTGCTTTTGTATTCTACCATCTGACCTCGCACAACCGATCAGATGGTTCCACAGAGAGGAAAGAGTAGCGTTACGGAAGAACTGACTTTGATATGAACATACACAGTTAAGTTTAGAGGTTTATTTAGCTAACGTATCGTTAGCTTACGTGCTCTTTGAATCCTCCGTAACTTCACATGATCGCACATCTTCATTTTCTTCATTCATGGCATTCAGATATCATCCATATGTTTCACATTTCTATAAAAGAACAACTTGTTTACTGACGTTTCAATGTTCAACTTACCAGTCACTTGTAAACCCTGGCTGTGTGTGTGCATCTTGTGTCTATTTAACTAATTTTTCAGTTTTTTCAGTGATTTTTCTCACTTTTAGACTCGTGGACTAACACAGAGGATCCACTGTGGCGACAGTCGTGAAAGTGCAAAAGAGTAATTTAGAATCATAATCAGAAAAAGGTTTAAGTTTAATTTTTCACATACAAAGAATTTGTTTTGGTGTCATTGGTGCATAACAAACATTCTCTAGAGATAGAAGAAAGATAAAAGTATTAAAAATATAAAGAATATAAATATATAAACACAATATGTTTTAAATGAAAAAAATAGCAGTACAGCTGTGCAGGAACTGGAAGTACCAGGTAAGAACAGCTTAGAATAGCTATAGTAACAGTGATGTGACAGCATTAACAGTTTAACTAACAGGCGGTGTTGCTCTTTTTCACTCTCTGTGTGGGGATGATTGACAGGTCGGGGGATTGGGTGTGATGAAGGGTGATCTATCAGACGGTCAGAAAAGAGGGAGAGTTAGGCAGGATGGAAAGAGAAGAAAAGAGAGTGATGAGAAAGTGTTGGAGGAGGAGGACGGAGAGGAGTTCCTCTGTGTGTGGAGGAGGAGTTACTCTTCTCTCACCCCTCCTTTATTCCTGGCTGGACAAAGGAGAAAGAATGAAGACAAAACAGAGAGTAGACAAAGCAAAAGAAGAAAAGAGGTAACGGACAGCAGAGGAGGAAGATGGGGGGAGGCAAGGAGGAGTCCGTCCCTGCAGGAGGTGCAGGAAACGATTTCAAGTATAATTTGTTGATCAGTGGAGGCAGCAGATGCCATCAGACTAGAATGCAGGAGGAGAAGTGACTCTCATTATCATAAACTTCTCTGGATTTCCAATGACACCATCCCTCCATCCTGCCCCCTTCATCACAAGTATGTCATGATAACAGTAGGAAGATTACTGATATATTTCTGTATGTTTCTGCTGGTGTAATCTGCAGCAGCAGCAGCAGCTTTCTGCTCTCTGTTGAAGTGGAAAATGTATTCTGTTTCCACACACATTCACCCTTCTGAGGAAAAGTTTAAAAAAAAGAGTGATAGAACAGGAGAAAACGTTATGACAGCGGTGAGGTGGAAGCCTCCAAACAGCTGTAAACAAATCTCAACAATGGAGAATGTTTTCCAGAGATGCAGATGAAGTGTCTTACCTTTTCCACTCCATCTATCCATCTTCCAGTTTTTTTTCTCCCTCTGCTCCTCTTTCCTCCACCATATGGCTCTCCCTAATGAGCATTGCACATGTACCTCCTTCCTTTATTGCTTCTCCAAAAAGAAAAGAAGAACCAATTTCGTCTTATGTGGTGCAGCCAAAAGCTCCTCTACAGCAGCAGATCTGGAGCTTCTCGCCTCAGCCGAGTGAATTAGTGTCAAATAAACTATGCTAATGAGTTTAACTTTGTCAGGCTGCGATTTGAAGAATTGTGGGATAATGAGTCGAGCTCAGAGACGGGATGGACCACATTTTTTCTGCATGCACTGTGTGGACGTCTTTCACTGCATCATAACCTCAAATTACACTTTGTTCATCAGCATTTAGACCATTTGCTTCTCTGAAACGATGCACTGATAGCAGGGAGTAAGGAAGAACCAGAACAGAAAAGGGCATCCAGCAGGCTATATATGTGTTGTACATATTTAGTCATTTTCAACATGATTGCAGAAAGCATTGCAGAGATGTGACCCACTTTGTGTTTGTATTTTTCCTGGCAGCTTCATCAGAACCAAACGACGTCCAATAAATGACTGGAGTGTTCCTGACAATGCCACAGAAATATCTTAACTCTTATTTCACGACTAAACCGGTAATCCTCTTCAGATGATGTCATTGTAACTCAAGAGGGAGACAGTTACTGCTAATGATGCACTCATGCTCAAAGATGTTCTGCTCACCAGTCGATTGGAATTTTGCACGATCCTAAAACTCAAACTTGCAATTTTAGTTCCTGACATGACTAAACCATGAAACATGTGTTAGGTTAGTTTTTTTTAGTTTTTTTTTTGTGGGGGGGGCTTTTCAAGCTTAATTTCTGACAGAGACAGCTGAAGAGTGACAGGAAATGTGGGGAGAGAGAGCCACAGGTCTGATTTGAACCCTGGCCTTCGCACATGGAGTGGCTGCTCTACCAGCTGAGCTAAACACAGCCCCATGTGTTAGCTTATTCAGACCAATAGATCAAAGTCACACAGAGTTACAGGCTATAAAAACTATAAAAAACTGGCACCGCGAGGATTGTTACTTTGTTCCCAAAAATGTCTACCTGCAGTTGCTGGACTGGCACCATTCCCTCCTTTCTGTGCTTGACTAGAAATGGAATAGATCATCAGATTAGAAGCAGATTTTTTTTTGGTAAATGATTAATGGAACAGAGACATGGAGAGACATGCAATGTACCTGAAACAGTGTGCTTTTTTAGTCAAGCGTCCACACATCAGTAAGGTTGCTTACTAGGGATCATCAAGCACCAAATCTTTTTCTTTAGCCTGTTTCCAAATGAGTTATTTGACTATCCTCTAATTCTATTCTCCAACCTCAAACCTATATATTTAAATATATAGAGATATATATGCAGAGAAATGAGTCTTGTGTCCTTAAACACACTTTCATGGTAGTTGGAAAATGCTGAATTTGAATGTATTGTCATTTTTTTTTCTTATTTGTGCTTGATGAAATGAAAATCCAGATATCGGTTATTCCACATTTTAATCGCCCGTGTGCACACACACAGGTATGAAGATGAGAGGACTAATGAATATGCAGAGTCTCTAGATGCTCATTATCCAAAAGATACCCAGTTTCACCCTCAGAGAAAGTGGCCACAGTCTGGGAGTTTCCCTCCGGATTATATATATATATATATATATATATATATATATATATATATATATATATATATATATATATATATATATATATATATATATATATATATATATATATATATATATATATATATATATATATATATATATATGTATGCATGTGGACAGTAGAGCTTTTGTCCAGTGAGCATTTAGCTGCTGAGGTGGACTGAACAGAGCTTTTGTGTGAGGAGGGAAGAGTGTGTGTGCAAGCATGTCTGTGTGGCCCTGTTCACCAAATAGAAGAGGAGTTAGTCCATACATATACATGTATTTATCTGTTTGCCAGTATAGAGCATATACTGTATATATAGTGCTTTCATTAACAGGATTCGAAGTGTGAAGACCCTCCAGTGGTCCCCAGTGACTCCAATGTTTATCGCTAACAACATACTGATGATATTCTATTTTCAGAGTCTTAGTTACAGTGGGGCAGAGATGTAAGGTTTGCCCTGAGGGTGGTGGTCACAAGGTCATCTCAATCAAAAGGGTTCATGTGCTCTGCAAATATCTTGGTGATTTGTCTATTAGATCATGATCTTGTGTTCAATGTTGGGCAGCACAAGACGCAAGGGTCATAAAACCTTTGAAATGGATTGGGTTCATCCTCTGGGCAGGTGTTTGGTGAGTTTTATGGCAATAAAACTGCCCATTTGATTTTGACTGTTGGTGTTTACAAATGAAATTCTAACATCAAGTCAAGGACATGGATGCAAGTTTCATAGCAATCCGGATATTAGAATTTAAAATTCTTGTTCTTGAACCATAATGAGAAATGATCTCATATGCACCATGAATATTCCTAACAAGTTCAATGGAAATCTGGTTATTATATGTTGACATATCTTGTTGTGGACCAGTGTTTTGGACATGGACAAATGAAATAACCAGTATCATAGCTTATTGCAGATAGTGAGTGGTTACCACTTTGTCTGCCACCTATTGTCGGTGTGATGTTTTGAATAGGTTACAGTCAGGCGCATCTCAGCTACCTCAGCTACATCAACAACTTACACTATACACTACAGACTGCTGTTTCCCTGCTACTCTAATTTCACCATGTAGTTTAATAGAGTGCATTGTATCTTAAAACATGTTAGCTAAGCTAGTGTTAGCTAAATGACATGATAAATATATTAAGTTTAACTATCTAATATCATAAACATTGTTGCCCCAGATTGTATAAATCATGGATGCCGTATCTGTGATGTTACTCAAGTTTCTGAACACTTCCATGTAGGCTTTACTTTACAGCCATGAAGGTTGCCGCTTGGCTCAGGCCAAAAAAATCAAACTTTGATGTAGCTTCAAGAGCATTTTTGGTAAATGATATGTTCATTTTGCTGGTGGGTGATTCAGGGAACTCCAAGTAAAATTAGCTCCAAGTAAACTTAGCTCCTCCATTCTTTTCCTCATTTTGTTTGTTTGTTGTTTTTTGTGGTTGCCATGGTCACATGTGGACCTATGGTGGTAAGTTTCTGAGACCACGTTCATGAAAGTGGCAGTTGTGCTCTATCCCCTGGCTACTACCACTGCAGCTTAATTCTGGGTAAGGCTGCCATCGTCTTTCTATCAGTAACAATAGAGGCGACTGCTCGCTGTCTAAAAGTACCTTTATGGTATTCAGACAAACAATAGTGCCGAGTGCTTCCTCATTCATTTAAATAAGACTATTGCATTGCCTATTCCGTTCATGTGCAAGGCGCCAACAAAACAGGGTTATATGGCAAACTAGAAGCACTCAGTACAGTGCAGATCTTTCCTAGGTGTAGGTACCAGATATGCTGATGATGGAACACATTAAGACATCATGATTGGCTGTACATTAAGTTTAGGTATGCTGTGTGCCAGGCCAAGCATATCTGGTACCTACACCATTCCTTACAGACAAGATGGTGGTTAAGGTAACCTAGGAATGCCTTTTGCTATGTCCTGGTATATGACTTTATAACATGGGTGGATGTAATTCTACATATTTGAATGGCCTTTGTAAGGACAGACGATAAAGAAATTGCCATAATATTTTTCATATTATAAACCACTGTGCAGTGTTTTGGCATCTGATAAGCTTTTAATCTCATGGATCCATAACTCAAACCAGCCTTGGTAACTGAAGCAACATGCCCACACCCACACAGCGTCTTGTGTTTTTCTCAACATAATACCATTTTACATCTGAGTGCCTGCTTTGGTCTCGTTCATTAACAACTATTCATAGCCCACCCTAATTGATAACATATTTGTGACAGGGTTTGACCACTTATTTTCTAATGTGGAAACAGCAAAACAAAAACAACCTCATCCTCCAGATCTGATTACGTGTTTGTTCTGGCGCTTTCAACTGCATCACACGGTCAAGCAGCTGAGGAAGTTTCTCATTTGCCATGGAACTTGAGATGTTTCCTGTCTAATTTATTGCTGACTTGAATCCAAAGTCTTACTGTATTTGTAACTCACTATAACGGAGAAGAGGGACTTTTCAGTGATGGTCTCAATGTTATTTTCCACCATAACATGAATAAAAACCTAGGGAAAAACTGAAAAATGATGATGAATGATACAATTTTCAGGACAAAGCATTGAAGCTTTAATCCAAAAAAGTGCAGAGTCATTCTTCAGCATCTCACACTGTTTGTTGGCTGCAGCACGAGGGTCTTGTGACTGCACTGTACCAGATCTGTTTTCCCAGCGTTCATCAGCGTGCCGAGGCAGGAAGTCAGCAGGAGACTGACTCGATCCGAATTGGACATGACTCACAAATTATACACTCGCCGGGGAGTATGCTGCACGGCACACTGCATCCCTGTATATGAGTGGCCTGGAAACACTGGGCCCAGTATACACGAGCCCACACTGCAGGGGAAGAGAGTGGCAAGAAATAAATGTCAGTGCATGAAAGGGAGGAGTGTTTAAAGGAGAAGCAGGGGGAAAGCTTCCCCGCCATTCGGCCTGTTTAGATAAACTGCAAGGAAATATAATGATTATTGATACACTTTTGAAGTCGTGTTCAGTTGACCTGCGCCTGCAGTGAGATAAGTGTACTCATTCTGCTGGCAGGATAAGTCAGCAGTCACTTCCTGACTGTTGATGAATACCAAAACACTTTTTTTCCATTGAGGCCGTGTGCCTGGTTGACCTCAGGCTCTCTTGTTTCAAATGTTGTTTCATTCAGTTGTACGCAAATATTTTATACAAATATATTCAAGAGGTATTTCTCATATGTTGTGGTATTTCATCATTTCTTCCTCCATAAGGTGGGATTTTGGGGAGCTTTTAGCAAATTAATTTATTTCTGCATATGTCCTGTTGTTTTTTGTACTTTCACACTACATATCTCATTCACACACACACACACACACACACACACACACACTCATGGCACTGGCTGCCATGCAAGGTGCCAGCTGCTCATCAGTTTTTGTGAGCCGACTATTCATATGCATTCACACACAGATGAAGAGGGGGTTATCAAACCGCTGATCATCTGATTAGTGGACTACCCCAGTCCTTCCTGAGCCACAGCTGCCTCCGCCCTGTGGTTGACTAACTGGTGAATGACTGTGGAGCTTTGTGACTTTGATGCTTCGAGACTGCAGCAATCAAACAATCCAACAGTAAATTTTATAACCACAACCTGCTTATAACCTAAACAGGTCTTCTGGTTCCAGAAGCCTAACCATACTTAATTTTCTCTCATTATAATCTTTCCCTAACCTAAATTTCAATGCTCAGATATTGTAGAAAACATGATTTTAATGATGTTGTCACTCACACTGTAACTAGGGGTTTTGCAGAATTGTTCAATAGCATCGTTCAGTTGGTCAGTAGGGTTGTTTGTGGCATTTGCACACAGAAAATATGCATGCAACAGATTGACTGAAAGTTCCTTGTATGACTATAGTAAACCAGTCTTTGAATACTTGTTTGCTCGAGTATTCAAGTGGTGACTTTTAAAATCATGTGATATAAGAAAAACTGGCTACATTCAGCGCTGGCCTTCAGTTGCCCTCTCAGAGTAATTTGTTCTTACCCACCTTGCCCGAAATCCCCCCACCCAAGCATAGTGCTAACTATCTGGTCCAGGAGCAGGAGCAGCCTGACAGTGCCGAGCTTTATCAGGGCCGTGCAGAGCTGAGGCACTGGCTGGTACTGCACTTTGCCATTGCTGGTTGGCTCTGTTGCAGCAACACATTCCTCTCCAAGAAAACACCCTGCATCTCTTCGCCCTCCGTCTCTCCACCCCTCCTCCATGTTGCCGCTTGCTCTACTCCACTTACTGCTCGCCTCAAAACGCTTCATCGTAATCGCTTCTTGTTTGTTTCTGAACTAATTTCCAAAATCGTATTTACAGTCGAGCATTGTCTGCACAATACCCATCCAACTACTGCATGGTGTTCCACGTTAGCAATACTCCTAGCACAAACTGATAGACTTTGTTTCATGTGATTTTCCTCCAAACACTGCTAACTCCGAAGCATCCCAGTGGTACCTTATCTCATGGGAATTTTTTTTGTTTTGTTTTTTTACATAAATTGAAGTGTCAAATACCAAAAAACACAAGTGCATAGGAAAAGGCCTGGGCCAAGCGAGAGAGAGGTAACTTCTGGGTCAGCTGACCCAGAGTGGAAAAGTGTTTTTTTTTTTTTTTAGTCTGAATACAGTGTAGAAACAGAGTAAGAGATTCAAGCTACAGAGTGCTAATGCTGATACTAGTGTTATTATAGCAGGATATTTACCCTGGGTAACATTGCACTAGTTCCTTGAATGTCAAATGCATAGAATTCCTGAAATTTAAGCTCATGTTGCATAGAAGGATGTTTCGGCTGTTGAAATGAGCATTTTACAGATTATACAACTAGCCTTGCTGTCATCTTTGTTTATGAAAGGAAGCCACCCTCGAGATGCAGTTTTACATCTTTGTTAAAAAAACAGAAACTGTTGAGCTTGGAGGAACGTGATTCCAATGGACCGGACAACTTGGAACTGGTTCTTGATTCCCGTCGTTACTTTTGCAGTTGTCTTGGGGCTTTTTGTAGTTTTGTGCTTTTCAAAGTGGAAACTACTCACTATAAAAAATAAATGTACCACTGGATAAATTGCTACTTAAATCTAAACAAAGTATACAGGAGCACATCAGTTCTCAGATACACAATGTTTGTCGATTTTAAACATGTTGCAGTGTTCCCCTCCTGGTTAACCGCGGTCTGTCTGGGTTCAGCAGAGTCTCTGAGGCCAGAGGTTCCCTGGCAAAGCTTCCCTCTGCTGATCCTCTCTGAGCTAAATACAACCCAGCACCTCCCCGCAAGCCCTCTCCGTGTCTTCCCATGCCCCAGCCAGTCTGCCCTGTAATGAGTTCACTCTCCCATACAATCCTTTCACTCCTCAATGCTCTGAATATCCCTTTTGCTGCCTTTCTCTCTGACCGGCAGCCCCCTCCTCCCCATCCCGGCCCTCTCACCCTTCCTCCACCCCTTTTTTTTTCTATCCTTTTAGGAGTGTGTCCATGTGTTTAGAAGAGGGGGACTGATGTGTTTCTCAGCGGCTGGTCTTGTCTGATGCAGTGAGGCCATCTCTCTCCCACGGGGAACAAGTTATGTTGGACTTTGTCTCTGTGAGCTTCACACTGAGCCCTTTGCCCTTGTAACAGATGCTGAATCAAGCTGTAAAGTTATACCTGCTTTTAAGCATGAGTGCTTTTTTAAAGCAACGTGTAAACTTTGAACAACATGTTTCCCACTATGTCAGCAATGACACGCTCCAAACAAAACAACAACAAGACATTTTCTGTGCACTGCGTGATCCAAAAATCCAAACAATTTCTGCTCATTTATGCGCTGGCACTTTTCCTAACTAACCCTTTCTCCATGTTGGCAAAACTCTAAAACATTTTGTGTATTTATTATGTGGTGCAGCAGAAAGAGCAGAGCCTTTCTTCTTCTCTGCCATTCCTCTGCTTAATGTATGCATGTGACTGGGTGAGCTGGTTGAGCACAGCGTGGTGAGCAGCAGAAAGGAGACTGTGGATTGCAAGGAAGCTGTTGCATTATTCATCATGTTGGATAAGGTTTAATTAAAAGTGCTGCTTGGCATTGTGAGAGGAATGAATGTGTGTTTTGCCTCGCCTGTCGCTGCCTCATTCATGTTCGCCATGCTCGACTTATCAAAGCGGCCCCTTGGCCCCTCCCCTTTGCCAGTGTAAGTTAGCATAATGCCGCAGCCGAAAAAACCTTGTGATTAGTGAAAGAGAACGAGCGGCACAGAGCTTCAATGCAGCAAACTGCCGGCCTTCACCAAGGCTCTGTGAAGAATTCCACTAGCACAGAACAGGGAACTATAGCAGGAAGTGTTTATGTCTTGATGCGGGGTTTCCGTCACACATTGTGAACGTGGAAATGAAAGTGCTGCTGTTCGGTATCAACACACTTTTGTTTTCAGATGCTGCACTATTTTTTTCCCCCAAAAGTCTGTTGAAGAACAGATTTCATCAGCAAGGTTTATGAGAGTATTGTCAAGAGAGCACAACAAAATTCTAGAAAAAATTGCCTTGAACTCTGCATTGCTGCCTCCCACTTAATATCAATGTTACTTTCAGGATTATATTTCAACACATTCACCCATCGCAGGACTCAGTGTAGGCTTCTTTGCTTCACAGCGGTCAGCAGAAATAGAGAGCTGAACTGGACTACAGCTTAATTTCTTCAGACAGCTGGGTACTGTAGTTCTATCAATGTTAGTCAGACAGGAAGAAATGGCACATTTGTTAGACACATTAGTGGCAGCAGGACGGTGTGTGTTGGACTGAGTCAGACTAAATTTACAATGTGTGTGTTAGTAATGAATGAACATGCGACCCGGTGCAGCGGTGTGGATCACTGATGTGTTTTTAATAGTTTTTGGGCAACAATGGAGCTCTGAGGCGCAGAGGAGGAAGATATGTCCGGCTCTGGATGCAAACGCGTACACACACACGTGTTAGTAGTTTTGAGTCATTGTTTTAATGTTAAAAATAAATAAGTCCAAGACCTGCAAGATGACAGTACAAGACATGTAGTTCACTCTGTTTGTTAGGGCTGATTAATATGAAAGTAAGGAAATATCATGGTTGTTTTTTATTATAATAACACTGTTATTGCTGTCTCTGAGGTCGTGTCAGTCGCCCACTATTTCAAAAGCAGTTGATAGATCCTCTGTGTCTCTAAAATTGTGTGGGCTCAAATTCTAAAATCAATCACTGTAGTACTTGTGTACCTTCAAATATGGACTATGAACGCCACAAACATACTGCACCTCTTCATAGAGACAGTGAAAGAAATGGTCAGTCAGACATAGCATTTAGTTAGACATGCTAGTGAAACAGCAGCTAGCGAGCTGGACTTTGCCCCTCTATTTCAATCTAATTCATTTTTATTTATACAGCGCCAATTCATAACAAAAGTTATCTCATGACACTTTTCATGCAGAGCAGATCTAGACTATACTCAGTTGTACTGGACCCAGCAACTCCACCATGAGCAAGCACTTGGCTGAGTCAACTGCTGTGATAAGAAAACATGAAAAAGAAGCAGAAGGGTGTCATCAATAAATCATTTCATTTGTATTTGATCAGTGTTTATCTTGATCACTTAATGATAAGATATCAATAGGCCAACTTTCCACCTTAGCGAGGTGAATAAAATATTCCAACATTTGCCCTCTGCTTTTTCATGTGAAGATTCAGATTGTGCACAGTAACACAGGTGTATGGAAATGTGCTCAATAAAGAGCTCCTCATTTAAAGTCAGGAAAGTTAACTTAATCCTCTGATATTGTGTTTAGGATGCACAGCATGAGGTGTGTGTTAGCGCTGAGCTGTAGAGGAGTCTAAACAAAAGACAGCCAACCCAGTCAAAGATAGAACTCTGCATGGCCTGGAGGAAAACCAGCAAACACACTCATCTTCAGCACACACACACACATACACACACACTGAGGCATGAACAAAGAAAAACAGGAGGTATAGATTGACTCATCGTGGTGGGAGTACGGTGCAGTGATTTCACGCCTGGTTGTTGGCTAACAAGGCCCTACGCTTTCTGCACTGCAGGGCCTGTTATTAAGAGTGTGTGTGTGTGTGTGTGTCTGTGTCTGTCTGTCAGCAGCTGTGTGTGTTACCTGGGAGACGGACTTAAAGCCCCAGCACTCTGGGAGAGAGAAGGAGTGGTGGTGGTGGTGGGGGGGGCACTTTGTCCCAGTGGGACACAGGGAGGTCCAGCCTCCTCCTCCTCCTCCTTCCCCCGTCCACACACCACCACCTCCAACCCTGCTCCCAGACCCAGCACAGCCCAGGCTCCTGCAAAGCCCAGCACCAGGGGTGTTTGGCAGCTTATTACCCAGTTGCAGCTCGATGTCTGTTCTCAGCAGGACATCACATCTCTCTCCTGCTCAGGAAAAAAAAACAGCAGCTGATTACCTCCACAAAAACACGCTTTCTTCCTTCCTTCTGTTCTTTTTTCCTTTCTTTTATTCCTCCTTTCTTTTTTGCCATCTGGGGTAATCTGATTATGTTTTTATGTTATTACTCTGTTTATTTGCTTAGCTAACTTCCTGATCCGAAGCGAGAATAGTTAACATTTTTCACATGCTATGCCTTCGAGCTGCTCAGCTTCTTTTAATGAAAGATTAGAGCTCAACAGTTACTGTGCACTGCCTCGCTCTCCATCACTACCTCCTCTCACTCCAAGTCACTGCTTTACATTCTACCCTGCTTCCATATTAAGCACCCGCCGATAATGTAAAGATGGTCGGGGCGGGTAAATGACAAAAGGCTGCAAAATATCTCTGCTTCTAGTTTCTAACCCACAAAATGTCTCATGTCATGTCATGACAGCAGTTATTTTACTGTATTATTTATAAATTGTGTCATATGATCTAGTCAGTGTGACCTACTTCTGTTCTGATGGATACAGTACGAAGCAGTTTGATTGATTGTACAAAGCTGTGTGAGGGGCCGGTCTATATCTGTAACAGCTACGTGACATCACACATTATCTGTGTCAGGTAGCGACGCTACAAGAAAACAAACCGCAAAATAAGCACAAAGACAGAAGAGTATATTATAGAGTATTTCCTCATTGGTTTAGGCTGCTTAGTTAATGTAAGGAAAAAAATAGTGATTAAAGGTGTCTTGGATAGATTAGGTTGACACAGCTTTACAGGTTCTAGGGTTAGTGAATTGGTCCTGTTCATGCCACTCACTACTGATTAGTGCTAAATGAAACATGAGCATGTTGCCTAAAACTGGCAAATATGCTCACAAAAAAAAAGTAAACTTTAAATTTGGGCATTTCAGTCTCATTATCAGGACAGGAAAGGCTGTTGTAGTGTTGTTTTTATTAATTTAAATAAAGTGAACATGTCCTGTCCTCAGCGTGAAGTCAGTGTTGACTGTCTCAATGTTTAACCAAGACCACAATCTCCCACACTTTAGCCCACTGCTTTAGAAGCCAAAACTTCAAGCGGCTATAACCGATATTTTAGACTAACAGTGTGCTGTGTGCTAACGGAGCTTTACAGTGAGTTTCAGCTCAGTGTTTAGCTGTCCGGCCTCTGAGTGTACTGTTTTGGTTGACTCTCACTGCTGTCATGGAGCCATTTTCGGATGCAGCAGACAGCTGTTTTCAGGGAATTACGCTCTAAAAATCCCAATGTACACGACGTGCTGCACACACAAACAGCCCACAGACACAGCTGGGGACCAGGTGGTGAACATAGTGGAGCATTAAGCAACTAAAGAGTCAGATATTTTCCTTAGGAGTAGTTAGAGACCAAAAACAGAGCTACAAGAAGATGATACAACAAGTAGTTCCAACCAAGCATTTTTTTCCATTTATTTCATAGGTGACAGACAATAACTTGAAAAGTTGATCAGAAAAATTAGGATGTTTGAATATCTAGCAAATTAGCAATAGTTGCTAAATCTGTAAATCAGTTACAACAAAATTAAACTTGCAAGGCAATTCCTTATTTTATATCCTTGGTATTTCAGTTTGAGAAATCCCATTTTCTCAAGAATCCATTAATGTTTACTCAAGTTGGCTTGCTGACTCAATAAGGTGACTAGTAAATGTCTCTGTTAAACTGGGTTGCATCACATAGGAATGTACTGACGTGACTGTTTCCAGTTAATAGTCAGACCCTGCGTACTTGCAGAGATGATACTCCCAAAACAAATGTTTTAACAGTGTATTTCCCTACAATATGAATAATTATTGATTATATATTTTATGTTCTTGGAAACTGTTGTATAATGGTTATATTACACTGGAGGGTGCACTTACCGTCATTATTGGCACAGCAGTGATGCATCACCCTGTATAATTTTGCTTAAGTAAATATTGGACTTAGCATTAGAACAGGAATAATAGCAGTACAGTGACAGTAACAGATATGTTTCTGCCAATATCCAGTATCATATTTTTAATCAAATATATTAGCTTTTTTGACAGTAAAATCAAAGTTACATCAAAGTCTACTTATTAGCTTTTTTGACAGTAACAAAAACAGGTTTCATTTTCCTGAGTCAAGAATTCGTCTTTGAGTGTTTCCCTCTGTCCTCTGTGCACAGTAAACCTCCAATAACTGTATGCATTTATTTTTTACTGTTTATTGAATATCAACAGATGTTTAGCAGCACCTTCAGTTCAAGATATCAGTGGCGGTGCTGGTCTTGACAAACCGTTATCAGTAAAAGCCTGCCATACAGTACAGTACGTCTGCCTGCTCACTGCAATGCAGTCTGGTAATTAGTCTTTTAAGTGTAAATGAGATCTCTGGTGGTTTGTCATGGACTGTGAGGTTCATAGAGATTATTTGCTCTTCAATCTCTGCTCATCTACTGTGTGTGTGTGTGTGTGTGTGTGTGCCGGCTTGAAACAAGGTGGCTACTCTAACAGAAGGCACAATCACAGAGTGATTTCTCTTCTTTTTGGAAGCCAAAAATATCTTCTAATTGTTTGTGTAAGCAGCCTCAGACTGACTTGTGGGGATCTCAGCAGGGGTGTATAGATAGAGGCAGGAGTTATGAGCAGGAGGGGAGGATGGGGGAGGCAGTACTAGAGACATATTTTCATCCTCAGTAAATCCTCCTATTACACCATGTTTAGGTTGGGCACTATTGATATAGTCCAAGTCTTCAGAGTATATAGGCTTCAACTTCACAGGCAGAAAGTGAAAATATTACATTTAGAAAAAGCTCATCTTAACAGCTTCAGTGCCAGACCCCATGCCTGAAAAATGAATTATACATATGCTTGATTAACCAGCTGAGTCCCTGCGCACAATCCCTGAGCAAACACAAGCCTTTTTGGAATAAATTAAAGGCCAACAATTTCAGTTTCAGCATCAGCAGGGGCTTCTAAATAATTATGTAAATATGAAACAAATTTCCCAAGCAGATTTCCTCCTCTGCAATCCTCCTCCATCATTCTTATGCATGCCCCGTAAATTAACTAAACTATGCAGATCGTTATACTTACACAAAATAGGCTAATTAATACACTTGACAATAGTGTTCTCCAGAGGGGGCGATGCTGAACTAAATCTTCATCACACAGAATTGTAAACCCGAGGCCAAACAGCAGCGGGATGAACCGCTCTTCTTGCAGAAGCTGCGTAAGGACAAAAGATGAAGGATTTATAAAAGAATCACGTGCTATAATTCTTTCCTTTTTAGCCCTAACATGGAGTTTCTTGTACAGTTAGAGGAATTAAAACGGAAGGAGCGAGGATTTGGATCAAGACCAGCCTCGCAGTCTCTCATTTGGTTTGTTTTTGTGTTTGTCTGTGTCTCTATCCATAAGAGAGAGGAACACAGAGCTCATTATCCAAACCAGTGGTCTTTCAAATTACAGTCCCTACCCTTCCAGAAAAACCCCACAACACATCCCCAAGGCCGGCACAGAGTGCTGAACAGTGCCAGTGGTGCTCTTTTGGTCTTAACGGCGCTGTTTCTGTGTCAGAGCCGCATTTGAATATGGATTATGGAATGTACAGCTGGTGGGGGTGGAGGAGGGGGTTAGGCTGCCTAATTACATATCGTGTTATAATGACCATCCCATCTCACTCCCTGCTCTCTCCTTGAGGAAATGTAATGAGGATGATGATGAAATGAATGTAGATCTACTAGCTCTATTGCTGCTGTTGTTTCCTGTAGGGAGAACATAAGAAGATGATCAGAGTGTGAGTGTGTGAGCGTCTTTTGCCCTTTTTCACGTCAAGTTCAAGTTCAAGTCAACTTTATTGTCAATGTTGCTATATGTACAGGACATACAGAGTATTGAAATTTCGTTTCCAACTTATCCCGTGCAAACAGCATAAACATGACATTTAAAATATAAGTAAAAAATGTAAAAAATAAAATATACAAATCTAAAAATATATACAAGCTAAAGACGTCCTTGTGGTAATACGGCACAGTGTGATGTAAACAGAATTATCGAGAGCGCAGACTTTCAGCCGGCTTCACACTGATGGAGTGGTTCTATTTACAGTAAGTGATGTTTACGTTCAACAGAGCCGGCAGTAATCAAGTCTGACTGTGTCTCGTCTAATTGAACCCAATTACCAGTTCAGCTTGGTTCATTGGTTGACTGAAAAGGGGGCAATTACTTTCTCACACAGGGCCAGATGGTGACATATGACTTGTTCTGTGACTGGAACAAGACAGTCTTACGTACTGCGCACCATGCGTGGAAGTAATGGGTTACATTTACTCAGGTTCCTGTGTCATGTTAATTTAACTTTTACTTAAAGCAGCTACATTAACGTTTACTTTGTGTTGATTCTGGCGGCCCGTGTGGACAAAAGCGGTAGTGTTCCCAACTTGTTTCATTTATTTCAAGGGGAATCCAGGCAGCCTTAAAGGATAAACTATATAGAAATCTTCTCACTGATGGTCTGGTTTGTTTATGTTGGTCATGGTGACATCTGTATTAAATTTAGACTGTTTCATAACCAGTTAAAAACACTTTGTTGTACGTTTCAGTACTTTTTTTCACAGTTATTTCTACATTTCAAGTGTGCATTCACTGAGGAACTTCACTCACAACTTCAGAGAGATGTGTGATGACTGTCTGCTGTTTCAGGGTGTGACTGGTGCTTTTATTATTCTTTAAGAATGAATAAGCAGAGAGGTTAAACCTCGAGCAGACTGTGGGGGACCGCAGGTGCACACGACTCAGATTCATTCAACATTTAGACAGGTTAGAATAACACTCTCTGTCCAGACCAGAACATCAACAAGCATGGTGTTGCCTAGCAACAAACATTATGTGAGTGGGGGTGTGTACTACTCGGTGCATAAAACTGTGCCATGTACTGTGTTGTACATCTGTGTTGTCTGCTTTGGGGATGTTTTATTCTGCTGTTGATTCTATAAAACGTATCAGGTTGTTTCATTTATGTGGCTTAATAATGTTTGTTGCACCCATCATGGTTACTGTTATCCAAGTACTTTTACTTGAGTATGATATTAACATACTCCTATGTATGGACAATTTGTAATGATGCTAGAAAGATCTACTCTGCAAAGCTCACATCTGAGTTAAGGTGGCATCATGAAGTACTTTAAATTAGGGTTCATCCTCTGAGGTGCATGAATGTGTTGCATGCGTTTCCTGGCAATCTGCAGAGCCTTTGGTGTCACTTGTGGAGATCTTTGCCTGATACTTGTTCACATGCATTACACATATACTCGAACACTCTTGGGCATATCCACAAACATATGTGCTATAACAGACACAAATAAATAGACTTTTATGCAGAGGTAGGCAGTTCCTCAAATTCTCTCTCGCATCCTAAATACCTACATTTTCTCTATGTGCCATGCCCTCTCTGTCTCTATTTTCCTATAATCCTATTAGGAAGAGAGAGGAGAACGTACAGAAATAGAATGGTATGTTCAAGCTGATTTCCTCACTAAATGCAGCCGTTTAGGCCTCAATAAAGCAGCTTTCACAGCCACCAGCAGCAGCCCCGTCACTGTGATGGAGGAAGACTAACGTGCTTAGATGGCCCATTTAGTACAAGCTCATAGTCCCATGAATGGTAATAATGGAAATATAGCTGCCTTATTGTTGCATATTGTTTACCAGGTTCAAGCCTGATGAAATTTGATGATATGTGCTGCAGCTGCTGTTGTGTCGGTCGAGAATTGGTCTAAATTGCTACATCGTAGTTATTTCCAAATGGAAAACTACCCTCTGAAAACATGGAACAATCTGTATTACATGTTTCAAGTATACTCTCTCTCTCTATACATTCAAACTTCGAACAATAGCTTGTCGATACTATCTCCAGCCAACAATTCAAAATGTCAGGGTGGATTTTCCAAACAAATGTTCTCTGGAATAGGATACGGTATCCATGTTGCCGTGTGGGCAACACCCAGTCTTTTCAACACAAGCTGTAATTCACAGTAAAGTGACACCACAGCTGCCAGAACACCGCCACAACTATCTAATCTTGCAGTCGAGCTCTCAAGACCGACTACCTATTACATAGTTCTGAGATGGAGAAGGAAGGGATGTATGAAATGTATGCAGATGTGTATGTGGAGCTTCAAACAGGCTTCGTAGCTAAACAGAGGAGTAGCAGCAGACTCCCAGTGACACCACAGAGCTCTAAAATTAAACCTACCAGCCTCTTGGCTCTTCACTTGGCCAAACAACCCCAACAGTTGTCTGCAGTGGGAGTCTGCTCTGCACACTGTCATTTCAAAGGCTTGCCGAGCCCAGAATGCAACAGTCCAGTGTTGACATTCACCTCTTGTGAAATATTGAGTTTTTGTAGAATAGAAATCATCAGAAAAGTGACACCATTGGTTGCTAACTCAAACCCATAAAGTCAAAGTGTTTTCTTTGTTTTGATGACTAAAAGCAGGCAAGCAAGATGTTGTTTAAACACCACAAAACCTCACACAGAGGAGGTCAGAGGAAATGGTTGGGCGCACAGCGTGTTTTACTTTGACACCAGAGACTGAGGTGTCCATCCTGTCTCCTACCAACAGACCACAAATTGTTTTCTTCGAACCACAACCACAATCCATCCCTAACCCTTTACCGTGTAGTGTGAGATTTTGATTTGTGGTGTAAAAGTAGAAATGTTGGACTGATGGTGATGCCAAGCAGGGGGTCATTTAATTAATTCTGTGTTTTGGAAAATGTTCACTCTACACTCATGGCATTGATTGTGTCTGCAAAGCCTTAAAAACCTTTTAAATGTATCAGGGCCTATTAAATATTAACTTGTCTTAATTTGAATCTGTAAAATCTTCGGTTCAATCTAAATATTTTATGATGTTATTTGTTTTTCTTCTTGTCAGAATTAATGAACCTCTTCAGCAGCAGAATCACAGGTTTGATGGTCTCTAAAACAATGATCCGACCTCATACAGGCCCCTGTGCCTCCTAACAATATCTTCTTATTCTGTTCAGTAAAGAACTTATCTATACTGCACGAGCCAGCTTCCTTTATTCTAACATACTGTGACACTCTGTCCTACAAAAAGGAGTCAAACAAGTTCCACAGTTTCACTTTAACAGCTCTTAAAATCAATACGTCTGAAGTTAAAAAGCCAATGAAATGAACTTATAACCCCAGACGAACACACCCTCACACATACTGTGGCTAAAAATACAACAGAAGCCAATGAAGTTAATTTAGTTTGTGGAGAGGAAGAACATTACCAGCATGAGACACATGAAGCTTTTCTTCACCAGCGGAGACAAGGAATGTCAGAGATCTCTACACAACTCGACTCCTTATTCCGTTTTTATCAAACTTTATGAACCTGCCGTGCATGAGACATAACAAGCCTTCCGGTGACTTCTGTGCTGCTGTTTTAAGACTTGTTGTCATTGAGCATATGGAAATTTCTACATGAGGGCAATTGTTGGTGAGGGAGAAAAAGATAAAGCAAGGATGGAAAACAGGCTTTTAAAGTAATACAGACCTCCTTTTCTTTTCTCACTATCATTTTCATGACAGATTTATCTTGAGAGAGAGATTAGGCTAGCTGTGTTGTGTTGATGTCTTCATTGTGCGCCTCGGTTGGGTGAGGGTTTAAGCCTTACTATATAAATAGCCTGTCAGAAAGATCAAACTGTGCAGTGTTTCTACAATATTTAGGCTTTAATGTTTTAACTGGTCATGGAAAGGCACTGAATTCTTCCTGAGAATATTTTATGGAGAGTAGGCAGAAGATACAAGTGTATTTGAAGTTGTAAGTAGTTATAATCACAAGGGCCCTGTATTTCGCTTTACATGTGGCAGCCCAAGAACACAAAATTGGTCAATCTATCCATCCATCTCACACAAGTTGTCTCAGTAATGTTCAGATACATTTGTGTCACATCTTCATAAAGATGGTGCTTTACTCCTTTATATTAGTGGTTAAAGTCATAATTGCAACTTAAATATAAAGGTCTTTGACATTGTGTGACATTTAGATGTTCATAGACTGGTGATTGATATAAATTAATGGGATGAGGGTAAAGGATTGCAGGATAAGCCGTATGGATGGATGTAGAGGTCGTAATAGATGAATGTATGCTAGCGAAGGCATTGATCAGCCCTTCTCCCCACTGGTTAGAGATGGAGATGAGATCACAAGAGGTTCGAGCTCATCAGTGTCATCAGCTGATGAATAAAACATCAGTTGTATTTTCATAGAGTCCAATGACGGCGTTGTTTCAGTAGGTCCTGTCAGTTAACTGGAGGTGTGCCGAGGTACAGCTGCCGAGCAAACTTAGACTTTGGTGTGAATATTTAAGATCCCCCAGAGGATAATTAGTAATTATTATTTTATTGACCCCATGGCTTGTCATCTTACACCACCTCAATTTCCCTTGCAAGCAACAAGTATTAATAACAGGCAGGGTGCCATTGGATTTACTGAGAACATTTCTGAGCCTCAGAGCATGAACCCTGATCAATCATGACCTTTTGTATGTATGAATCTTAATTTTTTTCTCATGTGTCCTTGCCAACACTATCAGACCAACTTATTGACGTGAGAAAGAAATTACAATTTGGACATGGATGCTACCCCTAAGCCATCTCTGACCTTAACCCTGAATCTAATATTCACCATCCCCTGAGGATGAATCCTAATGATTTAGCTTGCTGTGTATCTTCTGTCACGCTATCATCAGGTCAAGATGACCAAAGGCAGACTGAGATACACATTTATGAGTTTTCAGGGATGAACCAGACAGACAACCCACAGACTTTACTGAGCCCATTCCATGAAAATAACTTATTTTATAACTCATTTTGTATTAATAAACCCTTTCATTGTGCCACTTTCAGGACAAACTTCATGTTTTAATCCATGCTAATGGTAGAGCTAAAGCAAAATGTGTTGGTTCTGTTCAGTACTTTAATCTTGTTGGGTGTGATGAACATTGCAGCCTCTAGGGGTTGCTATCAGGGCTTTAGACTTTGTCTCACTGTTTTTCTTGGCACATTCGCCTGACGTGTAGAGAGAGACACACACAGATTATACTTGCAAACACCCCGAAACAGCTACTGAAGCTGCCTTGGGAATGATCATGAATTTAATAGAGCCTTTCACCATGAGTTTGGCACACACTCAGCTGGCTCAACAAAGCTAACTGCCCTCAAATGAAACACCCTAACTTGTAATCAAGCCAAGTTTCCAAACTGCTTTTTTCTTTCCCATTTGGCTTCCAAAGGCATGCAGTCAGACAGAGCTTATAACAGAGGGAACTAAACACATATTCATGTAATTACTTTAACATAAACTCAAACTACTGCATATCACACACTTGCTTAGAGAAATCAAAATGGAGACAATTCTAAGACTTGTGTAGTTCTGATTTTGTTTCAAGTCTTAAAGATGGAGAAGAATATTGTGATCAATGTTAACATACATACTTACGTAGCATCCCATGAGTTACAATTAGTCAGTTTCCAACAGAGAATCGTGTGAATAATGTATAGAGTATTTTAAATTTAATGTTATACTTTCCTTTACACCACTGATCCTACTCATGTATCCAATATCTTGTTTGCAATGGTTCTCTTAATGTCTAATGTGACCTACATGAGCAACCCGATACAAATTACTTACATGTGCAAGCTTGCTTGATTCACATATTCTTTTTTTATTTTGTGCATTTACTCAGCTTCATTTTAAGACAAAACTCATGGTCTAAATATTCATCTACTGAGATCGAAGATGTATGAATTGTAGTATACTGATTTACAGGGAAAAGCAGACGAATGTTCCACACAGGCAGTACAGCGTCATCCAGTCAAGTATTGAAAGATCTAATCACAAACTTTTCAAACGTTCAGAATTTCTAGATGCCATGCCATGAACAGGTTCAACTTTTTGGGTTAGAATTAATTGTTTTGAAAAGCCGCAGACGGTTTAACGTGAAATTTGGTACAGACAGATATTCAGATATTCTTTCAAGATCCTCTGGCTTTTCACCTAGCACCATCAGCAGATTTATCAAATATTTTGTTTTTGACCAAATTCCTGCAGAACTAATGATATTCCCATCAGTGTTAGCTGTGTTTTGTATGATTTTAGACAATGTAAGCCTTCTAGCATGCTAAACTAAGATGTTGACCACAGTAAACATTGTACCCATGTCTGTATGGCTTCACAGAGTTGCTAGCATGTTTTTACACTCTTGTTGATCCTGTCTTATTTGTACTGGATATCTGTTGCTTCTTAGAGTTCATATTCAGATTTTATTACGTCTTCTGCTTTATTGTAAATCACTGTGGTTTCAAAGAAGCTATATGAATCTCATTTGCTAATATTTCACGTTTGTATATAAAGACACATTTGTTTAGGTGCAGGAATCAGTGGTATAAAACTAGCCTGTGAAAAACCGTAGGTGTGTGGGAGGTAAAGAAAGGGATGGGGTTTGCGTTAGCTGACTGGACCACCTCCTGCTGTGAGTTTTGACAGGCTGATTATTTGTCATCACCACATTTGAACCCATAACAGACAGTTAACAGCCTACTTTTTGTAACGCGGGAGGAGCACGGCAGTGAGTGTGCAGCAGCTGTCACTGACTCAGCGGGCATTGATACACCTACGATACTGATATGGGAATTAGTGTTAACAACTAGCTAGATTAAAACTTTCACAAAATGTGTACTTAACACTGTCGGAAAATGATTATTTTAAAAGTTAATGCAGGGTTTTCTATGTTTTACAAGACAGAGGGAGGGAAAAACTTATGAAATGTTGTTGCACAGCTCAAAATATGTGGTCAGGGAACCTGTCCTTGAGTGTAATCTGTAGAAGTAGGTAGCAGTGCTCAGTAGTTTTACATTGGATTCATCAGTTTTGATTGTGAAGAATTATTGTATTTGTGCAGGCTGCTCAGACTCTAGCCTGTTAGGACATCGAGTCCACAGTTTCCCTGACAGGAAACTTTCAGGTCTACAGGGTGCATTCTGTGCAGGTGAGAAGACTTCACTTGTGACTAGAAATATGGTCATGTGCAGCGCTCATTTTGTAGACAAGAATTCCCAGTGTTATAATGCAGTCAGGGTGGGATTTCAAAGCCAGAAACAAGAAGGACCGATGGCTGGGGCGGTTCTTTCAATAGTCAAAGCTGCCTGAAAACAACTTCCTCTGCTATTGGTAGCTAAAATAGATAGCTATTAGGGATGTAACGATGCATCGTGACACGATTAAAAATCATTACAAATGCGTGACAACACGCATCGGTTGAAAGAAAAAATGAATCGCGATTCTTGACGAATGGAAACCCGCACAGCGCGCGCTCTCGCAGGTCAAACAGGCTTCCACCTTCCACCGGGAGTGTTTCAGAAGCGAGCGCTTAGTCCACCAGACTTTGTTTACTTGCTCAGATTTAGACATTTTCCCAGTGTATGTTCTTCTAAACATGCTTCTACATGTGCAAATATGCTACGTATTTAATTAGTTTCACTTTTGTCTGTTTTTACGACCTGCAGTTTGCATGGTGTATTTTATTTTGAAAATCCACGGGATTCTCTTTGTTTTTTCTGTGTCTGGCTTTCGCCCGCTCGAGATGCTCTGTGGAAATTGACACGTGCTGCTCGCAAGTTTGAATGTTTTTATTTTATTGTTATGTACAAAAAATGGGTCATATTAGACCCTAAATAGTATGTAAGGGTTAATGAGTAATAAAATATGTTAGGATAATTTTGTATGTACTTAAGTTCCCAACTTCATTCAAGATTAATTTAAAGCTTTAGTTAATAAAATGATCAAATTAATTCAGTTGCTCTCATAATCGTTTTTTGCACGGTAAAAATGTGCCCAGTGGAAATTCTGATTGGCTGGTAACTTCAGAAACTTACCAGCCACATTGGCTGCTGATCAAAAAAGTTAATTTAGAGCCCTGGTTACGCCTCATGAGCAAAAACTGCACATCACACCAGTTAACAGCAGTTTACTGTGATATTGTTTCTAAAGAAAGCAGATATTTGTCATGTGGTTTGTTTAAGATGTAAGTTGCACTTTTTATAAGAGAACAAAAACTGTTTGAGAGTTTCTGTAAAGAAAGATTTTTTTCCTACAAATAAAAAGATGATTTTATTTGGTCATAATTTGTCTGTAGCTCATTTTGAGTTTAAAAAATCGTGAAAAAATCGTATCGTGAACAAAAAATCGTGACTCGAATCGAGTCGTGAGTTGAGTGCATCGTTACAACCCTACTGGAGCCTTCCTTAGTTTTTCATATTTCATTTTGCTGGTGCACAGATGCAGCTGAGAGAACTGAGGTGAAGTTTTAACAAGCATGTGCTTATCCAAGCCTTTTGGTGGGATCGAGTTATGGCTGCAGCGTGTAGATTAATGCAGCGTCAGAGTGTGCTAATGGAGGGTGATGGTGGTCTCTGTGGTGGGGCCCAGCAGGAGGCCAGCTGATTTAGAGTGGTCATATTAAAAGCGATGCCAGCCAGCAGCCTCTCATGGCCTAACTTCAGTACTGAGTCTGCTTTCTGCTCGTCTCTTTATTCTTTCTGTCTAAATCTATCTCCCATACCAACTCTTCGCTTGACAAATGCACTTACCCGGCTTTTTCTTCTTTGCTTTCATTCCCTAGCTACATTCTAATGCTCTCCTCCTCCCATCTGCGTCCTCCACCCTACTCTCAGTGTTTCCATCACCTTACATAAACTCCAGCAAGGGGGAAGTCAGCCAGGCCCCAGACAAGAAAAACATACCCCCAAACAAGGATTTATGGAATGGGAGCCTGGCGAACCCTAGCGAGTGGGTGTGTTTGTGAGTTTGTGTATGAAGGCGTTTCCACCCGGGGCATTTTCTGACCCTCAGTGTACACTCATTACTCCTGACCACAGCTCCACACGGCAGAAGTCAAGCTGAGCAGAGGGATGGTGATGAATAAGCTTTAACTGCATTTTAAGTCAGATTGTGAGTTGCCATGCTGTTAAAACGGATCATTGTGTCATTCTAAGTATTCTGGGTTTCAAGAGAATGTTTCAAGAACCCATTAAGATCCAACTTCCCCTTTTGAAGTGTCTCTACCCTGGCAGGGTAGAAGCACTGAATATATTGACTTTTATGGAAGAATCTTTGCAGAAAATACAGATTATTGTTACACTCAGATCGACAACATTCAGTGTCAACGGTCACCTGCTGGACCAGAGAAGGAGTTTTGATTAAGAAGAAGAAGAAGAAGATATACTTTATTTATCCCTCAATGGGGAAATTCTTTTTTCACTCTATTTTATTTTTGACATGCATTTTAACCCAGACACACACATGCAGTACAAGGTACAAGGGCTCATAGACATGCAAACGTGGAGAGAGATGGTGGAGTGATGGGCAGCCGGCTGGACCAGCGCCCCAGTGAGCGGTTGTGGGGGATCGGTGCCTTGCTCAAGGGCACCTCGGCAGTGCCCAGGAGGTGAACTGGCACCTCTCCAGCTACCAGCCCACCTTCCATATTTTGGTCCATGTGGGACTTGAACCGGCCACCCTCCGGTTCCCAAGCCAAGTCCCCATGGACTGAGCTACTGCCGCCCCATGGACTGAGCTACTGCCGCCCTTAACATTTTAAAATAACCAGCAGCAAAGCCTGGTGATGTTATTAACGCCCATGGCTCATACTATAAAAGTATGATACCAGCTGTAAAAAAAAAACAGTTATCATTTAACTAGAGCTAAACGAGTTAAATGATGATTGTTGTGACCACCTTAAAGAGGTTTCTGAAGCAGAGAAAGGCAGAGGTCATTGCAGATGAGCTGCCTTTCAACTCCATGATCTTAATGCATGCAGGAATGTGTGCATAATAATTTGCACCTGCACCAGAAGAGTCTCAGAGGGTTTAGGACATGTACATGAGGTGAACAGGAGTGTGTTTGTATGTTAGTTTTGCAATTTCAAACTCTCCTGACTTGATGTCTGCACGTTGAGTATATAGCTGTGAATGCGTGGTTTCTATGTGTTGTATGTGTGTGCAGAACTTGTTGGGCGGTATTATTCAAGCTTATTCACTGCTGATTCTAAAGAAAGTGAACAGAAAGAGTGTGCTGCCAGGACATGGGTAATAGGAAACACATGAATGTGCAGCATAGTGTAGGCTGAACTGTGTGTGTGTGTGTGTGTGTGTGTGTGTGTGTGTGTGTGTGTGTGTGTGTGTGTGTGTGTGTGTGTGTGTGTGTGTGTGTGTGTGTGTGTGTGTGTGTGTGTGTCCAGGATTGTGTCTATGCATGCTTTAAAGACTCATATTCTCTGAGTCTGGCCCAGACAACTGAAGCAAGAAAAACAAAGAAGAAAGTGTTTGTATTAGAGCAGAGAGGGCTGGCAAGTCTGCAAGCTGTGGAGCTGAGTGTTCATTTTCCCTTTGCCTACCAACTGGATCTGGACCGCTATTATTTCACAGCCACATTACTGAGTAGCCATATACAGACATAAATACACAGCAGTCACACGGTTTGCTAAACTCTTAAGACGCAGAGTGAGGACTTTGTTTTTCATTCCTATCCACTTTAATAGACGTGGCTTTGGCACGAAAATGCTCAGTTATTCTGCAGATTTAGCCTTGAAAGGGAAGTCAAAATCACTCGTGTAGCTTTCATTAGCTCGTCATGTTCAGAAGTGACGAGTCCATGGATTCTGTGGAGCCATTCAGAAAAGGCGTGTTGGGGCTTTAAGCCGTGAGCATGAAGCTATAACAACTTTCCCAGCTAAAGCTGCAAAGATGTGCAGATCAATGGGCAGAGCCTCTGTGGAATCTCCTGTTCATGTAGCGGGAGGCCCCTTTGTTGCCTCATGTTAAAATCAATGGCATCGGTGTCCTTTTGTGCAGTCAATTTTCTCTTTGTTAAATAATTGATCCACCAGAATGTTGTTCTTGACATGCAACTTAAAATTATTAATTTTTAACATTTTTTATCAAGTCAGATAAGCAGTAACCACAACATATGACATAATTATCTTATGGTATGTTAAAGTTTTGCAACAGGCATGAAGCAACTTTGTGTTTGTGTCGCTCTGATGAATATAAGTCCAATATTCACTCTCCTGTCAGCTGGTTTGGGTTCCACCAGGTTCTAGTTCTTTAGCTGCCAAATGCTGGGTAGTCTGCATGCTTTAAAAGAAGGTTTTCTCTCTTTAGAGCTGTTTTTTCCACCTTCTTATCACCTTTGTGGTTACTATTTCTTTGTGGCTTCTGTTTTGGCCTCACAGATGGGCTGTATGGATTTCTCCAGGTTTGGTACAATGACCAGGCTTAGTCCTGCAGCAGGCTGCAGATATTTAGACCCAGACCTGTCTGTATTCCATTATGTTAGTTTTAAAATTTAATCCCAACTGGATTACCTGAGAAACCAAAGCAAACAGGATCCTTTCCATGTTAAATAAACCTAAGTAGCCTGTGTATTAACAGGTCTCTACTGAACAAACACTGCGAGTTTTGTCTTGATTAATGTAGGCCGTCAAAACAGCTGCGGAAAATCACTGTGTGTGTGTGTGTGTGTGTGTGTGTGTGTGTGTGTGTGTGTGTGTGTGTGTGTGTGTGTGTGTGTGTGTGTGTGTGTGTGTGTGTCACTGCATGTGCAATCGGTCATCTAAGATGTTCAACCGGAGAGTTTACTTGCTCTTCCTCCCTGCTTGTATGTGGCAACTCAACACAGACTTGGCAACACAACACTGCATTCCTCCAAAAATCACTGGAAACTTAAAGTACAAGTTGAGTTCCAGTGGGGAAAATATGGAAAACATCTTTATGTAAATTAAAAATCATTCCATATTCACTCACATGTACTCCAACAAATACCAATCCAAATGCTACTCCCTCTCAAACACACATAGATGCACACACACACGTGTACATACACACATAATAAAGCAGCTTATTAAACTATCAGCACCTTTTTCAGCTCGGGGTGTTCAGTGAGTGACATTTAAGGGCAGTCTGACTCAGTTCATTAAACAGGATTAGACATAACAGGACCTCCCTGCAGAGGGAAGGGTCAGATGTCGTGAACCTCGGGCTTCGGGTGGATGAAGGGGGGGGTCTGTCAGACTGATTCAGACAAGATGGTTTGTGTTTACATATTTCACAAATCAGGTTTCCACAGAAAGCCAATAACATCTAGACTACTGAAGTGCATGTAAACCAGTGTATGTCTGCAGCCTCCCTGCAGCCCACCTGGGGCTTATTAGGGGTTCAACAAGTGCTGTTCCCTGGTAATGACAACTCTTTGATCAATCAGAAATCAGGGATGAAAGTTGTGCATCTGTGCCTGTTGGAAACTTGGGAATAGGGAGATGATTTATAATAGAACATGGTGGGAGGAGGAGGAGGAGGAGGAGGAGGAGGAGGAGGGGAAATGAAGGAGAATGAAGTGGAGAAAGAGGAGGATAAAGATAGTAAAAGGAGCTAGAGATTGCTGAGTTTATGGGTTTGAGGTTGGAGCAGTTCATGTAGCATATTTCCACTTTCCATTTATGGTTAAAAAAACATTTTTCTTTGGCTTTAAAAGTACATATCAGTCAAAGTGTAGCTTCTGAATGACCTGCCATGTCCACTGGTCAACATCCAGAGTTCCTTCCATTTTACTGCCACTGTGCAGATGTTTTGCAAGAAAGGGACAAAGTTAATTGGAGATACTTCCCGATATGTGTCCAAAACTGCCAGAACCAAACAGTAGAAACATGGCCGTGGTGTTTGTGACATCAACTATGTGTTTTTTTAACATTTCACAGCTGGAGTGTGCGTTTCAATTGCAGTTCAACCAAGAAAAAATAAGTGTTTTATTTTAGCAGCACAGGTTAGAATCAGCAAAAGCTCTGAAAAAGATCAGTCCTTACTGTTGATATAATCTAGGAAAAAATACAGTAATCTGCCTGTGTCAGGACATGCATAGTTAAGACATATTCATAATTTTTGTTGTGAAGAGAAAAAAACTTTAACAAGACAAAGCATCTACAGCCATGCTAGATACTCTGTGAGGCTAACCATGGCGGAACAATGCCGGCAAACATGCTCACAATGACGATGCTAACATGCAGATGTTTAGGTTATTTGTTCACCACCTATTTCACTCTGGGACTCTTAAGCATACATGCCATAAAAAGGAAAAAAAAGGTTAAAGTAAAGTAGATATCGTAATATATCCTAATATCCTAACCATATAAAATCATTTAGCCTGTGTTATATAACATAATAGTCAGAGATGGTGTGGTGACAGTGTCATCTGCATAAAAAAAATGTTTATGGAACATCCAAACCAAGATATTACTAAAACAGCTATTAAAAGAAGTTGCCCCAGAACTAAACCCTGTGGTGCACTCCTGGTCACATTCAGATGCTTGTCAGCCTTTATATGTGCACACATTGTGTTCCAATAAATCCTTCACAAACCACTGTGCAAGTTCAGCAGAAAAGATGAGTCCTGAAGAGACTGCAATAACACATACAAGTACATGTTCCCCTCCAGCCTTTAGCATCCCCTCAGTGAATCATTTTTTTATAAATCTGAGCTGAACACACATTTGGAGACACACTAAGAACTGTACTTCTTAGTTCTTCTTGCTATGATTGCTTGCAAGATGCAACTCTTGAGCAGCAAGTTTGGGTTTTGGGAGGGTACTATGACACAAATGTAGAGGAGTCTATATTAAATAACTGTTATCAGTGCTTTTTTCCCCTGAAATGTTGCTATCTCTTGAAAAATCTCCTTCAAAAATGCAAATCAGTGCATCTTGTCCGCTTTTCCATTTGCTCTTCTCTCTATTGTCATGTATCTGTCTGTCCCAACATGCAGCATTTTAAAGATTTCATTTTGGGGGGAAGGGTGAGACTATCTCTATTAAAGGACAGCCAGCAGCTGGCCACGCCTGCTAAATCCTCCCCACAAAACCCACCCACCAGCTCCATCTGCTTTCCAAGTGGAACCCCCTGATACACACACACACACACACACAACCACACACACACACACACACACACACACACACACACACAACCGCACACACCCCTACTTGGTGCTCTTTGATCCCAAGAGAGCGGAAGCCTACATCTGTTCTTAGTACATCAAATCCCTTTAAAACAATGAACGCCTTGTTGGCTTATAGACTGTATGACAGCGTAGCGAGGAGTGATGACTCTCATTCATTCACACATGGCTACAGTATCTGCTCACACACAGAGGGACAGTGCTTCAGTGACCTTGACCTTGACCTTGACAGATTTCAGCTTTGGCTTTTAACTGTTTTCACACAGGCTGTTAACCTTTAGTTCGCCCAGTTCTCCTGCATCTGAAAAGGAGGGACAAGCAGAAACTTACTTATAGCAACAAGATGTTCCTTGAATGTTCCTTCCTTGCTGTCAGCAGTAGCTGCTAAAGAGACAAGTCTTAAACACCTTCTAAAATAGCCACTTGGTCATCTTTCTGGTTATGGACATGTCATTAAAGGGAGATGCATGTGAACGATGTCCTAAATTTCACCTTTTGTTTTTGGACCTGGATGTGCATCTTTCATGAAGACAAATGTTTGATTTGTTCAGACCTGATACTGATTTGATAGCCCAGGGTAAACCCACATAGGAGATTTGAATTATTTTAGCAGAGCAGACCTCGTCACAAAGTGAGTGGGCGTGTTTGACTGGAATCTGTCTCACTTTCCTGTTACTGTTAGCTTTGCTGCATCTGTTGCGGCAGGTGAAATTACACATTTATTATTCTTATCAGTCCATGAAGTTTGTTGAACTGACATCATTCCACCTGCCTTCGAACTAAGCCGAGGACTAATCAACTAAAATACCTGAAGTCATCTGGGTTGATGTACAGGGCCAAAGAAAGAGAGAGAAGAGATTTAAAACCAAAATAAAGTAACAAAACTGCAAACCTTTTTTCTAAGGGTGTAATGTCTAAATATATACACGGGGGGGACATTAGCGCATCACAGCTCCACAAACAAGGCACGCGTCTTGACCAATAACAGTATCTTGACCTTGGCGGCTGTTGCAGTGCATTGTGGGATTTGTTGTATGAGCAGTGGGAGTACGATTTACTGGGGGGGGGGGCATAGGGGAACCTTTTTTTAGTTTCACATTTACCTATTGTTTCAGTAGCTGCAAAGGGCCAACCTAAAGAACCAGTAATTCGTATTCCAAAAGACTTTTAAAAGAAAAAAAGGTTATTAAACATAAAAAGGTTCTTCAGAGCACCAAAAGTGCAACTGTAAAGAACTCTTTCCTGCATTTGGTTCCCCAAAAAACCTTATACAGCAAAAAAAGAAAATAGAGACAGATAAAACAGATAAAAAGTTTCTCTAGAGAACCCAAAGTGCTCCAGAGCACTCATCAAGAACCACTTCTTCTGAATGTAGGGCATAAGCACAATGCAGTGACCATCATGTTGCTGAACACACATCATTTCATCATGTTGCTGAACACAAACTGTTCCATTGTTTTTCATTTTAGAATGGTTCTTCCACACATTTTGTCCCATCCTAACATCCTGTTTTAACAGGAAATTCAAACATGTCAATGTTCCTTCAGTTCTACTGAATTGCAGTCAAAGTTAGATGACCAACCTCTAAAAGCTGCCCCAGTTTAATGTGTGGTGATACAATTAGGATGAGGACCACAAGGTTGCTCTTGAAGAGAGGCCTTATGTAGGTACTTAAACATATTTTTTTTTATTTTTCTGTTTGTAGTATTTCCAGTACAAGTTGCATATTTCTGAATAAATTAGTATTTTATTAAATTGACTCAATAAGCTGCCTCAAAAACGCACAACAGCTCATTTCTGCCAGAGGCCCTGTTGCAGATTAACCCAGCCCTGCCTCCTGACACCTGCAGAGTCATATGATCCTGATTTGCATGTGTATTTATACTTTCAGTCCACAAACACATTTAAATGCATGTGCACATAATGCATAGAGTCAGAAAGCTACATGAGCAGTAGATAAACGAGGCGCTGATCCAACATTTGAGATTCCTGGTGTATACAAGCCTCCTTCCACTGGGAACTGACTACCGAAGGCTGGGCGAACGACACAGAGAAGCAGAGAGGACTAAAGAGAGGGAGAGGGGGGAATATGAGGCAGTAAAGAGGAAAGTCGGGGTAGAAAGGGACCTAAGAGAGCCAATGAATTATTTATTAGTCCACAGCAACCTCCTCTTCTTCATCCTTTACTCGTCCTCCTCCTCTTTCTCTTCTCACTCCTCCTCTTGTTCCTCTGCTCCATCCTCCCCTTCATCCTCTCCTCCTCTTTCTCTTGTGCTCTCTCCACCTCCCTATCCTCGACTCCCTCGACTTGCCAAACATCCTCTAGTCCTTCCCTTTCATCTTTGACTCCCTCTTTCTCCTCCTCTTCATTCTCTACTCCCTCTTGGTCGTCTTCCACTTCCTCCTCCTTTTCCCCCCTCTTCAATCCTCCATTCTGTGTTTGTCTTTTCTGTCTTTTCTTTTCCCTTGTCATGTCTGACCCTTGAAATATGTTGTGATGGTACTTTTGACTGTACTATAAAGATATGATGTGGACGTTTTATGCTAGTTAGTTTGACATTGAACTTCATGCTAAGCTAAGCTAATTATGTCCTAAGTCCAAGCTTCACACTTGCAGGTTACATTGGACGGATATCAATCGTCTCATCTAACATCCTGAAAGAAACCAAGGAAGCAAATTTCCAAGTTCTTGAACTATTCCTTGAACTGGACTCGCTTGCAAGTCTGAGACAAATGAGTCAACTGAAAAAATAGTCTCGGGATGAGACCATTCTTGAGTCATGGGTGGCAATCTCTGAACCCATCGGCTATCATCTGACAATGATTTAGCCTCTGGCAACCTCAATGGCCTCTGTAACCAGTGGATATCCTCAAAACAGATAGCAGATACCTGGACCAGGACTTCCTCTGCAGTCCAACTGGCAAATCAATACACAAAACATATTTCTGCAAATCCTATAGATAGATGTCTGCATTAGAATAGAGGTGACAGCCATTGGTTTCATTTTAGCCAATGTTTTGCAAATTCTGCATCCATATACAGATATATCTTCAAAAATATTCTAGATGTGTATAGAACGTGTAATTATATATATATATGTCCGGTTAGCAAGTCCAGTAAGAACTCAACAGCCTTCCATGAATGAGTTATATGTTACACATGAGTTTGATGGCCTCTGGGAGGAATGATCTCTTGTGCTGCTTGATGGAACATGTTGGGAGTTTATAATTCTTCAACTGAATGTGCTACTCTTCTCAACCAACATACCGTGGAGGACAAATTTGGACAGCATCCTCTTCTCTGTCACCACTTCCAGAGAGTCCAGTTCAACTCCTCCTATAATAATTCCATAATGTTTCAGTAAATCATGAAATGAAATCACTTCACAAAATAGGACAGTTGCTCACTTGTCCAAATCAACAAGCACTCATATTGTATCACCTTCATACAATGGCCGCACATCTAAAGAACTTTGACGCTCATAACTGTGTCAGCTAACCTTTGATTCTAAACTGTGAGATATCGTTGCTTTGGTATTTGTTACAGTGTCAGTTGTCTGGACTGTTACTGACGGATTGTGTCTCTTTGTGTTGCAGGTGGCTGTTGTAAAAAAAAAAAAGAAGAAGAAGTAGAAGATGAAGACAGACAGAGATGCTGAGACGGAGAATCCAGACGAGTGAAAGAGCCCCAGTTCTCTTTATTTATTACCTTCACAATATGTGTGAGCGGGTGGCTGTGTGTGTGTGTGTGTGTGTGTGTGTGTGTGTGTGTGTGTGTGTGTGTGTGTGTGTGTGTGTGTGTGTGTGTGTGTGTGTGTGTGTGTGTGTGTGTGCATGAGAAAGAGAGCGAGCGTTGAGAACAGATATGAATGCATGTGTGCATTATGAACGGTACCTAAGATTTCAGGCTATCATTTGCAAATTTTGTTTACTTTTTATAAGGTTCCAATAACTCATATATCATTGTCACAGTATAAACAAAAGGACTTTACTATTGGTACATATTGTGTTTTGTGTTTGTAACTAGCCTCCTATTTAAGAATGTATATTTGTATGTATGATATACTCATCTAGAAACTATATAATGGACGATTTTAATATTGCTTCATATTCTCACCACTATACTGCTCTTGCCAAGACACAACTCAACAAACACACACAGAAGACATACATACAAGCAAAAATACATCTATGAAACAAAAACAATGCACTCAGTTAAAAAAAAAAAACAGAATCCTAAAGACTTTTCCATTTCCCTCTAACCAACAATCTCTCTTCGGTAAGTCAGCAGTTAAGACCTCCACATTAAAGGTTGAACTATTGTGTCATTTTAATGATGGCTGGTACATGTGACTGATTTTCTGTTAATGACTAACTGTATATTCATCAGGTGCCTGGCACCATTTTGGCATCAACGACTGATTTAAACGCTAAAGTGCACATCTAGTGGAAAAAGAAAAGGGAAGATACACTAATGCACTGACACAACATGTAAAATAAGAGATTTTTGAGTCTGCTATCCAGTTTTTATGATACACTTATCGGATAATAACCTTACCTAAACTTACGTTTGCCCTCACTGTTTAGACATTGGGTTAAAATATTATAATGTTCTCATAATCTGTAAGGGTGGTGGCCAAAACTGAAACACTAAGGCCCAGGTTGTAAAAGAAAAAAACACTCGTAATAAGGATTCTTCTTCCATTTTTCAACCTTTTTGGACCTCCATAGTGAAACCGCTTGTTATGAGTTTTGTGTTGCAACTAAAAAGCCTCTCTAACATAAATGATCCCTGCCAGAGATGCTGACGGTGCACACATAGGACACCAGGGACAGCACCAACCAGTGTGCATAAGAATATAGACGCAATACCGTAAATGACAACAGCTGTAAGTGTGTATGTCATATAGAGAGGTGTGTGTGCGTGTGTGTGTGTGTGTGTGTGTGTGTGTGTGTGTGTGTGTGTGTGTGTGTGTCTGTAAGTGCATAAAACACGGGCAATAGCTAAGCATTGGTGCTTCCATCCATGCACATGAGCTAATGTACAAAGGGTAAAACTCCAAGGCAATAGGCTGTGTGGCTTATTGTTTGATCTGGCCCACGACAATCCTCCCTTTCACTTTATCTGCCACCATCATAAGAAATCTGCAATATTCTATCAGAAACAGATGATCTATGTCAATAACTGTAACTTTTTGTCAAGTTCATGAGTCAACATTAAGACTGATCTGGAGCTCGTCTTATATGACAAATTAAACAAGTGTAGGGATGAGTACTTTGCAGTGTGTGATAGTGTGCGTGTGCAGTGTGTGTACTGTAGGTGGTGATTAACTCCTTTTACCACCAACGTGTGCTTTCTCGCAGAGACTCCCCCCACCCCCTATATGTATGCCGCTCAACATCCTACATGTTCTAAATGTTTTGGAACTTTTTATGACACCATGAAAAGGTCAGCTGTACAACGTAGTATCATCTGCGAAGATGTTTATACGTTTTTTTTGGTCTTTTTTAATGTTTTGTGTGGAAATATCTAAATATTACAGCTTAGACGTATGGTGATAATTGTGAAGTACTATCAATACAATGGCTTCCTCTTTGAGCTCAATCGGTTTGAAATCGACTGAAACAATATTATTGGCCCTGCACTGTTGATTAACTGAGAGATGAGGCTGCAAATGTGACACTATGGACAATTGGAAACTGTGGATACTTATCATGTCACTTTACTGCCTCTTAAATACACTTGTGCACACACACACACACACACACATACACACACATTCACTCACATTTATAATATAGATGTCTTGCCTGCAAGGATAAACTTCCCGCACCCATATAGTCCTATCAGCTACAGTACAGTATAAACCTGCAGCCCCTCCATGCCCCCCTCCAGCTGGTATTGCTTTGCAGTCTGTCACCTTCAAGGATAGGTTTGGACTTAGTCATGTCTATCTTAGTACAACTCTCACATAATGTAATCATCCCCCTTCTCCACGACAGCCATGAAGTGATACTAACTCAGTGTAAGAAATGGATCCATGCAGAAATTCATTCCAAAGCTCAAGTGGAGCTAACATGAGGCTTCAGCAGTCTGGGGTATCTATTCAGTTATGTGTAGGTTTATTGATTTATTTTTCTGAAGAGCTGGTGGACCAAAGTAGAGCTTAAATTAAACAAGCAATAATGGACCTGGCTGGAATGGAATGCCCATGTCCATGTAAGCTGGCAGTTGTTATCATTAATCATTAAGTCAACCAAGGTTCATTGTAGACGTAATCTTTGTCTTTTCGTCCTGTAGTGGTGAAAAACCTTAATGAAGCTTTAAATACACTTTTTACTGAGTTAGCCAAATGAAGTGCAATATGCTACCAAAAGTATATCTCCACCCTGGCTCAATAAAATATTACCAAATAAATCAGGGTGTACATGAAGCTGGACTGAAACTTCCATCATGTTTACCACATGGTTTTTGTACATTTGGGGTTGACATTAATAGCAACTACCAGCTGTTTATCCTGATGTCCACGATGTCTAATAATTACAGTAGCGGATGGAATTAAGCATTAACTCACATTTTCTGATGCTGATTATCTGGAAATGTATTACATTTCGATTAAAACCTCAATTCAGACTGCTGAATTTTAGTTTGGGCTAAATTTTGGAATGCATTTTGCTCAGAACAAGGACTATGGATTCCGTCCCATGACCACTGTAGAGAGGAGGGATGATTTTAGCAACCCACAACTCTTTCAACTTGCATGTAACGTACATGTCTGTACTAAGATAGAGGTGAAAGAGAAGAGAAGAGAAGGAACTGGAGTCTTATAGCGCTTTGACATTTTACCAGTCCAGCTACTCGACCACAGACAGTAGTGGCCCTGAGGCAAGATAAATAATAATGGGCTTGACTCTCCTCGATCGCGTTTTGAAAGTGCACTTTAAAGAAAAATCAATTTGCCCTACATTCCAGCCTGTGTGGTCACTTTTATGCACTTGCTTTGCCCTTAATGGTAAATAAATATATATATATATATAACCTTGCTTTGCCTGACGGAAAGCAAACCAGCCCTTCTTACAAATGTAAATATCTTCCCTTGTTTTGAATCTTCACCACAGATTGAGGAGAGCTCGTAGAAATGCTGTACTTGAAGTTATCTTGCAGCTTCTCGGTGTCATCCCCAGGCTGTGATTGTGCGGCGGAAAAAAGGGGAGGAGAGGGGGTGGGTAATGCCAGTAAAGCGGCGTGACAGAAGAGGGTTAATACCATGGAGCTGTGCTAAGATTGCCCAGCCTCATGTGGCTTTAAGGGATTGCAGGCAGTATTAGCAGCTGAATAATTATTTTTGGGATGTTTCTAGTTGTCTACACTTTTGGTGTGGCACACATTGCTTTGTCCCCCCCACTTCAACACTCTTACTTCTGTGGAGCTTTGGCAGCCTGCAGTCTTGTACAGAAACTTATATTTTTGAGTCCTGTGTGGGCAGAGCTCCTGAAGGCACTCTGCTCAAACTTGAATGTTCTTCATATATTTCAAATAAAGTCCAGAGAAGGAAAGATGAGGTGGAATTGCACATTAAGCACTGTGACAGGAAAAATAAGAAAAATGTCAAAGGTGGAAATCAATAAGGTGTCGACACACCTCGTATGAAGTGAAATAGTGATGCTTCCACTATGTTTGTAAACAGGGTTGCAAATGTCCCCTTAATGCTATCAAAGAGAGATCATACATGAATATACATATATGATGAATATAAATATATGGCATCTATTTTTGGCATTCTTTATCACGTGGACAGAAGTGGTGGTATCGGTAGGAAAAACATGTAGGTTGGATCCATCGTGCATCCTCGCTGTGCTGAACAATAAAAATCTGTGTTTGCGACTTTTTTCAGCGACGCTTCTCTCGCATTTTCTTTTTCTTTTTGTAATGCTGCACTGAAAACACATCATTTTCACGAAGTGGTTTGGAAAAACAGAAGTGTTGTCAGTCACTTCATCAAGTGAAACAATATAGTATACAGTAGAATAGCTGTTGCATTATTTGTTACGACCTGTATGTAATGTTATTATGGAAGATGTAATGTCCTTCTGTAAATGTTGTTTAATGTTGTTTTACCTGAAATAAAATTTATTAATGCTTCAGATGTGTTTGTGGAGCTCTAACTCTGCTCTCTGTCAAGGGCCTCTGGCTGTATTACAGCATCTAATGTTGTCCTTTCCTGTTCTTCTGTTCCTAGTCCAATTTCTGATAGATGATTTTCATGGAGACAAGAGGAGGCCAAGAGTCGTGCCTTGTTCACAGGCAGATCAACGGGGTGTGTTTGTTAACTTTCCACTACTTTTGGAACATGTTTTGTTCCTACAGGGTCATACCCATGTGCACATGTAACTACTTAAAACAACAATACTGGTGTTCTTTTGCAGGTTTCTGCCCTTTTCTTTTTATTACAAACATAATCGTTTCAAAGGGAGACCCTAGTATTTTAGATTGATTTCCAAACCTTCCAGGCAATTCCAGCCTGCATCCTTTCAGCTACTGGTTGAATGGAATCTCCTTTTGTTGTTATTAATTTTTTATGGGGTAATGCAGTGCAGGCCTTTTTAAATCAGTCCATCAATCAGTCACTTAGAACTGCATAACCATGTAACAGTAATATAACTGACAACTATAAAAGTAAACATGATTTACTGTGATTATAACTCAAGCAACTTCAAAGCCTCCACAACTTAACTTTAATCACGCAGTGACATGAACTTAAAAGCAGGATGTGTTCCAGAAGAAAACGTTTATATTCAAATGAACTGATTGATTGATTATAATCATTGTACGTGCTTCGCTCCATATATGTAAATAATGATAGTGTCAGGTCTGTTAAAATGCTTTGCTGTCAGATTTTAATTACTAAGGCTTACGGCTCTATCAGCTACTAACAGGCCACAACATACCCTGAACGCTTTTAGTTGGTGAAAGGAAGCACGCCTTACCTCAAGCCTGGTGACATATAAATGTTAGATCAAAGCACAGTAATTTAATCCTCACATGTCCGGCTTTTCAATCATACAACCATCTTGACTTGTCTAATTACATGGATACTCCCAAGTTTCATCTATCATCCATCTCATACGATGTGAGTAGGGCATGGACGTCAGCAGCCCAACAGGAGCAGGACAGGGAGGAGGGAAAAGCTGTTTTTAGACAGCATGGATTCAAAAGTTCAGTCACAATGACTTCTTTTATCATGAGGAATCACAGAATACTTTCTACTGCTTGATCAGTGGTTAAGTTTTGGAAAAGACTGTGGTTTGGGTTAAAATAACTGATATATAAAATATAATATATGTTACACAAGTTAAAAAGAAGTAAACGTTGATCTTAGTCAGCCTCACAGGAACATAAACAGAGGTTTTATTGGTGAAAGTCCTGTGTTTTGTTTGACCCCACCCATCCATCCTAATGTCCTTCTGTTGCTCTTCATACAACGTCACCTGACTTTGATGGCGTGAAAACATTACCCTAGACGGGTAGGTCCACAAATTAAGGCCGCTCGCCAAACTGCTGTATTTGAGGAGTTGGAAGTGAGAACAGACATAATTTCTAGTATAAACCTGAAGAAATTATCTTTACGATTTAGTACCCTCTTGTAAATATGGACATACTGTACATGTGTATTGTTATGACTATATTACTTTTGATCAAAAACTAGAGTCGACAACTTTGTTAATAAAAAAAGGTCAACAACAGCAGACAAAGAAGCCAGCTAATATGCCTCATCCGAAACTGCGTCATCCGAAACGGCCTCATCCGAAACGGCGTCATCCGAAACGGCGTCATCCGAAACGGCCTCATCCTAAACGGCGTCATCCGAAACGGCCTCTCATCCAAAACGGCCTTATCCGAAATGGCGTCATCCGAAACGGCCTCATACGAAACGGCCTCATACGAAACAGCGTCATCCTAAACGGCCTTATCCGAAATGGCGTCATACAAAACGGCCTCATACGAAACGGCGTCATCCTAAACGGCCTCGTCCGAAACGGCCTCATCCTAAACGGCCTCATCCTAAACAGCCTCATCCGAAACGGCCTCATCCAAAATGGCCTTATCCGAAATGGCCTCATCCTCACATGAACCAAGAAACAAAACCGAAACCACACGTCTCGTCAGTCAACTTAACATCATAGCTGGTTCTTAGTCTTCTAGCAAATTCACATAAATTGCTGAGAATAGCTACAATATTGTTGCTGTTTAGGCTAAATAAACAGACCAAAATAATTACTAAATAATGTATTTAATAATTTTGAATGAAAAATCATCTGTCTTTTCGTATGAACCCTTTATGGGCGTACTCATAGACCTATAGCCAGCATTGGCCTGTAAGTCAGTAGTTTAGCGGCGGTGGAGCTGATGACTTCACAGGCTGCCGTTGCATCAGCTGACGGGGGGATGTAAACAGCAACAACAATGGTGGACGTGAACTCCCTTGGTAGATAATACGGGCGCATTCCCACAGCCAGCAGTTCAATGTCCGGGGTACAGAGACGTTCCTTCACCTTCACATGTCCGGGATACGGTCCTTCACCTTCACATGTCCGTGATGTGGGACATGGAACATGGGCTGACTTATTAGTCAGTGGCGCACAACAGTGCAGCGGCTTCTTGTGCTCCCGGGGTCAAGCCCTTTTTTAGTACTTTTTCCATTGGTCCCGAGGCCAACTTCACTCGTGTTGCTTGGGTTAACAAGCGTACAATGTACAGCCGAACCGAACTTTTCAAAATAAAGGATAGTTCGGTCAGAGACATAACAACAGCAACACTACTAACAACAACAGCGGCCCTTGGATTCGGAGGCCTTGCTGGGCAGACTGCAGCTCCTGAGGACATGCTAGCCAGGCTAAAGGCTAATGCGGGGAGACCACCGATCCCGCCTATGTTCCTCTCCAATGTCCGCTCCCTGGACAACAAGATGGACCTGCTTCGACTCAGACTGGGGGCGTCTCGTGAGATGAGGAACTGTAAGGTGCTTTGTCTCGCAGAAACCTGGCTGAACGACAACATGCCGGACTCAGCCTTTCAGATCGACGGCCGGCTTCTCTTCCGAGCGGACCGTAACCTACAGTCGGGGAAAGCCCGCTGTCTACGTGAGCAAAGGTTGGTGTACGAACTGTGCTTTGGTCAACAGCCACTGCTCCGAGGCAGTAGAGTATATGACTGTGAAGTGCCGGCCACACTATTTGCCTTGTGAGTTTACGGTGGTGTTTGTTAAAGCTGTTTACATCCCGCCGGGTGCTAAAGCTAACGAAGCGCTTAAGGAGCTTCATGACATCATCAGCTCGCCCCAGCACAAGCACCTGAAGGCATTTTACGTGGTTGCGGGGGATTTTAACCACGTAAACCTGACAGACACTCTGCCTAAGTTCCACCAGCATGTCACCATACCGACACGAGGAGATAACACGCTGCACCGTGTTAACACCAATAAAAAAGAAGCATACAGAGCCGCCCCCCACCCCCACCTGAGCCTCTCCGACCACATCTCCATCATGCTGGTCCCCGCCTACCGTCCTTTGCTCAGCCAACACAGAGGACTATCACCGTGTGGCCCAGTGATGCGGCCCTAACACTGCAGGACTGTTTCCAGCCCACAGACTGGCAAATCTTCAGGGAGGCAGCTGCCTTTGAGGGACAGGTGGACCTAGAAGAATATACGTCGGCTGTCCTCGGCTACATCAGCAGGAGGATGTCAGGACAATAACAGTCTACCCGAACCAGAAACCCTGGCTGAATGCGGAGGTCAGGTCTCTGATTAAAGCCAGGGATGCTGCGTTCAGGTCAGGTGACAGACTGGCACTCAGAGTGGCTAGGAGAGAGCTGATAGCAGGAGTAAAGAGTGCCAAGGCCACATATGCCCAGAGGATCGAGGGACATTTTACATCTAATGATCCACGGAGTATGTGGAGGGGCATAAAGTGCATCACAGACTACAACACCAGAGATGCACAGTGCCCCAGGGATCCCTCTCTGCCCGAAGCTCTCAACACCTTCTACGCCCGCTTTGATGACCCAAACACCTCCCCCAGCACCAGACTCACTCCACCACCAGGAGAAGAGCCTCTCAGCGTGACCCCAGCAGAGGTGAGGAGAACCCTCCAGAGGATTAATCCACGCAAAGCTATGGGTCCCGATAACATCTCTGGGAGGCTGCTGAGGAGCTGCGCACACCAGCTGACGGATGTCCTGACGGACATCTTTAGCACCTCCCTCCAACAGGCAGCGGTCCCTACCTGCCTGAAGACGATCACAATCATCCCCATCCCCAAAACCTCCACAGTGACAGGCCTGAATGACTATCGACCGGTTGCCCTCACACCGATAGTCATGAAGTGCTTCAAGAGACTGGTAATGGCCCACATCAAAGACTGCATCTACGTCACTGGCCCACACTGGTACGCATACAGACAGAATAGATCCACAGAGGACGCCATTTCTTCTGTGGTCCACACAGCCCTCACCCACTTAGAAAATAAGGACTCTTATGTTCGCCTGCTCTTTGTGGACTTCACATCTGCATTTAACACCATCAGACCGCAGACTCTGGTTTCGAAACTGACTACACTCGGGCTGAGCTCTACCCTCTGCAACTGGGTTCTGGACTTTTTAAAGGAAAGGTTGCAGTCTGTGAAGATCCATGACGTCTCCTCCTCCACCATCACCCTCAGCACAGGCTACCCCCAGGGTTGTGTGCTGAGCCCCCTTCTGTTCACTCTGTTCACACACGACTGCTCAGCGAGACATCCGAGCTGTCTAATAGTGAAGTTCGCGGATGACTAACAACGACGAGTCGGACTACAGGCAGGAAGTGGAACACCTGAAGGGTTGGTGCAGAGAAAACAACCTCTACATCAACGTGAAGAAGACCAAGGAGATGATCGTGGACTTCAGAAGGGGCAGACATCTCCCCCTCCCCTGCACATCGGAGGGACAGCGGTGGAAGTGGTCTCCAGCTTCAGGTACCTGGGCGTGAACATCGCAAACGACCTCACCTGGAGCACCAACACTTCCTATCTGGTTAGGAAGGCACACCAGCGGCTCTACTTCCTCAGGAGGCTGTGGCACGCTGGACTGGGGAGCTCAGTCCTGACCTCCTTCTACAGATGTGTGGTAGAAAGCGTCATGTGCACCTGCATCACCGTGTGGCACGGCAACTGCTCTGCAGCAGAGAAGAAGGCTCTGCAGAGGGTGGTTAAAGCTGCACAGAGAACTGTGGGATGCAGCCTATCCACCACCACGGACATTTACACTTCCAGATGCAGGAAAAGGGCCTCCTGCATCATAAAGGACCCCACTCACGCTCTGTTTGCCCCTCTCCCCTCGGGCAGGAGGCTGCGGCGCATTAAGAGTAGGGATGGAGCGATTCGTCGACGTCATCGATTACGTCGATTGCGTAAATACGCCGACGCGTAAAACATGCACCGATGCATCGCGGTCACATGGCAGCGGGCGTATATGCGGAAGTAAGATGGCTGCTCGCGGTAAAAACAATGCAGGGTTAGGGTTAGGTTAGGTTCCGAAGAAAAACAGCTGCGGTCGCGCCATCTCTCGTTTAAGCTTGGTCACGTCAGCTGCTCTAATATTTGTAAGTGCGCCCTTATTGCCGACTTTATGGCACATACTTTGAGAAAATCGGGAAAGTCAGCGCTAGCTTACTGCAGCGTGTGGACACTTCCGGTTTTCAAAATAAAACGTGGGTGTTAAACATATTAAACGTTTATTTATAAAATATGAAGAATGGTTAAAATTTGATTCAAAAAAGTGTCTCATAAGCCAAGTATGATCCTGCACTGCTTCAATGCTCATATGTACATTATGAAATATATTAAAAATTCATAAAAAAAATCTGACAAGTGTGAAAATGCTATAAAGAGTGTGCGTCAGCTATTTTTTGGTGCATATTTTTGGTGCATACATTTCATCTTGTTACTTTTGAAACAAAGGTTTTGTTTTTCAAGAGATGTGTTTGAATAAAATCTTGAAATATTACGAAAACATGCTTTTGCTTTTTATTTGGGTAAATTCATTGTCATTAATTAATTAATTAAAAATCATTGTTAGAATAATTGATAAAAAATAGTCGTTAGATTAATCGACTAATCGAAAAAATTAACGTTAGATTAATCGATAGAAAAATAATCGCTAGATGCAGCCCTAATTAAGAGCAGGACCACCAGACTGAGGTACTTTTCTCTAAATTTAAATTTGCCTTTACTTTTTATATTTTATATATATATATATATATATATATATATATATATATATATATATATATATATATATATATATATATATATATATTATTTTTTTTGTTTGTTTGTTTGTTTGTTTGTTTTTTTAAAATATATTTTATATTTTATATTCGGCTGCTCCGGGACCAGGGGAAACCAATTTCATTTCATCCCATGTTTACATGTGTTGTAATGACAATAAAACTCCTTGAATCCTTGAATCCAGTCTAACAGCCCAGCTAACTAACAGAGCTAACATTAGCTAACAGCAGCTACGGGTGGCAGCAGTTTACTTTACTGTCCATCAGGAAACTCTGTAAATCACAGAGAGGGAAAACCAGAAAACATTTCACTCCTTAAAATATGATCCAGTTTCCTTAAAATCAGTCAAATAATTGGTTGGGTATCACTTAGTGTTGTAAAGTGTTCCGTACTTCTTGCAAGTGATCACACCCATAGCACAAAGTTACATAGTGAGAGAACAGACGTACAAATGACAGAGACACCATTCACCTGATTACACATCAATATAGAAACAAAATTATTTTAAATAAATGTTATTTTATGGTAGAACATAAATGCATTATACATTCTGTTTAGTCTCACATTATGTCAATAAACTCTACAGAGTGCAGGTCACACATCAACAAGGTCTTTCTAGTTATAGTAATAGTACTGTTGACAAGAGCCAGTAGAGTTGACAAGATAAAAGTCGACCAACACATTCTCACTAGTTTGGTTGCAGTTCTTATTGCTCTCCTCTGTGCAGCCCAAGGAAGAAAATCTAGCATTCCTATGTCAGTGTGCATTTTATACTCCTTGCTTCTCTCCCTCTGCTACAGTCTACTGTGCCAGTTGGAAAGCCTCGCTCTCATCTTGTCTACATTAGGGGTCGTATGTATTTTTCCACCTTCGGCTGATGTCTCCCTCCTTAGCGATAAACAGATTGCGTGCAAGGGCTGATTACAGGAAGTTATGTCTCGACTGGTGCTTGGAAATGACACAATTCTCAAACTGCATTCTGTCTGCGCACAGAGCAGCAATGTATCATGCATACTTGATTCCAGTGGAGGAGATTCAAATTCGCATTGAGGATTAACCCTGTGAGGAGAGGAATCATTTCTGTTTCAAAGGGGTTGATTAAAACATAATTAGACATAGATGCACATTGACAAACACTGAAGTACATCAGGAAACTAGACTAAATTGAAGGAGTTTTATGTAAACGTCAAGAAATCTTGAAAAGACTGATTTTTAAAAAGAAGCATATGACTGCATGCTTCCACTTGGCACGGCTAATGATCATGTTCATTTTAGACTATGCTTGTGATTACACCAAATACGCTGCAGTGAGTTTCAGAAGCATCCCAGAAGCATCTCTTTGCTCTGCTTTGCAGAGAATAATGTAGCTGGTCTATTTTTGATAGAAACAAATATGAAAAATAACCAAATCTGAGAAAGTTCACAAAATCTAGCAAGGAAAATGCTCTACCTCTGAAACACTCCTGGTGGCATGAAGCTAAGTGGAGAATGGAACAAGATATGTTGTGACATGATGTTGCAGTTCCTTGCCTGGTGGAATCAAGCTGTGAGAATGAATGCATTCACTGATGCTTTGGCCGTTTGTGGGCAGTGGAAACAAGCTGTAAACAGAACACAGATGTATAGGATTTAACATTATCATTCATTTGGAGTTGTGTCCAATATTCATTTCTTCTTAGCTCAGTTTTAGTCTCCACCTTATCCTGAGAAAAATATCTCTCTCTTCAGCTGCTAAATGTTTGGAAACAACACCAATGACATCTCTGATACTGAACCAGACAACCGAAGTGAAGTCAGTTAGGTTAGGCTCTGTAGCTTCTTCACTATATGGATACATGTAGTCATTTCTTTCATTAATATTCAAATAAGCTTAGCTTCATGGTAATCATCTCTGCTGTGACGCAAGGCGCTGAAGAATTTTTAAATCAATCTGTGACTAACCTTCATACGGAACACAAATTAATGAACACCAATAACCGACTAGAACTGGAAAAACACATTAAAATAACTTTATTTTAAAAAATAATAATGTGCCGGTCATGTTAAAGGACCGATCATCCTGCATTCATGCCAGAGATTAAATGAACCTCTGCAATCCAGGCAAAAAGACAAAATGCAGATCCTCCCTAACCCTCCATCTGTCAGGTCCTAGTCAGAGAGAGAGAGAGAGAGAGAGAGAGAGAGAGAGAGAGAGAGAGAGAGAGAGAGAGAGAGAGAGAGAGAGAGAGAGAGAGATCTGTGAAGCTAATAAAAGTTATACAGAGAGAAACAGGAAGTATGTTGGTGTCGGTGTAGTTAAACTGAATTAACGTTGTACTGATACTGATTTGTTTATTGACACTGTACAATTTAGTGTATTTTATATTTTAGTAGGGATATTTTTAATGCCATGCCTTTTCTGGTAAGACGTATACTAATACGTATACTATATATATATATATATATATATATATATATATATATATATATATATATATATATATATATATATATATATATATATATATAAAAATTATTAATCTGTGGCAAAGACAACTTTGTATATAAAACTCTACATTTGGAGTCTTTTCTGTGCCTCTGTTTAATCAGGATAATGTCTGAGATTAAAACACTCTTTTTCAAATAAGGTAAAGAGGACAGCGTACAGACACTCATTAAAACACTGAAGCAAGCTGCATCACATGTTACTGTGGGTGTAAATACAATCTGAATTAAGATACACACAGTTTGACCAACAAGTATTTGAGTTGTCAACCTTATTTCAAACCAATAGTGCGTTATGGACTTTTATTTTGAAGGTTTTGACCGGAGGCGCTGTTGAATCGTGGTCCACTTGACGTCAGTGGGAGCGCGTGAGGGAGCGTAGAGCAGGTTTGAACGGCAGACTGACGGTGTGTCGGGCAGACCGGAGACCGGAGACAGGAGCAGACCCTGTCCTGGAGGACTACGCTCTCTTTTTGTGGATTTCAAACCGGAGCAGCTCCGTTTGTTCACAAAATCGGTGTTTTCTTTTTTTCTGGTCACGTTTTCAAACGAGCTCCGGGTGGTGAGACGCCGGGGGAAAGGGAGAGTGAGAGTCCGCTTGAAGAAGCTGCTTTCCCCGCAGAGGGACGCCAACAAAGAGCATTCAAGGAAGTAGTGTGTTGCCTGGCGAGGTAACGCAAGTTAGTTGAGCAACAAATAGAAAGTGCGGCAGCGGGCTCGGTCTTCACCATGGTTCACCGCAGACTCCTCCGTGCCGCGTTCACCTTACTGTTTTTTATTCTGTGCCTAAACGCGGGAATTTTTCGAGTAAACGGACAGTACGGCGGCGGTGACCGAGGAATGTCTATACCGGAGCACGGATTCTGTCAGCCCATTTCCATTCCGCTGTGTACGGACATCGCGTACAACGAGACTATCATGCCGAACCTGCTCGGTCACACCAACCAGGAGGACGCGGGGCTCGAGGTCCATCAGTTCTACCCGCTGGTGAAGGTCCAGTGCTCTCCGGATTTAAAGTTCTTCCTCTGCTCCATGTATGCGCCCGTGTGCACGGTGCTCGAGCAGGCTCTGCCCCCGTGCCGCTCTCTGTGCGAGCGCGCGCGGCAGGGCTGCGAGGCGCTCATGAACAAGTTCGGCTTCCAGTGGCCCGACAGCCTCGCGTGCGAGTCCTTCCCGGTGCACGGCGCGGGAGAGCTGTGCGTGGGTCAGAACATGTCGGACCGCAGCGAGCCCGAGCCACCCGGTCAGTATCCCACCGAGCGCACGCTCCCTGACCCCATGAACGGTCAGTTCAGGTGCCCGACCTCGCTCAGGGTGCCTGCCTACCTGAACTACCGCTTCCTCGGGCAGGAGAACTGCGGCGCACCGTGCGAGCCGAAGCGGTCTCACGGCATGATGTACTTTAGCGAGGAGGAGCTCAAATTCGCGAGGATATGGATCGGCATCTGGTCGGTGCTGTGCTGTGCTTCCACTTTATTCACCGTGCTGACCTACTTGGTGGACATGAAGCGCTTTAGCTACCCAGAGCGGCCCATTGTCTTCCTTTCAGGCTGCTACACCATGGTGTCCATCGCCTATATTGCTGGGTTTTTACTGGAGGACAAAGTGGTTTGCAATGACAGGTTTGACAATGACATAAGGACTGTGGTGCAGGGCACGAAGAAGGAGGGCTGCACCATCCTCTTCATGATGCTGTACTTCTTCAGCATGGCCAGCTCAATATGGTGGGTCATTCTGGCTCTCACTTGGTTCCTGGCAGCGGGGATGAAATGGGGCCACGAAGCCATCGAGGCAAACTCTCAGTACTTCCACCTGGCGGCCTGGGCCGTGCCCGCCATCAAGACCATTACCATCCTGGCTGTCGGGCAGGTGGACGGAGACGTGTTGAGCGGGGTCTGCTTCGTTGGCATCAACAGCGTGGACGCCCTGCGAGGCTTCGTCCTGGCACCTCTGTTCGTCTACCTGTTCATCGGAACCTCCTTCCTCCTGGCTGGTTTCGTGTCCCTGTTTCGCATCCGGACCATCATGAAGCACGACGGCACCAAGACGGAGAAGCTGGAGAAGCTGATGGTGCGGATAGGGATCTTCAGCGTGCTGTACACCGTGCCGGCCACCATCGTTATCGCCTGCTACTTCTACGAGCAGGCCTTCAGAGAGCAGTGGGAGAGGACGTGGATCAGCCAGACGTGTAAGACGTACGCCGTGCCATGTCCGGCCCAGAACCACCCCAACATGAGCCCCGACTTCACTGTATTCATGATAAAGTATCTCATGACTCTCATTGTGGGTATCACATCCGGCTTCTGGATCTGGTCTGGGAAGACCCTCAACTCCTGGAGGAGGTTTTACACGAGACTGGCCAACAGTAAACAAGGTGAGACCACAGTGTAATGTGGTGTGACCCCGTCCCAAACAGACTGCATAGTGACAAACTGAATGATAATCCTCTTTGTTATTTTCTTTTGATTTTTCAACAGGAGACACTTGCTCTGTTTTTTTAATGTACATATACATTTGTGAGATTTTTGTAAGTATATATTTGTATTTAAAGATTTAAACATTTTCTCTTTTTTTTGTTTTCCTTTTTTAAAGACGCTTTTTCATACTTTGGACATAATGGAATTGTACTTAATCATCACAAAGAGCCAGCTGACCGTCAAGGATCCCGAGGTCTTATGACCTGACTTACTGTGGACAACCACTGGGAGTATTTTCACATCGAGTGTTTGTGTCTTTGATCAGTGACCTGCCACTGAGTGTCGGCTCTATTCTAAGCAGAATCCCGTGAAACCCAAGTGCTTCCTCGTGGCTCCCTCTTATCCTGATTAACCAGCTGTAGTTTGTGTCTGTTCTACAGTCGAGCAGCAGTTGCCCGCCTGCCGTCTGTCTGAAGGGAAATGTCAGCAGTCTGGGACAACCGAACGGTGCACAGGTTGTGAATGTGAGTCATTGTGACAGATGGTTGTGGCCTGTAGCTCAGGCCCTGACAGTTCTAACATTCCTTTCCAAATAAAGCACACACAATCATGTCAGGTTAAAGGACCATACCAGTGTTTTTGCATGTTTTAGTTCAACTACTCTCAGGCAGTTTGTATTTTTAGTGTGTGTTTTTCCACCTGTCTACTTACAGACCTGTCTGAAACAGCTTAAATTAGGTGATTCAGCACGGTGACCACCATGCCGGCTTCACTTGGTTAAAGTTGTGATGTCGTACATAATGCATGTGTGAGTTGCAGGTTGAGTCGCTTCAATATGTCACACCGGTTTCACAACTTTGACCAAAATGAATGCAGATGAGACGTTCACTGACCAGTGACTGATCGAGACTCTGCGTGTTGATGTTTGATCTGCAGTAAAGCAGGAAGGTAAAAAAGCACACGAGAAAATCTTTTTTTTCTTTTTTCTTTTTTTTTTTCTGCTGCGGCGTTAAAAATGTCAGTCATTTGTGCTGTGATGGCCTTCAACATGCAAAAATACTTGTAAGTTCATTCTAAGGTGATTCAAACCAGCTTTAATGTGAGCTGTGTGTTCAGCTACAGAGCTGGAAAAACCTGTGTGTGTGTGTGTGTGTGTGTGTGTGTGTGTGTGTGTGTGTGTGTGTGTGTGTGTGTGTGTGTGTGTGTGTGTGTGTGTGTGTGTGTGAGAGAGATTATACATTTGTCTGCATACAGTGCTGTGTAAAGTCACTGGACACCCTTTGAGTCTTTATGGTTTACGTTGCTCAAACTAATAATTTCAGGACAACACATTTGCCTGAGGATGTTCTTTAACCGACATTTTTCTGATATTTTTAAGAAAACAAATCATCTTTAGATGAATCAATTATGAAAACTGACTTCAGAGTTTAAACTGCTCAAACCTCCTCGTCTCATGCAGCTCAGGCCTTGTGTTCAGGCTGAAGTCGTCTCAGCAGAACTCCAGTGAATTCTGGGGTGTTGCGTGAGTTCAGTTTGAGAAGACGTGATCATGTTGAGGAATGTGAGGCGTATCGACCGATGGTTCAGATTTCAAAAGAAAAACAGACGATCAAACTGCCCTTACTCTATCTGAGAAAGCAGGAGGGTTGAGTTCATGTTCTCAGTCAATGTTCTATGTTTTATTCTTTATTCATGTAGAAAGCCCTCATGGCACAGTAAGTTTGTATATTCGAACATGATTAGAATGAAAGAGTTGAGGTGTGTCCAAACTTTAACACAGCACTGTAACTGAGGGAATATCTGGAGTCGATGGCGGGGGGCCTGTGTGTCACACACGCACATTATAAATGTAACAAAACGTCTTTTCGATTCATTTTCACCACACGTTTTCTTCAGTCTGGAGGTTGAACGTGTCAGTCATTGTTGCAGAGTCTTTTGTTGATGTGTAATGTGATCCCACCGAACGTAGCTGCGTGCGTGTCTGCACTGTGGGACTGAAGAGCAGCCAGCAGCTCGCATGTCTTCCACTGCAGGAGAAAAGAAGCCTTGTGTTGAAATGCAGAGCGGCTGCCGTCAGTGCAGCTCGGCTCTCACACACACACACATCATGACTTGTGTTCTTGTCAATGCTCCTCCACACGGTGCTTCCGGTTCATAATAATCCTTTTATTGTGTTGACGGCTCTACAATAGTCACAGCTTTGAAGTAATTTCCTTTGCATTTGCTATGAAGAGAACCTTTATATTTATAGAAAAGAATCTTATATATACACTACATTGATTGCTTTATGAGAATAAAAACAATCTCACCATTGCAACTATCCAGCTTTTGTAAAATGTCTTTTTTTTCCTGAGGGTGGTGAAGAAATCTGCTTGTTTGACATTAAAGGGAAGCTTCCGACTTCTTAATAAAAACATTCAGACCTTTAACATTAACAAGTTTCACTGAAGTCATAATGGAGTTATAAGCAGCTCTGCTTTGTAGATTTTTAGTGCTCATCTGGCTCCGCCGTATGATCTGAATATGAACATAGAGCATATTGTTTTACATATGTCACACTTCTGGAGCAGTTGAAGATAACATCGAGTTGCAACAGTGGAGAAAGTCAAACATTTCTCCAACAGTAGCTTTTACTATAGGCCTGTTTTCCCTGTTTTGTGCTGCAAAACGTATCCATGCTAACACCCTATGTGGTCTCTGACAGTGGGCAGAGGTACAACTGCTGCGCTTTATTATATTATTCTATTTGAATCATTGGGTTAATATGAAATATGATTTGAAAAAAGGATGAAAGAGGGAAACAGGAAATGTACAAATGAATCCCTATCCGTATGCAGAGCTGATGACAGGTCAGATGATGGTGATTTGGATTTCACACTGGTGAAATGATCTCACAGAGGCAGATATTTCAAATCTATGATAGACTGAATAAGTTCAAGTTTCAAAGATTCTCTGAGGTGGCTTCAACTGATATTTTTTTAACAATGTATGAAATGTGACGTTAGAGGTCACTCCTAGTAATGAACCAACAGAGAATCATTGCTGCTGCTGCTTTACGCAACTTTAAACTGAATTTCAGCTCTGAGCTCAACCCACAACTTTAAAAAGCTCTAAACCTGTTCTGTACCAAACAGCAAATGTGACCAAGTTGCATTATGGGAAGTGTAGGATGCAGCATTTTCTGAGCTTGTCCTAAACTAAAAATTTAGAGCACCAGTATCCTCTGCTGCTTTAATTTAAACATTTAATGTTTATGTGAATTTCCCCAACTTTATTGTAATGCAGCACTATGATTAAGGACACACATCATGCTATAAATAACGTCAGCATAGCTCCTGCAACTCCAGATCCACAACATATTTTTCCATGATCGCTCACCTTTTCCAGCAATCACTGTGTTATTCTAACATGACCATAATCGACATCACGTCATATCACTTTGTGTCTAGTTACATGAGCTGAATCAGCTGTCCCTAAAACACATATGCAGCTTTCTTCAGCATAAGAAAACAGACAGCAAGTCATGACCCACATAACGAGTCATTATCTTAACGACCGGGTACAGAGCGTCTACAGTAAGGGATACACATGGAGGACAGAGGAATGCAGTCAGAGTAAATGAGTTCTGCACATCAAGAAAATCATATTTTCTCTTATAGATGGAATTAGATGGTAATAAGGAAATCGTTCTGATGCGAAACAAGGACGAGACAGCAACATACTTGACCCCAATCATCTGTGTTTGTGCTTGTCACGTGTAACCAGAAGGCATAGTACACAGGAAGGCATTGCAGGTCAAACTAATCTGTACAGGTCTGCTAGGGGTCTCAGTTTTAGACCAGTGCATGTAATGGACTCTCCCTGAGGTCACAGAAGGCCACAGGCCGACCTCCCATGTGTTCTATGTTTCTGCCTGCTGTGCCTCTTGCCTGTCAGCAGCAGTTGTTATTCCTCTGGGCATTTTTAGACCTACCTGTTGTCTCCAGCTGGCTCCAGTGAGCATCACCTTAGGGTGCACTTTATGAACTATTCTCTAATTGGTTGCGTCACCGTCCAGTTTAAATAGCCAACTCTACAGTACCCGTTTTGCAAGTTTTTCCTCCCCTAGGCCATAATGGAAAGATCTGCTACTCCCACCACGACGTGTACTACTGCTGCCACAAGTTTCTGTTTTCACCTGAATCGCCTCAGCGATGCACGAAGCTACGAGGGGGGAAAAAAAGATCTCCCTCAAGAGCAAGTCTCCTGTTTGAGCCTGCCTCTGTGTGCTCAGACTCAGCTCAATGACGGAGGTTTCATTTACACAAGAAACTGAGCATGCAAAGCAACAAGCAGCCTCGCTTTACCTTTGCTATGACAGTTTAGCTTAAACACTTCCTGCAAAGTGAAGTACACCATCGTAGTGAATCATGTCCGTCCATGTCATCATGAGTTATGTTATTGTAGCACGAAGGTGCATTTTCCTTACATACCTGTCAGTGTGGAGAAGGTTTTGAAACAACATCAAGACAAGTGTTTCTCTACCAGACTGCTGTTATAAAAACATAATCTGCAGATTTAATATAATGCTTTAAAAATTAAGAGATCATAGCTGAAACTCATAAAAATGAACATCATCAGCCACTTCAAAATCTGCATCACATGCCGCTTTCCTCGTGTCACGACTTCAACGTCTGGTTAGAAAATTTGTTAATTATTACACTGTTACACACAAATAGCATTAAGTGTTTTTTTTCCATTATGCCGTGATGCGTGCAGTTTAATCATTAGTCATCCAGCGAGGATGCAGAGTATTTTTATTTCTTAATACAATCAATCAATACAACCAACAAGAGAAAGTTATGATGAAGTTTGCAAAAGCAGCAGAGCGGCTGAGATAGACGCAAAGGCTAAGAGGCCACATATGACTGCTATCATACTGCCAGCATGCACAGCCATCATAAAATGAAATGTACAGTGTAGTGAGTTCATTTTTAAATACATGTTAGACTGGGTGGGTTTTTGCATAGTTTTCAAGGGTGCTATGACTGAAAAAAGGTTGCGTGTAATAATTTAGACATAATGTGGAGGGATCAAATTTGCAAGAATATATAATGGAACAGTCCTGTGGTCAGCTGTGTACCCTGTCTCTCGCCCAAAGGCTCCAGCCCCACTGTGACCCTGATGAGGATAAGTGGTTACAGATAATGGATGGATAGATATAATTGAACAGTTAAACAGATAAATGAAATGCAAATTTTATTTTTTTGCACATTTTTTTTTTTTTTTTTTTTTGACAAAGACTTAAATGACTTTAAAGACTTTACTTGTTCAAACCAATAGTGGGAGCTCTCTGTGTGGAGTTTGCATGTGTGGTTTCTCTCTAGGTAATGTGAGTGTGAGCGGTTGTTTGTCAGCCCTGTGATGAACTGGAAACCTGTCCACAGTGTGTTCTGCCAGTACCAGCTGGGGTCGTGATAAGGATAAGCAGTTACAGAAAATGTATGGATTGCTTGGTGGCTAGTTCAGAGTGGGGTTTTGCTGGGAGGCAGCTTGACTCAGTATTTCTAAAATCCAGGCTGTGGCCCTGCTGAAATGTAGTAAGAAGTATAGTAACATCAAATTAGTAAAGAACAAATACCTTGACATGAGTTCATTTCCAACACTAAAAGTTTCAAATTTGAAATGTGGTAAAACATTAAATATGTATAGTACTCTTTGGAAATGGTCAACAATAAAGTTAAACACATCAGTTGTAGTATATATAGTATATAACCTAGTGAAACGCTGGTTTAATCCTTATGTCAGGGTGTCCGAACTTCTTTTAAAGAGGACCAGATCTGACAATGTGAAATTGCCTGTGGGCCAATACTAACATTTAAAAGTATAATTATTATTATTATTATTATTATTTAAGTTTCAAACATATCACTCTTGCTCTTGTGTCTAACAAAACCATTCAGAAAGTAACATTCTGTGTCAAATTAACAGCTACATAACACCAGCAGTTATGTCCTTAGAGGTTAATGTTGAGCACATTCAGATGCTTCATTATGTCAACCAAATAATCCAAATCTTCCAGCCATACAGTATCTGATAATCCTAGCAGGCCATAAATAATATGTTGTGAAAACAAAGCTGCAGGCCGCATGAAAACTCACCACGGGCCGTGATTGGACCCCAGGTCGGACTTTGGACATGCCTGCTTTAGGTTCTCATCACTGCAAATAGCCGCTGTAGTCTGTGTTTTTTCACTACATGTGCACACAACCCCCTTATATCTGAAAGAGAATGTTTAAATACAGTGTGGGTACTCTTGGCAGTGAGTAGGACATGCTATAAATAAGAACCACTGGCTTCAGGAAAATGACCTCCACTGTTCTGGGTTTTTTCCCAAAGATTTCTATTTTACTCCTCATTGTTGAGTTGCTGACTGCCTATAGGGCAGCGCTGCATTCCTTGTAGCTCAGCTCTCACTGCAGCGTCTCACCAAATAAGCTGGCACCACGCTGCCTGACGCTGTGAACTCCACCTGTGGATGACTGATGTGTTGTTTTATACACTTCTTAAGCTGTCTCTCACTCATACACCCACGAGTGTCACTGCCTATGCTGTGCAAGTCATATCACTGCCTTTCACTTGTTCCCATTTTATCTCTTTTCCTTCCTTCAGCTGTTGGTTCCACGCACACACACAGACAACGGTGGCATGCCATAACATTTGCATTACAATTTAGATAAAGTCTGCTAAATCCATAAACCTATGTATGGCCTCGTTTCTGTGCCAGTGCTGGAGATTGCAACATGGTGGGAGCAGAGCGAGACCGAGCATTTCTACCCCGGAGGAGTTGTTGTCAATTCTTTAGCGTGAATCATAATGAAGGTTTGTGATAGCGTGTGATAGCGTGTGACGGTGTTATCAAAGATAGCACTGTTAAGCTTTTCTCTTGAGAGAGAGCAGCTCCAAACGCAGTGTCAATCACAGGGGCACTGTGTCTTGGGAGATAGAGGCGGGGAGAGAGGGGTGGGTGGTGGTATGATTATCTTTCCCAGCTCCCACCCAATCTCCACTCACCACATCTACCCAAGTTCTCTCTTTCTTTCTCTCTTCTCTCTCTCTCTCTCTCTCTCTCTTTCTCTCTCTTTCTCTCTCTTTCTCTCTTTCTCTCTCTCTCTCTCTCTCTCTCTCTCTCTCTCTCTCTCTCTCTCTCTCTCTCTCTCTCTCTTTCTTCTTCAGTCTTCATGAAACCAGTGAGTCGAATCCACAGTTCATGAAAATTTCAATTACTGCGCTTCTGTTGTGTCTGAAGACGCCTTCAGAACCAAGACTCCTCTCACAGCCACCGAGTGTGGTTTATTTAAAGCAGCATTTGTTATTTTCTTTGGCAGAAATTTGACCCCACTTAGATAAAAATGGGGTACTAATTCCACTGCCTGTGCATAGTACACAAGAGGAGATGCTCAGAGTTGCAGGAGGCAGTTAGTCCGCTTAGCCTGGTTTGCCTGGTTCTGTCCAAAGTGACATTCAGGATCATCCAGGGTTGTAGTTTAAAGCGGGGTGGCGTGCTCTGCTCTATTACCTAACCCAGTGAAACCGATTAGTTTGTGTGTACATCACTATCAAAACGTATGAGTCATGACGCTGGCAGCTCTTACTGACAGAACCTGTCAGCATGTGAACGGTTAGCAGTTATGCTGGAGAGAAAATCGGCTTTCTAAAGAAGTTACATGCTCGTAAAAGAAACCTGTAGTGAAAATGCTGCGTTCATGATGCACCTGGTGTTGAAAGATGTGCTAGACGCTGAATTAATTTTCCTTCTTCCTGATGCAAGCGCCTCTGGTATGTGACTGCGTGCATGAGGCCCACATGTCGCTCCTTACATGTCGTACTTAACATAACACATGTGTTAAAGTGTTGAATCTGTGCACAAATAGAATTCTCCACTTTTCAGTTCACAGTTCAACCATCTGCCCAGCACTTCTGTTCAGCAGCTTATGGTACAGTAAGAGTTAATAAATCCAGGTTGCTCTCTACAGTGAGAATGGTAACGACAAGACTCTGTGATGTCATGCAGTCACTGTGCCAGGCTGTTTGTTTATCAGGAAGCAGCTCCAGCACGGAACTCCTCCTGAAACCACAAATTGATGTAATTACATGACTGTGTGTGCGCTGATAAAACAAATGAGATGCTGTGTTAATTAGGTGCTGCTAAATTTCTTTTTAACTATGGAAAAGAGGTAATAAACCTACTGGCATCCAACTCTTCACACAGATATGACACACTGATATGACCTTAACCCTCAAGTGAGGTTCAGTGTGAACCTGTACCTTTCTGCAAGTGTAGAGCAGCAGCATGTTTTATAGTGTGACAAGGACATGTTTGTGCAGCAGAAGTACAGTACTTGGACAGTAGAGAGAGATAGATTTATCATGTCCAGCTGTTGGTAGTGTTGGAGAGGAGGTCCTCTCTAAAGAGCTGGAGGTCTTCAGGAGGTTTTTAAAGGTAGAGAGGGACGCCTCTGGTCCGGTAGGAACTGGTAGGATGTTCCACAAACAGGAAACAACAGATGAGAAAAGTGTAGTAGAGCCAGGTGTCGTTCATTGGAGGAGGTAACATACGTCTGTATGAGGGCATTCAAATAGGTGAGTGCAGAACTGGAGACTACTTTGTAGTCAGCATTAGTGATTTAAATATAATGCATGCTGCTACAGGTAGCTATTGAAATTCAATGAGATGGGTAACGTGATCTTTTGGGATGACTGAAGACCAGGCTTAGTTTTTTGTTTTACAACTTGTGTGCACTTAACTTTGCTGACCATTCTCTAAAATATAGCATCAGTGTTTAAAGAGTACTCCCTTCTCCAGAGATGCATTGTTGTTGTGTTCTGAGCAGTTCTATTTCTGTATGGTGCGTGCAGTATGTTGCAAGTGTATAGTGTTTCGACCAGAATTATCACTTTGAAAACTTTCTTCTCCTGTGTTGCCTCCAGCGTTCAAATTCAGACCTGTAGGATTTATGAAACAGATTTAAACTGAAGTCCACAACATGCAGGATCCTCTCATTCAGTTTACCTCAGTGTATGCCAGCAATTTCCAGTTAACTCAAATCTTCCATGAAAATCCATCTTCCTGACATTCACTATTGAAAGTGGCCACAAACAGCAGTGGGAACACTGCAGTACAATGTACACATTCATTTTTATAAAGGCAGAGAGTCAGGTTTGATTCTGCCTCCAGTTGTTCGACGCTGAGTGTCACAGCACCTTAACTGAAGAGAGGAAATCAAAATCGATTTTTGTGCGCCTGTTCTCTCTGTGTCTGAGGCTGAGGTGAATGAAACTATGCAAGCATGAAATTCACTAATGGAAGCCATCTGTTTTCAACCTTGACTGTCTCTTAAAGAGCCACAGATAAGAGAAAGAGGAGAAGAGAGGCCTGAGAAGTAAAGCTACGGTTTGATGCCGTTCTGCAAGGGGAGAGGCAAAGTGATGAATGGAAGAGCCACATGGTTTCACTGGTTTAAATTGACTGGTGTTCATATCTTAGTGGTTTCATAAAGACTTTATAGGTTCCCAGTAACCAGGGATGTCGTGACGGGTAGAACCCTGTAAATATACCTCTTTTATTTTTAGACCAGTTTCACAGAGTTCAGTTTAAAAACATCCAGTCTGTCATTACACATTTTATTTAAATAAATGTTTAAGTATATTTTGTATTGACAAGACATTGAAGCATATTTATTCAAACAGAGTAGCTTTCCACAGTATAACTCTGCTCAGAAATAAATAAAAGAACCGTCCCTCTTAGAGGTATGTGATTATGGCTATTTTAAATATCACTCAGAGTGTATTTTTACTTATTGAGGACATTTTATATCTTTAAAGGGAGTTCACAGAGACATGACAGAGATACAACAAAGGCATTCCATCTCATAACCCCTGCAGGCCACCAAGACACCCCTGAATTAGGCCATCGAAAAAAAATCAAGAAGAAGAAGAAGCAGAACTATGAGGTCCTAGGTCTAAATGTTTTCCAGTAATTTTCAGAAATAATATTCCCAGCAAACAGCAATATATTCTTTACTGGAATAATCAAAACAGAAAAGTTCAGTCAGTTTATGTTGGCATATTTCATAGATGTTTCAAGGTTTAATCATCTAGCATGCAGTAAAGCAGCCCTGGGATGCTTAAAGAAATCAACAGTGAATGAAATGTGTCAATACATGCTAGCATTCCATCAGTAAACATAAGGTATGATATGTGTCATGTCACACACACACACACACACACACACACACACACACACACACACACACACACACACACACACACACACAGCACAAACAGCCACAAAGACGAGGACCTTGTCGGCCAAACTGGAACTGAGATGAAAGAACTGGACCGGTAGTCCATGTTGTGCTGTTTTTGCTGGTGATGTAAGCAGCCAGTTGTTCAATGTCATGTTTTTCATAAAATTATGTTTAGTGTTTTGTTTGATACTGAGTTCTCGTGTCATTATTCATTAAATTCATGGTAGCTGATCAGCAAACAAGGAACAGCCGGGCAAAGAAGAGATGCTGATGAGGTGCTGAGGTGAAAACACATTGTGATTCCTGGTGGATGTAAACGTACAGGAAAGCAACAGACAGAGAGACGGAGAGGTGAAAAGTCTTTGACAATATCTGTCAAAAGTTAGCATGTCCAGTGATTCCTAGTTTATATTTTGATATTCTACATTTTCCCTGTAGTTGTTTCTCTGTTGTACCAATGGAACACATGATGTAAGGTAAGAAAACAGTCAATTTTGCTCTTTGCGTTGTTTTGCTTATTTAAAATAGTCTAGAGTTTATCAAACTTGTTGCTGGCAACTGGTAACTGTTTTTTCTAGTTGCATATACTTTGATGATCCTCAGTACTCTGTCTGTACTTTTTTTTTTTTTACTGTACTTCAGTTTTTTCTTTACATTGCAAGCTGTGTGTAGTATGGTAAGTCCAGGCAGCCACTAACAAATGTATATGTATATCACAGTACCTTTTTTCATTTTATCTCGATACTGACTCCTCCGTTTCTACTGTGTATTGCTGCTCTGCATGAACCAGATGGTAGTTATGGTCAGTATTACTCTGGTGTGGTTTGTCGCTTTGTGTTGCCAGTGTGGCAGCACACAATGCAGTCATATCATTGTTACTGACGCTTTGCTCAAATCAAAATTAAAAAGGAGATGAAATGTGAGCGGGGCACAAGTTCCAATCAGAACTCTTCTCTTTGTCTTGTAGGAAGGACAGAGCGAGCGTGCAGTGTCTTATCTAAAAGAAACCATCTCTTGTACTGATATGAATAACTCAGCCATTTCTAGATCATAAATTAGTCGTATTAATCGTAAAAGATAGGTTCCTCCAAAACAACATAATGAGTTTGGAAAATTAAGAGAACCATTTAAATAATACATTAAAGGTCCAGTGTGTCGGATTTAAAGGGGCCCTATTTATTGAAATGACAATATAATATTCATAACTATGTTTTCATTAGTGTACAATCACCTGAAGAAAGCATTTTATGTTTTGTCACCTTAGAATGAGCCTTTATATCTTCAGATGCCGCAGATCCTCTTCTACAGAGTCCCTCATGTTTCTACAGTAGCCCAGAATGGATGAACTAAACACTGGCTCTTTTTAGGGTCTTTCACATTTTCCGTGAACTTTGTGACCACCATAGTTTCTCCTTCATGCTAGGAAGGAGAGAATAAGGCAAAGAGTTTCGCAATCAGCAACTACAGCTCTGATGCCACTAAAACCTACACACTGGACCTTTAACATTACAGTTTAATTAAACATGTAAACCCATTTTAGTCGACTAGATTTACTGTAAATCGAGTCGACTAAAATTAAAAGATTTCAGTTGATCCAGATGATTTGCTGTCATAACACAGCTAGTGTATCTTCAAAGTCAAAGTATGAAACTTATAGGTTTTGTTTTGACATAATTATTAATAACCAAGTAATATAGTAGGTGAAAAGGTGCCAACAGGCTTTCATTTCTCACATCACACGAGATCTCTGTTATTGTATAAATGTCGCTGAGGATTTCCCTCATCAGTGCTTCATAACAAGTGCTGCTGGGACTGCAGGGAACCGAGGTGATTGAACCCAGACTTCCATTTTCTTCAGTGAGCTCTGCATGGTGGAGCAGAGACAGAGGCAGAGCAGACCTAATGGGAAACACAGACCTGAGTATAAATATCCACACTGCAGCGCTCTCTGTTCGTGTGTGTGTGTGTTTGTGTGTGTGTGTGTGTGTGTGTGTTTGTGTGTGTGTGTGTGTGTGTGTGTGTGTGTGTTGCCAAAGGGGAGGAGCAGGGGGGTTTATGCCAGTACACTCAAGGCTATGGTGAGGGTAATGAGAACCATGTTGGTGGGGGTTAGACCTTACAAAATGACTCATTCTATAACAATGCTCAATACCCAAAATGGAGTGTGGGATCATACATGTGATCTCACAGCAGTCGGTTCACGTCTGCATGAAGCTTTGTGTTTTATCTTTTATAATTTGAACAATAATCATGATTTTAAAAAAACAGAACTGGACATAATATGAATACACAGTGTGATATCATGTATTGTTTTATAATGTATTATTTCATGTGCTTTGTTTTCGAAAAGATGTATATATTTTTTTTAACATTACCCTGCGTCATCAACACATTTCAACTCCTGGAGCTGTGTTTTGTGGGAGGAGGTCCCTTCATCTGGGTGGCTGTGGCTCAGGAGGTAGAGCGCGTTGTCCTGTAAGCCTTAGATCCTCTCTGCATGTCCAAGTGTCTTTGGGCAAGATCCCGAACCCCAAATTGCCTCAGAAGGCTGCGCCATCGGTGTGTGAATGTGTGTGAAACTGATTAGTTCCTTCTTAATGAGCAGTTGGCACCTTGCGTAGCAGCCTCTGCTATCTGTGTGTGAATGGGTGATTGTGATCTGTAGTGTAAAAACACGTTGAGTGATCAGTAGATAAAAAAGGTTTTATATAAATACAGTGGGGCAACAATCTTGTAGTTTGATCCTAGGTGTGTACCTCAGGTCTGACTGGGACAGAGAAAGTTCCCCTCACCCCCAGTTTCTCATATTTTTATAGAAGCAAATGTCTCCCTGTGATGGGAAAAAGCTCTTTAGTACTGCTGGTTTCACTGGGAATCAACATTCCTGTCTGAAGCTCTGTGTGGTATCCAGCATTTTTCAAATCTCTGGAATTGAGTTGTGGTCCGGTCCCTCCAGTCCTCACCAACACCCAACAGACGACTGCAAGCAGCCACAAAGATGAGGTGCTCGTGGGTCCAACTGGAACTGAAATGAAAGAATTGGACTTAACATTTGTCAGGTGGTCAAATAGGACCCCAGTGGCATGTCCATGTTGTACTGTTTCTGCTGGTGATGTTAGCAGCCAGTTGTTCGCTGTCATGTTTTTCCATAAAAATATGTTCAGTGTTTTGTTTGATACTGGGTTTCTTTTCTAAATCTGCCCTGTAGATTTATATCTAAACCTCACCAGGCATTAAATGCATGGTAGATGATGCAAATGAGGAACAGCTGAGCAGGACATGGCAACAGGAAGAGTAAGTAAGTAAGTGAACGTACAGGACACCAACAGACAGAGACAGAGAGGTGAAGGTGGTGAAGGTCTGGAACTTCAAACCATAATGTTTAGATCATGTGACGTCTCATAAATGTGATACATGTTAATTTATGATTTATGTTTTCAAGGCCTTGAATGGTTAAACTTGCTTATAACATGTTTAAAAGTAGCTGGAATGTTTAACTGCATGCAGATGATAGCACGTCGTGTCTTCGGTGCGTATACAATAATAGAAGAACAGTTTTGTAAGAGGTGGGTAATGTAACCGTGGACAACATTCACATTACTCCAGTATTTGGAGTAATGAACTATGCTCGTCTTAGTCTGTAAATGGAATTACCACATGTCCTATATTGTTTCATAAAACTGCAGCAGTGCACGGAATATTACATAATATTTTAAACAAGTGAATGTAGTTCTCTGCGGGACATATTGCAGCTTTTCCATGATTTTGAGGTCAGACATGTTGCATTGCATCTTCATGACATCATGGACTGATAATGATGTAACACATGGGATTGGACATTGAGAAATCATTTTCCTTGCTCTTGAGGATGGTTTTTATTAACATTGATGCATTTTATGGAAAGTAGAAAAGCTGAGTGTGTTATGATTTAAAGGTCAGTCAGAGAGAATATTTGCTTATTCTAAAAAATGAATACCTCAAAAGAAGAAGAAGTTATAGCATGGTAATAATTTCTACACAGAACGTTTTTATACCCTCTCTAGAGGACATTATACGAAGCTCTTCTCACACAGTGTCTGAAAGACGCAAGCTAAACATGTCACATTTGAAAAGAAATTTCAGTATTTACCATAAATCAGTGATGAAGTAATTCAATTTATTAGTAAATTAACAGAGATTAAAATCAAAATTCAGATTGCTAATTAATAGGTTTAATCATGAAAAAAGTGTGCTTTATTCATGATTAAACCTATTATTCAGGCCTTTAAAAGGGGCTTTTATTATTTAAAAAAAATTCTATTCCTTTAATGACAGACAGACAGAAGAGGGGATGACATGCAGGAAAAGGCTCCAGGCCAGAATCAAACTGGACTCGATGGTGCATTTTTTTTCTGTGTGGACTTTTTAATCATCAGTTGCAGCCTTACTACATTAAGTTTGCATGCACAGTCAGTTTAGAAGTTGTAATTTAGAAATGGTAAATTATTTTGATCCTTTCCCACAACGAATATAGATCGGAATAAATAAATAAATAAATAAATAAATAAATAAATAAATAAATAAATAAATAAATAAATAAATAGGCATTAAATTAAAAGGACAGAAATGTTGATCAATGTTTATAGTTCATTTGTGATGCATCTCTGCAGACTGCAGAGACTCAACACCACCTTGTGCTCCAGCCTGAGATAAGACGAGGGCGAAGCCTGCTTCCTTCAAAAAGCTTTATCTCTCAGATATCATTCTTGGCTGAGAGGAAAGAACTTGGACGGAGGGAGATGGATTGTGTGGGTATTAACACCGTGTGAGGCCTGAGCAGGAAACTCTGCCAGAGTGTGGCTGGCAGCGTCATCACAGGCTTGGGAAGTGAACAATCTGCAGTGTTGTGATTTATACAGAACAGCTGTCAAGGGGGGGTCGAATCATAGCACAAGTAGCAGTCTGTGACTTTCAGCAAACAGACAAAGACCCATTTATTTTGTTGTGTCTTCTCGATTGGAGATGGATGTGTTTTCTTGATGAGCCCCCGAATACTGCCGCCCTTCTCTGAGAGAAAGGGGGAGATGGAGGGAGAGTCAGAAAGAGAGACTTCAGATGGGAAGAAAGGAGACGGAGAGAGCAAGACGTGGAATCCCAGGCCGGCACCAGCCTTTATTAGTGGCGTCCCAGTAATATAACCACCTCTCAGAGGACAGCCATAGAATTTCCTGTTTCTTCCAAATCTCGGCCAAAAATGAGGCCATCATTACCTCTGGTGAGGAGAAGCCCTGCCGCAGCCTGTAGAGAGGAGAGAGAAAAACACAAATTGAGCCAGGCCGGCTTCACACCAGACCTGCAGCCCTGCAGCACGGGCAAGGAGCTCTACAGTTTTTTGGCCTTCTGCCTCCATAGTTTTTTCCATGTGACGTCTCCTTCTTCTTTTGGCCCAAAATAATTCATGCCTCACTTTCCCTTTGTCTGTATACTATGTTCATTTGCACTCCAATCTTTTTTTTTTTTTTTTTTTATGGGTGCACGCAGGCATTTCCTAAATAAACAGTTTATTTAAGAGTTTCTTCAATTCACATGGAGCGCTTTAAGACACTCGAAGGCACTTGAGAGAAATGGAGTAAATGAGCCAAAACCATAGTAGGAAATGGTTTTACTGGCGAACTGAAGTTTGCGTCTAAGACCAGAATCTCCATTAGGGAGTTTGGTTCAACTGGATCTTCACTACAAGGGAACACAAGGGAACATTTAAAAGTGTACTCCAACCGTTTATTTATTAAGAAGTAAAATACATGTTTCAGGGATTCATTCGATTTCTGTATGTAAATCATATAATGAGCATCATATCACCTGAAATGAAATGAACCTGAATGAAAAGGCTTTAAAACTATGTTTGGAAATATGACCCTTCATTTGGACAGGGTGCTAAAATAGGATAGAATTACTGGAGCCACTTTCAGTTTTTAATTGTGCTTTGCTAAACAAATGTGCTGTACAATTATCAAATTACCACAAGAATTTACCAGACATACAATATCCGGTACAACTAGAGGTTCTGGAGGTTCCAACTACTTGGTAAACTGGCTTTGTTAGTGGTAGTGGCTTCCCAACAAGTCCACCAACCTGAACAGAGATGTATTGAATCTGGATCTCTGGCATTGGATGTCAGCGTCCTGGTCCTGTCTTTAGTGTGTACAGGCAGACATCTTTAGGTGCTGAATGCTTTGTGGTAAATGCTGCTTGCAACTTTAACACATATACATACTGATCTGTGCGAGTGGGTTTCTTACTTCCTACTTTTTTTGGTTTGTTTGTTCTCTTGACCATGACCACAACCTCTGCCTAAACTAAATTTGTTGTCTGTTAACTGGTAGCTGTGAAAGTCAGACAGAAATGAAAGATTTCTAAAGAATTAATGGTTCTGTCGATATCTGTGTGAGAAATCTTTAATCTTACTTTACCTTAACCTATACAACTAACAGACCCGTTTGATTGCCTGACCTGTCTTGACATCACATGCAGACACTTTTTATACAGTATATTTTTATTTTAAAGCAACTTTATTGACGTTTTCTACCTTATAATAATAACACTTTCATTAACATTTTCATTTATATGCTATGGGGTATGCACTTTACAGGATAAAGTCACATATTATGTATTATATTGATTTTGGTTGAACTGCATCATATTCAATGGAGAAAATGTAAATCACTCATCTGGTCTCTGGGCAGCAAGTGTTGTGCCAGAACCAGAGCTGGGAGAGCAACCAGTGTCATCAGGCTTCTTCTGTGGACATGGAAGAGACTGGAAGACTCAAGAGGATGTTGATGGAGAAAGTTTCTTGGAGTAACTGAGCAAGAGGCCAACAGACAAGAGTGAATCTCAGCTCTTACATAATGTTGCTACAATTAGACTACAGACTGTATGACAGTACCTGTCCCCACATCCAACTACACCCTGTGCTTGTGCTCCTCCAAACATGAGGCCGTTCCTCCACCTCCACACCTCAGCAACAAAACACAGAGGCTACAAATAGGTATAGTAGAAATAAATAGACACACTATGGATGTAGCTATAAAAATGTCATCAAATCCGACATGTCATGCCTTCTAGAGATCCATCCAGCAGTGAGGACAATATTCTCGAGATCTAAAACAGATGGAGGTATTAGGATTTTCCACTATGGATGGAATAGTTAGCATTAACAATAATAGAAGGATAAGTAAGAGCTTTAACACAATCTGTGTTTGTTTCCAGAATCCTCAAAACCATGAACATAACATGTTTCCCATTGAGTCCTCACATTGAAGGTTTACCTCCTGTGAGTCTCACGAGTCTTTTACAAACAAAGATAAAATACCTTGTCTTTCCAAAATGTATTTTATCTGAAATTCCTTCCGAGTGGCTTATGGAGAGATCATGGTTTTGGTTAAATACTGTGTTGAAAAAGTAAACATGCCCTCTCTTGTCAAGTCAGTGTTTTTTTATTATTTGACCAAGACCATAATCTTTGCTTAACCTCTGGCCAAGTGCTTGAAAAATAACCATAATCATGCTTTTCTTGCACTGGCAGATATCGTAGTTAAACAAATAAAAGATGCTGACAGTGAAGTTTTTGCAGATACATCAGGTTTCCCTCAGTGTTTTACAATAGAGGCCACCTGCCTTGTATTTCATTAAAGTCATAAGAAATTATTACATTAACTTGAAATATTCCATTATATAATTTACTATAGGATTAATAGACATAATAGAATATGGGCAAATTGTACTACATCCATTAATATATAAAGAGATGGACAACATGACAGCTTCCCAAATAGGGAAGCCAATATATCTTCTAAAATCTTGACCTTGACCCCTGGTGGTGGATCTGGACCCCCTCCATCTTAGCAGATGGGACATGGGCCAAAAGAACAGTAAAAACAGTACATGTAGAGTACACATCAAATACTTTTCCCCAAACCTGTAGTTTTGATCACCAGTTATTTCATGCTCTAAATAAAGGGTTTCGTGTCATTAATGACATCTGAGCCCTACTTGTAATTGTGTACCGTGGCACTTTTACACTACATATCTCATTCACCCATTCACATACTGATGGCATTGGCTTCCATTCAAGGTGCCAACTGCTCATTCCTTTGGGGAGCTGGTCAAATATACACCGATGGCCGCAGCAACTTCAATATCTTGCCCAAGAACACTTCAACATGTAGACTGGAGAAGCCAGAGACCAAACCACCAATCATTTGATCAGTGAATGACCCACAATTGGTTGGCAACTATGATCTGGCCAATGCTATTAGCCTTTGGTATTTAATCCCTTTTCTTACATTATCTTCTTTTTATTTAGATTGTCTTTATGAGTGAATGGATTGTTTGTGTTTGAGGCGCAACTAGTTTTTTTTTTTTTATTATTAAATTTCATAGCTTCAGTGAAGTGTTCAGATATTGTATAGAATTTAGCCTCATAGTGTACATTTAGAGAAACTGTATTTAATGGTATGGAAGTGTTTGGGAATGTAGGCTGGAATTCAAGAGTTTTGAAAGTTTGGAAGGAAGAGTCATATAGCTCCAAACCCTGGAGTTTTGTTTGTTTTTGTTCTCTACTGTTGGTGTACCCTGTATTGGGTGTGGGGGTGTCCTATTCAGCATCTGTTGTTGTTAGACTTATCATGAATGGATGAGTGTTGTGTTTGTGTGGAGCACAGGCCCTGAGGCTCTGGACACTCACAATGACAGGAAATTCGTTCATCCATCTCCCGCTGAAACCTGAGACCTGCGCCACTGGCACAATACCACAGTTCAAATCTCTGCACTCACTCAACCAGCCAATTACCCATATATCTAGATTAGACCATTTCTAAAGAGAAGGAAGTCTGAATCAAACTGTGCCAGCACTATTTCCTCTCATTATCCAGTTGTAAAATGAGCCTGCTCACTTGATATTTTTCTGCCCTGAGGGTCAGGAGATCTTTCCAGGTCTGTCTCTAGCTTCAAACAGTGGCTGCGCCATTCTTCCTGATTCATGAATAGACGACCTGCACACTACGCAAAATAATGCCTCAAAAATGCCCATTGCTTCATTTGGAAACACCCACTGGTTAAGCAGTTCTAAGATTTTCCAGTGTTCTGGCCAGGCCCTACAGTTTTAAGGTGATTTCTTCCAGCCTACCCACTGTTTCAATTCCAGCAAGCCACATCTGCATAATGTTTATGGCCATTACCTTTCCTCCAGCACCACCATAATCTGGTTGACCTCTAAGAGCTTTAATTCTATAAGAATTCAGTTTGTTGCCATTCAAAGAAAACCACACATCTACAGGTTTTGTATGATTGTGATCTTTTTCTTCTGATACTGGAGGATTAAAGCTTCATTTCCACCTGATGTCAACAAACGATCTGTATCTGAATTTGTTACCTGACCAATGAAATCCAATCCAGGGGCTTTGTATTCACATCTGGTATATAAAAGTTCTCATTATCTCTGTTCGGCCAACATTGTGATCTTATTGGCGAGAGCTTGGTGAAATAAAAGGCTGAAAGACAGACGGCGAGCTGGGCCTCTTGCTGTTGGACAAGAAAGTAATATTAGCTGGCTGATATTAGCTGTCGACTCGCTAGTTTTTGATCATAAATAATGTAATACACATAACAAATACACATGTACAACTGTCCATATTTTCCACAGTGGGATTACACCATTTTCTACACAATGTCACTTCAGGCTAACAGTATCAGGTGGAGTCAAATGACCTTTCAACTTGCTTGTCAGATCTTTTTCAGAAGGAGTTGTAACACTGTGCAGATTACAGTCACAGCTAAATTCCACCAGACACAGGTGCAATGCCACAGTAACCAAACTAATTGCGGCCATTCCTGTCAATAGTTTCAGAAGTGTCCCAGAAGCCACTCGGCTCACACAGTAGCCACGCTCTTTTAGTGACCCAGTAACTTTTCTTGTACAGCAACATCAAACTTACATTTTGTCTTCTGCTCAAATATCTAAAAAACATTTTTTGACCTTGCAAAACTGGTCTTGTTCTACCTACTTTAAACGAACACTGCAGTCTATATTCTAACCCTGTTTCACATAAAACAATAATTTGCTTGCCTCATTTTTCTTTCATTCTGCAGTATAATGTTCATCTACTCAGGCTACAACAAAGTGATTGTGAATGCATTCAGGAACAACATCAACATCAAAGTATACACCAAATTACACATTAGAAAATTCTAGCCAAGGAAAATTTGTTTGGGTTTTTGATGGAGCCAAACACAGAAAATACATGATGTACATTACAGCCATTATGACATTTTGTTCTGTTTAAAGCATTAAACTGTCACTGGACTCTTGAGACTCCCACTCTGCCCTTATAGCAAACTCATGCTGAAGCTGAGATTTTAATGATTTGGACTGTATTTGAACCTGCCACGACCAATGCTGAAAAGCTATTTCTCATAGTTCATTTTAATTAACCAAGGAGCTGGGCCACCGCTGCACACTGTGTCATGGCAAAAGCTGCTTGAACTGTAAACCATGCTGGCAGGATTTGGGTTCCCCGGCTTCCTGGATTCAATTATGTTCTCCAAAAACATTCACAGCAGCCACACAACTCCTACACTGGTTGGTGTGTGAAAACAGTAAATTCAGTTCAGTTGAAATACTGTATGTTGGTCAGGACTAGGAAAGCACTGGTAATGATTTTTTGGTGTGGTTTTAGTGTGTATATGTGTGGCACCTCTAATTTACTGTATATGTAACACTACAACATCCAGGTTGTTTTTTAAAGTGCGCCATAAGTTTTACTTGATAAGAAGGGGACAATAAAGCAGCATCTAATGTTCTTTGGCCACTAGGGGGCAGTGGAACAACCTGTAAATACAACGCTAATATACGATAGAATCACCTTATGAAGTTGTTAATAGTTGTCTATTCACATATCTAGCAGACACAGAGCAACATTGTCATAAATTTAGAGTCACTTTTCACTCTCCTTTTAGCTCTTTAGCTAATAAATGCTCCACTGGGTTCACCCAGCTAGTTGCTAACTGTGTCTGTCTGGTGTTTAGTTGTGGGGCAGGTGGTGTGCTGTGGGTTTATCAGAGCTGAGAACAGCTACCATCTGCTGGAAACAAGGTTGATGAGAGGAGCGAGACTGAACCAAACCATAAAGTCACGGGCAGTAAAATGAAAACAGGGCCCTGAAACACTTTGTAGAGCTGAAATAGAGGTGGCCACAATTCTCTGTTCATATGTCAAGTGACCCCTTTCACATACACGTATGTAGTTATTTGATAACGCAGAAATATTGACTGTTGCTCTAAAGTTATGTCACTATACACACATTATGCATTCATATTAATAATTCATTAAGACTTAAGCAGTTCTACTATGGTTATAGTATTATCTTAACAGAAAAGACAGAGAAGAGATTCTAAAAATAATAGATACATAGCACAGCCCAAACCTTATCATGCCACCACCTTAACCCCACCCATACTAGAGAGTAGTGGTAACATATAATAATAATAGTACATTAACAATTAATACTGAAGGTTCTTAAGAGAAAGTGATGAACTAGAAACACAAAGTGAGACAACACGACAGACAATAGGAAGAAAAAACCCATACATGCATATACATGCACACACACACACAGGCAGCTGGAAAGAAGATTGGTTTATGAATAAATATTTTTGACTCGTAAAGAAATAACTCCAGAGCTGAATACATTTGTGTACACAATGTGTACTGCATGCAAGCTGCATGCCTCTGACTGTGGTGTTACTGGTTAGGAATTCCCAAGATCAGGGCAGCTTTTAGCTCAGTTGGTAGAGCAGCCGCCCCACATGTGAAGGCTCAGTCCTTACTGTGGAAGCCCAGAGTTCAAATCTGACCTGTGGCTCTTTCCCGCATGTCATTCCCCATCTCTGTCTCTCCACACATTCCTGTCACACTTCAGCTGTCTCTATCAAAATAAAAGCTTGAAAAGGCCAAAAAAAAGTATATAAAAATAAAAACAAATCAGATAATGTGTGTGTGTTTTTTGTGTTTGATTATTCTATAACTTAGATGAATTATATAGTATGAGAATAATCATTTAGATTTATTAGTTATTTATGTATTTAGCTTTCTGAATTACTCATTAGCTCAGGTCAGCTGTGGAGAGAGGAAGAGGCGTGTTTGGAAGAGTTTTTTTTTTTTTTGAACCCACAGGTGTACACAAAGAGAGAGAGGACGGACACAGTTTTTGACCTTGTGTTTAATTTGAGAGCGTTTTATTGTTCATTTTTGTTTTGAAAATAAATAATGGAAAGAAGAAACGAGGGACTCAATCTTTATTTTGATCATTTCAAACATATGACGTAGAGTCCTGTTGCCTGGCACAGCGTTCTTTTAAGAAAAAGGACAAGACAGTGGGTGTGTGTTTTTTTTTTTTAGAGTTTTTTTAATTAAGATGAACAGTTCAGGTTTCCATAAAGGAACTCCATGTGTTGTGATACCTGAGGCAGAGTGGGGTGGAGTGGGGTAGGGTGGCGTTGGGGTGGGGATGGGCTTTAAACAAAGTCATTCATTCTGGCTGTTTCCTCTCTGGCTCAGGGAGGTGCAGGGTGGTGGTGGGGGTGGTGGTGGTGGGGGGGTTGTTGGTGAGGGGTGAGAGGGCAGCTGCAGGGAGACGTGGGAGATGAGTTGTGTTGTAGCTGGTGGCCCCGGGCAGTGCAGGTCCCCAGACAGACTGAGGATCTCTGCTGTCTCCTGTTACCAGTCTGTGGATGGAGATGAGTGAGTCAGGGTCGGAGGTCAACAAAGCTTCCTTCTCAGTGTGTAGTAAAGAGGGGAGGAGGGAATGAGTTCTGATGGATCCATTTCAGCCTGTGTTGTTGTTCCTCTGAAAGCTTTATGGGCTTTTATTCCCATCGGACTTCAAACACAACACACTCACAGGAATATCAGCACCTTTAATGAAGTGCAGCAAGAAGAGGGTCAAAGGTCATCACTGATAACAACCTGTAACAGTTTGTGATGTCTGTGGCGTATGTTCAGTAAACGGAAAGATAGAAGTCCGTATTTATTATGCATTGTAGAAGATCCAAACTGTGGATCAGAGGGAACATTTGACCCAACAGAGGAGCCGTCTGCACATCTTCAATACTTCTGCAGTCATTTCATTCAAGCTCTTAAACATCACACCCAATCAGGGTCTCCCACGGCAGACCATACCCGCGGGTTAGGGTGTATCCCACCAGCCTATCTCTGGACAAGTCACCAGTTCATCATAGGGCTAGAAAAAAAAGCCAAAAACATAGAGGTTTTATTTATTTTTTTTATTTTGAATTTAGTTTTTTGGCATTGGAATCACAGACATTCAACATAAGTGCTCTCTGGAGTCCTCACACTGTGCAGCCTCCTAATAGTCCACGCACCTCATTGAGATGACCTGAAAATGCCTGAATATTACTAATACATTCAGCCCAAGTGCCGACCTGAGTTGGGTGTATTTGCTTAATCCTGTTAATCTAGTTGATAGCGCTGCAGGGACGGGCCCCAAGGTGCCGTGGGAGACCCTGATTGGGTGTGATGTCATCTGTTTCTGCTACTTAACTGGGCTTTGCCTTTAAGTGCTTTCCAGTATGTTTGGAGATCAAAAGCCACACTCGCCAGAGCAGCTTTAATCACCTCCTCTGCTAGGGGCAGGTGTGTCTGTGTGTGTGTCTGTGTGTGTGCGCTCGGTATTGGTTGTGTGGTACGGATATGCAAAGGGTTGCTGGCATTTCCAAAGATAGCCAGGCTGACATTTCTATTGACTTTGATGTTGATAATCCCTCACAAGTTCCCCAAAGCTAACTGATATTTTATGTGTGCATGTGTGTGAGTATGTGTGTGCGCAGCCACAATGTGTGTGTGATTTGCTAGCAGGTTGTTGGGTCAGAATCAACATTATCAGTGTTTACCTATGAAAATGTTCCAGATTGGAAAGTAAACGGGTTAGCATGTTTTTTTTTTCATGCGATTCAGAATCCAGAATAACATCAAGGATTTTTATTCACCTTCTTTGATCTTTGTGATCTCCCCACACACAAATTACAGTTAAAGGACATGACATCACAGTTTAAAGAGCATTTTAATGCTGTGTTCAGTTCTGGTCAGGCGTGGGAGGTCAAAAGGGGGAAAAAACACCTCATTAGGATCTGTGCGTTCAAGCTGTAAAGGTGGGAAAGTTTTCAAATTTGTTAATATTTGAACGTTTGTCTGATGACCTTCTATTTGACCGCCCTGACTGCTTGATGAGGAAATGCAACATGATTTTATTTCAGTTTTTCTTGTCTTGCATAAATAAGTGTATACTCTATCAGCAGCATAAATGACATCATGATGTTCTCACCTCGTCTTTTCGTCCTTTTTTGTCTTATTCTCTACCTCTTCTACTTTTCTCACATCTGTTGCAGAAGGCTGGACCGAAGTGAATTTATACAGACACAGAGAGAACATTCCAACTCCACACAGAAAGGCTGACCAGGAACCTTCTTGCTGTGCCACCAGAAATATACACTTCAAAAAGTTTTTTTTTTAATTCCATATTTCAGTTAAGCTACTGAATTGGCTTAAAATGCATATCTTGGTGTTCAGTGGGACATCATAGGACACTCAGCGTTATGAGACAATAAATGTGTCTTGAGGGCTTTCAACCTGATGACATGTTGTCTTTTTTGTCTGTGTGAAAACATCTTCTCCATCAAGAGAAACCTTCAGTGTTCTTTGCTCATTTTCAGTGAGAAATACTGTTAATACAGTTCTGATTAAACTGATGTTATAGCAAAACGCAGTCACTTCCCAGACATGTCATCACACGCACCTAGCATTAAACCACATCTGTAGCTCATGCTGTAGCTGCCAGCTGCTGAACAACACAGATACAATGCATAACCTGAAGCCTGGCAAGATGGATTAGAGCATGAAACGGGCCTTAGAAATCAGGCCCAGCCCGGCCCATTTAGATTGACAGCTTTGTAGAGCCTAAACTCCATTTACAGCCCGACAGTATTCAAATGTGCACGTCAAAGTGGTCAAAGTTTTTCCACACCTCAGACCTTGCCCTGACCTCTAAAATGGATTCTTGCTCGGTTGCGTGATCTCAGAAGTCAGGTTGTCTGACTCTCACACCTCCAGTCTTGATGCTAAGCTAGGCTACCCATAACCTGACTCCAGACTGAGGTCATCTCATCTCGCAAATAAATAAATTTGCAATAATGTTTATTTACAGAGTTGAATCTGCTACATAATACAAACACATGAGAAGAAACAATAATTATGAACAAAACAAAACTGGAGGAATAACTGGAATGTGCCTTAAAGGTAAAAAGAAGTTGTCTTCACATTAGCGTGACAGCCCGACGAGCCTCATCCAGCTCATGTTTACCTTGTAAACTGATGACATCTTCCTCCCTCCTAGAGCTGTGTTTGTCTCTGTCAGAGGTTAATGGAAGTGTGTCATTAACCCAGCAGGGAAGGCAAAGGCCTAAAGACTTAAGGAGTCAGTCTATGTCACCGTCTGAGTAGCAGACAGCAGATCTGATCATCAGATGGCGGCAGTAACAACAGCCTGATGGGAAAACACACATCTTCTTCTTCAGCTTCACTTATCTGTGGATCATTGAAGATGCATCTGTGCTTGACGGCCGCCTGCTGCTTCACTAACTCCTAAAAACTAGAAACATGCTGAGTGTAGTGGTGGGTTAAACCCACAGTGTGAAGACCTTTGGCCTCTTTGTTTATCTCTGGACAAAAACTCTGAACTATTTCCAGTGAAATAAACACGACATTCATCTCTCTACATTCCGCCGGTTCAACACTGTCAGTTATGTTTGTTTGCATGTTTCCCTGAAATGAACTCTATATGACATATCTTCTTAATAGGCTATTAGTAATCAGCAGTGATGGGAATAACGGCGTTGAAATAAACGCCGTTACTAACGGCGTTACTTTTTTCAGTAACGGGTAATCTAACGAGTTACTTCATCTATCGTTGTAACGCCGTTACCGGTACCAACACGCCGTTACCTCGCGTTACTGAACCAACCTACTCGTTTAGAAACTGGCACCTCACTCAACTCGCATACAGGAATGCCTTTTTTTCTCCCTTTGGTAGAGGCGGGATACGTAATGACGATTGGCTAAAGCAGAGATTTCATGTTGAGCCAACCAGAGACACCCGGTGGGCGGGTATACACACAAACCAACACACGGTCGTAGCGCGCGCGCACACACACACACACACACACACACACACACACACACAGCATGTCAGATGAGATGGCGAGTCCCGAGGCTGAGTCTAAGACAGCGTTTTCACGGTGGAAGTATAGGCAGTATTTTAACCTCGTCGAGGTAAAAGGTAAAAATGTACATGTTACATGCACACTGTGTCTAAGACCAAAGACTTTGTCCACGTCAAATGTAAGCAACTCGAATTTAATGAAGCATCTCTCGACTGCACACGCGTCTGTTAAGCTAGTGGCCACCGGCATGCCCCACGATAAAGGCAAGCTAGCTAACAAGGAAGGCTGGATTTTTCTGCTTCAGCTTCTACCCCAAAACTTACCACACAGCAAGAACTCAATAAAATGATAGGGAGGTGTGTGGTTGAAAACATGCTGCCATTGAAAGTTTGTTTTAATTTGCAGCATGTCAAGTGTAAGACATGTCATATTGTTTAACTGCTTACATTTGTAAGTAAAGAAAATGCTTGAAGTTCAGTTGTAATTGCGTTGAGGTGCAATACATTAAAACCTGTATGGGTATCTGTTGTTTGCTTTACTCCAAATTATTTGGCATTTTTTAACTTAAAAAAGTAACGCATTAGTTACTTTCCTGGGTAACTAGTTACTTTTATAGTGTAGTAACTCAGTTACTAACTCAGTTACTTTTTTGGGTAAGTAACTAGTAACTGTAACTAATTACTTTTTCAAAGTAATGTGCCCAACACTGGTAATCAGTGGTCACTGAATAGTGGCCACTGTTTCCATCGTCTGCTTCCATCGCTCACATCTCATATTTGTTCTGCATGTCAGAGGTCCGGTTGGACAAACGGCTGAGAGTTCAGCAGATTGAATGAAAAGTCATCCTCCAAGCTGGTTAAATTAATTAATTAATAACTAAATGAATAAAAGATAAACATTTGTCACTGTACAGGTTGTTGTAAGATGATTTACAGAACAATCTTAAAATCTGCATATTAGATTAAACGACCTCAGCTTCCATGCCGACTGGTGCTGATTTGTTTGCATGAAACATAACTATTAAACTCCCCTTTCACACAGGACATTGTCTCATATGAACACGCGTCAGACTGAATGAATAAAATGAAACAAAATAACAGTGTTATTACCAAGCCAGGTTTCTGCAGCTATATGTTGTAGTTAGAGAAAATTTTGCATTTTGAACTTTCCTCAATTTCCCAAGAATATCTGAGTCAGTTGTTCGGTCAAGAGAAGCTGAGTGAATGTGAGTGGAAAGGTGCCCTCCACCTTTTCTCCTAGAGATGTATGGTTAACAAATTGTCGAGTTGAAGCGCACTGTAACAGCGACACGTGTAGTTTACCCCGAAACCCCACAAGGGACATCATAGCTGCGACGCTGTTTTGGTCCATCCTGCATGCAACTTCAAACCCTACTGGTAGAGTTTTTTAGAAGTGTTTAGCCCACCAGACTTTGTTAACTGTGCTCATTTTCCTGGTTTACGTGCTTCTAAATATGCTTCTACATGTGTAAATGTGCTACATAGCTTATTTGTTTAGTTTTTGTCTGTTTTTACGACCGGCTGTTTGCATGGGGTATTTAATTTTGAAAATCCACCTGATGCTATTCTATGCTGTTTCTGTGTCTGGCTTCCTGTCAGCAGGCTGCTCAAGGCGTCCATCAGAAATAGAACAGCCGCAGCTTCTCTTAGCAACACCAATTCTGTTCTCATATTTGTATTTGTGACTAATAAAAAAAGGGAATCAAACAGTGTGTTCTGTTAATTTGCATGTTGGTCTATACAGAAGCAGTTTACTGCAGTTTCACCTTTTACATTTTTTCCCCTCGCCGGACAGTGGTAATATAGTCCCTTTACATTCAGTGTTTCCTCCTTATAACAAACATGTTAAGTGCATTTTATTCCTCATCCAACATTTGTAAAAATTATATTCCTAGATGTTTAAATCCTTTGTTTTTATCTATGTTCACCTGCCAGCAGTCTTCTTCTTCTGTGCCTACACTGACGCTGCATTTCTTGGTGTATTACCACCACCAGTAGCTCCATAGTGCTAAAGGTGGCCCAAAACCCTTGTGTGTCTTTTAATATCACACACTGTGTGGTTTTCCAGACAGAGTTTTACGCTCAGCAACGTTGTTTAAAAGGTGATCTGCACACTTTAACTAACTGTGTGGAAACATCATCATTCATGTCATAGTCTTTAAACACCTTTCCTTCACAGCGCCTTCTAAACCTCCTCTGGCTTTATCTGCTGAAAGCAGCACAGAGGCTGTTCTCATTTCTCTGTTACGTGCTCCACTCTGCCTGCACCTTTGATGCCGACTTCAGTACAGTAAATACAGCGAGGCGATGTTTTCCAGGAGAGACAGTACAGTTTGCATTTACATTATCATTAGCGGCTGTGCAGACAGAAAATAAGCAGTATTATAAAGAGGAAGGAGAGTGCAGTTAAACAGAGTGTGACCACCTCTGCACTGTACCCTCATATTAGTAGGTGAGGGCCTGACAGCAGTCGGTGCTAGTCTGTGCTTGTCTGTTGATGTCTGTCTTCCTTTCTGCAGCCTGAATGAACAGGTGTTGGAGTTATCGGAGCACAGTGAAGGCCTCGTCTGCAGCACAAATAAGTGGTTTCCTCGACAGGTCATCTCCTGCTGGAGGAAGCCCTGTTATCTGATACACTCTGTCCCAGCCTCTCTTTCACCTCTCTTTTATTCCACCTTCCCTCCCACTGCCCCTCTATTCATAATATCTTACTTCCCCTCCACCACTACCACCCACCCTTCTGCCCCTCTCTGCTAAGAAGGAGCTTTGCTTGCCATAGCATAGAACACTTTTGGGGATTCAGTTGACTAGAGTTCATGATTGCTTATATTTACGGGTCAGATTGGGAGGGAGTGTGCCTCACATCCGCACTGCTATGCATTGCAATTAATGCTATGAGCTAGTGTGAATGACAAAACTAGACAAAAGAAGCAGTTTTGGAGGAGGCTGTAGAAGCTTTGTATTCCCTGTCAGGCTGGTACTATTGCAGTAATCCATTGAGGTGCATTCCTTGCCATGTTAAGCATCTGGTATTACAAGGGTGGAGTCAGTCCAGTTAGGTACACGGCTGACCAGCAGAATGACGATGGAAAGGTTCACTACTTAGGGATCTTTCCATGAGGAAAGTCTGTTATTTTCTGTTGGTCTTTGTTGGTTTGCTCAAACCTGATCCATTTCGGGCTGAGCCAGTCGGAGTTCTGTTCTGATAACAGCTGATTTAATAGTAAATGGTAGATGGACTGTACTTATATAACACTTTACTAGTCTTCCGACCATTCAAGGCACCAATCTTATCCACCCGTTCACATTTTCTGGGAGCTAACCATTCACAAACATTCACACACTGCCTTTGGGAGCAATTTGTTCAAGGACACTTCGACTTGCAGACTGGAGGAGCCGGGGATCGAATCGCTGGTCATCTGATTAGTGGACAACCCGCTCTACCTCCACAGCGAGCAGTCTATAAGCAGTTAGCTACTCTAGCAAGTAGTTAGGCTAAAGGTAGCTGTCCATCAGGAAACTAAATCAAAGAGAGCTGCAGCTGGTGTATAGGTTAGTGCTAGACATGTGTGATAAAAGCCCTTAAACATCAGAAGGGATTTCACGGGGACTTTCACCTGCATGTAGTAAGCTTATGATCAGACCTACATTGACTTTTAATAAGAACATTTCTGAATGCAGTCACACCACAGGATTCTTTTGATATTCTTCATAAAATGTGATTATATGCTACAAAAACATTTGAGCAGATATTTATTAAGACAGCAAATGTTTCCATTTAGTTCAGCGTTCACTGCAGCCCGACATGTTGTGCCCGTCTGGACAACGAGGGAGCACAAAAGGATGTTTTTTTAAATTCTTTAACTATTGTTTGAGGAGGGTAAAGGAAACTGAAGCTGCAGCCGTGCGTTCATCCTGGAAGGAAAATGGAGTATGTGAGCTGATGCTGTCAACTCAACAAAAGATCAGTGATTAAATGAGAGGTGAGATCACGGTCTGCTTGATAACTATAAGTGTCTCCTTCAGTTATCGCGTTGGACTGGGGCTGCTGAAATCCATTTCAACAGCTCCAAAGTCATGAAAAGCAGGCAAGAGTAAACATAATCTGAGAGCCACGCTAAAGTTACTCTGTAATGCTTCTTTATTCTGCGATCCTCTCTCACTCACTGTTTTGACCTTGCTAAACCCTCTGCAGTGTGTCTGTTCCAGCATTGCTGCAGATTTCACACCTGATTTTCTCAGATGTTAAGTTTCAGATGCTGTTTCCTCTGCCGCAGTGATCAGTTTGCAGTGATAAATCAGGTCTGTTCACGTACATTTACATCCCCTCTTTCCATATTTTGTATCTCCAAACGAGAAAGTCTTTGAAATACATATTACATGAGACCAAACACACAGTTAGGTGTTTAACAAGGCAGAAAATCTCCAATAAACTTCCCCGTTGGCCTCTCATTTTCATAAGAATATGAAGAATAAAATGTCTGTATTCATCTCGTAAATTGCTCTGCATTGTCTCCAAATGTTTTTTCACATTTGTATCAGTTGTAATGTTTGGCATTCATGCCCCGTCCTCATCACTCCCCTTAAGGATGCAGAGAGCTCAGTAGAGAGAAGAATGGAAAGTGGGCAGAAAAAACTTGGATGGTGGATGAAATGCTACGTGAGCAGCAGCAGCAGCATCTCCAGCCGTGTCTTCAGCTGTGTTAAAGAGCCACACGAGCAAAGTTATGGCCGACATGTGCTTCCACAGTGCTGTTTGCAGACGTTGGCACGTTTTCTCTTTTTCAAATCCAGCTCCCTACAAGAATCAATCAGCTGGTTCCACTCAGGGCTTTGCAACAGATGATTATAGAGGTGTACCTCCCGCTTCCAACCTATGGTTACCCACAGCGTGCTTCTTTGAGTTGATCCACACAGACATTTGTGCATCTTCACAGAACATATTTCCAGCCTGAGAAAGCATGTGTAAGTTTAAGTATCAGATGCTCTGCAAAGAGTGTAACAGGTGTGGGGAACGATCACGGTCTCTGGTTGGATTTGGATAAAATTCTTTTGTAAAGTTTTAGTAACGTGTCATATAAGGCAGGAAGTAGTGCGCTCTCTTTGTCTCTCTCAGACAGAAGCAGTGATCTGTTCACTTTATAGAGCGCAGCTGCCCAGACTCAGGTTACAGCCCAGCATTTCAAGCTGCTCTCCTCACTGTGGATAAATAAGGGAGGGCAGGAATAATGGGGATTGTGGGTGGAAGTGAGATGAGAGACACCGGCGCTTCACTGTGTTGCAATCTGACATTTTTAACACTAGAACGGGAAGGTCAAGGTCATGTGATCCTTATATAGATAAATAAATAAATATCTCTGCTTTCCCTGACCACATGCTTGGTTAGGCTTTCATCATGGCGCAGTCTTAGTGCTTTGATGTATTAAGGCTAATAGTATATAACGTGCAGTCAATCAGCCTTTACCACTTGGTCATCTTTAAGCGCTGTGGTGCAAACAAGTGAACCAGTTCAAAGATCTATGACATTGCAGGTTCAATTTTATTTATATAGCACCAAATCATGACTGAGTTTATGTCATGACACTTCCCATATAGACCAAGTATAGACCGTACTCTATATAATTCTTTTTTACAAAGACTCAACAGTTCCTACCATGAGCAAACAGTGACAAGTAAAAACTTCCTTTGTATTGACCTTCTGCAGCCCTCCAATTCCCAGTTAGTTTTTTTGTTTTGCTTTTTTTGCTTAACCAGTCTTGTTCTGGTTATAGGAAATATATGGTCAACATTCTCTGTCCTGATTGGTTCACACAGCCTGCTATAAATGTAAAGTTGTAAAAAAAAATATGTCCGGACGGTGTGATCCAACTAACTTCTTTTTAATCGTGAAATCTCTACATAATGGTATTTTCTCAGGGGTGGTAAAAAAGTTAAACTTATACTAAATTGAATCAACAACAAATGCTCCAACACCTGGAAACTCATGGAACCTTGTCTAAGTTCTTTGGACCGTCTTCTGTTATCCTTGCTGCCCCTTTTGGGACTCCTGGAATCTCTGAAACTTCTCCAAGAACTTGAAGAAAACTGCTAAATCCTCTTGGACCCCCACCCTCCTCCCCTGCTCTCAGGACCTTTGCCGGATCAAAAGGAATGTTTGTATAAGAGCACGAACAGGTGGGCAGTAACCATCAGTGGGCCTTCGGGGTTAAAATCCTTCTAGTTGCATTTAGAGAAGGCGGCCTGTCTGCTCGCAGCTGTTGCACCACTACTGCGCCCCGCATGCTGCAGCAATGTAACTACCCTGCCCTCATCTTCCCACACCTCTAACTGGCCTGCACCCCTCTCTTGCTCATTTTCTCACGCCTCTTCTTCCTCTGATCAGGCCTCTGGCAGTAACCCCAGGACTTCTGGATATGCGGTTATCTTTCATCCCGCCGCACTGAGCTTGCTGCAATGACAAGTATCCCTATCACATAGCACGAAGCCGGATGTTTCAGCACACAGGAGGAAAAGGCTCCCCTGTGTCGGGTTGTGTGTGAAGGCATGAATATCTCTCACCACCCTCATGGCTCCGGAGATGAGACCACAGGCAGGATGTTGTGTTAAGAGCTTATAGATGTAGGCTGATGATAACTGACTTCCACTACTGTAATTGCACTCTAATTACACTGCGTTTTGTGTCTGTTAACATGTGTAATTACATATCTGTGCATCCCTTCATATGTTTACATGTGAGGCCCCACAGCTGACCTGGAGAAGAGTACAGAAGTGAAGCGAGGGAACGCTGGAAGTGAGGAAGTTGGAAGTGTCTGAGGTAACTGTGATCCTCCGCTGCCAGAGATTTATCCAGCTCTGTTGTTGTGCTTACCCGCGGGGCTCAACTCTCCATGTTACAACACAACAATCCATCATCCTGTCAAACTAGAGAGACAAAGCCAAAAGACTATATCCTCTATTTACCAAGACAAACCTCCAAACCTGTTCCTCAGAGTACATAATACACACACTCTTTGTTCGTAGCCTTCATCATTTGTGTGGTCTAACGATCCCATGGTTCGTTAACATTCTGAAAGGACCTTTGATGCCATCAGTACAATAATGAACATTTTTTTGTGTCAGCTGTGCGTGGAGTGTAGTGTGCTTAGCTGACCCCTGTAGCCCACTCTCATCTCCACTTGAGGCTATCATCTTGAGGCTACATTACCATAACACACCCAAATCTCAGACCATTCTGTCAGTGGTTGAGTTGCATCCATTGTGAGTCAAAAACTGTTGTACGCGTCCAATGTTAAATGAGTAAAGTACTTGCATATGGTTATGGTGACTGCTTGCAGGGTGAAGTAAATCTATGTAAATCAATTGTGTTGAAACTTTGCTGAACTCACAAATTTGCAGTGTTGACCAAAAGAGGCAGTTATGACAAGTCAACGGTACAAATACATCTAACCTGGTCTAGTCAGACCTCAACAGCCTTTTTGAAATCTATTTTCTGATGGTGAAATCTGCAACCGACAATTTCTGTACCTTCCTAAAACAATCCTGCTCACTTTATGCAACAATTAGGATGGATTGTCTAAGATAGAAAGAATTTATCCTCTTGGAAGTATGAATGTGCTGCATGAAATTCCTCCAACGGAGGTCAGCGGTCACTAAAATTATTAGCATTCACCCTCCTGTGGCCACAGGAATCTTCATAGCAATCTGGTCAGAAGTGACAAATACCAGAGACTTGGACACATTGACTGTCCAGTTGCTTCAGTGTCTGACATATCTGCTCCACAGTTATCCTCTGCCTCTTTTATTTTACACCTCAACATTAAACTCTCCACGTTTCCTCTCAACCCGTTCTCATTCCCAACGCGTACAATTCCGACAATTTGTCACGCCCCTTGACATCTGATACCGACGTAAAAGGTACCCTTCCGTGTCTGTATGAAACGCTCTGGGTTGTCCATTGACTCCAGTATAATCCGTTTGCGCTGGTAAGAGACGCTCAGAGCAGAGCTCCAGCTGTCCATTCACTCCAATAATAACCCGTCCACAGCGACACATGACGCTGCAAGCTACAATCTGATTAGACAACCGAGGACCCTCTGCCCGGAAGTGTTTTTCTCACTATGTTAAAGATTTCTTTTATTGAAATCATCAACGTTTCTCAGCACAAATACGCCGAAGTGTCACTGATAATTCAACAATAAGATAGCTTCATGTTGTGGCCCTCAGTATGTTTTTAACTCATCAACGCTTTAAGGTAGGGGCCTGAAATTCGCACCTGCGCATTGGGACAGCATGGTCGACCACGATGTCGAGTTTCAGACCTGTGCGTCCTTCGAGAGGGTCAGAGGTCAGCCGTTCTGTACTTAACGATGCCTAGTAGTAGTATTTGATTTGATTTGACTAATTTGGATTAAAATGAAATTGTAAAGCATGACATGAATGTAGAAGATATTTCAACCTAGATATTCTTATATGTCACAACCTAACTTATCCTTTTAACCTATATTGTGTGTGTGTGTTGTTGTTGTTGTTGTTGTTGTTTTCTTTTCCTGACAGTGGCAAAGTGTGGGATGACACATGGGAACCTGCGCAAGCTTATCTGTAAAACAGTCCACCACAGGTTGCAGAGTTGGCACCCCAGTTCAAAGTTCAACATGTTGAAATTTACAATAGAAATAAAGTTAAAGTTCATTATAAAAGTTCAAAAGTCAGTCTCTGTTTCACTCTATAACTGGCTTGAGTACATAAAACATCTATGAATCTAAAAGATCAATAATATCTCACGTAATGTGTTCACAGCTCTCGATATCTCACATTTGTGGTCTACTTCTCATTACACACATACACACACACACGGAAAAAAAATAGAATCAAAATAGGACAATTAAATATTTGGCTGTGTAAGTACTCAGTATAAGTAGGGTAGTAAAATATCAGTTTAGGTTATTGATCAAATTTTGATCTTAGAAAAATTATAGAGGAACATAGAGATAACATCATCTGAATAGTTTAACATCTTGTGTGCTGATGAAGGCTTAAATGGATCATTTATTTAACTCGATCAATAGTTTCATATCTATGACAATAATTTGATAGGTTAAACAAGGTTGGTTTAGACCTGGCAATACAGCATGCCTCCTGATACGTATACTCGCTACTCGTAAGCGCTGATGATTTAAAGCCTTAACTAGTAGGCCTCAATGAGTACAGAACAGCTGACCTCTGATCCTTCCCAAGGGGCCACGGGTCCGAAACTCGGCACAGTGATTGTCGCCCACGTCCCGATACGCATACGCATTCTAGCCAGCTATTTGAATCATCAGCTATTTAAGACGTCAGTTTATTTATGTATAATTAATCTTAAATAATCCTAAAAAGAGTTATCGTCGTTTAGACACCGTATGATTCCATTTATCGTAGACTGTTTCTAATTTTATATCAGCAGGATGTTTTATATACTATAAATACACCCGAAAGCATACCTGTGTTATGGCTGAGGGGTTAAGCACATCACTACCTGTTGCATTTTGAACCATTGGACGCCGGTTCACATCCCGGCCGTTGCACTCTTGCTGCATGTCATATTATGATTTTAAATTAAAATTAACTGATGACTGTAACCATAATATAACCCGTGTCATTCTTTTATTGTAACGTTCAACAAGAGACGGTGGGTGAATAGGCTAGGCTACGTGATTAAAAAGGTATAATATAAAATACGCTATGATGATAATGACTTGGTAGCCTATTTACGACGTACAACTCACCGCTCAATGCGTCTACATATATATGTCTATGATTACTTCAGCGACGCCTCCTGACTAGGCAGGATTAAACAATATTGATCCATATATAAGGCGCATCGGATTATAAGACGATTTACCTCAGACGGAGATATACACCAATTTATGGTAAATTGGTGTATTTTTAAGAAAGGCAGTTTTACAAACAGACCATATACCCGCCCCTGCGAAGTGCCCAAAAAGCGTAAAGGAACACACCCAAGATTGGGCCAGACTCTAGCTGTCTCCCTATTGGCTGGTGAAACACACTAATTTAAGCGCAGGGCGGGACATCCTTCAGTCTGTGCAGGCACTTCAACCTGAGAGGACGTGCTGTTTTGTGCGATGGCAGAATTTTTTTTAAAGCACAGAACATGTTTTGAGCGCGAGCACATTAGATTTGAGTGTGAGCATAAAATGTGAGCTCGAGGACAATAAATCTGAGCACGAGAAGGAGAAATCATGCTCTCAAACTGAAAATGTGCGCTCTTGAATAAAGATAGGATAATTCTTCCATAATTCAGCTGCATGCGTTTCATTCTACACATTTTACCAGCTGAACATGTGGTACATTCTGTTCTGTTATGGTGTCCATTGCCGTGATTTGAAAATCGTAGTTTTGATACAGCACTGTTGTTTAGCAGTCCTTACCAGTACAGTATATTGGGCATACTGGAGGAGTGAGTGGTGTACAGTTGAGTGTTCTCTGAACTTGGTTGAATGATATCATTTACAGTCGGCTCCTGTGGGAAAGGCTTGTCCTAGATTTAGCCGGGCGTTTTGTTTCACTTGATGTTGTTTATGTCCTCTCTCAATCCACTGTGGACTGCCACGCAGCATCATGTACAGATACCAAACAGCCTAGGTCAGCACCACAGTCTGTGTGTGTGTGTGTGTGTGTGTGTGTGTGTGTGTGTGTGGGTGTGTGTGTGTGTGTGTGTGTGTGTGTGTGTGTGTGTGTGTGTGTGTGTGTACAGGGTTATCTTTGTCCTGGTACACTGATAAAAAAATAATGTAAATTAAAAGAAATGGCCATTAGTTAAATTCCATTTTTATTATTGATCTGTTCTTTCTGGTTGGTTGAAGGTGTGTTACGAGCCAGTCACTAAATCAATTTAAATCAAGTTTACTTTACAATAGCTGAACGGTACGCAAAGTGCTTTACAACAAAGCCATAAAGCAATACATAACAGATACATATATCAACAGATACAAATAAATTAATTAATTTAAAAAAAGAAAATGAAGTGGGTCTTAAGCTTTGATTTAAAATGGCTGAGATCAGTAGTGGTGCGAATGTCAGGGGGCAGTTTGTTCCACAGTCTGGGAGCAGTGACGGCAAAAGAATGATCGCCGCACTGTTTAAATCTCGACCTAGGGACCTCTAACAGAAGCTGACCCGTGGAAGAGCGCAGGGCTCTGCCACAATTGTGGGAAGTAAAAATCACTGACAAGTAACAGGGGGCCAAGCCATTAAAAACAAACAACAAAAGTTTCAAATCAATTCTAAAAGGGACTGGAAGCCAGTGGAGTGACGACAGCACAGGAGTGATGTGTTCGCATCTGGACGTGCTTGTTAAAAATCGGACAGCAGCGTTCTGCACAAGTTGGAGACGAGAAATTGAGGACTGACTGAGGCTAACGTAAAGGACATTGCAGTAGTCCAGGCTGGAACTGATGAAAGCGTGGATTTCCCTCTCGAGATCCTGCCGACTGAGAAAAGACTTCAGTTTGGCCAAGAGACGGAGCTGAAAAAAACTTGTGCTGACAACAGAACTAATCTGCTTGTCAAATTTGAGCCTATTATCAAATGTTTTTTGACATGTGATTTAAATAGAGCGACCGGGGTGCCAGAATTTGTGGTGAAAACATTCGACATAGATGGCGAACCAAACAAAATGCATTCAGCTTTGCTGTCATTTAAGCGCAAAAAGCGTTATATCTGTAATGCAGTCCAGCAGCTTAGAAAGTGCAGTGTTTTCGTTTGGTCTCATGGGCAAATATATCTGCAAATTGTCGACATAAAAGTGAAAGGGCAGGTTGTGTTTTTTTACAACTAATCCCGGAGGTACTAAGCTAAGCTCACTAAGCATTTAATTGGCTGTGAAAAGGTCAAAGGTCATTTTTGTTTACAGGCTTCCTAACATACATACCATACAGATTCTAACATACTATCTCTGGTGGGTAGTAATCATCTTAGACCTTTGCACTGCCATGTTCAAATGTAGTCACACAAATGAATTCTTAAAGTTGCTATAATCAATCAATAATGCATCAAATGACAATGTTAAAGTGGTCAGAGAATTATCACCTGAATCTGCAGCTACAGCTTTACAGAGCTTTAAATAGACAGATATTTAGTTGGTAGAGCCATATGTGCAGCCAGGGACGGACTGGCAATCTGGCACACCGTGCATTTGCCCGGTGGGCCGACATGCTATTTGGGCCGACAAGTCCCGATATATATATTTAACGAGTAGATCACACACCCCAAACACACTCTTGGGCTGAGTGATGGGCAATGTGGGGCACGCCGGAGTGGGTGGGGGCCGGATAGGCTAGGGCGCGCGGCGCACCTATGGCGCACGAGAAGAAAAGTTTGCTTCGGGGGGGTTGTGGGCTGCTATGGTCCAAAATGCCAGGGCCGATTTGTTGTCCCAGTCCATCCCTGTGTGCAGTCCATCCAAGTAGTCAGAGGACAACAGATGGAAGACCAGAAAATGTTACCTCTATAAAATATGATCCAGTTTCATCAAAATCGGTGAATAAAGTTGAAAACGTTTGTGTTTGTGTACATTAAGCAGTGAGGCCTGGCCCTCAGAAATACTAATTTTTCCAACCTAATCCTTGTCTCATCTTGTCGGTAAACAGTAAATTAATCAAATTCAGAGACCCGTATCATTATTGTCCAGATAAGGATGTCCTTGAAGAGTGCATTATGCGTGCATTAGAATA